>BSBM01000232.1:29730000-30457500 GCA_027924585.1 Larix kaempferi
CGATACAGTATCCTCATCATCGATACAAGTATCTATATCAATACAGTATCCACATCATTGATACAGTATCCTCATCATCGAGACAAGTATCTATATCAATGCAGTGTCCACATCATCGATACAGTATCCTCATCAATACAGTTTCCACATCATCAACCTTACCGTCGATATAGGCAATCTCATCATCGATACAGGTATCCACAACGATACCAATATCCAAATATCATCATCGACCATATCACTCCCCCTTTCGAGGAGGGTCCTTCTGAACTACACCAAGCTTGTCTCGGAAATACTCAACCTTTACTTGAGACAGAGGTTTGGTCAATACATCAGCAACTTGTTCGTCAGTGCTCACATACTTGAGCTTGATAGCTCCTTTCTGCACCATATCCCGTATATGAAAATATTGGATCTCTATTTGCTTTGACTTATCATGGAACAATGGGTTCTCTGCCATCTTGATACAACTCTGGTTGTCACACAGGATCACAGTGGGGTCCATCTCTAAGTCAAACAATCCTGATAACAACTTCCGAAGCCATATCGCTTCAGAAATAGCAAAGCAAGAAACAATATGTATTCCGCTTCAGTTGTGCTGGGAGCCACACTAGAATGATTCCTACTAAACCACGAGATCATGGTAGATCCCAGACAATAACATCCACATGATGTGCTCTTCCTGTCTGATACACTTCCTGCCCAATCAACATCTGTGTAGCCATACAATATGAAGTCATGATCTCCAAGATAACATAGATCAAAGTCTATCGTACCCTTTAGGTACCTCATCACATGCTTTGCAGCTATCAGGTGAACATGACTAGGTGCCACTAGATACTGACTCAAGGTGTTCACAGCAAAGCATATATTTGGCCTGATATTCGTCAGATACATCAATGACCTAATAATCTGTCTGTACAGAGTCACATCCACTAACTTTGATGAGTCATCAGCTAACAACTTCAGGTTGGAACCCATGAGAGTGGCCATGGCTTTACATTCCAACATATCAAATCTTATCAATATTTCCACAACATACTTTCCTTGGTTGAGAAATTTCCTTCTAGGCCTTGCCATACTTCCGGACCTAGGAAGTAATGCATCAATCTGAGATATTTCATCTCAAATTCTGTAGCCATCTTCTTCTTGCTTTCCATGATCTGTTTCTCATTCCCTGTTAGAAAGAGATCAACCACATACAATACTAGTATGATAGGTTCATCATCCATAACCTTAAGGTAATGGTTAGGCTCAGCTTTACTTTTGGTAAAACCCAAGCTTGTCAAGAAGCTATCAATTCTCCCTCTGTGACTGAACATCATTAACACTTTGCATTGAGTGATCTTCTGCATATCTATATGTGCCATCTCTCGTCAGATGGGTCTACTGATATGAGTCTCAAGATCATTCGAACTCTTTGGTGAGTTCCTTCTTGCATCCATCTAAGAGAAGAATGCCATCTATATATAGACACCATCTTCAACCTTGTAGCAAAGGTTGAGATCCACATCACCCATGGTGATCATTAATCTCATCAAATGACTATCGATCCTGGGTACCCATACAGAGCCTGATTCACACTTCTTCTTCAATTACACCATTAAGAGAATGGTATTATCTATCCACTTGGAGAAAACATCTCGTCATGATCCTCTTCCTCTTTCTAAGAGAATCTTCTAGCCACGAGCCTTCTATAGTATGTTTGATTTGTAAGTCTTCTTTGTTTGAACATCCATCACTTGTTCGGTGTTCATCATTATTCATGATCTTTCCTACAAATCAAAGTTAATTACATGATTAGTAATACTTCATAATCATCAAATCATGTTGACATGATAACCTATTATGCATACAAATATGATTCACATGGTTATGCAACTCTCTTGACCAATACTTTGGTACAACACTTTTCCATATTCTGTATGCATACAGTGGTTATCTAGATGCCTTCCATCTCTACCAGAACATACTATCGAGAGCATGCATAGCTCTCATCATGTTAGCAAAGAGGTTTCATTCTAAACAAGCAACAATGGAATGTTTGTCCAACTTACCAATCATATGCATATTAGTAGTATACTGTTCAATGCCATAAGAATGCTTACACTCAGCATGATATGTTCTAGGAATACAAATATGCATACAACTATTATGAGCAATATCATTAACTACAAGAAGTAATTCAAATACTTATCTTTTGAGGTTGCTTCCTTCTTGGTCTCTACTTCCCTTCCATGTCATGAGCTTCTATCCATCCTGGACCACTATGCATGATTAAGTGTGCCCTAATGTCATCATCATGATCTCATACATAATCATACATTCATTAGTATAAACTCAATATTATCACAACATTATGATTTGAAGTATGTATGGTTATGATCAATTCATACATAGGTATACTAAGATCCTAGCACAAAGTAGGATTCTTAACTTGACATAGGAAAGCATACCTGGATTAGTATATATGCTTAGTTATGTCTAACATACCCAAACAATATCTTCTTTGTTCTCTTCAATGATTTAGAGACCTTGTGCTAGAACCTGCATATCTCATAGGTTAAGCATAGTAGAACAAAGTCATACATACCTCGTAAGTAGAGCTCTATGTGATCAAAGACTATGGATGAGTCTTTGTCTTTGTATTCATGGTCATAGAACTTGATTTGTCTTTCTTGATGTACCTGTATCTTGTTAGCAGACAACATCATCCTCATACAACACCACAAGTGCATTAGTACAATCATAAGTGTCATAACCATAATCAATGAATGTCTTCTATCATTCACATGCATTCATTATCAAACAATCATAATTGTACTAACCTCAATAACATAAAGACAAACATATTATGAAATTAATCAACATACCTGTATTTCCTCAAGTCATACCTATCAGGATTGCTTGTAGTCTTCTTATGTAAGGCCTTAGCCTCATCTCTCTCTGGGACTGGAACTTCTTCACTTATGTAGGTGTCCAATTCATTTTCTTCTAAGATTAACCCAATCCACTTTGATTTGCTGAAAATGGATTTGGAGCTGGATTAGGGTTTGTCAGAGAAACCCTAAAAATTCAAACTTTGAATTTCAAACTTTTGAATGGATGGAAAGATGTGGCTTGCTGAGATGATCAAGCTCATATACTTCAATTTTGAAAACTGCAAAATTTGACCCCTCAAAATTGCCTTTGAAACTTCCAGATTCACTAGACAGGACCTCAAACTAGGGTTTGATAAAGCCCACCCTTCTTCCCAACCAAAAGGTTCTATCCAAATCTCTAAGCTTCAATTTTTCTAAGGATCTTATAGCCGTGGTCACAGATTTCAAAAAATTCCAACTTTTGCAGAAGCCCTAATTTTCCACCTTTCCGATAAAAATCCTGAACTAGGGTTTGATCAAGCCCGACCTTCTGCCCAACCAAAAAATTCAATCTTCGTCTCTAAATTTCTATTTTGATGAGTAGCATTCAGCCGTGGTATCTGATTCCAAGAATTTCAACTTTCTCTAAAACCCTAATTTCCCACAGCAGTGACGATTCAAGAATGAAGGTGCTCAAAATCCAAATCTGTTTTGATAGAAATATGTACATGATTGTTTCTGGTGTAACTCCGAAATTACGAATCCACAGGGTCTGAAAATTCTAATTGTGGTAGCCCGACCTGTCATCTTTCCAACCCCATAGGTCTGACCTCAATTGGATTCTCTGAGAGAGAGTTATGCTAAGTGTCGCAACGTGACCTGTTTATGGGATTAAACAAAAGAGAAAACTTGTACGGAGTGTCACGTGTCACTGGTTCAACTTCGGCCTCTGAAAACTTTACCTGAGAAACTAATTTAGTGCTCTACCTTTCAATTTTTATGAAATTTCATTTGGAGCTTCCTATCGCAAGTTGTGACCTTTTTTCCTAGGTCACCTGTTTATGACTGAGATCTGGAAGAGGCACAAACCCTAACTTGTACTGATCATAAATCACAAAGTACAATGAATTAAAGGATTTCCTTTGGACACAAGGTACAGGGGGATTTTATATACGACATTTAAAGGTTTCAGATCCCGAAACTTCATCCAAATGTATTTATAGCGAAAGTTCCACGATGACTGGTTTTTGCTATACAAAACCCTAACCTTCAAATTGTCGCAAGTGAAGCAAGTGTCGTAAGTGCCATACATTGCCTTCCTTAGGGCTAGCTCTGATACCATGTTAAGATTCAATATGATAAGACATAAAATATTAGCATTACATTCCATTTCACAACAACAGCATATACAGGATCACTGAAAGAACAACAAGCACAACATAAACACAGGAGACACAGATTTATCCTGGGAAACCCTCATGGGGTAGAAAACCCAGCAAAGCTTCCTCAATATAGATGACCAGCAAATACAAAGATGTAATCCTCAAACAGGATCTCCTTCTCCTCCATAGTAGATCTCTTTCTCTCACGTATGCGCTATTCACAAGTGAGTGAATGTGTGTTAAATGAGGAACACACCTCCTCTATTTATACACAACTCCGACTTGTCTTTTACACAATCTAGGTCAGCCCCAACTTAACCACTTTACATAATGTGATAGGGCCAACCCCACTAGGGTGGTCTAATAACCCTTTAACCCACATAACACATACATGGCCGACCCCCATTAGGGAAGTCTAATAACCCAAGTTACCACATTATCCACGGAGGAATAAAACATCTTCGGATATACAATAAGGTCTTCAAGGAGGAATGAAACATCTCCAGAATAATAAATTACAAATATAATATTTTTAGAAGTTACAATATATCAATAGATTCCATCTGTACTCTGCCACACCTCCATACCTAGAAAGTAATGCATCATATCCAAGTCCTTCATCTCGAATTCGGCAGAAATATTCCTCTTCGTGTTGGAAATCAACCTATCCTCACCTATCACAAACATATCATCCACATACAATAGGTGTATCACTGGATTGCCTTCCTCAACCTTGTAGTAAAGGTTGGAATCTGCTTTACTCTTGGTAAAGCCCAAACTGGACAGGAAGCTGTCTATCCTGCCGTACCATGTCCTTGTTGTAGAAATTTCTCCCTACGGATAGGTAGAAACTCTCTTAAGATAAAGCAGGATGTACTGACTCTATGCTAAGACAAAAAGTAAACAAATTCTACCTTGAGTTCCTGAACTAATCTTCACAACAAGATTAAATGCATTCAGAAGAGATGAAAGACGTAACTCACCTTCCAATTCGACATTTGTCCCGCTTCTAGCTCTTGATCCCAAATATCCAATGTAGAACCTATTGAAATCAACAAAGGACAAGCATGCAATCTTCCGAATACTTTGAGGCAAATATTAAATTCAAATCTAGACTAGATACATTTCATATCAAAGATTTATACAATGCACATGAAATGGGAAAAACAAGACAAGTTATCTTATATTACAAACTTGAAGAGTGCTTACAAAGGTTTCTTGATATCCAATCCAATCCTCCAGCTCCAAGTGCTTCCTCTAGCTATCTCTGCAGAAGTATGAAGATCATAGGTTTGATGCCCCAAAAGTCCTCCCTTTGGCTCATGGAAGGCTTCTCTCTTATAGCACATGGGGAGGTTAACAAACAAGAGAGAAGTGTGGATCTATGGAGGGTTTAGTGGATCAGGCTAGCTAAACAAAGAAGGAGTTAGGATCGAACCAAGGATGGTAATCCCAACAAAATCCCCTTGAAGGTCGAAAGCCAAAAATCCAAGGCAAAAAGGCTAATTTCAGACTACCACACCCCTATAACTGAGCATAACGCGGTAGTACCACACCCCAGAGAAGGAGAAAAATGCGGTAGTGCTGACTACTGTGCCCCTGTATATGTGCAAGGAGCGGTAGTGCTCACAAAGAGGGCTAAGTTGGGTTGGCAGATGGTAGGAAAAGGTTTTGATTTCAACATTCAGTCAGTGTTTTTCACTCTGAATGTTCAGATGATCTTTAAGGGAAACTATCGTTTAGGTCGGGAATGCAAGGATGCGAAACTAATACGTAATGTGTAATATTGAGGTATAACAGTCCTGGGTGCTTTCTTCAAGCCATACAAGGATTTATTTAACTTGCACACATATGACTCCCTGTCATGTGTCTCAAAACGATTGGTTGCTCCACATACACTTCCTCTTCGACTACACCATTCAAGAAAGTTGTCTTGACATCCATCTGGTGTATCTTCCACTTCATTACTGCAGCCAGAGAAACTATTGTTTTGATGGAAATGTATCTGGATATAGGTGCAAAAGTCTCTTCATAATCTATCCCTTCTTTCTGGGAGAAGCCATGAGCCACAAACCTTGCCTTGTATTTCTCTATGCTACCATCTGCCGCATGCTTGATCTTGTAGATCCACTTGGAAGTCACAATAGACTTCCCTTCTGGTCTTGGGACCACATCCCAAACATCATTCTTCATGATCGACTGGTACTCCCCGATCATGTCATCCTTCCCTTACTGCATTCCGGATCCTTGGAGCTTCAGATTCTTCAGTATCTTCAATAGATAGTTTTATTGAACTTCGTTTCCGGAACAAATGTTGTAGTTGAGTCTTCGCCGCTTGTTATTCGAAACAGGTCTCTCTTGTAGGTGATGGTACACGGTCTTTCCTACAAGACAAGTTCAATTGCATGATTAGAAACATCTCATAGATTTCAGAACAAATTATTACACATAAAGAAATATGTCATACAGTCATGCAATTATCTTGGCCAATGCTTCAATACAACATTTATCCATATCCCGTAACTTTCTTGATGCCTTCCATCTCTACCAGAACATTGTTAAGAGTGTGCAAAACTCCCAAAATGTCAGCAAAGAGGTTTCATTATAGATAAGTAGCAATGGAATGTTGTACAATACCATAGGCCACTTACCCATTACTATATTAGTAGTATCTTGTTCATTAATGCAACCTTTTCTTAAATGCATAATATACATCCTAAATCTAGGAACATAAGTATGTACATGACTGAACAAAATCATATATACAAGAAATGACAATTTAAATACTTATCTTTGTTTGCTTGTTGGGTGGACTCCCTCTCAATCTTTGATTCCTTGCAGGAACTACTAGAGTGAGCTCCCTCTCGGTCTTTGCTTCCTTGCAGGAACTACTGGAGTGGGCTCCCTCTTGATATTTGCTTCATGGATTATCTGTCTTTGAACTTATATCCATCCTGGACCATTATGCATGCATAAGTGTGCACTAGTGTCATCATTGTGTTATCCTCAAGATCTCATACACAATCATACATCATTAGTATAATCTCAATACTATCGAAACACTATGATTTTAAATAATCTTAAACATGTATGGTTATGGTAATTTCATACACCAGTAATTTATCACAAGCGTTAGTATTTCAAGGTTTCAGGGAGTACTTCTTTTACTCATGCATATTCTTATTTGACTATAGGAATCTTCTGGTTTGTTATATCATTAATCAAAGTAAGAATCATAATATGCATAAACCCACGATTATTCAAACCTATAACTTCATGAATAATCATTATCAATCATACAAAAAGTATACTTATATAAGATCTTAACACAAGGTAGGATTCTAACTTGATACAGAAAAGACATACCTGGATTATTATGTTTGCTAGTTATGTCTAACATACCTAAAAAGTGTCTTCTTTGTTCTCTTCAATGATTTAGAGACCTTGTGCTAGTAACCTGCACATCTCATAAGTTAAGCATTGTAGAACCAAATTATACATACCTCGTAAGTAGAGCTTTTATGTGATCAATAGCTATGGATGAGTCTTTGTCTTCATGTCACCATGGTCATATGTTCTCGATCTAGAACTTGATTTGTCTTTCTTGATGTACCTTTCATGTTAGCGGACAATATCATCCTCATACAACACCATAGTGCATTAGTATAATCATAAGTGTCATAACCCTAATCAATGAATGTATTCTATAATTCACATGCATTCATACTTTTACTAAAGTGATAATACAAGTTTAAAATTAATCAATATTGTACTAACCTAAATAATATGAAGACAAACATATCATAAACTTAATCATGAACATATTTCAAAACATACCCGAATCTCCTCAAGTCATACCTGTTGAGATTGCTTGTAGTATTCTTATGTAAGGCCTTAGCCTCATCTCCCTCTGGAACTGGAATCTCTTCACTTATGTAGGTGTCCAAATCATTCTCTTCTAGGATTAACCCAATCCACTTTGATTTGATGAAGCTGGATCTGGAGCTGGCTAGGGTTTGACGAAGAAACCCTAAAAATTGAAACTTTGAATTTCAAACTTCTGATTGGATGAAAAGACACACCTTGCTGAGTTGATCAAGCTGGCATACTTCAATTTTGAAATCTCCAAAATTTGACCCCTCAAAATTGACTTTGAAAGTTTCGGATCTGTAGCTTCTGTCAAATTCTGGTTTTCTGGTTTTTTGGTCAAAATCCCAAACTAGGGTTTGATAGAGCCTAGGGTTATACCCAACCAAAAAATTCGATATTGGTCTCTAAATTTTGATTTTTTTGAGTAGCATCCAGTCGTGGTCTTAGATTCAAGAAATTAAAACTTTCTCCGAAACCCTAATTTCCCACAGTAGTAACAAACCAAAAATGAAAGTGCTTAGAGTCCAATTTTGTTTGGACAGAAATATATGCCATATTGTTTCTGATGTATCTTTGAAATTTTGGATCCTCAGGGTTTGAAACTTTGGCCTGTGGTAGAATGCACTGTCTTATTTCCAATCCCATAGATTTGAGCTCAAATGGATTCTCTGAGAGATTGATATGCCAAGTGTCGCAACGTGACCTATTTATAGGATGAAACAGTATAACGAACTTGTACAGCATACCACGGGTCACTGTTTCAACTTCAGCCTTTGAAACCTGAACTTGTGAAACTACAGTTTGTTCCCTAATTTTCACTTATTACGGAATTCCATTTGGAGATTCCTAGCCCGATATATGACCTTTTTTCCTAGGTCACCTGTTTAGGATTGCATTTTGGAAGAGGCAGAAACCCTAACTTGTACGGATCTAATATCACAAAGTACAACGAATCTGAGGCTGTCCTTCAGACACAAGGTACATGGAAATTTCATGTTCGACCTGTAAAAGTTTCAGATCCTGAACCTTCGTTAAAATTGAGTTATAGCGAAAGTGCCGTGATGACTGGATTTTACTATACCAAGCCCTAGCTTCCAATTTGTCGCAAGTGCAACAAGTGTCATAAATGCCATATCATGCCTTCCTTCAGGCTAGCTCTGATACCATGTTATTTTTTCAGCATTTAATTCAATCTGATCTAGGATATTAATTAAGATAACAACATGTACAACATATCAAACACAAGAGACAAGAGACACAAAGCATTTCACCGGGGAAAACCAAGAAGGTGAAAAACCCCACAACTTCCTCAGAGATAGAATGAGCACCAATAAAAAGATCACAAAGATCAAAACTCACAACAAGAGATATTCTCCTAGCAGCTGCTCCTCCTCCACTTGTGCGCACTCCTCCTCTCTCTCACTAATGCGAAGTGAGTGAGTGTGTGAATGAATAAATGAGAGAGTCACACTCTCTATTTATACTTTACTTTGACTTGCCTTTTAATCTAACTCGGCCGACCTCCCATTAGGAGAGTCTAATAACCCATTATCACTTGTCACTGGGTCGACCCCACTAGGGTGGTCTAATAACCCATTGACCCACACAACTCATACAAGTGTGACCCCACCAAGGTGGTCTAATAACCCATCAAATATAAGTTGCGACACTTACAATAATACTTGCGACACTTGCAAATACAAATGACGAGACTTCCAATCGGAGGAATGATACATCTCTGTTGGGGATACAATAAAGTACAAATGTAATACATACAATACACAAGTGAATATCTTCTGAAGTTACAAATACATCAACAGTTAGAAACCCAATTGAAACAAGAAAAAACTGAAAATAAGGCCCACCAACAACAAATAAAGAAGTTGCAGATTGATCTTGTGGAAATGGATAGTGAGCCTGATAAAGGGCATGCCATTAAAAATATTTTGGATGAAAAGGAAAGTACAATTCATTTGCTCAATAAGAAATTAAAAATACTAGCTACGCAGTCAGTTCAAGCATCCAAATTAACAATTTCGGAACAAGAAAGAGAAACTCTCTCTCAGGAATTGAATGATAGTAAAGAAAATTTACTTAAATTTAAAGAGAAACATATGCATTGGGAGAAAGAAAGAACTAACCTTACAACTCCGATTGATATTGTGAGGGAAAAACAAACAGGTACAGAAAAAAGAAAAGAAAGAGAAACAATCTTAAATGAAAGAGACATGCCAAGAGAATATGGAAATAAGCACAAATAACATAATTCAAGCTATGTCTCAGGTTAGTCTTAAAGAAGAAGAAATTAAGGGATTGAAAGTGGAAAATAAAAAAATAAGTGAAGAGATTAATAAAAAGGAAGAATAAAATAAAGAATTTGAAACCAAAAATAGAAAACTGTTGGAAAGGAATGAGAAACTAATTTCAAAGTTGCCAGGGAAGCTCCCATTGCAAGGTGCTATACATTTGATTTGGGATTTTATAATAATTGAAGCTACAAAATTCAGACCATATCTGAATTTTATGAAGAATAAGGAAACAATGGTGAATGAAACAATACAAAGTTGTACATTCACGAAAGAAACTTTGGACAAGAAGCCAAAACAAACAACCCAGAACACTATTAATTTTCTCAATACTTTATTAGAGGAGGAATTGAAGACATTGATGATTAAGAACATAATTGTAGTTATAACTCGGGCTAGGAGGATTATTGGAAAATATCACCACGTTGAAAGTGTCCAAGCAAAGGAAAATCAAATGTTGCAGCAAGTTAACTCTTTCAAAGGCTTATGTACAGATTTGTTTCAGAAAGGACTTTCTTCCTTTTGAGATTGAGAGAATAAATTAATCTCTAAAAATGATTATAAAACTTTACTTTTCCAAATTCGAATGGATCATCAGAAATTTGAAAACATGACTCAAGTTTTGATAGGGAAAGTAATAATGGATAAAATTGCATTGGAATTTGAGATATTAAATAAATTAACAATGATAGGAGCAAAATTATCTCCTATATCTTATGTGGATCATGTGGAGATGAAATTTTTGGTTAAAGAGATGACAAGTTATGAAATTCCCTCCATAAAGCAATGGAAGATAGTTGAGAAATTTGGGAAAATGAAGTACAGTTTGTAGTTTGTACCAATAAGAATACCTATCAAGAATATTCAAGCAAAGATTTATGCCAAAGTTTACTCCAACAAAGAAAGAAGAAATATGTTCCAACATTTTTGAATATTATGAAGATTCAATTTTTGACAATATAATCTAGAGATGTAATAAGTAGTTATAGATTTCTATTTTAGAAAGAAAGCAGTTAGGTTTAGCTCGATGATATCCTATGTAAAAATACATGCTTTTGCAATGTAGTCAGTGTTGAAACCTATGAGAATGAGACTTATTTTGTACTGAGCATCTTCAAGATTAATATAAATATTGCAGAGCCAAGCAGAGCTTTCCTAAGCAGAGATTCTCATGTTATTATTTTGCAGTCTTTATTTCCTTTTCTCATGTGAATTTTATTCTTGTTATCTATTTCCATTATGTTATATTTTCATGATTGAATGAAATTGTATTGAGTCAGAATTCATACTGTTATGCTCTGATTCATGGGATTCAAGTATCCAAAAATATTTCATCTAAAGTTGATATTGGATTCATCTTTATTTACTTCCCAATGTTAATGGATTGTTCATTTTTATTCTATTATCACCTGAAAGCAAGAACCTGAGTATAAAAGAATAGCTATTCCTCCTTTGAGAAAAAAATATATTGCTAAGACTATGTTTATCTTTAAAGATTCATGATTTCAACTCCATGCCCAATGATATCCTCTTGTTTCAACCATTTAAATTATTGATTTATCTTATTTAAATATTTCCGGCCATTGAATTTATTCATTGAGAGAGCCCTCTCTGGTAGGAAAGAAGTCAACTTCCATCCTAAATATTGGTTTGAAAAGGTTACCTTGGAACTATCCTTCCACAACCAAAGGAGAAATTCTGAGTGATAACACTATAATTAGTAGTTGTGATTATGAATTATTGTAGTTAGAAGTAATCATGATGCTTGATATCTAAGTGTTAGATGCATGATATTGTACTTCATGAAAGTCGTGGATAAATATGTATGCTTGGTAGGAGAAGTTACATTATGCATATAATGCTAACTATATAGGAAGTCGATAAATTGTTACTGGAGATAAATTTTCCCATGTGTGGCTATGGTGCATGATAGTTGATGTGAAGTTGTTAAGGGTTGTCTTGCACTGGATTGCATGACTATTAGGCTTAATGTGTGTAGTATGCCTGCACGATAGATAAATTTTTAAGTATAGGAGTGTGCGAGACTAATGTTTAGTGTGTATAGTAATAAAATTAATAAAGAGACACACAATTTTCTTGGTATTAGAAGGAAAAAGGATCCCCCATGGTAATGATAGGACATTGAGGCCATTGGGGACGTGACAAAGTGGTATCATAACAGTTATTCCAACACTAAGCCTCTATGTGCAGAAAGGACCCAGTGCGGTAATGTTAAAGTGACTATCAATATTTATTAATGTGTTTTCTAATAAAAATTCTCTTTTGCACAATGTTAGTAGTAACAATAAGACAATTATATTCAAGGAAAGAGGGACAACAAGCCATAGAACCAGGAATTTGGCTAGTGGAATGATCACCATGGATGATGAGCAAGATCCATATGAACATGAAGACGATGTTATGGGGGAGGATGTGCAAGGTGGTAATACATAAACACAATATAATGGGAGGAGACCATAAATCAAACATACAGATATGAATGAAACCATGAGGAGTTTCAATGAAAGGTTGAACAGGGAATACGAAGAGCATCATCAGATAACCACTTCCATACTGTAGAGTTTAACATAACTTCAACAGAAATCCAATTTGGGATCAAATCATAACAATGGTAGTAACGATGGAAAGTGTGTGAGTAGTCACTCTAGAGGAAGATCATGATTCTAGGAAAGAGGTTCGCACATGAGGAAAATAAGCATGTCTCCATCAGACACCTCAAGAAGAAGATTGAGTAGATTGGGAAGCTCATTTGATAGATAAGGGAACTCAACTTGAAATCTAAGAGAAGGAAGCCTTGTAAAGAGAATTCCTTTGGGGAATTCAGAAAATTAAGACCATCTACATTTGATGAAGAAGATAAGTCAGTACAAGAGGATAAAGCATGGACCATTGGAATGAGGAATTAATTTAGTATCCATTAGTTCTTTGGAAATGAGAAGGCTAGGATTTCCATTTTCAATATGAATGACAGAGCTTCAATCTGGTGGGAGCACTTACATCAAGTGAAGGGCCTCAAAGAAAGGAAGATTGTCTGGAATAAGTTTGAAATATATTTCAAACATAAATACTTGTCTGAAATGTACTATGATAATAAGAGAAAGGAATTCCATGAGATAAAGCTAGGACAAATGACATTGGAGGAGTATGTGAACAAATTTTTAGAGTTACTCTAGTATGTTGACTATCTCAAAGATAAGAAGGAAAAGATATATAAATTCCTAAGTGGACTTCCCTAGAATTACAGAGATAGAATTGAATTTGTGGATCCAAAGACCTTGGATGATGCGATATGGAAAGATATGACTTCCTATGAGTAGAGTAAGGGTATATTTGAGGAACATCAAGCAGAGGAAATCCAAAGGTAAAGTTTGATCCAAGGAAGAAAGAATTCATACATGTACCATATAGGAATCATCCAAGAAATGTTCGACAAGAGAAGGAAGATCAAGGTATATTCCCGTGCACTATGCCATTCGTAGGAAGACCTAGAGAACCAATGCAGTGTCGGGGATGTGGAGAGAATCATAAGTTGTATGATTACCCCCATAGGAAGTAACAAACTCGAAGGATACACAACATTAAGTAAGTTTTTACTGTGGAATACATGGCCATATAAACTCCTAGGATCTACACGGCTTTGGATGATCATTAGGCAGACCGTCAAACCACAGTGGTTGAAGTTAGAGGTAAGATTGTTGTGCAATCTATTTTCTGTTTTGATTGAACTAGGATTTAGTCATACTTATATTCATCCTAATATTTTTTAAGTTTGTGTGCTTAAGAAAAGTAAGCATGGTAAGTTATGGTTAGTTCAGTTAGCCACATGGACAAAGAGGAAAGTAACTGAAGAAGTGGAAAGCTGTTCATTAATCATGGATTTTTTTTCTAGCATAGTAAAGCTAAATATCCTAAGCTAGATCATATGAGGTCATCATTGGAATGGATTGGTTGGAAAGCATCACGCCAAGATTGAATGTTATAGTAAATTTCTTTAAGGTCTTGATGATGAAGGAAAGCCTTAGTTAGTAAAAGGTGCCTTGAATGAGGTTTCAAAAAGACAAGTTATAACACTATAATTGGGAAGATACTTCAACATGAACTGTCAAATATATGTAATTCATGTATATGCTTCTACATAATATAGAGGTCCAATGCTAGAAGAGCATCCGATGCTGTAGGAATATAAGTATGTTTTCCAAGAAGAGGTTCTAGAGCTACCTCCTAAAAGATATATCAAGTTTGCAATTAATCTTGTGCCCAATGCAACCCCAATGTCTAAGGTCCCTTACAAGGTGAGTACCCCTGAGTTGGCAGAGTTGAAAATGAAACTCCAATAATTAATGGATAAGCACTACATTAGACTAAGTGTGTCCCCGTGGGGTTCACTAGTACTGTTCATTAAAAAGGATGGAATATTGCGACTATGTGTTGACTGTAAGTGGCTCAATGAGGTTACAATCAAGAATATACATTGCTCATAATAGATGATATTTTTATTAGATAAGGGGGGACATAATATTTTTCAATATTGACTTAAGGTCAGGTTACCATAAAGTTTGAATCTGAGAAGAGGAAATTCATAAGGCAAATTTCAAAACTCGGCATGTCCACTATGAATTCATAGTTGTGCAATTCAGCCTCGCCAACATGCTAACTACTTTCATCTTCCTCATGAACGGCGTGTTCAATCAATATGTAGATAAGTTTGTGTTGGTATTCCTAGATGACATCCTCATCTATTCCAAGAATAAGGAAGAACATGTAAGGCATATAAGAATGGTGTTGCGGATTCTTAGAGAGAATAAGTTGTACACCAAGATAGGAAAAAGTGAATTTTATCAAAATAAGATTCTGTATTTGGGTCATGTTATTTTAGCAAATGGAATTTCAATTGATCCTGGAAATATTGAAGCTATAATGAATTGGTATATGCCCAAGAATATGACTGAAGAAAGTTTCATGAAGGAAATTTTCAAGTTACATTGATTACCTAAAAAAATAATCTTAGATGGGGATATGGAATTCATATCAAATTTTTGGAATGGACTCTTGAAAGATCTAGAAACTCAACTCAATTTCAAAACAAAATACCATAGTCAAACAAATGGTCAAACATAGAGAGTAAACCAACTACTGGAAGATATGATAAGGATGTACATGTGATGGATAAGCCATCCAAGTGGCAGGATTACATACATTTAGTTGAATCATGCATCATTGGGAATGAGTCCATTTGAAGCCATGTATGTTAGGAAATGCAGGACTCCAGTAAGTTGGAAAATATTGTGAACAGAGTGGTGCTTAGGATAGAAATGTTTAAGGAAATGGATCAAGAAATAGTTAAGATAGGGAATAATTTGAAAGCAACAGAGGATAGGAAAAAGAGCTATGCAAATATGAAAAGAGTGCATAGGGAATTGCAGTGTACTCAACCCAAAAACCAAGGTCACGGGAACATGTAAACCCAAAGGAAGGTTGAATAAAGGTATAGAACAATGGAATAAGGTCAACCAAAGGATAACATAACATAGCATCAATACAATTAAAACAAACATACAACCTTTAAAATAATTGTGATACTTTAAAAACAATTATAAAACTCTCCAAGAGCTCATGCAGATGCAACATCATGCAAGTAGATTTACAAACTTTAATAAACATGGGCCTTAGCACTATTTAAAAATTAAAGGTGACCATAATCAAACCAATAATGCTAACTAATAATATTTACGGATTTTTTTTCAAACAATTACAAATTAGATCTTCCTGCTGTACAACTATACAATTTATGACACATTCCGTCAATCCAATTTATAATACCTTTATTAATAGTTTTGAGTTACTTATCATGTCATATTTGAATCTAAAATCTACACCATTCAATAATGAAAAATAAAAAATACATATCTACAATATAAATCCATTAATTCATACAAAATATCATATCTACTTTTGCTATCAAAATCACTACAGGGTCATCCAGTCACAGCATCCAAATTTTTGCAAAACCAATTGTGTGTCCCAAGTGAAAAAAATACCATCTATATGGAGACTCTGCAGCCACCAAGGGCACAATTTATATTTCATATACCTCCATACAAAATATTGTTATCAAATCTAAAGATAAACTATCAGTTCAATCCAATGTCCAAGCAAAAAAACCCCCATCAACTAGTGATCAAAACTCAGTAATTTCAACGTGGAATCATAGAACATATCTGATGAACCATGGTGGGGTACACTAGCAGAGTATGATACATCAAATAATACATGTACAAACATATTTAAATATTCCATTAAGATCATATCTCAAAAAAGGAGTAAACCCCTATTTCCAAGCAAGATTCCTCAACTAGAGTTCCAAAAACCAAGCAATTGCAACAACCGATTTATCTACAGATATGATCATCCATAGAGGGGGCATATTTACAGAGTAATCTACAAAAAAAAATCATAAATCACATATGTCAAGCTACCATCAAGATCAGATCTCATATTCAAGGAAAAGGTACAAGTTTCCAACAATTAAAACATCAAATTTGCATCCAATCATTGATACAAAACCATATAAATTTAACTGTGAATAGATAAGCCATCAAATGCGCTATAGAAGCAATGGAAACATAATATAAATATATGAATTTACATAAAATAAACCACTTATCTTAATAATGTGCAACTGGAATCAACCAGACCACGTTCCACCTAGCCAAAGGGCGCACTGCCAAGCAAGATCTCACTTTGATAGGCCACCCTTGATCTAAGACCATAGATCCAAAACAATGGTGCACTCAAGGATAGATCAAGTATCAATTTTAGAATCCACAAATCAATTCCTTACCACCTTATTTCTCCTCCACCTCACTACCAGGTGTAATGGTAATCCCTTCACACCCTCGGTTCCTCAAGACATCACCATTCACCATTAGGATTTATGTGCAGGTCTAGGACTGAGACAAGCAGTGGACACAAAGGAACTATACCAATTTTTTCTAGGCTTGCCACAAAAATCATACAATATCACAATGCTTCAAGAACAAGGTTCATTCACATAGTAGAGCATACATGGCTTCACAAGCTCACAAGCTTACCGAGCTCCCAACATCATTGGCATGAACCACCATGAACAACTAATAATAATCAACCACCAACAACCTTAACTAAGGAGATCAACCATGGATTTACAGACCAAAGAAGGTAATTCTAACCCAAGAGGGTATAATTAAACCAAGGTAGTCCAACTTTAGTCAAACAAAGGGGATTAACTCAACCACAAGAGGCTAAATCTAATCAAACCCAAGAAATTCAAATTTCAAGGAGAGTGGCTCCAAGTCACTCTACGCAAATCAAATTCATGTGTGGACACATCATCCATGAAGAGGAATCAAAATTAGTGAGGCAAGGAATTACAAAAACCAAGGCATCTTACCAAAATAGCAAAGGAGGGGTTACACAAGGATTTATCCAACCTTTGAGGTGTCAAGACTAAAAATAGCTAGTTAGGGAGGACTTGTGCAAATGGGGGTTATAAAACCAAGTTTAAAATTCAAAAATGAGTTAAAAAACCACCAAAGGGGCCCAATCAACAAGTGGAATCCACCTAAGCACCAACTAAATCATGAATTAGGCTCAATAGGTCAAACATAGGCTAAAATAATCAAAATTTGGGTCGATTGTACAATATTTGGGTGACCATCAACTAATAAAGTCACCAAAGCATAAATATGTACCAAGCTTAACCAAACAAGTTCTAAAGTGCTAGGAATGTCCCCATTCCTCCTCACCTTGTGGATATATGCCTCCCATACTCTTTTAGTGGTCCTCGGTGTGCCAGTTGTTTTTATTAATTAATTATTTACAAAATAATAATGATAATGTATCTTGGTCCTTAAAGACCCTTGTCCCGACACCTAGTGCCACAATAATAAACAATTCAAATTACATATGACCATGGCTTAATACATGTGGTATTACATCCACCCCCTTAAACAATGCATCCTCCTCAATGCATAATACATACATGCCTTTACAAAATGATAACAGACATGTCCATACATGCCTCAGAAATATAACATCCTTCAAAATCTCATAGACATGCCCATACATGGCTTAGAAAGATAACATATTTCTAACCACAATACTTCCCACTACCATATACTTCATGTCCATCTCCACTTCCCATGGGAGAACCGGGACTAGTAGAGTGGACTCAAGGAAGCAAGGGTCGAGCTTCAATCCCCATCACAGGGTCTTCAATCCTCTTTACAAGGCCTTCAAACCTTCAACAAAGATACATCCACCTGAAAAAACATATTTTAATCACTCATATGATTAACATCAAGTATATATAAAAATATATATATGATATAAGGATATTCTTCTACAAAGATACTTTCTTCACATTGCAACAACCACATGGTTAGAAACAAACACACATACATATATACATTGTTCAACAAGATACATATAATACATCTCCAAAATAAAAGATAAATGAGATACGATCTAATTATCACATAAAATATTTCAAGGGTACATCGCAACATGAAATAAATTCCTTTGTATCCCATTGCACTCTACTTCACCTATGACACGTGAAATACATCAAAGGTATATGAAATCAAAACACTTGAAATGCATTTACCTGAAAAAAATTATGATCCATTTCATATTCAATTTCAATCATGCAGTAGGTACATATTCTAAGTTACTTGAAATGCATGAAAAACACTTGAATTGCACTAAGATACTTTTACAAGTAAGATATTTTCCAATAAATATGCATGCACTATCACCAAGATACTTTCAAACAAAGATATAAGAAAATACCACAAGGATACTCTTCTAGCAAAGATACTTTTTCAAAAGCGATACTCTCAAGAAGATCATAAAGGTAGTTTTCTAATAAAGATCACAAAGATAATTTATGCACTTTATTCTTTCATTATATATTCATTACATTGTCATTATATATATGCATACATATACCATTTACACATTTATCATAACATGATATATTCACCGATTAAACACTCACAGAAATAAAATCGCAATAACAATTAATCAATAATAAGAGAATTACAAGAATAACACATAGCCATTCTTGCCTCCCAAGTGGCAATTCCACTAACAATCAATTAGATAAGTTAGGATAGTGATAATGCCACCTGGATTCTCATGCACATACATGAAAAGATGACCAATAATGTAATAATAAGCATACTACATGCATAAAATAAAATAAAAGGAGATTGGAAAACACCATTTAGACAAGTGTCTCATTTCCTAAAATAGACAAGGAGTTACTCATTGAGGTAACCACTACCTTTCAAGTGGCAAAACATTCCCAAACATAAAAGTATTATCTAAAGACAAGCAATAAAGGCAATAGAGAGTATATTGCCCATTAATAACATTCATATTAGTAATAGTAATACTACATCATCTTTGCATATATATCATACTAATAGATACATAAAATATTTCACAATTATACTTATAATTATTCTATTATACTACATATAATATATTTATCTAAATTATATACACATTACATATATGTCATTATATATACACATCTTTATACATCTTACATCATTACATACACACACACACACATCATACACACACACACACACACACACACACATTATATATATATATATATAATTACACTAACCTTATATACTATATATATACAATTCACTACTCGTATTGCATATACTTACATCATCAAATTCAAATACACTATGATACACATATACAAATATATAGTTCATAATACTATATAGTTCATATCAATATATATCATCAAATATGTCTATTATATACCCACTTTATCACATGCGTACACACTTATACATATAGTATGCACATTCCATGAACAATTAAAGACAACTTTTCCTAGTTTCCAAATTTTAATTTCAAAATGCTAGTTTCCAAGTAGGAGTGCAACTTTAAAGGAGGCATGCTCACAAAATTTTATGATACATTTCATAACTCAACTATGCACGCAGATCATACCAAAGGTCTGAAAGCATGAAAATAAATCCTTCCAAAAACTAATTCAATCATATCCGCAAATTAATTGTACAATAAGAAGCATTTCAATAATTCAATGAACAATAAAAGAGGCAATGCATGATGAACAAGCATCGACCAATCAATTCATTGAATAGTAAAGGATGCAATGCACAATAACAAGCATCGACCAACAATGAACAATAAAAGAGGCAATGCACAAGCATCGACCAATCGAATCATTGAACAATAAAAGAGGAAATACACATTAAAAAGACATCGACCAATTAAGTCATTGAACAGTAAAAGAGGAAATGCACAAGCATTGACCAATCAAAACACTGAACAATAAAAGAGGCAATACACATTAAATAGGCATCAACCAATCAATTTTTTGAATAGTAAAAGAGGCAATGCAAGTGAACATGCATCGACCAATCAATCTACTAGATCATTAGATATGCAATGCATAGTACTTACCAATCAATCTATTGAGCAGTAAATATGCAATATTAATTAATTATAAAACATACAACAAACTGATGTTTGAAGTGATTCTTCTGAATCTTCCATTAACATAAGGGAGTTTAAATTTATTTCACAAATCCAATTTATAAACAAAAACTCATATTCATAAGATTTATAACTATGTATAAGTCCCAACAACTGTAGTGTTGGAACTTAAGCTCTAATACCACTTTGTAGTGTACTCGACCACGAAACCAAGGTCACGGGCACATGTAAACCCAAAGGACGATTGAATAAAGGTATATAACAGAGGAATAAGGTAAACCAAATGCTAGGATAACATAACATCAAGCCAATTAAAACAAACATACAACCTTTAAAATAATTAAGATACTTTAAAAACAATTATAAAACTCTCCAAAAGCTCATGTAGATGCAACACCATACAAGCATGACAATACAACTAGATTTACAAAATTTAATAAACTTGGGCCTTAGAATTATTAAAACATTAAATGTGACCATAATAAACCCAATAATGCTAACTAATAATATTTATGGAATTCTTTGCAAATAATTACAAATTTGATCTTCATGCCATAAAACTATGCAATTTACGACACATTTCGCCAATCCAATTTATGATACTTTTTTTACAGTTTTGCATTACTTATCAGGTCATATTTGAATATAAAACTTATAGAAATACAATAATGCAAAATTACAAATACAGAGCCACCATATACATCCATTAATTCATAAAAAATACCATATCTACTTTTGTTATCAAAATCACTATTGGGTCATCTGGTAAGCATCCAAATATTTGCAAAACCAATTGTGTGTCCCAAATGAAAATCATACCATATATATGGGGCACTCTAAATCCACCAAGGGTGCACTTGATATTTCATGTACATCCACACAACATCTGATAATCATATCTAAAGATAAAGTTACTATCAGTTCAATCCAAATTCCAAGCAGAAAAAACCCATCAACTAGTGATCAAAACTGCGTAATTTCAACTGTGTAATCATATAACATATCTAATTAGACAAGGGGGGAACACTTGTATAGTATGCTACAGGAAATAATACATGTGCACACATATTTAAATATTCCATTAAGATCAAATCTCAAAACAAGGAAAAAACCCCAATTTCCAAGTAAGAAGCCAAGAAATTGTAACAACAAATTTATCTACAGATATGATCAGCCATAGCAGAAGCATATTTACAAAGTAAGATACAATAAGTAAATGCATAAATCACATATTTCAAGCTTCCATCAAGATCATATCTAATAGTGAAGGAAAATGTACAAGTTTCCAACAGTTAAACCATCAAATTTGCATCCAATCATTGATACAAAACCATATACATTTAACTATGAATATATCAGCCATCAAAGGTGATATAGAAGCAATGGAAACATAATATAAAAATATGAATTTACATAGAATAAACCACTTATCTTAATAATGTGAAACTAGCATCAACTGGACCATGTTCCACCCAGCCAAAGGCACTTCCAAGCCAAATCTCACTTTGACAGGCCACCCCCAAGCTGAGGCAATAGATCAACAACAGAGGTGTACTCAAGGATAGCTCAAGTATCAATTTGAGAATCCACAACTCAATTCCTCACCAACTTATTTATCCTCCACCATACTACCAGGTGCAATGGTAATCCATTCACCCCCTCGGTTCCCCATGACATCGCCATTCACCATCAAGATTATGACATGGAGGAACTATACCAGAGTTTTCACAATCTTGCCACAACCACCATACAATATCACAGTGCTTCAGGACAAGGTTCATTCACATAGTAGAGCATAGATGGCTTCACAAGCTCACAAGATTACCAAGCTCCCAACATCAATGACATGAAGAACCAAGAACAACTAATAATAATCAACCACCAACAACCTTAAATAAGGAGATAAACCATGGATTTATAGACCAAAGAAGGTAATTCTAACCCAAGAGGGTAAAATTAAACCAAGGTAAGGAAACTTGAGTCAAACCAAGTGGGGTAACTCAACCACAAGAGGCTAACTTTAATCCAACCCAAGCAATTCGAATTTCAAGGAGAGTGGATCCAAGTCTCTCTACCCAACTCAAATTCATGTGTGGACACATCATCCATGAAGAGGAAACAAAATTAGTGAGGTGAGGAGTTACACAAACCAAGGCATCTTCCCAAAATAACAAAAGGAGGGGTTACACAAGGAGTTATCCAACCTTTGAGGTGTCAAGGCTAAAAATAGCCTGTGAAGGCACAGTTGTGAAAATGTGGGTTAGAAAACCAAGTGTAACCTCCAAAAAGGAGTTACAAAACCACCAAAGGGGCCCAATAAACAAGTGGAATCCACCCAGGCACCAACTAAATTATGAATTAGGCTCAATAGTACCAACATAGGATAAAATAATCAAAAGTTGGGTCCATTGCACAATATTTGGGTGACCATCAACTAATAAAGTTACCAAAGCATAAAGACAGACCAATATCAACCAAATAAGTTCTAAAGTGATAGGAATGTCCCCATTCCCCCTCACCTTGTGGATATATGCCTCCCATACTCATTTAATAGTCCTTGGTGTGCGAGTTCTTTTTATTAATTGATTATTTACAAAAATAATAATGATAATGTCTCTTGGTCCTTAAAGACCCTTGTCTCGGCACCTTGTGCCACAATAAAAAAAAATTACAAATTACATATGTCTGGTGCTTAACACATGGGATATTAAAGGAATTTAGAGTCGAAGACCATGTTTATTTGAGAGTAAATTCAAAGAAGAGCTCTCTAAAGCTTGGAGGGTGTACCAAGTTGGAACCAATATATTGTGGGTCATTTGAAGTCCTTGATAGGATAGGACCAATTGCATATAGGATTTCATTTCTTACGCATATAAAAACTCATAATGTTTTCCATGTTTCATCGCTTAAAAAGTATATACATGATCCTAATCATGTTATTGATTGGAATGTGATTTAGGTGGAACCTGAGGGAGAGTTCCAAGTGGAGCCTATGCACATCATAGATAGGAAGGAAACTACACTTAGGAACCAATCCATCGGCTAGGTAATGGTGCAGTGGAGGAAATTTTCCCCATATGAGGCTATGTGGGATCTGGAATATGCCATGAGATAGGCATACCCATTTTTTTATTTATTTTGAAGAGAACTCATGATAGTGTTGTTTAAAGGGGGGGGTGGTACTGTAATGTCCCTAGTTTTGACCCTTGACATATGTTACGTAAATGGTTTAATATAGTTTATTATTTAAGTAACATGGTGACGAGATCAAGTACAAGGTCCTACCATGGATATCCCTCATCTATGCGTATGCATCAACAAGTAAAAATGGTTAGTGGGCCATGCACTAGTCAGATCATGGTAGTATTGTAAATGTGATGTAAGTGTGCATGATAATAATAGATAAATCCACAATTGACTGTGCAAGGAAACAAGAGCAAGGGGCATGCTTTTACTAAGGTTAGGGAGGGATGTATTAAACCCATAAAACCAATAGAGGAGATCCAAGTGTTGAAGGGAGGAATTATGAGACATCAACTATCAAGATTGACTCATGTGACCCAATCATTTAATGCTTCCAAGAGAGAAGTAGTTGAGGCAATTATTATCTTAGGGAAAGTAAGGCGTGGGTATAAGGTTCCTTGTGTTAGTCACCCTGCCGAACTAGGAATAGGAGTTTCTTATTTGGTAATAATTATGTTGAATTGAATTCATCCTTAAATTCATCTATCAGTTGGGGGTGGGGATGGGATAGTATGTCAAACTATCAATCTGTTAGTCTGTTGGTTTGTTGATGCAAATAGTTCTTAGTATAAGTAAGACAACCTCTCATGGAGGTGCATATATCTTGTAGTATCGATCTGGTTGTGAGAGGAGAGTAAAAAATGGACAGACTGGATATCGACCTTGGTTTGGGGGAGTGTGTCTACCATTGCGTGACATAGTAACATTTATCTGAGAGTGGATCTGATCCCTGGTTCATGGTCATGGATGAAAGTTGAGAATGGAGTCTATGAGCACGCTGCTATGTTTATCCTTTTAAAATATATGATAGGGTGGTAGGGAAGCTTATCCCAATGTAACCTTATTCACGAGCACCCTGAAATTGTGTCTAAATGAAGTGAGTGCATGACTAGTCTAGAAACTGTTTGAGTGTGTCTTCCAGTGGGAAGTTTCTTGTGAGTCCCATATAGTGCGCTAAAGAAGAATATTGCCTCCTATTTTCTAAGTTTTTTTGTGTTATTGACAGAGTGGTATGAAACCCAGGGGGGTGCATGATTTCCTTTTAGCCCTGTTTTAACTGAGCAGTCTAATAAACAATGATTGGAGCGAACTCCTGGAAGATAATTTGGCTATGTGCAACCAATATTTGTAAGCCTCGGAAGACAAAACATTTTGGTAGATGATATGGGTTTTAGGTGATCTGTCTACACGCACACTAAATAAAACTTGGAGGATTGTGACACCTAAGGGATTGTTGAGTAGTGAAGGTGTACCTTCTTAGTGTTGTGTGGGGTGGGTAATGTGGACCTCAATCTAGTTGAGTCTACACAAGGTGTTTGCGATTCTAGAGGTAAAAAAGAACTGGTTATTTGTATTTTCCTTCTTTATGTGTAATCTTGAGATGTGGAAATAATGGTATTGAGTACCCGAGTGGGTGTAGAGTGTTGAATTGGATAAGGATACTAGTGAGGGTTGTGACCTCCTAGTGGAATAGTGGGGTCTAGGTGGTCTCTCTACACACAAACTAAATAGATCTCGGAGGAAGGTGACGCCTGGGGTACTATTGACCAGTGAAGGGGTACCTTCTTAGTGTTTTGTAGGGTGGGTATTGTGGACCCTAATATAGTTTAGTCTACACGGGGAACTCATAACTCTATGGTGACTCACTAGTTTAGCATTTCACCTCTAGCACTTGGAAGGACTTTTAACCTAGTAGAGGTTGGCCTTCCTTGATATTGAGTTTGTATAACTATAGATATCTTGTTCCCCTTTCCTTAAGGAAATCAAGCCCAGCATGGGGGTGGCCTCTTAGCAGAAATAGTATATGATAGAGAGAGTGCCTATGGTTGGGTGGAACATTGCTCTTACATAGTCAGTTGCTTGGAGAAGCTACATTCAATATACTTATCTATTTGTTATATCTTATATTATTTCATTTCCATTGTATGGGTGTTGATGAGTAATGGTGAAAATGCATGCTATAATTAGTATTTGTGATTATGAATTATTGTAGTTAGAAGTAATCATGATGCTTGATATCTAAGTGTTAGATATATGATATTGTACTTCATGAAATGCTTGCATAAAGATGTATTCTTGGTAGGAGAAGTTCCATTACACATACAATGCTAACTTTGCAAGAAGTTAGTAAATTGTTACTGGAGATAAAGTTTCCCAAGGGTGGCTATGGTGCATGGGAATTGACATGCAGTGGTTAAGGGTTGTCACGCATTAGACTGCATGAATGGTATCCTTGATGCACAATATTCCTACACGATAGAGAAATCGTTAAGTGCATGAGTGCATGAGGCTAAAGTTTATTGTGCTTAGTAATAAAATTAAGGAAGAGGCACATAAGTTTCTTGGTATCAGAAGGAAAAATGATCCCATTTGGTCACAGTAGGCCACTAAGTCTGGTGGGGACATGACAATTATTTCAATCCTAGGTGGTTGTGAGTGGGAGTGTTATCCTCTCTATGAGGTTCAATTCTTTCAAGTGACATGTTAAGTTATTAAATGACTATATTGTTGATAGAGCCTTGACTTTTTGTAGAATCTGGTTTACCATGGGAACCATCCTCAAAAATGAGAGGAAGTTCCTAGTGGGTTTCCTTAGGAAATGTATTGCATGAAAAAATAAATTATTGATGTTTAATGACCTCATTTCTTAATATGTTTATGAGTTATTATTTTATATCATATTTTTAATAAGTTTATTTTTTTCGAGAGCAAAGATATAAGTTAACAATGAATAATGAAGACCCTCTTAATTAGATATAAGTTTGATTAGCTATAATTATGTTATCTATAGAAAACATATGAATGGGATATACATGGACCACATATAAAAAAAATGGAGGGGAAGATCTTGTATATTAATTGAAGAAGAAGACATGATCCCCTTAAGGGAATTTAGTTGGCTTACACTAAACTCTAGCTTTGGTTATCAAGCTTGATTATCTGAGAATGGAGAGTTTATCAAACAAAGAACTTTCTTACATGAGTACTTCTTGTTTATGACATTTGATATCAACTTACTGTAATTGAAAATTATATAAATAATTTTTTTAAATAATATAAAAAATGAATTTCAATTTATAAATTGAAAACAAAATCTAAACAAAATCATTGAATTAAATGTTCGAAAACTGAAATATTTATAAAGAAATAACAAAACTGGAACTGAAAATTGAAACTAATTTAAAAAACTTAAAATATTTATTTGAAGAGAAGTCCATGGCACTTGAATGTAACGAGATAGACATGAAGCATACGAGATACTTCCAAAAAGAAGGTGACCATTTGTACATGCACAAGAAGATAGGTGTAAGATGCTCTGGGTTAATGATTGAATCCTTTGTTTGAATGTATAACTTAAAGAAAGTTCCTATTAGGCAATTATGTGGTTTGCAACAATTCCTATAGACTATAACCATAAGTTATTAGGAAAGGGTCTATTTTTTTCCGAAGAGAATTTAGACTTTTTTTATTCTCAATTTCCTAGAAACAGAACTCACATGTCTTAAAACATGCCCAACAACATGAACTAGATAAACTAGATGCAACTATGAATTTAAGAGTCGTAATACAAATGAACAACATAGATAAATTCTTGTTTGCTAGAAATAAAAGAATAAAATAACTGAAATGTGGATGAACAAGTACATATGTACAAATTATCATCCGATTAATGTTATGCAACAGTTTCTTCTAAATATGCACTTGTAAAGTATTCAAGTGCAAGAAAGAGTACAAATATAGATAAATTAAACAAAAAAATGCTTAAAACAATATGCAATTCTAGTTGTAACAATGATGCAAAACCATATACTAGTAAAGCATACTAAGCCTTTAAAAATAAACAATTTTTTTATTGTATTATTGCCTCTTCACATAAAACCAGATTCTGAAAATGAAGTAGAAAAAAGTATTTTATTAAACAAAACAACTCAATACATAGTTTACATCATATCTAAATTTATGTTGTAGAGAAAGACTGCATAATCTATTTTTAGAACTTTTGAATGATAAAGACAAACATCAAGACAACAACAATATTCCGTGTAGACAATATCTTCAAAAACATCCCATCTTTCCCAAGCTTTAAAGACAAAAATAATGCTTAAATAATGGAAATAGATTCATAGCAAACACGCAAACCCTTGTTAATTGTATGTACTATATGCTTTTATGTATAATTCAAAAAGACAAACCATGCATTTAACTTATACAATATCAAATAAAAACCATTAAAGACTACAATAAGGCTTGACTAGATTTAATACTCTGAAATGTAACTACTTATAAACTGTAGTGCAATGGTTTGTTAGGGTGTTGATATGCATTAAATTGTAGACAATCTCATAAAGGAGGAATCTCCTTGGAGTCATGGAAAAATAGATGGTCAGATAGTTATAAGATGTTTGGTAGTTGTGTGAATACCCACTCTATGAACTAGAGATTGCTTATTTATTTGTGATAGCATGTTATTTATTGGATCTACATAAAAGATAAATTCAAATCATCTACAATATAAATTCTAGTGCAACTCTTGGAAGTTGCTCTCATGATTACCTTAATAGAACCTCCTTTGTTGTACTTTTGGAAAGTAGTTCTACTTACATACTTGTAGCATAGATAAACTTGCTATTTTCTATTTTCAAGTGAAACAACAACATTATATCCCAATGCAATTTCATTAAGTTGGTCACCCTAAGATTGACTATAGTGCCAAAAACATATTAGTTCAACAAAATAGACAAACTATCTACAACTGACTAACTTGGGATATTGTACTTGATCTTTTGGATTGGTACTATATTAAAGTTTACATAATCGACGCATTTCGGATGAACACTCCACTCATCTTCAGGATCTAGCTGAAGCTTGAAAGATGAATTACAAAAATGATAAAAGCTTGAAAATTTAATTTGAAAAAAAGGTGAATAAATAAGTTGGAGAGAAAACTTGGGATAATATTTGACAAGTATTCTAGATCTCATATTTTTGTTTTTAATAATGTCTATGCATGTCATAGATAAAAATGGAAAGAGTGAAAAGACAACGAAAAAAGAACAAGTATCTAGCTGGTTCTCAAACATAAAAAAAAAAATGTCACAACCTTCACATAATAAAAATTCCATAGTTCAAGAAATTGTGGCAAAGTTTCATTGGTTCTCAAGACTTATATAGATATATGAAATCCTATATTATATAAGAGGCCAATCCACTATAGTCAATAGTGAGCAACATTTTATATAGATATATGAAGTCCCGTATTATAGAACAGACCAATCCACTATGGCCAATAGTGAGCAACATGTCGAGAAGGCGATTGATCATGGGAATGGCTCAAGGCATGGAAATGAGAAATATGCAAAGGAGGTGATGGTATTGGAATGGCTTGTCATTATAGGAATTAAATGAGAATATATGATACAACTTGGAAATGATGTTGCTTTTGTTCTTGAAAAATATAGAGGGCATTTTCGATTGATTTTTTTTATTTTTTTGAGTTTTGGAAATGAAAGTATTTTTGAGATTTTCATCCATAAAGCATTCAACTTTAAAAATTTGGATTAACATATTTTATTAAATATTTTACTAATAAATTAATTTAAATATAAAATAGATAAAAGTATTTTAGATAAAAAGTGACATATATTGTGCAACTTAGGTAAAAGTAAAATAATAGAAAGATATATTAAAATATTATATATATGGCATTATTTTATTAATTTCTTAAGTTTTCTTTAGGAGGCTTTTTTAAAGTCGAAATTTATTCTAATGAGGTTTTTTATGCTTTTAGCACTCTACTTGTTTATTCTATCTTTTGAAGACTACAAAATATTTCTTTTTGAGTTGGGTGGGGATTTTCAGTAGTGAACTCTGATTTTGGTTTCTTGATTCTCATTTATATGTAAATTTGGTCTATTTCCTATTGACATGCACGATTAATATCAATACTCTTTACTTGGGTTAGAATAGCCAATGTTCAAGCTTACCAACAATGAGCAATGGCCACTGGATTATTGGTAATTGCAACATCCTTTGTTAACTTTAGGTATGGCCTATCATGAGTAAGTAATGGCCATTGGTCTATTAGTAAAGTTGTTCTCTTTAGCAGTCCTTAAAAACTAGGTTTCAATTGACATACATAGTCGGGATCATCAAATATGGTTCAACTTGGAACGGCTAGTGCTATTACTGAATATTTGAACCAGATATTTCTTTTGGACATTGGAAATGCTTTAGGTAAATTTATCTCACTGGCCTCATAGATTAAAATTTCAATGTATTTGAACCATACTCCAAATCTAGTTCAAGGTCGGGGGAAACACTAAAACTCTAAATCTAATTCAATATGTATAAAAGCATAAGAAGTAGGTTCATCAAATAAGTTTTAAAAGGAAGAGTATCCTTTGATAGTTAATTGAAGGAAAAAGTTACAAAGATCTAGATCTGCAAACCCTTGTATTGGAAAGTACTATATTAAAATTTATACATATTGAAAATCTTGTAAATAGACACATTTAAGAAAAAAATATGTACAAAATCAAGTATTGTATCAAAGCAATGAAATCTTTACCAAGTAAATTAAGTAAAATTAAGTAAAATGGTGGATAGAGATTTTACTGGGTCTTTGATCACATAAAGGAGAGGAGATGTGATTTTGTGAATTCATCATTCAATACATCAACAAATGTCCCTGGAGAGAAGCACAGTATTTGAGATCCTCTTGGCTCATTTCTGACAACATTATTGAACAGGTACATTGGCATGATTCCTAATGCCAATTGTTCTTGTATTTTCAAATTTTTTTGTTGTTGTAGCATTTGTTTAGTTGCATCTGCAATCAATTTAAGTTTTTTGCAACTTGTTTGTCCAAAAATAGAAAAGATACAAAAGTTGTCATGCAAAGGTATCTAAAGAGAAAGAAAGAATTTTGGCATTGCCAAAAAATGCACAATTGCAGTATCATTTATTGCCCCTCCGATCTTGATGTTTAATTCATAGTTTCTATTATTTTGGTGACAAGCAATGAAAATTGCTGCAATTGACTGAACATAGCATGCATTTGCCGAGCTAGATAGGCCATATATAGTTGTGTTTGGTGATAGTCTATGCTGCTGGAAAATATGTGGTATAGTTTCAATTGAACTTTGTTCTCGCAATGGTAAATGAAGCAAGATAATAAGAGTGTTGTTGATGTTCACTATTATTGTTAGTTGTCCATCTTTATCTACCAATATGACATGTATTAATTGTGCTTTATGAGGTGAGCTTGCATATTTACTTTGCATAGGTCCATATAAGGCCAAGACATCTCCTTCAAATACATTTGTGTATGTTGCTAAACAAATTTGTACAATATAATATGATGGTTGCACCACTTGTTTAATCCTATAATAAGTAGCAGATATAACATATTAAGAATAAAACAGATGATTGATACAATGAATCAATAATTTTGGCTTTATGAAATACTAAAAGTCTATCAAGGACTAAAAATATAGACTTTACCTTTTTGTTTTATTGTGATATGTTGTATGTGACATATGAGGCTCAGTCTTATTGCCATATTTATTGTTCGAAGCTATTTTGCAAATGTGATTGCAATTGCAAAAATTCCATATGGGAAGGTGTTGTAGATAATTCAAGTATCTGTTATGAGTTTCTATTGTTTGGAAAATCATGTCACTTTGCTTTGTATGAAATATAAACGATTATATATATAGAAACAACTACAAGTACAATATCTTAAGCCACTACTTTGTTCATTTTCTTTGTACATGGGTCTTAAATATTGACAACATACAAGGAACACAAAATGCAATGAAATGGTTGAATTAAATAACAAAGAAATCATGTACATTTCAATGCCATGAATGATGAACTGATTTTCCAATAGGTTGTTGAAATAAAAAATATTGTTTTAGGACTAAATATCAATATTGAGAGGATTTGATTATGATTATTTCAAAAATTTCAAATGAATGTGTCTATGCATATGAATGAAAAAAAATGCATTTGGCATCAAGAAATTGCATTGGATGCAACTGTAAAAGTTCTTACAAACATAAATTTTGTATTAAGAACAAGTATATGCAAATGTTTCCAATGGAATTTAAAGACATGTGCTATTATGATCCATCTAATACGAATTGGAGATATAAAATATGATGTCGTTAGGTGGGAGTGTTGTCCAAAAATGATAAAAAAAAATTAGTATTGCTTGTTGCCTTAGTTGTATGTAGCTTGAACTTATGACTCTCCATGAATGTGAAAAAAATGTTCTTTTTTGCTTTGCAACGTCAAAGTTGAAATCGCCAACAATTATAATATGCTCATTTTGATGAATGTATTAACATACTATGCAAAAAGGAATAAAGTTCTTGAGGCAATGTACGTGGTGCAATATAAACATTTGCCAATTTAACAATAGTTTTGTCAATTTGAAATAAAAAATAGTTGTTTCAATGTAGTTTGTTGTGTAATTGTTCTCTTTGCAACATGTAAGGAAGCCATGAATGCAAAATGCAGACATGCAATGGTATTCTTTTGCAAGTAAACTTTCATCCAGTAAAAATTTCATTTGTATTTCCTGTAGACACAAGATATCACTTCTCATTAGGTCATAGTCATTGACAATATTGTCAATGTGCAATCATATACTACATGTGTTTAATGAACATATGCCAAACTATCCTTTTATAGTATTGTTTGAAAGCCATATTCAAATTGCAAGGAAGCTTTATTTTGAAGTCTCTTTATCTCATTAGAAACTTTTTGTGAAGTACAATGTGTTCTTGCAATTTTTTTAAAAGATATAGTTTGTGTATATCTCTAACACTAGATAGTGAAATGTATATAAGTCCATGTTGTTTAACTCCTTTTGGGTCAAAGGCCAGATTTTCCATTGTAAGGCCCTGTGACCTATGTATTTTTCATGCGCAAGCCAAATGGATAGGAAATTGTTCACGAATAATAGGAGATTTATTTATTGATGCCATTTTTCTAGAAATTCTTTTGATTGGTGTCTAGGTGTCTAGAATGTCAAGTGAAAATTTTTCTTCCATTGACGTTCATTACATTGAGCCAATCAATGGTGTTCTAAATTCAATCCATATTATGTCGACCTTGTCCTTTGTGTAATGTTTGAAAATGCTTTCTGCACCGTTCACAAGACCATCTTCAATGGATAATTGCGTCCAATTAGTTCTACAAGAATATTTTGTTTAAGGACAATTGTAGATGGCAAGTTCATTTTATTGTTTTCGTGAGAATTTTCTTCAATTGGGTCAATTTTTTATCAAATGATTATAATGTAAATGTTTCTGATTGGACAAGTTCCAACATTTTTTTGTTGTGTTGTTCAACATCCTTTTTTTGTAGAAAAATATGGAAATTTTGGATCATTAGGTGAAGATTGTTAAAATTCAATATGCTAAGATAGATAACATCAGTATTACATTCCATTTCACAACAATCGCATATACAAGATCACTGAAAGAACAACAAGCATAGCATAAACACAAGAGACACAGATTTATCCTAGGAAACCCTCATGGGGTAGAAAACCCAGCAAAGCTTCCTCAATATAGATGACTAGAAAATACAAATATATAATCCCCAAACATGAGCTCCTTCTCCTCCTTTGCAGATCTCTCTCTCCTATGTGAGTTTCACAAGTGAGTGTGTGTGTTAAATGAGGAACACACCTCCTCTATTTATACACTACTTCACTTGTCTTTTAACCTTAGCTAGGTCGGGCCCAACTGTAGCTAGGGTTTTCACCCTAGCTTGTGCAAATGAGCACCTACTAAGGAGAAGGACTCCTTAGTAGAAGTTTAGAAAATACAGTAAATAAAAGATAGTAAATAAAACAATAAACTACTCTAAGCATGTGCATAAACAGAAAAGACAAGATAATAAAATGTTTTTTGTATTGATTATACCTCCAATGTGAAGGTTGATGAAGCATTTGCAGCAGTCCAATAGGGTTGCTTCCAAGCTCCAATGTTGTTCCTTTCTCTTTCTCCAAAGGGTTTTGGAAATGGGCCAAAGGGGCACTCAAATGTGAAAGTAGTTCAAGGGTGAGCTAGGGTTTCAGGAGTGATTTTGGCAGAGTAAGGGTGTGGTTGACTGTGGATATGAAATGAGGGGCCTCCATCACCTATTTATAGGTTTTTAGTGGTGGAGTGCTGGACCATGGTTTTGGGCACCATATGGTTTAGGTCAGCTGTATAGGGTTTTCGCTTCCTTTTTCCCTCTTTTTCCTCTTTTTTGTATTTTGTATTCCCTTTTTAGAGGGATTTTGCTATTTTGGAGGAATTTTGGATTATTTTGGGGAAAAAAAGGGTTTTTTTGGCCTTTTGGAGGCTTTTTAAGGTTTTGGAGGCAAATATGGTAGGAAATATGGACAAATGAGTCATGTAATGGGGTAGATGAGGTAGTGAGCACTTTTTGGGTGTTAACAGATTGCCCCCTGATGTGTGAGGGCAGGAGCTCATCGTATGGATGATAGACATCATAAGTCTTTTATGGTTTTCCTGGGGTGTGGATAGGAGAAGAAACGAACTAGAGCTCGGAACAACGATCCCGAACAAGCTGCAAAAACTGAAAGTACATGACCTCAATAATGAACGAGGAAGAATCTGAACATATGGACGAGGCGGGCATTCCCATGCTCGTATCAAGATATAGAACAATAACGAGAGGGTCCAAAAAATGGGGACTTGAAATATACATGACCTCAAATAATGAATGGGGCAGAATCTCAATATATGGACGAGGCGGGCATACCCATGCTTGTATCAAGATACATAAAAAATAACTGTGAGGCCCAAAAAGGGGGACCTGTAAGATACATAGAGAACCACTGTGTACATCATAAGGGTCCAGAGGGGACACAAATCTGGGACATATACTGCTGGGATGACCATGTCTGAGCTGAAGAACTGATACACTGGAATAACAACAGTGCTGCTGAGTGTGGTACCAAAGGAACTAATGAGCTGCTGGATCATAATGATGGGGAGTCATACCCTCAATGGTACACTGAACTGGAACTGGACGGGGTACTCAAGGAAGCATATAACTGGATGGCTTCTGAATACAATCGCCAATGCAACCTGGACATCCACGGGAACATACAACTTGGCGTTCTGAAGTGACTCACCAATGTGCTAGAGTCGGGGGAAATCTGGGGTCTTCGACCAATAACTGAAGGGATATATACTCTACGCGATTCTCAACGATGTGATCAAGGTGTTGAAGTCGATCATGTGAGAAACAACCACTCGGAGAGGAAATGATGACTCCTCTCAAAATGGTCCGTAGGCACGCATCACAAATGGTGATGAGTCCAAGGCACAGGGACCTCTGGGTCTATCCTCTAGAATAGAGGGGCTGTCGTCGACAGAGGGAGACCTGCAACTAGCAAGGAAATGATGTTTCCTTGATAGGAGCACGAGGTGGAGAACCGAAGTGTGAGAGTACTGATGGTAGGACTGACATACTGTTGGGGGTAGGGAATAACTGGGCAAGTAGAGTGGGTGGACTCAAACTTCCTTTGTTCAGAGTATGATGGCGGGGATGATCGGGCAGCATATGAAACTGACTGGTGGGAAAGGGATCATAGCTGTAATGGATCAAGGATAGTGACTGGTATGAGTGATACTCAAGTTGGTGTAAGATGGCAGGAGATTGCAGAATACTTTGAACAAAGGCGACCTTATTGGGGGTGCTTCCAAGATGATCGATCACAGCGCCGAGAGGCACAGGGGGAACTTCTTCATGGGTTAAGGAACTAGAAGAAGTGTGTTCAAAATGGTACTGTCGTGTGGATTTATACGAGCCCAGGACAGTTCATGCTCGAGTTTGCTTTCAATTTTAAGGAGTCTGAAAGTGGTAGAAGACTCTGAAATAATGGAATGGTACTGTCGTGTGGATTTGTACAAGCCTAGGACAGTTCATGCTCATGGTTGCTTTCAATTTTTAGAGAGTCTAAAAGCGATAAGAAGACTCTAGGGGGTTTCTTTTTAGTGTGTTAGTCTCCAAGGCCTGAAGAAGCATAAAAGAATGCAATGAAGAACTCTTCTAGCCGGTGTGACTAGAGTATTCCTTTTTCGTAATTAGTCTACCAGGTCCAGAAAAGGGTTAAACTTATACCAGATACACGCCCTTTCAGGTACTTTAACGAGTATGAAAGGAAGCAAAATTGCTCGGCAATCTTTTAATTGTTTTTAGGAGTCAGAAAAGAGCTTAACAAAAACTCCCTAAGTGCCTTTTTCGTAAAGGACTTGTTTGGCCCGAAAAATGGATAAAATTATACCGAACCAAAGGAATGGTCAGGCAAGGAGGAAGTGCTCAATCAAGGAACATTGATGATGACCAAGAACAAGGGTAGGGGGGAACACTAGTGGGCCTCCTTGTGGGATAATGAATGGTGGAAAAATAATGAAATAATTGCAGTATGAAAGGAGTGAATGGCTCATGTAAAAATGTGGAACAATCCGATGGCGGCTGATGTGGCGCACAAGCCGAGGCAGTAAGGTGTCGAGACACAATGTTGAAACTGTACCTGGTGAGAGCGAGAAATGATCTCAAGCATCATCATGAGCTCGAAAAAATGAATCCGGCGATATAAAAAGTGTCAAAAATGGATAACGACCGACGTGGCACACAAACCGAGGCGACAGGGGGAATTTTGGAAAAAATACCCAAAAAATCTAGGGGTGAGAGCGAGAAATTATCTCAAGCATCATCACGTGCTAGGAAAAATCAATCCGATGATATAAAATATATAAAAAACGGAGAGCAGCCGAAGTGGCACGCAAATCGAGGTGACTAGTGGTGTCTAGAAAAAATGCTCAAAAAATGATGGGGAAAAAATAAGAAAACAAGTTGACCATCATGACGGTCTCGTCGTGCTGATTCCAGTGGTGGAAACGGTTCGAAAAATGGACTCCGTATGGGTTCATAATGGCCAAAACAATAATAAGTCAACGGACTATAAATAGTAAGTGGGTCCAACATGACAAGTGTCATTTGGACTTGTTGACTTTGACTAGTGATCAGAGTGGACCAGAGCTGAGTTGGTGCGTTGGCGATTGTATGGGGGATTGGGAGGTTGACCGCCTTGGTCTGGAGGGGGGTTGTTCCCACGGTTACGGCCTTTGCCGCGGTTTTGCTGGCCCTATTGGCGCTAGTTATTTTGGTTCTGCTGTGGATTTTGTTGGGTGTACACTTTCCCTTGGGAAGCTGTTGGTATAATTTTCTCCCTACGGATAAGTAGAAATTCCCTTAGTATAAAGCAGGACGCACTAACTCTATACTAAGACAAAAGGAAACAAATGCGACCTTGAGTTCCTGAACTAACCTTCACAATAAGATTAAATGCATTTAGAAGAGATGAAAGACATAACTCACCTTTCAATTCGACGTTTGTCCCGCTTCTAGCTCTTGATCCCAAAGCTCCAATGTAGAACCTATTGAAATCAAACAAAGAACAAGCATACAAGCTTCCAAATGCCTTGAAGCAAAGATTAAGTTCAAATCTAAACTTAGATACATTTCATATCAAAGACTTATACAATGCACATGAAATGGGAAAAACAAGACAAGTTATTTTTATTACAAACTTGAAGAGTGCTTACAAAGGTTGCTTGATGTCCAAGCCAATCCTCCAGCTCCAAGTGCTTCCTCCTCTAGCTATCTCCACAAAGCTGCAAGATCATAAGTTTGATGTCTCCAAGAGTCTTCCCCTTTGCTCATGGAATGCCTTTCTCTTATAGTGTGTGGTAGGGTTAACCAACAAGAGAGAGGGGTGGATCTTGGGAGAGTTTAGTGGATCAGGCGTACTAATCATAGAAAGTGAGTTAGGATCGAATCAGGGACACCAATCCTCCAAAATCTCTCGAAAATAAAAATCCCACAAGCCATGGAAAAAAGGCTAAAAAAGGTGTACCGCACCTCTACAACAGAGCATAACACGGTAGTACCACGTGGCAGAGAAAGAGCATAGCGCGATAATACAGACTACTGCGCTCCTAAGATGGAGCAAGGCACGGTAGTAAGGGTAAATGAAGTCTCAGCTGGGTTGATTCTTGACAGGGCAGGTTTTCCTTCAAGGATCACTCATCATTTTTCTCTTCTGGGTGTTTTAAGCAGTGGAGGAAGTGTCGTCAACTCTTTTTGTGGTGAAGATGCGACACTGTGAAATATGGAGGTGTAACAGATTCCCCCTAAAGTGTGAGGTCAGAAGGGACTGATGGATGAAAAAATTTACAAATACTGTGCGAAGATAGCATCGAGGAGAGCGACAAGGATCTGACAAAGAAACAAAATGTTAGATATACCACCGAAGCGGGCATCCCCATGCTCGGAAACAATTGACTTCAAAGCATGGCTTCCAACCAATACATTGCAGATCCATGAGTACTGAGATGATATAGACCGTAGACAAATCATGGCTACTATGAACAAGCATAGATCCACGAGACAGTAATGACACAGCCACGACCAATACAAAAAGTGGATCTATGTGACAATACAAAGGACATCTCCATCGCAACCTGGACGCAATCAAGATACAAAGGTGCGCCCAGGGTCTTCTACCCGATCGCAAATGATACGAATCTAGCCATGTGATTACAAAGTGTTGAAGTCGAACATGGTAGAAACCATTTGATTACCGGTCAATGATGTGAACCGTTAACAAATGCGAGGGAAATCACCAATGATGACAATGATCCCCAAGGTATCTGAAGTACATCTCAACGAAATGCAAATAGATGAGTTGATGTCGAGCATTCGATCAGAGGTTAAAGATGTAAACCTACTGTCGAACACGAGGAAACCTGCCATTGAGGCATGCAGGTACCAAGGTACTAATGGTTGATCCCTAAGTCCAATTCCCGGAGAGTGATTTGGCGTTGACAGGAATAGACTTGTTGAAGGTGGGCCATAATGATTCCCACATCATCGACACGAAATCGGAACGAAAGATAGTATAGGATGATGAAACAATGGAGTATGTACTGACACAGCGGAAGTCTGACACAATGAATGACTCTAAACAATGCAACCCTTTGAACATATAACGGCATGTAACAGGACTTGGCAGCAGGGATTATTGATAGCAGAGGACAGGCACCGAACGAGTAGTCTCGTGGCCAGAGAGACGACTCAGAATGATGACCATAACTTAGAGAAATAGATACCCAAAATAGACAAGGAACAGATGCATGCCATGTTCAAAGGTAATGACTGACAAGCTGCCAAAACAAACTTGACTTGTTCCCCATATTCCCCCGACATGATAGACGAGTACCTCTTTGTTGTTTTTCGAGCTTGAAGAGGATAATAGATGCTCGGTATAGCTCATCTCATAGATGAGTCCAATCTCACATGTTTTACGAACCTAAGAAAGGAGGGGTTCATCCCAAAGTGGGTCCTTCGATGTTAAATTTTAACGAGTCCAAGGAAGGAAAACTCCGTAGTTTTTCACATTTAGAGAGCCTGAAAAACTTTAAAGGAGGCTCCATAGTGTACTTTTTCGTAAATTTAGTCCCTCGATCCCAAAAAAGTGTAAAACAGTTCTCGAGAGAACTCTTCCAGCCAAAAATTGACCGAGGTATACCTTTCTCGTAAGTAGTCTAGACGGGCCGAAAAAGGGGTAACCTATCACCAAATAGACGACCTTTCAAATACTTTTACAAGTGTGAAAGAGTCAAGATCACTTGGCAATCTTTTCAATTTTAGGGAGTCTGAAAAGAGCTTAACTATGGACTCCAATGGTCTTTTTAGTAATTTTTAATTATTCTGGTCCGAAAAAAGAATAAAATACAACCAGGATAATACTTTCCTCATCGTTTTAACGAGCATGAGTAAAGTTGAACAAGCTCGACACCATTTACTTAAATTTGACAAGCACAACATGGGTGTAAAAGCGCTTGGAATCTTTTTCAAGTTTTAATCCAGAGCACGAAAAAAAATAAAGTAGGCTCAAAATGAAGGTCAAACAATAAATGAACGCCAGTGTGAATATATTGTCTCTAAAGGAGATCCTGTCAATAAGTGCTCATGAAACCAGATATTAGTAATGTGAAATGGGCTTTATTTTAATTAGATAAAATAATGAGTGAAAAATAAGTGAAAAAGTTATATAAAGGATGGGTAAAAATAGAAAGTTACCATTTCACTCGTGCATTTACCAAAAGAGGAGATTTTACCCATTTGAGGAGCAAAAAACTTCAAGAGTTCATATCTGGAGATTCGGGGCACCATTTCAACAACCATCTGCGCTAGGTAAGAGCTTTCAAGCCCCTCTTTCATTTCATGTAGGAATAACTTGTTTTCAGTAGGGAAAAATATTTTTTTGGGCAAGCCCTATTGGGCAAACGGAGGGCCATATCGGGAAGCGCGGTACTTTGTAACAGTACCGCTCTATAAGGTTAAACCGGTACTGTGCAGTACCACGTAGTCAAGTTTTTCCTAGGCGCGATAGAAGCAAAAATTAAGATGGAAAAATCATTTTTTCTCAAATTTCTAGCTGAGATCAAGTTGTTAAATAATTACTGAATGTTTCCTATGACCTTTTGCAGGTGTTTGAAACTTGTTTGGAGAAAAATGGTCCATTGGAAAGAAAGAGAACATGAAGCGGATGATTTGCTGGATCAAAATGACCAAAGGACTGTGACTGCACTGCGGGAATGTGGTTTGTTAAAATTCTTCAAGACCAAGGGTATTCGTAAGCAGGCAAAGCTTCTCACCCACATTATTCAAATGTGGGACCCTGACATTCAGGCTTTCTGAGTTGGAGAACACATCCTCAAAATTCAACTCGAGGACATTTATTTCCTCACAGGCCTCTCAAAAAGAGGAGCCTGGGTGAGTTTTACTGGATACACAGCCTCGGAGGCGAGCACATATGATTTGATTGCTCGTTACTTCCGTCAGGGTTCGGGGAAGAAAAGCGGCAAGGTGGTCATCAAATACATTATGGAACTTCCTATAAAAACCGTGTTGTTCACCATCACACATGCAGCAGGGAGTACGGGTCCCCATCAGGCGTCCCGTACACAGATGAATCTTACAGTGGATTGTATGGCGGGAACAATATTCAACTGGTGTGAGGCAGTGTTGACCAACCTCAAAGAGCAAGTGAACAAGTGCAGGCTTGGAGAGAATTCTCAATTTGGTTATGGAAGCATCTTAATCTCCTTCTTTTTTGCGAGGGTGCCGTTGTTGCGCCCATAGATAGCCATGCCCCCCCGTCCACCTACCGAGCCATGGATGGCTCGATGGAGTGACTACGCAGGACGACTTGGAGGGCCACAACGTTTGGCTTTTGGTGAGGATTTCTTCTCGTGGCTCGAGGAACAGATAGTGATGATCAATGAATACCCCTATGCAGGGGTGGACTTCCGCGAGGACATAGACTTGGCACTGCCGAAAGATGAGGATTGGGACAACTCAGGTATGACCTTCATGGATATATTTTTTCTTTTTTGAATATATAATTTTTATTGTTTTTTAGAATGTGTAAAAGACTTTAATATATGTAGGTGTGCATGTCGCAGATCGTGGACCATAGAGACCGGCAGGGTACTCACCATTATGCCGAGGTGGTGTTGATCACCAAGCTGTCCCAGACGAAGAAGAAGACGAAGATGAAGCGGGAGGGTTCCAGGAAATAGAGAGGAATTTGCAGGGTTTAACCCATGGTATCCCTGCTATGAGGGTGGAAGACATCCCTTTACATCTCCAGCGGCATACCGTAGGTGTGCCTAGGTGTATTGGCCGACTCCTTCGTAGGGTGGTTCGAGCTATAGTGTGTTATCACCAGCAGCATGAGGAATCTGATGAGGGACATGACAGATCTCCCAGATCTCCTTAGATGGTGGCTTTTATCTTTTTGTGGCATGTATACGATATGTAGGCTTTGAGAGCCAAATTTTTGTATGGGATTTGGTCCCAAATTTTGTCTTTAACACAAACTTTATGTATTTGGAAAAACACTTTTATATACAGTGATATACATGTGGACCTATTTTTATGATCTATTTATTTACAATGACTTGTGTCTTTATTTTTGTGATGTGTTCTTATGTATGGGCAAGATGCCAATCCAAAATGTAATTAGCTAATGAATCAACTATACAATTGAATTCCCTTGGTACGTGTTGATATGAAATAAAATTAAAAGATCGTTCCAAGAGGTGTACCCTTTGAAATAAACGAAGTAGGATAGGATCGCGAACTGTGTAAACACAATTAAGATGAGAAACCACGAGTTGGGAGTCTAAAAATACTGATAGGGAGTCAATTCCAAGGGAAGCAACCTCTGTCAAGAGTCCGATGACTGCATGGTACTCTGCGATATTGTTGGTTGCAGGGCCTAAACAATTGGCTCCTGAAGATATCAACTCGCCAGTGGGAGAATAGACAACCCATGCTGCAGAAGCGAGGTTCTGGGTATGTCGGCTTGCACCGTCGGTGAATCCGAAGTAGGCAAACATCTGCGCATAAAATCATAGGTCAAAGTAAGAATGGATACATGAGGTCTGTGCACACACCAAAAAGATGAGTGAAAACAAGCTAAGTACATTATGTACAAAAAGTACCCACGTGGGGTAACCTTACGCGTAGAAGCGTTTGAGGTATAGCCCATTACGGGGCCGTGCCAATGGTGTGCCATCACAATCGACGAGTTCATAGGCTCCTTTCTCCAAGACACATTTTACAACAAAGGGGTCGTACCACATAGATTCTAGTTTTCCTTTTCCGAGTTTATCGTGCATTTGATCATATGTGAGTACGAGGTCACCTTCATTGAAAATCTGAGGTTGATAGGATTTGTCATACTGAGCTTTGACGCATTTTTTATGAGCTTCGTTGGCTAAAGCAGCATCGCAGCGAGTTTCATCTAGCTTGGCTAGGTATAGAAACCGTTCCTCTTCGGAAGTGGTGTGGGGAAGTAGCTCTATGGCTATCTTAAGTGATGGAATTTCACATTCAATCGGTAAAATGGCTTCTAGGCCATACACCAGTTGGAATGGTGTAAAACCAGTAGCACTTTTTACTGAGGTTCGGTATGCCCATAGTGCTGAAAATAGAGCTGAGTGCCAGTTGGATTTATGAGTACCCACAATACGCTGAATCATTCGTTTCAGAATTTTGTTAATGACTTCAACTTGGCCATTAGCTTGTGGGTAGTATGGGGTTGAGTTTTCATGGAGAAAACCTAACTTGGCACTTAGTTCCTCAATCATATGGTTCCTGAAGTGGGAGCCATGATCGGTCACAATGGATTGTGGGACACCAAATCTAGCTATAATGTGATTGAATATGAATTGTGCTGCTGTTTTGCCGTCCTCAGCATAAGTAGGCATCGCTTCAGCCCATTTTGTGAAATAGTCGACAGCTACTATGACATAGCTATGCCCCTCGGCTGAAGTGGGCTTACAGTGCATGAAATCTATGCCCCATTTGGAAAAGGGGCCGACGGCAATAACAGGATGGAGTGGAGCAGGGTGCGAGTGTGTTTTACTATGAAAGAATTGACATGGTGGACATTTCTTGACCGTTTCAATGTAGTCTTTGAAAATTGAGGGCTAGAAATATCCAGCTCGCAGTATTTTCTGGGCCGTAGCCATCCCAGAGAGATGAACACCACATGCTCCAGCGTGGCAGTCATTAAGAATGCGTTCCGCCTCATCTAGGGTCAAACAACATCGAAGAACGGTGTCGACACCACGTCGATAAAGAGTATCGTTGACTATGAGGTAGTACTTGGTGTGGTGTCGGATGCATCGACGTTCATCGCGAGTGAGGTCAGGGTGGAAGCATTGGGTTTGGAGATATAATAAAATATCCCCGTACCACGAATCAGACGTGCTAATGAGGAACAACAATTCATCAGGAAGAGAATCGATGGGCTCAGATTGCTCGGTAGCACAGGGTAAGTTACAAATCAACTCAGCAAAGACCAAAGACTTCTTGGACTTGGCTTTGACAAATTACAAGTCAAACTCTTGAAGGATGACGATCCAACGAGAATATCTTCCCCCAAGCACTTGACGTGTGAGGATATAATACATTGGATTAAAATCGGCTATAACGGTGGTCCGGCGGAGTAGAATGTAATGACAGAATCTATGGACAGTGAAAACTGTTTCCAGAGCCAGTTTTTCAACATGTGAATAACGAGTTTCAGAGTCGAGAAGACTCTTACTAAGATAGTATACCACATGTTCTATGTCGTTGTGGTCTTCCTGGACTAGCACCATACCGATGGTGGAAGTCGAAGCAGCGAGATAGAGAATGTAATCTCGTGTTTAATCAAGGGTTTGGATCACAGGATCTTTAGTTAAGACTGCCTTTAGATTGTCAAAGGAACGTTGGGCTTCATCATCCTAGATAAAGGGAATTTTCTTCTTGTGAAGCCTCATATAGCCTTTTGTTATCTCAGAAAGATTACAGATGAAACGACGTAGAAAGTTTGCATGCCCTTGCAAACTTTGAAGTTCTGGAACATTCGTAGGGGAAGGCAGGGCCAAGATAGCTTCTACCTTCACAGGATCTAAGTGTATCCCGCTTTTGGAGATTATGAATCCCAAAAGTTTTCTGGCTTCCACGCAAAAGACGCACTTATGCGGATTCAAACGTATATTGTAGCGACGACACCTTTCGAAAATGGCACTTAAGTGATCAGGATGGTCATCCCGGGTCTGAGAATGAGAGGGAAGATCATCAAGATATGGTTCGACAATATGTTTGATGTCATGAAATGCGTATGACATCACCCATTGGAAAGTTTCCCCGACATTTTTAAGGCCAAAAGGTAACTTTCGATATGCGAAAATCCCCCAAGGACGGATAAAGGATGTTTTGTACTGGTCGGCTGGGAGGATATCGATCTGATTATAGCCAGAAACGCCATCCATAAATGAAAAGATGACACTCCCGGCACAGTTATCGATGATCTGGTTGATGAACGGAGTTGGGTAGTTGTCCTTTGGACAAGCTTTGTTCAAGTCGCGGTAATCGACACAGACTCTAATCGTTCCCTGTTTCTTGGCTACGGGAACGATGTTAGATACCCATTCTGTCAATGGGACAGGATAGATTAAACCAGCTTGCAAAATTTTTTCAACTTCTGCTTTAATAGCAGCTTCCTTACGAGGATGGACGGGTTGAATTTTCTGCCGAACAGGTCGGGTGCCAGGGAAGGTTGGAATTTCATGGACCACAATCGAGGGATCTATTCCTGGCATTTCTTCATAACTCCAAGCAAAAACATCGCGGAAGGTTTTGAAGTAGGCATTGTAGAACTCCATTTCGAGGGGAGTACATGTTTTGCCAATATGTATGTTTTCCACGATACCAGGCTTCACTGAAATATCTATGGGAGTGGTTTCCATAAGGTTAGCCAAGTTTCCTTCGGAAAATACTTCGTCGAGGGAAGTGGGAAACTTGGTTTGAACCATCCCAAGTGAAGTACTCGGTTTTGTATCGGGCTCAAGCGTCTGAATGGTGGGGAATGAAGATCGATGAGGAAAATCTCCCCATGGTGGCTCATCACCGCACATAACCTCCATAATTGATTCGTTAGTGGGAAAAATCAAATTGAGAGGATCGATAAGTGGTGGGTATGAATGAGTCTCAGACGAGAGTTGTGCCACGGTTTGATGGGTTGAACAGTCGACCCAATCGATGGCTGATTGGATTGCTTCGTACGCTGCGAGGTTTCTATTCAAAGGCATGGAGTTGTCGTAGTATTCAATCTCAGCGGGACTCGGAATCACCCATGAATCATTGGAAGGGGTGACATTTGATGAAATCATGTTAGCTGGTTGAACATGGGTCCCCAGCTCTGGAAAAACTCCAATAAGGGAAGAATCCTTCATAAGACCAACACCAATGTCTTGGAACCGGTACCGAGGCTGATCCAATAACGGGACGGTGTTGGCAGAGTTCGGATGAGATTCTGGGATACAGTAATCAAGTTGATCAATGGTGACAATTTTCCCTTCATGAGGAAATTGCACAATCCGGAAGACGGTAGATTCTATGGCGGTCATGGCGTAAAACCAGTTCCGACCAAGTAGAAGATTGTAATCTAATGGTGCATCTATGACTTCGATGTGTGTGGATACTGTTTTTCCCCCCAGTTCAACACCAATTGAGGGAATGAGTCCATAAGGTTGAAAACTGTGTCCATCAAATTCCCTTAGAGTAGTGGGAGAGGTTGTGACTTCGGGTGAGCCTAAGGCTCTCTAGCAATTCAAAGACATGATCGACATGGAGGCACCTTCATCTAAAACAGTGCGATGGATGCTATTTCCACTGATTTTTTTATGAACCTGGAAGGCTAACTGGTGAGAAAGCCGAGGTTTAGCATGCTCCAAGTTAAACATGATAGTGTTTGAAGTATCTGGGTCCATTTCCCCTAGTGCTGAAAGTAAGGTTCTACGCTGCGTGGGGCAGTGTTGAAGAACCTCGAGAGTCGACATGGCACAAGGTGCTTGAGCTAAATCCTCAACTATGTTGTAGTTTTGGGCAGCTCGTGCATTGGGATTAAATGTCGCCTTTCGTATGGTGCCCTTGGGTGGGCGTAGCACTGTGTCCGTAAGCGGTCTCTCGATATGGAGATGGCCGGTAGGGGGAGGGATAGAGATCGGATCTTCAACAGGAGATTTGCCTTTGGCTGTCTCTGATTGTTTGTTTGAACTTGGAGGGTTCTCATATGTCTTTGAATGAGTGGTTATATGAATCTCCTCATTACTCGTCATCAGGATTTCGTGATTTGTGGACATCTCTCTGCGAGTTGGGTTTCTCGAGTTGCCCCCTTGTGGGGTTTCTTGGGCAACCATCTGCTGTTGCTGTTGAGGGAAAGGGTCAGTTAACACTGTCGGGTGAGAGGATCCTTTAACAAATTTGTTGACCTCGTCCTTGTAGGGACAGTCATGCGTGTAGTGATCATATTGACAAATTAGGTAGGGAAACTCAGCCTTTCGACGTGGTTTCTGGTCGTTGTGGGTGGGTTGTGGCTTGGTGTTCTCCTGCTGGTTCTTCTTGGATTTACCATGATTGTTTTTCTTCTTTCCTCCGGATGGTTGTGATGTAGATTGAACTGCGTTTACTTCGGAGGAGGTGGCAGGAAAAGTAGTAACTTTCGAAGCAGCCTAAGGTAGAGCGGGGGAAGCAGAAGTTTGTTGCCCCGTCGGGTTGATAGTAGGCTGAGCCTTGACTGAATCGACAATACCATCAATGGGGGGTTCAGTGGCAGGTTTCGTTGGATCAGTGGTAACGCGGGCGGCATGGGGAAGAAATTCGTGTAAAGTGTCGGATTGGGTGTATACCAAATCCATGTACTGAGCTGCCGAGATGGCTTGTTCTTCTGTGACCGGCTCGTGCATAGCGATATCCCTGGCTATGGGAGGCAAAAAAGACTTCGTGAACCAATCAGCGAGTAGCTGATCCTGAATGGGTGCCTTGATTAGCCTACGGCGTCGACGCCACTCATGGACGTGATCCGAAATGTGCGTAGAAGTGGTTTGACGCAGTGAGGTTAACAGTTCTGTTCCAGTCTCGTACCGGATGGGGAGCTGAAAATGGGTCAGAAACTGCATAGCCAGGGTGTTGAAATCGTGGAAAGAGTGTTGTGGCAGCTCGATGTACCATTTTGCTGCCGTGTCGGTAAGCGTATGCTGGAAGAGCCGTAATCGAATGGAATCGTCCATCAAGGAGTTGGATGAACACCAAAGATGGAAGGTCATTACGTGATTCTTGGGGTCTTCCCCGGGCTTAGCATCGAACTTAGGAATGCCCGATGGAAGTTTGGCTGGAATGGGTGGCCAGTGAGGTTCATGCCATATCGGATCGTTAATGAGCCTCGACAAATCAGGTAAGTCTAGCGTGGCCAAAAAAGGAAGTTGACGATTAGTCTGCGGGTATGAGTAATAACTGTATGGTGCAGAGAAACCTGGGGGGCCCTGCATAGCATATTGTTGCGTGTTATACCCATATGTGTTTCCCGGGGGGTACTGCTGGAAGTTCTGTGGGTAGTAAGCCATCTGGTTAACTGGTTGAGTGTTGGTAACCGGTTGGTGGATGTTCTGCTGAGTGGGGATGGTAGGTATGGTACCCTAGGGTTTCTGAAACCCAGGAATGGTTTCTACTCCTGGTTGGGAAAAAGTTCCTTGGAGTTGTTGTGTTCTAGGAATGTTACCACTATATTGAGTAAGTGGAGGGTTCCCCATAGCAGGGTGGGGGGGGTGGCTGTGACAGTGGTGTCCATGAAAGGTTCGTTCCTCCTTGAGGAACGTATGGAAATTGAAGGGATGGGTTCCATGGAGTTGTAGCAGCTGAAGGATAAGGGAAGCCGGAGTTTAGGTTGGGGGGAATCTAAGATTGCCCCCCAGCTAGGTTCCAGTTTCCAAATAGTGAGTACCCCCCACTCTATGGGATTTGAGGTTCCCAAGGAGGAAGCGTACCTGATGGGGGATGTTGAGGATGAGGCCCGGTTGGAAAACCGGTATAAGGTTGTCCACTTCCAGGTGTGTTGTACATACCATACTGAGCAGATGCTGCTGGTTGGGAGGGTTGTTGGATGGAGCCAATGGGTTGTCCTCCAGCAGATGGGTTGGATGGCCCTATAGGAGGAGGTTGTTGACTAGGAACAGGGTTCCCAACAAAGGATTGTCCTCCAGCTGGTTGGGTTGATGGCCCACCAGGAGGAGTTTGGTTGTTGGAGTTGGGGACCACGGCAGTCGGTTGTCCTCCTCCCGAGATAGTGTAGAGAGTGGCCGAAGGTGAACCTCCGGTCAAAACGGAAGATCCAACAGTATGACTTGGTGTTCTTCCACCGCTAGCCAAATACGATAGTGTCGATTGGCCAACGTCGCCAAAAGTTCCGATTTGTGGAGGGGGTCTTCCATATCTGATAGGCGAGGACATAGAAAAAACTGGGTTATCCCTCATAGAATGTGCGACAAACATGGGTGATGGAAACAAATGTGGGGAATTTAACCGAGGGGTATCGGGGGTATCATCCATAGCGTGTTCAACGATAGGAGGACCATCAAAGACTGGGTCCGAGTTCATGTCCTGGAAAGGGTTTTCGGGGTCCGGCGGGAACCTAGGTATAGTAACGTCTGAAGGTCCGGAGCCGTCTGCATAGGAGTGATGAAACTCTGTGCTAGACGGGAGATTGGGATCCTGATAGTCGGGAGGACGGGTAATAGGGGGATATTTAGAAGCTGTCGAGAGCATTTGCTCCGTTTCGTGTTTAAATTGTGCCGATGCTAACGGGGAATTTGCTAGACTAACCATACTAGACTGAATGGAGGCCATGATCTCATGTCCCGGAGGGAGGTTGGGGAGCGATATGGTACGAGGTACGTTGCTGGAAGAACTGGTTTCCTGCGGATGAACGATGGATGGCGTGGTGATAACAGGCGAAAGTTCTTCCTGGGAAGTGATAAAGCCATAATCAGGTTCAAAAGGTGTGTCAGGAAGTCGAGTATCTTCAATAATTTTGACGTACCCGCCTGGGACTGAAATCAAGCTAGGTATATCCTGGTCGGACCCTTTGGTGGTGCCAACAGATCCATTTGTGTCATCGTGAAAAGTTTCTGGTGGAAGGGAGGTGTTGACATTAGGTAGGAGGATGACCTCTGGTCTAGTATTTTGGGATGTACTAGATTCAACTGCTGTAATGTTGTCCACTGTGGCAGATAGATCTGGAATAACAGTGGGTGAAGTGATAGTGGGAATCTCAGATATGCTAGTGGTTACAGAAGCTGCAATAGATTCTGAGACTGTGCTGTGAGTAACGGTTACAGACGGAACTAAAGATGTAGTGTGTATCGGCAGGGGAATGTTCCCTCGACTAGCACCGTGGCCAGGAGGAGCAGGAATGCATGATGCAGGTGGACCAGAGGTCCGTGGCGGTGGTGGTGGAGGGATTTTACCCTGTACTCGTCGTGATCTCTGTGGTGGTTCTGACATGATTGCAGGAAAATAAAATCCGAGGGCAGTTTCGTAACAAAGAACTCAAAAACTCTAATGCAGCCGAGTGTGCAGAAGAGGAGCTAGAAAAAGCAAGGCTCGCAGGCCAAAAAAGAAAGCTCTAAAATCTATATTGAGACCGATGTCTTAGTAAGCGAGCTGATAAAAATAATGGCCAGAATGCCAACAAGCAGTCACTAAAAAGAAAAATGACCCTCTATAAAGATGAGATAACAAGCAAACTCCTAACTAAGAGCTGGAGACCTCAACAAGCTGTATCCTTCGCAAGGTGATGAAATCCAAGTCGAACAATACAATGTGAGAGACCAATATGAGAAGGATATCCCTCTACCGAAAGGGATCCTGGGTAAAAGAGCCCTAGTAGAAAAGTCACTAAGCTACCTCGTTCATGACACGTTGGAAAAGGTTTTGGGCGCTTCTGCCTTATCACCCTTGCATTACTATGAATTACAAGGAATACAATGATCGATGTTTCCTTAGGGCTAAGTGGAGTGCGGCATTCCACAGAGTCCATCTGGTTCTCAATCTCGCGGCCGTTTAACCCCTGAAAGTTAAAAACAGTCAGGAGGCCCGTCCATAAACTGGCTGTGACCATGTTAATAAATACTAGAGGATTTTGGTTCCCTAGAGGACAACAACTATGTCTCAGACTAAAATGACAAGGGGGAATTATTTTGATGCCTATCCCCGGTGTCCTACCTAACTACCAAATTCTTTTGATTTCCTCAAGTGAGGTTAATGTTGGTTTAGTTAGGGAGATTAATTTTAGTGGTTGTATTACTCAATCGGGTAAATGGACATGAAACTTGGTGGTGTTGTGACGACCCAAACCATGCAAGTGAGAATGAATCCAAATAAGCCTTGTATTCGATGAAAACTAGCTATGTAAGAGAGAGAGTTATTCGATCATAAATGCATGAAACTTTCACAAGAAATTAAAACCAAAAACAAATTTTTTTTATTTTCTTTTGTAAATAGAGCCAAACTGAAATAAACACTTCTTTCCAATTCACTGATCTTACAACTAAGATACTTCAAAAAATGATAATTTCTGTGGCAAATTTCAATGGTTCACTTCCTAATGCACAATAATACTGCTAGACCATTTTAATTAAAAGAACACAAATGTTTTCCAATGATAATTTTCAATATGGATTTTAATCATAACAATGGAAACAATGTGACTATGAAAGCTACACAATTCAGTAACAGAGAACAGTAGTAATGGTCTGGTTGTGATGGGAAGATCAAGCCAATGCAATCAAACTGAAGGGGTGACCCAATGTGAAAATAATGCCACTAAATCACAAAGTAATCAAGCTCACAAAAGAAATAAACACACCGCAAAGACTGTGTAATGAACAGGATGGTAACAGGAAACATGAAACACCAACTAAGGCAGAGAAAAATGAAAAATGACTCAGGAAACCAAGCAGGGAAGAAAAAATTAACAGTATGTAGACACTACCACGTGGTAGAATAAGACTAGAGCGCGGTACTGTTACACTACCACTCTGGTAAGAATGCAGGATACATGGTACTACCGCGCTATGGTGAATGTTGAGGGCGCGGTACTGCTGCAAAGTATGGAAAAGCGCAACTTTTGAAAAGAAAGATGAATTTTTCAGGGTTGCTACAGACCCAAAGGACTCACTGATCACACAGGAAGGAAAAATACAGAGAGGAGGGGCGAATAAAGGTCAAAGAGACCAAAATTCAATACTGGTTTGAAGAGAAAGAAACAAAATCACAATAAAAAAATAGGTGAAAGTGAACTCAATCAATCAAATGGGGTTCAAACCAGCGGAGTCACCATTTTTGTTGGTAGAATTTTCTCCCTACGGATAAGTAGAAATTCCCTTAGTATAAAGCAGGACGCACTAACTCTATACTAAGACAAAAGGAAACAAATGCTACCTTGAGTTCCTAAACTAACCTTCACAATAAGATTAAATGCATTCAGAAGAGATGAAAGACATAACTCACCTTTCAATTCGACATTTGTCCCGCTTCTAGCTCTTGATCCCAAAGCTCCAATGTAGAACCTATTGAATTCAAACAAAGAACAAGCATACAAGCTTCCAAATGCCTTGAAGCAAAGATTAAGTTCAAATCTAAACTTAGATACATTTCATATCAAAGATTTATACAATGCACATGAAATGGGAAAAACAAGACAAGTTATTTTTATTACAAACTTGAAGAGTGCTTACAAAGGTTGCTTGATGTCCAAGCCAATCCTCCAGCTCCAAGTGCTTCCTCCTCTAGCTATCTCCACAAAGCTGCAAGATCATAAGTTTGATGTCTCAAAGAGTCCTCCCCTTTGCTCATGGAATGCCTTTCTCTTATAGTGTGTGGTAGGGTTAACCAACAAGAGAAAAGGGTGGATCTTGGAAGAGTTTAGTGGATCAGGCGTACTAATCACAGAAAGTGAGTTAGGATCGAATCAGGGACACCAATCCTCCAAAATATCTCGAAAATCAAAATCCCACAAGCCATGGAAAAAAGGATAAAAAAGGTGTACCGCGCCTCTACAACAGAGCATAACGTGTTAGTCCCTCATGGCAGAGAAAGAGCATAGCGCGGTAGTACGGACTACTGCGCTCCTAAGATGGAGCAAGGCGCGGTAGTAAGGGTAAATGAAGTCTCAGCTGGGTTGATTCTTGACAGGGTAGGTTTGCCTTCAAGGATCACTCATCATTTTTCTCTTCTGGGTGTTTTAAGCAGTGGGGGAAGTGTCATCAACTCTTTTTGTGGTGAGGATGCGACACTGTGAAATATGGAGGTATAACAGCAGCAGGTGGGTTCTGGGGTTGTGCAGGTGCGGGAGCAGGCTGCGGTGGATAATAAGTAGGTGGAGGCGGTGCAGGTGCTGAAGCTTGTGGGGGTTGCTGATATGTCTGCGGAACGGGTTGTGGGTTTGCCGCAGGGGCTGCCTGTGGTAGGTAATAAGCAGGTTGGGATTGAGAGGACATAGGAGCTGGTGTAGCCTATGGGTGGTAATATGGCTAAGGTGCAACTGGTGGCACATAAGCGGGGGATGCATGACCAAAGCAATGAGGTGGACATGAGGGTCCATGGGAATGGTGATGATGTGCCATGGGAGCATACGAATTGGTTGCTACGGACTGAGATGTAGCCCGCGAAAGGTCGGGGCCATGGCTAGGACATGCTATGGAAAATGGTTGGTTATGTGAGGCTAACGGCCAATGATGCCATCTGCAGCATGGGATGCCCTCAGCGCATCGTGTTGGGAGGAATCGCCGCGAGGGGCGTCAGGTATGATGGAATATAGATAACTCGACTGGGCGTAAATGAGGTCAAATTGCTAGTATTTGAGGATGGCCTCTTCTTCGGACTGGGGTCGTTCGGATGCCACATCCTTGGCAATGACAGGAAGGAGGGATTTTAGAAACCAATCTAAGAAGATACGGTCATATAGCTTGATTTTGTAGAGGCTGCGGCGTCGACACCACTCATGAATGTGGTCAGTGATGTGGGTAGCCGTGTTCTGTCTGCAAGACAGTAGGATCTCAACTCCCTCGTCATAGCGGGTAGGTAGCTGAAAGAACTGCAGGAAAGTCGAGGCAAGGGAAGTAAAGGTGGCATGGGTCCCATGGGGCTGCTTGATGTACCACTTAGCTGCAGAGCTAGTGAGGGTGCGCTGTAACAGATGGAGGCGGACAGAGTCATCCACTATGGAGTTGGAGGAACACCATAGATGGAAGGACATAATATGGTTCTGGGGGTCCTCACATGCCTTGCCCTCAAACTTAGGGATTTTGGAGGGGAGATTGGTGGGCATGTGAGGCCACGCAGGGTCGTGTTTGATGGGATTGTTAGTCAATCTAGCTAGGTCGGGAAGGTTGAGACTAGCCATGAATGGAAAACTAATAGAAGGATGTGACATACTAGTGGTTGTGACCATGTTGGGGCCAATGCCCCCAAGTGGAGGAATGAAAGTGGTATGGGACGGTCCTGCACCGCCAAGGGTAGTGTGAGTCATTGATGGAGTGGTGATAGGTATGATAGCTACTGGAATGGGGACAATGATCAGAATGGTAGATGTGGGCCCCATCGAGGGCATACCCAAAGCAAGTGTGGTAGCCGATGTGGTGGTGGATGCTCCACCAATAGTCCCTACAAAGAAAGGGGGAGTCATGCCAGCCATAGGGCTGGTTTGTTCTATGTAAGTGGGGTTCTCGTACTCTGCCTCAGAATCAGAGGTAAAATAAGGGGCATCTAGATCGGGTGACGGAGTTCTATGCCATTGACGAGTGGAGTCAAGTGACAAAGCTCGAGATCTATGATGAGTGGTATCAAGTGATGAAGATCTACGTCTATGACGGGTGATGTCAAGTGAACCGTGCTATGGGGGCTTGCCCCGGAGGCGCCGAGAATGTCTCAGGGACTCAATGGTGACAGATGGTGTCAAGTATCTCGGGGTTGTGTTGAGTGAAAAATAGCTCAAAAACCCTAATGCAACTAAGTGTGCAGAAGGAGAGCGCAAAAAATATGGCACTCGGGCCAACAACTAACTCAAAACACTTACTGTAATAGCTGTGCTACAATAAGTGGAGTATCAACAGAAATGGTCAGAATACCAACAAGAAGCAGGTTTCCTAGAAAATAAAAATAGTGGACTCGCTAGACCAAAAGGAGGTAAGGGAGCATGCAAACACCTAGCTAGATAGTATTCTGACTCAACTAGACATATCCTCTGCAAGGTGATGAAATCCAAGTTAGACAATATGGATAATAGAGCCAAGTGGCTAAAGATATCCCCCTACCGGGAGGGACACCGGGTAGTCAATCCTAGAAGAAAAACAACTAAGATACCCCGTTCATGACACGTTCGGTTGGGTGAATCTGCCGTTTGGTTCTATCGCCGTTGTATCCCCATACGGGTGATACATCGAGAACTGCGAAAGGTATCCTTCGGTTACTGAATGGATTGCGGTATTCCACTCAGGCTTCCGGAACCAGTCTAGCGACTTCAACCCTCCTAAGGGAGACGCCTTCCCGATAAATTGGTTTTAAATCATGTCAAAAAATACTAGGGGATTTTGGTTCCCTAATGGACAACAACTATGTCTCAAGTGTAAGCAATCGAGGGGTGTTATTGGGATGCCTATCCCCCCGATCCTACCTAACTACAAGATTCTTATGTGTTCCCCAAGTGGGGTTAGAATGTTGGTTGTGTTAAGTAGTATTTTAGGGCTCACTTGAAGTAGGTGACATATTTTGTGCATGTGAGATGATGAACCCAAGTAAAAGTGCCACGGGGTGGGAAACTTTCTAACTAAAAATAACAATGCAAAAATTAAACTTTGAAATGCAAAATTTTCTCTTTTCAATTAAAATGCTGAAATTTAAAAAATATTCTGTAAATGGAACAGAAATAATACTGCAGAAAAAAGGCTATAGGGAAGTATGGCTGCAGATAGGACAGATGGCTATGCAGGTGCAGAAAATATTGTAGCAAAGTGCTGGGTTCAAAACAGTGAAAAAAGTGCTGAAAACATTCTGTGGGTTTGCGGTAAATCTGAGCAGTCGGACTGCAGGAAACAGGTCGACAGGCGCGGATAGGTTGCAGAAACTTGGCCGAAAGACGCAGGTGGACCGCGGGAAAAGGGACGAAAGTCGCAGGCGGACCCCCGGGAAAGGGCTGAAAGTCGCAGGCGGATAACAGGTAAATGGCTGAAAGCCGCAGGCGGGACGTGGGAAATAAGCCGAAAGACGCAGGCGGATTGCAGGAAAATGGCTGAAAGCTGCAGGCGAGACGTGAGAAAAAGGCCAAAAGACGCAGGCGGGTTGCAAGAAAATGGCTGAAAGCCACAGGCGGGATGCGAGAAAAAGGCCGAAAGACGTAGTTGGGTAGCAGGAAAAGGGCTGCAAGCCATAGGCAGGACGCAGTAAAACGGCCGAAATGCGCAGGCGGGTAGCAGAAAAAGGGCTACAAGCCTCAAATGGCCCGCGGGAAAATGGGTTAACAGTCGCGGTCGGACCACACGAAACAGGCTGATAGCTGCGGTCAGATCGCAGGTAACAGACTGAAAACCACCGATAGATCGCAGGAAATAGTCTGAGAGCCGTGGTCAGATCGCAGGTAAAAGTCTGAAAGAGGCGGTCGAAACGCAACTGCGGGGGGAAAAAGACGCGGTTTACGGCAGCCGAAAGGGACAGCCGAAAGGAAAAAAAAAAGAAAAAATATTGAAGAAAATTAAAAACGTTTACAACTATAAAACTATAACCAGAAATTCAAAGGAACACCAGCGGCGTCACCAAAACTGTAGCTAGGGTTTTCACCCTAGCTTGTGCAAATGAGCACCTACTAAGGAGAAGGGACTCCTTAGTAGCAGTTCAGATAATACAGTAAATAAAACAGTAAACTACTCTAAGCATGTGCATAAACAGAAAAGACAAGATAATAAAATGTTTTTTGTATTGATTATACCTCCAATGTGAAGGTTGATGAAGCCTTTGCAGCAGTCAAAGAGGGTTGCTTCCAAGCTCCAGTGTTGTTCCTTTCTCTTTCTCCAAAGTGTTTTGGAAATGGGCCAAAGGGGCACTCAAATGTGAAAGTAGCTCAAGGGTGAGCTAGGGTTTCAGGAGTGATTTTGGCAGAGTAAGGGTGTGGTTGACTGTGAATATGAAATGAGGGGCCTCCATCACCCATTTATAGGTTTTTAGTGGTGGAGTACTGGCCCATGGTTTTGGGCACCATATGGTTTAGGTCAGCTGTATAGGGTTTTTGCTTCCTTTTTCCCTCTTTTTCCTCTTTTTTGTATTTTTTATTCCCTTTTTAGAGGGATTTTGCTATTTTGGAGGAATTTTGGATTATTTTGGGGAAAAAGGGGTTTTTTGGCCTTTTGGAGGCTTTTTAATGGTTTTTTGGCCATTTGGAGGCTTTTTTGGCATTTTGGAGGCTTTTTAATGGGTTTTTAAGGTTTTGGAGGCAAATATGGTAGGAAATATGGACAAATGTGTCATGTAATGGGGTAGATGAGGTAGTGAGCACTTTTTGGGTGTTAACACAAACTTAACCACTCAACATAATTCTGATTGGGCCGACCCCACTAGGGGACTTAAACACCCCATACAACTTAATTTGGGCCAACCCCACTAGGGAAGTCTAATAACCCAAGTTACCACATTCTGACGGAGGAATAAACATCTCCGGATATACAATAATATCTCTACGGAGGAATGAAACATCTCCGAAATAATAAAGTACAAATATAATATTCTTAGAAGTTACAATATTTCAACACTCCCCCTAACGAGAAGGATATTATAACAACATCTGCAAGAGCAAGGAGTCATCAACTACATGATACATGATACATCTATAAATCATTGGAAGACTTTTTCATACATCATCAGTAACTCAAACAGTTACTGGAACATCTTCAAGATCTTCAATACTGGAACATCAACATCTTCAGTATTCAGTCTTCATCTTCTGTAGCACTCGAATAGCTATAGCAACATCATCATCTGTATCTCTCGATCAACAACATCATCTGGATCTCTCGATCAACAGCATCATCATCTGGATATCCTAATCAACAACATCATCTGGATCTCTCGATCAACATCATCATCTGTATCTCCCAATCAACAACATCATCAACTAGATCTCTCGATCAACAACATCATCATATGGATCTCCTCGATCATCTTGATCTTCTCGATCAACAACATCATCATCTGGATCTTCTCGATCAACAACATCATCATCTGGATCCTCTCGATCAACAGTATCATCATTTGGATCCTCTTGATCAACAGTATCATCATCTGGATCCTCTAGATCAACAGTATCATCATCTGGATCCTCTCGATCAACAGTATCATCATCTAGATCCTCTCGATAAATAATATAATCATATGGATCCTCTCGATCAATAGTATCATCATCTGGATCATCTCTATCAACAGTATCATCATCTGGATAATATTGATCAACAGTATCATCATCTAGATCATCTCGATCAAAAGTATCATCATCTGGATCATCTCGATCAATAGTATCATCCTCTGGATCATCTCGATCAACAATATCATCATAGCAGCATACTCTGCAATACACATGATCCAATTACGGGATGATCAATCCCTCTCACCTTAAGATACCTCTCATGTCTATGGATGATGCAATCTAGATCTACTTCTAGGATGATCAATCCTGATCCATTTAAGACACCTCTCATGTCTATGGACGATACAGTCCAGATCCATTTAAGACATCTCTCATGTCTAAGGACGATGCAGTCCTGTCATGTACATTTTGGACTAACTATTCAAGGACGATGCAGTCTTGATCCATTTAAGACACCTCTCATGTCTAAGGACGATGCATTCCTGTCACGTACATTTTGAATAAACTGTTCAGGGACGATGCAGTCTTGATCCATTTAAGACACCTCTCATGTCTAAGGACGATGCAGTCTTGTCACGTACATTTTGAACTAACTATTCAGGGATGATGTAGTCCTATCACGTACATTTTGAACCAACTGTTCAGGGATGATGCAATCATGATCCATTTGAGACACCTCTCATGTCTAAGGACGATGCAGTCCTGTCACGTATATTTTGAACTAACTGTTCAGGGAGGATGCAGTCCTATCATGTACATTTTGAACCAACTGTTCAGGGACGATGCACTCCTGTCACGTACATTTTGAACTAACTATTTAGGGACGATGCAGTCTTGATCCATTTAAGACACCTCTCATGTCTAAGGATGCCGCAGTCCTGTCACGTACATTTTGAACTAACTGTTCAGGGACGATGCAGTCTTGATCCATTTAAGACACCTCTCATGTCTAAGGACGATGCAGTCCTATCACGTACATTTTGAACTAACTATTCAGGGACGATGCAGTCCTGTCACATCTACTTAGACGAAGTCTAAGGACCACTTTTCAGAGACATATGTCTATGGATCAATTCAGGGACCAAAGTTCGGGGATGATACAATCCCCTCTCGTCAGGACAGGTAACCTCATCATCGACCTCATCGTCAGAACATGTAACGTCATCATCGATACATGTATCCTCATCATCGATACAAGTATCCACATCATCAATATGAGTATCCTCATCATCGATACAAGTATCCACATCATCAATACATGTATCCTCATCATCGATACAAGTATCCACATCATTGATACAGTATCCTCATCAATACAGGTATCCTCATCATCAACCTTACCATCGATATAAATAATCTCATCATCAATACAAGTATCCACATCGATACCAGTATCCAAATATCATCATCGACCATATCACTCCCCCTTTCAAGGAGGGTCCTTCTGAACTACACCAAGCTTGTCTCAGAAATACTCAAACTTTACTTGATACAGAGGTTTGGTCAATACATCAGCAACTTGCTCGTCAATGCTCATATACTCGAGCTTTATAGCTCCTTTCTGCACCATATCCTGTATATGGAAATGTCGGATTTCTATGTGCTTTGACTTATCATGGAACACTGGATTCTTAGTCATCTTGATACAACTCTGGTTGTCACACAAGATCACAGTGGGGTCCATCTCCAAGTCAAACAATCCTGATATCAACTTCCGAAGCCATATCGCTTCACAATTAGCAGATCAAGCAGCTATATATCTCACTTCAGCTGTGCTGAGAGCCACACTGGACTGCTTCCTGCTAAATCACGAGATCATGGCAGATCCCAGACAATAACACCCGCTTAATGTGCTCTTCATGTCTGATACACTTCCTGCCCAATAAACATCTGTGTAGCCATACAATCTGAAGTCATGATCTCCAAGATAACATAGATCAAGGTCTATCATACCCTTTAGTCACCTCATCACATGCTTTGCAGCTATCAGGTGAACATGCCTAGGTTCTAATAGATATTGACTCAAGGTGTTCACAGCAAAGCATATATCTGGCCTAGTATTCGTCAGATACATCAACGACCCAATAATCTATCTGTACAGAGTCACATCCACTAACTCTGATGAGTCATCAGCTAATAGCTTCAAGTTGGAATCCATGGGGGTGGCCATGGATTTGCATTCCAACATATCAAATACTTTCCTTCATTGAGAAAGACACCTTCTGGGCCTTGCTATACTTCCAGACCTGGGAAGTAATGCATCAATCCGAGATCTTTCATCTAAAATTCTGTATCTAGCTTCTTCTTTCTTTCCCTGATCTGTTTCTCATTCCCTGTTAGAAAGAGATCATCCACATACAATAATAGTATGACAGGTTCATCATCCATAACCTTAAGGTAAAGGTTAGGATCAGCTTTACTTTTGGTAAATCGCAAGCTTGTCAAGAAGCTATCAATTCTCCCTATGTGACTAAACATCATTCACACTCTGCATTGAGTGATCTTCTACATATCTATCTGTGCCATCTCCCGTTAGATGGGTCTACTGATATGAGCCTCAAGATCATTCGAACTCTGTGGTGATTTCCTTCTTGCATCCATCTAAGAGAAGAATATCATCTGTATATAGACACCATCTTCAACCTTGTAGCAAAGGTTGAAATCCGCATAACCCATGGTGATCATTAAGCTCATCAAATGACTATCGATCCTGGGTACCCGTACAGAGCTTTCTTCATTTGAATCCTATGAATTTTCTTGATTCATACTTCTTCTTCAATTACACCATTAAGGAATGGTCTTATCTAGCCACTTGGAGCAAACATCTCGTCATGATCCTCTTCCTCTTTCTAAGAGAATCTTCTAGTCACGAGCCTTATATATTATGTTTGATTTGTAAGTCTTCTTGTTGAACATCCATTACTTGTTCGGTGTTCATCATCCTTCTTTTGTAGATCATATCAAATGATATTTCCTACAAATCAAAGTTAATTACATGATTATTAATACTTCAGAATCATCAAATCATGTTGACATGATAACCTAATATGCATCCAATTATGCAACTATCTTGACCAATACTTTGGCACAACACTTTTCCATATCATGTATGCATACAGTGGTTATCTAGTTTCCTTCCATCTCTACCAGAACATACTATCAAGAGCGTGCAAAGCTCTCAGCATGTCAGCAAAGAGGTTTCATTCTAGATAAACGACAATGGAATGTTTTTCCAACTTACCCATCATATGCATATTAGTAGTATATTGTTCAATGCTATATGAATGCTTACACTCTGCATGATATATTCGATCAATATCATTGACTATTAAATAACAACTCAAATACTTATCTTTTATGTTTGTGTTGTTTCCTCCTGCTTGATCTCTATATGTCTTTGAACTTCTATTCATTCTGTACCACTATGCATGCTTAAGTGTGCACTAGTGTCATCCTCATGATCTCATACATAATCATACATTCATCAATATAATCTCAATACTATCAAAACATTATGATTCTAAATAATCTTAAGTATGTATGGTCATGATCATTTCATACACAGGTATACTTACCTAAGATCCTAACACAAAGTAGGATTCTAACTTGATATAGGAAAACATACCTGGATTATTATACCCAAACAATATCTTCTTTGTTCTCTTCAATGATTTAGAGACCTTGTGCTAGAACCTGCATATCTCATAAGTTAAGCATAGTAGAACAAAGTCATACATACCTTTTAAGTATATATTATATGTGATCAAAGACTATGGATGAGTCTGTGTCTTAATGTCATCATGGTCATAGAACTCGATTTGTCTTTCTTGATGTATCTTTCATGTTAGCAGACAACATCATCATCATACAACACCACATGTGGATTAGTACAATCATAAGTGTCATAACCCTAATCAATGAATGTCTTCTATCATTCACATGCATTCATACATTTACTAAGGTGATCAGACAATCGAAAACTAATAATGATTGTACTAACCTCAATAATATGAAGACAAACATATTATAAACTTAGTCATGAAACAAATTTCAAAACATACCTGTATCTTCTCAAGTCATACCTGTCGAGTAGTCTTTTCTATAAGGGTAAAAACCTAACCATCCAAGGTATATCACTTGTAAACATCTTATATATGTTCATGGTGCTAGGATGATAAATATCGATGCCATTTAAACCTCCTTCATCGCTGCCCTATGAGTCTCCTAAGTTTGCCAGGGTTTCTTCTTACTTGGAAACCCTAATCTTCAATCTCCTTCTTCCCACAACATCTTTATGGAGGATCAATATCTATGATGAATGGATTCCGAATCCATTATCAAAGCTTCTAATGTTGTATCAGGTGTCTCCAACATTGTATCAGGTCCTTCCAGACCTGAAAACTGAAAAACCTAAGTAAGAGCTTCTTCCTCCTCTTCTTAGACCTCCGTTGAGCCATTTCAAATGTGCTGTATTGTTTCTGGTGTATCTCTGCAATTTCGGATCTGCAGGATCTGAAACTTAGGCTTGTGGTAGCCTGACCTAATATATTTCCAATTCCATAGGCCTAAGATTTAATGGATTCTCTGAGAGAGAGATATGACAAGTGTCGCAATGTGACCTGTTTATGGGATGAAACAACATAGCAAACTTGTAAGGAGTGCCACATGTCACTGTTTCAACTTAGGCCTCTGAAACCAGGACTTGTGAAACTAAATTCCATTCCCTACCTTTCAATTTTTACTAAATTTCATTTGGAACTTCCTAGCCCGAGATATGACCTTTTTCCCTAGGTCACCTGTTTAGGACTGCATTCTAGAAGAGGCAGAAACCCTAAATTGTACGGATCATAAATCACAAAGTACAACGAATATGAGGCTTATATTCATACACAAGTTACAGGGGGATGCTATCTTCGACCTGTAAAAGTTTTAGATCCCGAAACTTCGCCAAAACGGAGTTATAGCGAAAGTGCCACGATGACTGGTTTTTGCTATATAAAACCCTAACTTTCAAATTGTCGCAAGTGAATGAAGTGTCATAAGTGCCATACATTGTCTTCCTTCAGGCTAGCTCTGATTTCATTTTAAAATTAAATATGCTAAGATAGATAACATCAGTATATCATTCCATTTCACAACAATATCATATACAGGATCACTGAAAGAACAACAAGCACATCATAAACACAAGAGACACAGATTTATCCTGGGAAACCCTCATGGGGTACAAAACCCAGCAAAGCTTCCTAAATATAGATGACCAGAAAATACAAAGATGTAATCCCCAAAAATGATCTCCTTCCCCTCCTTTGCAGATCTCTCTCTCTCCTATGCGAGTTTCACAAGCAAGTGTGTGTGTTAAATGAGGAACACACCTCCTCTATTTATACACTACTTAACTTTTCTTTTAACCTTAGCTAGGTCGGCCCCAACTTAACCACTCAACATAATGCTGATTGGGACGACCACACTAGGGGAATTAAACACCCCATACAACTGACTCTGGGCCGACCCCTCTAGGGAAGTCTAATAACCCAAGTTACCACATTCTAACGGAGGAATAAACATCTGTGGACATACAATAATATCTCTACGGAGAAATGAAACATCTCCGAAGTAATAAAGTACAAATATAATATTCTTAGAAGTTACAATATTTCAACAAAGATCTATAGCAATGTTTGTTTATATATTCAATGTCAAGGGATGTTTGCAAACAAGTTCTAATTCTATTCAAAATAGATACAAACATAGGGTCTTCTTGCCTCATTACTTCTTTAAGATCAAATTATTTGACATTGTTTGTCCAAAATTTATAGGGAATTGTGTCAAATTGCGATTTTTCTTGTTCGAAGATCCAAAAATATATTACAGGTTGTGCTTGACAAAGACCTTTTCAAAATATGACATTAAGATTTCCAAAAGATGATGTCAGAGTGTGCATGATTTCTTGTATCTTTTTTCAATGTTGCATAGGATTCGAGAACCTACTAGTGACACCTCATCTATTAGCAACAATCGAATTTGTTCATATCATTTAGTCATTAGATCTAATGTGCCATAGATTAATGGGATCATGTTTGATAGGGTCAAAGGCAAGTGAAAGGATGAATGTACCGTGAGACCATTTGCATTGTGTGCAACTCTTCCAGTGAAAGAAACTATGTTTCATTGTTCTTTTAAAGGGTTTCTATGGAGATCCTTGTTGTAAAATCACAATAAACCATGGTAAATTTCTTTTTCTACAATTTTTTTCCTCTTCCTACCACTCCTATTAAAACAGATGAATTGGAGTCATTGGTTCCTCTCTTTTTCTTAGTATGATTTATTTTGTTATTGATTGTTGCTCCTTGTTAAGTTTTTTTCTAATGCCATAATAGTCTTCTTTGATCAAGATGTATGGTTTTTTAAAATATTTGAAGGAATTTCTAGAGCCAAGTATAACGTTTTTTGGAATCATCTTTTGCATCCGATCATTGTTGATGTCATATTTTTCAAGTATGGGAAATTAGTTTGTTGTTGTTCCAATGTTTGAAACATGAATATTTGTTGATCTCTAGATTCAATTTTTTAGAGGTTATGTGAATGTCACCCCAAGTTATTTTTGTTTTAGCTACAAAATTTTGTTCAATGGAATATATTAATAGTCTCTGTGACAAATATGCACTAAAACAAGTCTCATGTTGTCTTTTTAGGACAATTTTAGTTTCTCTATACGAGACAAATAACATAATTTTTTCTCTATAAAAGTTATCTGGGTCTTTTTTCTCATTGTATCAAGTGTATCCTATGAAAGATGAAAATATTCTTTTCTTGAGCCTCGAATTTGAACATGATAGTAAGAGGAATATTATTCCAAACATATATGTTCAAATTCAACAGGTCTTACAATATACTTGTCAACAATTGAAGCACACATAATATGTTGAGAATCATCTAATTCTTGTCGTAGTAGCCTTGGACTCTAGATGTCCTTTAAGTCAATTGGTGCAGTGCTAATGAATATTATTTTCCTACAACTTGAGTATGTGATAATTCTAAATAGTTTCAAGACCATGAAATAATTCTAATAGCCAAGTATCTTGAAGCAAAGAAGTCCTCACACGAATTATTCATAGATTTGCAAGAATAATATTAAAACATAAACATAAGAGAGAGGACTAGATTAATGTAAAATTAATCTCTTTATTATTCATCAAGATGAATACAATATATAATACATCTCAGGAGAGAAAATAGAATTCCTAGAAGGCAAGTTGTAAAGGTAAAAAAAGGCAGGCTTACTAAAAGCATAAAAAAACCCTAGGTGGCAAAAACACTTTCCAAATCTGTCAAGAGGCCCACAAATTAGGTAAATATGGTATGGAAGCTAGTGAATGATGAAAATAGAATGAAATGATGAATTTTGGAGAGAGGAAAGAGGTGGAGGTATAAATGGCCAAGTAAAGACAATTTCCAAGTCAAACTAGCTTTACCTTATCCACTAGAAAGCAAAAAAAGCAGGATAAATCTTTCTAAAGCAGGAAGGCACCTTTCTAATCTAGGAATAAAATAAAATTAGACAGAATCGGGAAATATCTTATCCATAATCTATCCAATTTATACCCAGTGACTTAGGATGGCATGTGGTCCACTAAAAAGACAAAATTTAGGCCAACAACCTAGTCAACACCTAGGAAATTAATCAAAATGATTAATAAATTATATCCTAAGTATGAAGTTGGTTTTTAAATGTTCCAACACCCCCCCTTAATATTGATTGTATGTGAGTAAAGTATGTGTAGGTACCAAGCAACAAGGATTATGGTCACCCGATTACAATTATTATTCCCATGTAGACTAAGGAAATAGGGAAAACCTCACGGGAATAAAACACTCCCTCAAAAAATGGACACGTGCACACCAAAATCAAGTAGGTGTGAACTTGATCATATGTTTGGAGGTATCTTCCTCTTGGGAAGAAGTGGAACATGCTTCAAAAACACGTGCTTGAATTCTCCATCAGTGGATGCAAGCGAAACTGGAGGCTCTCTGAACTTGATCTTGATCAAAACAAATCCATGAATATGTAGACCATTTTGGAACTTGAATTTTGAACTAACTGAGTTAGGATCAACTCCAATCAGATTTTATTTCTCTTGAAACTTGAAATTTTGATCAGTGGAATTTAAATCAACTCCAAGATTTGATATATGGTTCCTTGAGATCTTCTTTGAACTAGCAAGGGTGAGATCATAACCAAAATTACCAGAATATGGCTGAGACTTGAACCCAAGCGAATGGTAGTGTCCTCCATCTTCATTGAAACTATGATATCATGTGTCAATGATCAAATAAAAGTACATAATAATCATGTGATCAAGGAGGGTGAATGCATCACCTCCAAATTTTGATCTAACCTCCAAAACATTCAGAAGATCATCATTTTGCACACTGCCAGACTCATGTGCAAGAGAGGATTCAAGAACCTCTTCAGATTCTAGAGCATAAATTGGCTTATATTTCTCATAATTTAGAATAGAATACTTATGGGATAACAAGAGAGAGATATGGAAGTCTTCACCTTCAACAATTGTATGTATTGAAGAAATTTCTGCCATTTGATCTTCAGTACCTGCAAAACAAATTCTCTGAAACTTATACTGGAAGACTAATTTAATCAAGATATCCCAAGGCTATAATACCATGTGAGAATTCTAAATAGGTTCAATACCATGAAATAATTCTAATAGCCAAGGATCTTGAAGCAAAGAAGTCCTCACAAGAATTATTCATAGATTTGCAAGAATAATACTAAAACAGAAACATAAGAGAGAGGAATTAATTAATGTAAAATTCATCTCTATATTATTCATCAATATGAGTACAATATATAATACATCTCAAGAGAGAAAATATAATGCCTAGAAGGCAAGTTGTAAAGCTCAAAAAAGGCATGCTTACTAAAAGCATAAAAAAAACCCTAGGTGGAAAAACACTTTCCAAATCTATCAAGAGGCTCACAAATTATCTAAATATGGCATGGCATCTAGTGAGTGATGAAAATGGAATGTGATGATGAATTTCAGAGAGAAGAAAGAGGTGGAGGTCGAAATGGCCAAGTAGAGACAGTTTCCAAGTCAAACTACCTTTACCTTATCCACTAGAAAGCAGAAAAAGCAAGATAAAGTTGTCTAAAGCAGGAAGGCGCCTTTCTAATCTAGGAATAGAATAAAATCAGACAAAATCATGAAATATATTATCGATCATCTATGAATTAGGATGGCATGTGGTCCACTATAAGACAAAATTTAGGCCAACTACCTAGTCAACACCTAGTAAATTAATCAAAATGATTAATAAATTATATCCTAAGTATGAAATGGGTTTTTAAATGTTCCAACATAGTACAACATAAAGAAATGACAATATGAGTAGCTTGTCGACTATACATTTGTTGCATATTGAGAAGTGCATTTCCAAGATTCTGACTATTTCAATCTTTCCATCATTGCTAACAAGGAATTGTTCTCTTATTTTCTTGAAAGCAATCGTCCATGCGATCCCGTTTTTGTAATGTAAGAGATGCAATATGTTGTAGTAGCATATGAATCTAAGATAAATTATGCATCTATGTTTCCATGCCACAACCCTAGCACTTGATTGGAAAATTCATTGATCCATGTATTATATGGATCTCTTTTTAAAATCAAAGTAGGATGCAATAGGAAACAGTGCAAAAGAAGAATGTACTCTTCCCTAGTTACTTTGAGGTCTGACAAGAACACGTGAAAGGACATGTTTTTAGGATAGTTATTATGCTCCAAAATAAAATAAAATAGATCTTTTGTTTTTTCAATATTGCTTCTATTACTATCTTCCAATTGATGCAAAACAATATTTTTATCCATTGGAGATAATGGGAAATTAAATCTGCAATTGGAACATCAATATTTTTTGCAAATTCTTGTGATGATGGGTTTGAATCTTAACAAGCTCATCGGTAATAAATTATGAATCGAGAGATAATTATATATCAACAAACATTACAATATCATCTTCAAAATATTGTCGATAGACAAGAGCATTTTTGTCGAAAGAAATCCATGCTCATGTTCAATTCCTCTACTCTAAAATTTGGTGATGAAGAAGTAGTCTTCTATTTCTCCAAATACTTCATCATTATGTAAGATTAAATTGCAAAATGTCATGATTTTATGTTTATAGTAGCATCTACATGTGATGGGATGTTATCTTATTAGTGATTCAAGAATTTCTTCATAATTTGGTTGACTAGTTTTTTTTCAAGACTTGTTTCTAGTCTCCTACAATGCATCACACAATGGAACCCAAAGATGTTCAGTACTAGTAAAGTTCACAAAGAATGTTGGAGGGACAAGTTTTTGTATCATTGCAAAAAAATATTTTCTTATAAGTTCGAATTATTCAGGAGATGTACGTTTTCTTTTGAGGAAGTGGTAGGAAATTGGTGATTTCAATATGTTTTCATGGCTTTTACTATACTTTGCAACAAGGTTTTTTTCCTTTTAGATCTCCTTTGTGAATTTAAATCCAAGAAGATCTTGAAACTTGGTTAATGAGGATTCAAAATTATTTAAATAAAATAATTTTCTTATGTGTTGCAAAGTCTTCAGAGGCATGCAAAATCTCTCATTGTGCTATTTGTTGATAGGTAAACCGATTTGTAATGTGATCAGGTTGACCTGAACCATAAAATAATATGGGGAAGTTGAGTTCTTCGGAAAACTTGTATTGGAAAATTCCTAGTGGGTGGAATCCTTCAAAAGGTGAAAGCTATATGACTTTTTTATCCAAGTCATTTATTAGTTGATCCTATCCATAGCCATGCAATGTTTCATAGGTAAGTTCTAGGTCTTTGTTGTCTTCCTCCTTGTTACTAGAATCATTTGATTCCATGTTCAATAAACCATTATTATGTTTTTCAATGTCTTTGTTGGAAATATATTCCCATTCATTATTAACCGTGACACCCTTATATTTGTAAAGTGGAGTCTTGCACAATTCATTTAGAGCAAGCATAATGTTATGTGGTCGAACATTTCTAGATAAAAAGACATTTATGTATTCCAATTTTCTTTTTAACATGTTTGTGATTGTCATTGAGGCTAACGAACTTCTAGGCAATGCCTTTTGAACTCTATCCAAGTTTGCAAGGACATTTATGATTGTTCTAGTAAGTGTGGTTTCCGATTTTTTGTACCCTTGTATTATTTGTGCAAACACCATCCTTGGTGACACCAACCTTTCTTCTAAAGGTGTCAATATTGACACACAATCTAGTTTCTTGTTATGTTGAATTTGTGAATATGATGCCATTGCAAGCAATGTTTGATTGGATAAATCCTTTTTGCATTTTTTGCATCATTTATCAATTGACTTCAATAGTCTTTGAATCGTTATCAATTGTTAAAGATGTATAAGTCAGCACAATGCTATCATCAATTATATCCATGTCTTTTTGGAATTGCACGCGTTCACAAATAGCACATGCATGAGTTGGTATGTCTTGAATCAAGTACAAATATGATTTAACTACATTCAATTTTTTTGCTTATTTCCTTTTTCTTCATGATGGAGGACATTGTTATTTTCATCTTTCTTGTTTAAGATCAGGGAAAATTTTAAGGAACCATAATTTTTTTAAAGTGTAGAAACCTTGGCTAATCTTACTAATTCTTAAATTTCCAATCATAAAATGTTTGATGATATTTTTGTAAAAATAATTAAAATTGTTAAATATTTTATATAGTTTTTGGACAATTTTGGTGATATTCAGTGTAAAATATTTTTATCCCATGGAATTTGGCAGAATTAGTTTAGGAAAAAAACGAAATTGACGATTTTTTTTGGAAAAAAGGTCAAAAATAATACCATGTGCTAAATTTATCCCTTAAAATTTTCCCTGATTAAGATGACGCAATCTTCTAATTTTGGTACTAGGAACTGGGTTAGAACTAGTTTCTTTTCTTTTGCTAGTTATTTGTTGAGAATGTTGCAATTGTGCAATTTATTCTTTTGCATTTTTTGACTTCCTTTTTGTAGACACTCATTTGGCATATAGTGTCTTTCATCTTCACCTATGTAATCTATATGACCAAGATGTTCAATGCTATAATTGTTGTCAATGTTAGTGCATTCTAGCTTCACTTTAGGGTTTTTTCCATAGACATCTATTTGCATTTGAACACAAGTATCTATGCCATTGACAAATGTTCCCAAAGTGCTTTGTGTACATTTATTTTGAAGCAATGGCCAAAACTTCATGTGCTAAGTGCTAACAATAACATGCATGAGATACGATGTCTTTGAAGAAGTATATGTTGAATGAAATTTTTTGGTGATTGTCTATGATTGAATGCTCCAAATGCATATGTTAGTATCAAAAAATTCACACAGGAACTAAATTAATATTCCTCTATTTTCCCTTGTCTATACAACATTGAAAAATTGATAATATATCCTTGCCAATTAGAAACACATTGCTCGCTTCTTATAGTTTTTTCAGCAAGATATCTATTCAATTGATTTCTCTAATATCATTTGCATTTTAGCAATTGTGGAATGTTTGTGAAATTGTCTTTCTCAAAGAAGGCATATCAAAATGTGATCTTAATTTGCAAACCGATTCAAACAATGAGTCATGGAAATCATTGACAATACTGTCAAGTAGATAGAGATCTTGTTTTGATAGTGATTGTTCAATTGACAAGGTGTATATTGGAGTAATTGCAGCATCATTTCCAAGTGCACATGCAATTGGTGTATTTGATGGAAGTCCCACTCATTATCTTAATTTACATGACAAAAGTGACTCAAAGTGATCTAATGATTTGGCTTGATCATGGAACAAGAGGTTATGTTCATATACATCCGCATCACTGTTGAAACAGAAGTATTTGCAACCTTCACACCATGCAAGTCTTCTAGGAAATCATTAATTAATTATGTTTTCATTGAATGAAGAGCTTCTTGTTTATGGAAATCTAAAATATCCCTAAAGTGATTTATTATTATGTGTCTTATTTCAATCTACGAAAAAAAATGTATCAAGATAGCTAGTGCATCAAACAAATAATCTCCTGGATGATAATGGAAATTTCTCAATCGAAACAAGATATGCCTATCCAACAGATGATCGATCTCCTACACATATGGTCCTTGCATTACAAAAGAATTTGGTCCACTAAAACGAGCTTCTTTGGAAAAATGTTTTCCCTCTTGATCCATATTAATCATTTCTTTGCAAAAGCAATTGGAACAGACAATATGGATTCTATGGATCAATTGGAGACCAGAACTAAAAAAAAGAGGGCCAAAGAAACCAAGAGAACTTGTTGTCTTAACTATATCCTTCTTAGAAAAATGCAATTGGAAATATGTATTCTTGAAAGAACAAATGCCTAGGTCAAAAATATGATACAATAGTAGAACCTTTGAAACTATATAAAACAAACAATTCTAGTCAAGAAAAGAAAATTTTAATTGGATCACATATATACAAAGCACAACAAAATACAAAAGCAGAACATTGCAACAAATTTTATCACAAGATTAAAGAAGTGGATCTTGATATCACTTTCCAAAGGAAGTTTCAATTGTTCACAAATGCCTTCAATAATATTATGGTCCTTTTTTTGGAAAAAAAATCAACTGCAATGAGACATTAGAAAATTGTCTATGTCTATACTTGCTATATATTGCCACAACCTGAAATGGTTGTTCAATTGAATAGATTGTCTTCATTGCTACACAACATCAAATTTGAGAGCACATTGAAATAGACAAAAGACAAAAAACTAAGTCCATTTCCCAAAAGAAACCAATTGTTAGTTGGACCAAGATAATAGGAATCAAGATTCAATCCAAGGTAGCTTCAAATATTTCAAACAATTGCTCCAAGAGATATCGATAATACTTTCCATCTTTTCACAATCATTTTTAACAAACTAAAGACTAAGTAGAGCCCATTTTTTTCAGAGACAAAGTAAATCTCTCCTCCTGTTTCCCTACAAATAACCTATAGTGCAAGCACACAATAATTGCTTGGAAGTAACTAGATGGAAAGAAAAAAAAGTAGAACTAATTCAAGATGCAATCTGTGACACTATTCACTAGTTTTGATTTCTCTGTTTCATATTAGTAGCAACATGGAAATTTTTTCTCTTACATGCCCATGTTAATAAAATTAACTTTAGCCACACAATGAAAGCAAACAATGAGAAGAAAAAAAACATACAACTCGTTGGAAATACAAAACAATATTTGCAAGATGTTGTGACACCACCTGTGGTTTTTCCCAAACTGCTAGTGATTTCTAGCCCATAGTAAGTCAATTAGTATGTAGACTAAAAATACCATGGCTATCATCATGAACCCTATATCTATATCTATACTCTGGCCAGCACTAAAAAATTGAACAGGGGAAAATACAAGATCATAGGAAATATCTTCAAGAAACACTAGAAACATTGATTGTTTCAATTTACTTTGTTAATATCCTATGCCATGGAACTTGCAACACCGACTCACAGGGAAACATGCCAATAGGAAATTAAACCAAATGACAGATAGTTATAAATAGATAAACATGTCCAAAAACATATATATATGTATGGTCCATGATGATAACTACATTATAACTAGTTTGCATGCCAATTGAATTGCCATGATCTATAGAACACCATCCATATGGACAAAAGCAAATGGCCTAAGAGGAAAATGGTTGAAATTGTTCACTGCATATATGAATCTCTATCCTTAGAAGGAATGAAAGAGAGATAACAGTGTGCACATGGAAATTGGATCTCATAACCTATCTCTTACTAAACATATGAGGAAATACAAGTAAATATGGTGAATGGCCTCCTCGAAATACCAGTTCTTTGTAAAATATCTTGGGGGAAAAGTAAAATTGACCAAATGTCACTATGGATAAATGATGCATTCAATTTTGGAAGAAATACAAATGTGTAGGTACAAAGGAACTCTGGGAAAATAAAAATATGCATAATAGATTCAATTTTCCACATGAACATTGCCAGAAACAGTGATTGTTTCAATATACTTTGTCACATCCTATGCCCAGGAACTTGCATTGTTGATTCACAGGTAAATAGGCTAACATGCAATCAAACCATAAGAAACATAGCTATAAATAACTAAATATGTCTAAAATACAGATATAGATGCATGGTCCATGATGATATCCACAATATAGCTAATTTGCATATTGATTCAATTGCCATAAGCTACAAATCACCAACAATTTGCACATAAGGACATGTCCTAACAGGAAAATTGCTAAAAATGTTCAATGCAGATATGGATCTCTATCCTCAAAATCCATGAAAAAGAACTAGCAATATCCATATGAACATTGGCTCCCATAACCTACCTTTTACAAAACATATGAGAAAAAAAAGTACAATTGTTGAATGGCCTCTTCGAAGTCTAGAGTGGGGGTATGGTGACGAGTTGAGCTCAATATCAAGCATCCAATAAAAGATGCAACAAATATTTTCCATAAGATTGAATTAAACAATAAAATTACAAAACCATAGCAAAACAGTGGGCCTCAAGAAAATCAAGTCACTGAAAGAAAGAAACAATGTGCCTAGCCGAACGCTATATACCAGGTACATTACAAAATAACACTTTGCATATTGCACTAATTTCTGATGATTACATTTAAAACTTTGTAGAGATCGAATGCCATTTCTTTGTAATCCATTCTAGAAAAAAAGAGAACTTGACCACATGCCACTATGGATAAATGATGCATTCAATTATTGAACAAATACAAATGTCTAGATACAAAAAATATGTACATAAATGTATGCCTTTTCATTTAAGAACAACAAACAAATGATTTCAATATATTGAAACAATACCATCACACAAGAACCACAGGGCAATAAAAATGTTCGTAATAGTTTCAATTTCACAAATGCAAATGCAACATTTAACTTTCGCATTGGTACATGCAAATGGCATGGACATATTTGATTGATTCCTAGAGACACTAGGTTTGGTAGAAAATAACTACACTAATGGAATTCAATTTTGCTTAATTAAAACAATGATTCCACTAGAAATGAGACCAATCAATATATGAAGTAATATCTTTGTTCAACATATTCATGTATTTTTCAATCCAAACATAGATTCCCAATTCATTCTCAACTCAGGTCTTGTAACAATATTTTGGCATCCTTAGAAGATAAACTTGCAAAAATGTTGGGCGAGGCCCAAGTGGACACAGTTTTGGTGATGCAGTCCGAGTCAAAGGACAGTTTTGATGGTAGAAGTACAAGTTAGGTGAGGCCTAAAATCAACCAGTTTTGGGAGAAACAACTCCACAATTCCTGGGAGCAGGGCGTGGAGCGAAGCGAAGTTACAGATAAGGATCTGTCCCCTTAGTAAATCTAAAGTACTAAGGACCAACGAAGTAGTTGGAGCAGTTAAGGAAGAAGCAACAGACTGTCAAGCTATAGGAACAAGAATTAAAGAGACGGGATGGTGCAAATGATGTGCCATGGTATATTCACCGCCACGCGGTCAAAGCAAGCGGCTGTCAGAAGAGCGTTAGAGCCAAGGAAGTGGTGCAAAGGACAGCCGAGGATAAGCTAAGTAGATGAGAAGTTATGGCAAAGTATGGTTAACGGGGTAACTGCGTCATTTTGGGGGTTAAGGGTACTATGGGGTTTCGACCCGTAGCTATTGTAAATATGTGACCTTTGGGCACAATCTATAAAAGGGGCAATTTTGTAAAGGGAAGGGTTGGTATGGGTTGTTGGTATTAGTCGGTTATTACTGTATTGATATTTTGTAAGTACATCTTAGCCAAGACAAGAGAGAAGAGGCTCTACAGCTGTGTGCGTAGAGACCCATTGTAGAGAAGAGTCTGCAGTTGTGTGCATAGACTAGAACTGTTGACCCTTCCCATTAATAAAAACAACAGTTCCCATGGACGTAGCTCCCATCCCGAGGGTGAACCACGTAAATACTTGTGTTGTGTGATTGCATATGTGAGATTGCTTATGTTTATGTTTATGGATGTTTATGCTTTTATATGTATTTTCACATGTATGGTTGATGAGAATAATATGTTAAGTATTGGACACATATAACTGAATATGCAATTAATTTTGAATATGATGAATGCGTAGTTGCATAGGTAACACTAAATCATCGAAGTCTGTATTGTGGTAACTACGAGGTGCACAGTCCTATATGTGCGCAGTAGTATTGGAGGTATATGTGAAGTAAGGATAACTTTTCCAGAGCCAGTCCCATAACCACGCATCACCTGATTACAGAAAATTGCTTCTGTAATCCCCCATAACTTCGCCTCAGGTTAGACCTCATCCTGCTCGCAGGATGTTGCCGAAAGGGCTAGTGAAAAGGGGTTTTGTTGGGTCTCTAACTACGCAGAACCCGCATCAGTCAAAGAAAGAGATAGGACAACCAACAAATGGTTCCGTTGCCACGCCTGAACTGGTGACGTGCTCTAATAATTGGAATCCCGAGAAGACAGAGATAGAAAACTGGGTAATCAAGACAGAAAAGGAGTTTGCAAAGAAATAAAACAGACATTCGTGCCTATCTACGGAAGAGTGGTTACAGAAATACCTATTTTCTGACATACACGAAGTCTTCTTCGCATGTTTCGGTTATGAGCTACATGAGTGGATATCAAGACTCACAGAACGAAAAACTGTTTTAAGGATGGAGAACCTATAGAGTGGACTCTAGAGCTGATTTAGAGGCTTAAAGAGGTTGATAGCCCAATTTCAAGAGTAGTAGACTTTTGGCTAGATAGCATACTAGAAGGCTATGTTACAAAATTTGCTGTGGACACTCTGAAGTCCTACAACGCAGCAGAAGATGATTTCTTCAAAGGGTTCAAAGGTAAGTACCTGAAAAATCTCAGTTTAAATAACAAAACGTTGTTAGCAGAAAAAAGGTGTCTTTAGAATGCAATAAAATCCCTAGGAATTTGAGTTTGTAATGTTCAGTAATACAAATAGTGACACTAAGGAAAATATTTACACTTTGAGAAGTGACAAAAGATATAATCCTAGAACTAGAAAGAGGTCTCCTCAAGCCAAACTTCGCATACCCCTAGAAACTGAGTTAAGAAGTGATAGACATTCATATTAGGGTGATTCTGATAGCGAAACTGAGCCTAGACCAAACACCTATCATCCTATCACTCCGCAGAAACCTCCAACTGACGAAACGAATACTACTAGTTCACAGAAAACCAATAGCAATAACACTGCAGGAGTTAATACTCAGAATCAGCCAAGTAGTAGCATACCTAATCCATCTCAGAATACTACACCTTCTAGAAGAAGGATGACATACGACATTAAGCTGCCTATTTTCAAAGGAACTGGTCTATAAGACCCAGAGCAACACTGGTTTCTCTGTGAAGCAGTGTGGAATGTTAAGCAAGTACAAGATGATGCCATAAGACAAGCTCACTTAGTTACTATATTCTGAGACAGAGCCTTGACATTGTTCATGAAATATTCTACAGGAAAGAATAGAACACTTGTAGATATCAGAACTGCACTGATAAGAGAGTTTAAGAAACCTAAGTCAGAATCTCAGTGTATCACAGAGCTAAAAGAAATCAAACAAAATCCTAATGAGACTGTATTGGAATTTGATGAAAAATTTAAAGCATTGTTAGATCAAGTGAGTTTTGACATAGCACCGCAACAACACTAGGAATGGTTCATAGCTGTGTTGTTGCCCCATATCATATTAAAACTCATGCACCAAAAGGTTACTTCACAGACAGAGGCTTTAGAAATTTCAATGAAGCTAGAGGCTTCACCCATAGGAGAAACTAGTGTAGGAATGGTTCAGATACAAACACAACTAGCAAACTTGACATTACAGTTGCAAGACATGAAGAAAGGAAAAGAAACCCGATAAGAGGTTTGGTGTACTAAATGTAAATTAGAAGGAAATTCCGAAGAGCACTTCCCTGTATTATGATATTACATCGGTAGTGGAGCACCGAACCCATTGAATCAACAACAAGGTCCATGGTGTGAAATTTGCAGATGTAGAGGACATCGCATAGAAGACTATTATCTGCTTCAGAAATATGTATAGACACCAAAGAACCTATACTGCACATTCTGTAAGTCAGTTGGCCATGACGATAACGACTGTAGAGCATATGATCTCATGATAGAAAGAAAACATGATGTCTACAGAGTTCAAGGAGAAACAAAAAATAATAATGAAAATGCGCAGTATGATCAAGGCACGTACAGAGGACGTGGTGGATTCAGAGGCAGAGGATGAAACAATGGCCAAGGATGAGGAAGAGGTAAGATTGTATGTTATAACTGTGCTCAACCAGGACATCTAGCCAGAGACTGTATGAAACGCTTGTACTACCTATAAGTACTGTAAGTCATTTGACCATGTCATTGAGGCATGTGTCGTGTTTCAAGGAAAGATGCAAGAGAGAAGACTAGAAGCGTAGAATCAAAACATTCAGATGATCGTAGCTGAAAAATGAAATAAATATTGCAACATCCATGTTGTGAAACGAAGCGGAGCTACAACAGGTAGAGATCAACAAACTGAAGCTTCGACTTATGAGGACCACACCGTAAAAAAATAGCCTACTGAAGGGGCTTGGATAAGGAAAGCATCTGGAAAAAATCCTGTCTTCAACCTTACTAAAGAAAAAGAAGTCTTCATTGAAGATAGAAAATATTTACAGAACTCAAAACCTATGACTCCAAGAATCCCATTGCGAAGTGAGCCAGCGCCTGTGATTGATATGCCAATTTCATATGATGGATCACGTATTGTAACAGAATCCATGAGCCCTATTACGCAGTTCCTACAGAGCTGCATGAAGTTGTTAAAGCATGGAAATGCCTTAGTAGAGTTACAAAGCCTATTCAGTCATCACGAGTAGTGTAATGCCATAAACGAAGCACATAGTGCAGTTCACCATATCAAGAGTCATAAAAAGAATGGAAGAGAGATGAGACTAAATGCGCAGATCAGAGAATTTGAAATGGACCAAATCATTCTTGACTTAGGCTCAGAGGTGAATGTCTTGACAAAGAAGACATGGGAGCAGATGGGAAAGCCAAAGTTATCATGGTCACCAATACATTTGAGACTATCAAATCAACAAAAGGTTCTACCTTTTGGGAGATTATCAAATGTCCTTGTAGACATTGATGGCATGCGAAGTAAAGCAGACTTTGAAGTTATTGAGATCATAGACGATAGAAATCCATATCCTGCATTATTGGGGATAGATTGGGCAATTGATAACCTCACGATTATCAATTTGAAGAAAAAACAAATGATATTTGAAGGACGAGATATTAGGGTCATCTCACCTTTGGATCCCTCACAGGGACCCAGATATATTGAACCAGTAAGAGAAGAATGCAAAGCTCAAGATCTTGATCACATCTACAAGATGACAGTGAATCAAGAAGATTGCATCAATCCTACAGATAATGGGACATTGAGCTGGAGATGTGACAGTTCTTGCATATCAGAGTCAGACACAGGATTGCAGAACTGGAAGAGTCAAATGCATGAAGTATCAGCAAGACAATGTGCACATATAACAAAGTCACTGCGCTAGATTGGAATAGAGGTAATTTCAATCCCTACTTATGATGGATTGAGTAATATTCACGCATTTTTCCAAGAATATCTTGTATCAGTCTGAGATGAACAAAAGTTAGCAGCTTTAGATATAGCACTGCACGCTACACCTGCTAGATGGTGGGATGCGCATAAGCAAAACCTAAAAACATGGGAATAATGTAAACACATGATGGAAATCAGATTTACAGAACAAACTGAGGTTATGAAAGTAAAATATAATGGAAAGACTTATCCTAGAGATCACATATAGCTTTGTTTGAAAGCATGGATAAATAGACCGCAAACAGAGTGGGTTCACTTGTTTGTGCACACATTGGAGCAAATTCCAAAGAATTGGTACACATACATAGAACTTCGTAGGGGAATTGTAGAATGGTCTAGTCTTACAAAGGAATTCCAAACGAATTTCAGCTTTGAGGATGATTGTCCAAGTATTCACGAGGCTTTGAAGATAATAAAACAAAAGGTATTCAATGATGCACTGTTACCTGTGTATGAACAACCAGATTGGGCAATACAGTTAGAGCATGCCCTGGAATGTTACAATGTTGCATTAGATGGAGATGAAGATGAAGATACGTGCGGTGTAAACATAACTGAGTCTGAAGGAGAGCACGAAGTAGAAGGACCTGATTTAGAGATTCTAGATCTGAGTAATCCTGTAAAAACCCAAAAAGTCAATATTGGTACCAGTGAAGAACTGAATTTCGCCTCTATAGGAGATTACTGGGATGAAGAAATAGTGGGACAGATAGAATACCTACTGCGCAAATACCAAGACCTATTTCCTACTAAGTTCTCTGAAATGAAATGCATCTTAGGTGACTTGGGAGTTATGAAAATACCTCTCAAGCCAGATGCGAAGCCTATCAAGCAAAGACTCTATAGACTGAATCGTAGATACAAAGAAAGAGTAAAGGCAGAGCTTGATAAGATGCTTGATGCAGGAATTATTGAGCCAGTAGAAGAATCAGAATGGGTGAGTCCCATGGTTATCCAGGATAAGAAAGCTAAAGGCGAGATCATAATCTATGTAGATCTACGGAATTTAAATGACGCTTCACTGTATGATCCATTTCCGACTCCATTAACAAACGAAGTACTATATAATGTTGGAGGAAATGAAGCATACTCATTCACTGATGGATTTTCTAGATATCATCAGATGATAATTGCTAAAGAGGACAGACATAATACCACCTTCGCTATTGAGTGGGGATCATTTCAGTACACAGTTATGCCCTTTGGTTTGAAGAATGCGCCTGCTATCTTTTCTAGAGTCGTTGTTGCTGCATTTAAAGATTTTATTTATAAATTATTAGAAGTGTATTTTAACGATTGGACAGTATTTGGTTTACTGAAGAATCATTATGCAAACTTATGACTGATGTTAGCGAAGTGCAGACAACACTAGATCTCCCTGAACCTGAAGAAGAGCATCTTTTGTGTTCCTTATGGAATTCTATTGGGACACATTGTATGTAAACAAGGACTGATGGTTGATCCAATGAAGATCGCAGTTATAGTGAACCTACTGGCAACTAATTCAATAAAACAACTACGCACTACTTTGGTACACATAGGGTACTATAGGAAGTTTATCAAAGGATATGCGTAGATCACTGTGCCTATGGATATATTACTAAATAAAGAAGCGAATTTCACATGGAATGAAGACTGTTACAAAGGATAGGATACATTGAAAGAAAGAATGGTCACTACGCCGATTCTAGTTTTTCCATACTGGAGTAAACCATTCCATGTACATGTAGATGCTCCATCCATAGCACTGGGCATCGCGCTAGCTCAACCAAGAGAGGGAGGTATCGACCATCCCATCACATTTTAAAGCAGAAAGCTATCGTCAGGAGAAAATAACTATACCACGACAGAAAGATAAGGCTTAACTATGGTGTACGCATTGCATAAGTTTACACACTATCTACTAGGTTTGCATTTCTATATGTTTACTGACCATTCAACTTCGAAGTACCTGGTGAATAAACCAATGTTGGGGGGGATTATATGCAGATGGCTATTAATCTTTCAGGACTATGATTTCAAAATCATTGTTAAGATAGGTAGATTGAATTCAGGACTTGACCACCTCTCCAGAATCGAATCAGGCGAAGAACCTAGTAACTTGGAAGATAGTCTACCAGATGCGCAATTATTTTCTATTCATATAACATATGACTACTACAAGGATATCATTGAATTCCTGACTACATGCTTAGCACATACAAAGTTTACTACGTAGCAGAAGAAACAGTTGGTTGTAAAAGCAACTGATTTCACTATAATTGCGTGACAATTATACAAGCTAGGACTAGATGAAGTACTCTGCAGATGTGTACTAGAACATGAAAAATCGACAATACTTGCTGAAGCACATTTAGGAGTATCTAGGGGCCACTACGCAGGAAGAACTACTACGCAGAAAATTTTAAGAGTAGGACTATGGTAGCCTACATTACATAAGGATTCAAAGGAACATTGCTAGAGTTGCGATGTTTTCCAAAAGACAGGGAAGCCGTCTCATAAAGATGAGATGTCATTGATGCCACAACTGACCTTGCAATCATTTGATAAGTGGGATATTGATTTTGTGGGACCTATTAACCCACTAGGAAAGTGAACTGGTTTGAGATATATTATCACAGATACATATTATCTAACTAGATGGGTAGAGGAAAAACCAATGAAGGACTGTAGCGTAGTTACTGCTGTATAGTTCATCTTTGAGAACATCTTAACAAGGTTTGGATGCCTGAAGATTTTAATGAGCGATCAGGGATCTCATTTTTTGAATAGGAATATTGCAGATATGATAGAAGAATTTCAGATCTACCATCAGAAGAGCACACCATATCATCCACAAGCTAATGGCATTATTGAAGCTTTTAACAAAGTGCTGGAAAATGCGCTGACCAAGGTATGCAATACCAACAGGGATGATTGGGATCTGCGAATACCAGTGGTATTATGGGAATATAGGACAACTTTCAAGAAGTTGATAGGTTACACACCTTTCATATTAGCATATGGACAGGAAGCTATTATGCCAATGGAATACATAGTTCCCAGCTTGAGGATTGCAACATTTACAGTGGCTAACGAAGACAATGGAAGAAAGACTACTACACTTAGTTGGACTAGAGGAAGATCGCTTCATTGTAGGTTTTCACCAACAAGTGCAGAAAGACAGAGAAAAATCATGGCATGATAGGCATATCAAGTACAAATTCTTCTAGGTAGGAGGAGACCTTGTCCTCCTCTATGATAGTAAGTTCATGAAATTCCCTAGAAAATATAAAATGCACTGGTTAGGACCATATGTTGTCAAACATGTTACTAATGGTGGCGCAGTTCATCTAGCTACCTTGCCAGGAGAAAACCTACCAGGACTCATTAATGGAAGTAGACTAAATCCCTACAGGGATAGTCCTACTCCTTTAGGCATCAGTTGATCAATAAGGAGGAAGATTCTAAGTGTCATGTGCATTTGAAACTGGACACTAAGAATGACAACATAAAGGGCCTGGACGCAATTTTGGTAAAATGCGAAGTTTTCATGCAAATGAAAGTTGTGCTCCGATGCACACATAATAAGCTGAGTTGTGAAGTAAGAGAAGGTTCGAGTTGCGAAGTTAACATCTAGAAAAGGGAAATGCGCAGTGAACCTCACAACTGACATATCCGCCAGCAGAGAGGGCTCGCACTGCAAAGTTAGAAGTCAGCAATGAGAAATGCACAATGAACCTCGTAGTTGCATGAACGCTAGCGAAATTAAGGAAAACTGACCGTTACAATTGTCGATCGGAAAACTAACCACATGTTTCCGTAATTAAGGTATATTCGTTCGTTGAGGACACATTCAATGAAGGGAAAGGACCAATGGACATAGCATTTAATGCTAAGATAGTCATTTTTGGACACACCGTAGTGGTGAGATGCTTATAAATAGTAAGGACTTCTTACTTACTGGTTTTACCGCAAATGTTAATTTTTTACTGCCTGTAAATTTCTGAAGTGTTTACCTATTGAAAGCGATAGTTACCCGACAGTATATGTCTGAGCAGTCAACATTGGAAAAAGTTTTGAGTGATTTGAGACATTCTGGTATGCAAGGAGTTATGAAGACACCCATGAAGTCATCTGTCCTAGAACGTGGTGGCTCATCCAGGTATTCAGCAAGGGATCAACTGCAGTAAAAGAAAGATAATCACTAGGCTATTGAATAGGGAAAGCCAAAGCCTGCGAGTGCTCGGAAGCCGGTTCCACCACCAGAGACCCAGGAGAGACCAATATGGCTTATTCCAGAGTATATCCCTCCAAGGAGAAATGACGTGCAAGACGTGCTTCTCATAAAGAATTCTCAATATGATATTCCACTGCCTCCTATGTCAAGCCATGTGCTGCTTAAAGAGAATTTGCTAGGAAAAATTCCCGGCTGCAAATTCGCCGATTATGATTTGTTATAGCAGGACAAGTTTCCACAATTCCAGCTGGATTAGTATATGTACAGGAAATATGATGAAGTTACCCAACAATCGACAATTATCCCAAAGGAATGGGTTGCGCCATTAAACCCATCGGGACTACTGAATCTACTGCACATCCCACACTTTGATATAAGTAATGAGCTTAATGTCATGGTGTGCACGCTACTGTCATGCACGCACCAGGGGTATTTATAGTTGGATCGCAGGGTGGACATTAACATTGACCTCATTTTCAAGATCACAAACCTATGCAAAATGGGTTCCGATCCTGCCTCTAAGTTCGTTGGGAAAAACAAGGATAAATAATTGGCTGCACGAATGAAGAATGAATTCATCCTATGTAAAGGAAGTTGTGGTTATGTGACTACAGAAATCAAAGATCAAGCCTTGCGCTTTACAGTTCAGCTCGTCGCAGGAAGGATCCTGAGGAAATATAGACCAAATGAAGTACCTGCTACTGTAGTATCCTTAGCTGCGAATGCTAAGGATGGATTTCAGTTCAATTGGGAGAGATACCTGTTGAATGAGTTTCTAGAAGACATTTGCGACACACAGGAAAATGAAAATGCATTCCACCATAGTTGGTTACTGGTATTGGTTTCCTTTGTAGGGTGGAAGGAGCTTCACTACCAACAGAGTCTCCCGATATTCCTTGGGGATTGCCAAGGACCAAGTTTTGCTTACATGTGGGAAAACTCGAAGCTAGATCGACAAAGGTTGAACAACATACAGTTGCTCACCTACTATGAGCAGTTATGTGAAGTCATTCAAAAGACTCCACATATCACCAAGGAAGTGACAGCTCGCTATATCCATAATTTGACGTTCAAAGTCGGATTGCATTTTATCTAAATACAGCCGTGAGTGATAATGACGCCTTCGGAATGGTATGAAGGGTTGTATCAGCTCGATGCGCAAAAAATCAGGTTGATAATGGAAGATTGGCCACTAGAATGGAAGGTTGATGCACCAACCATGCTAATCACCACTTCTGAAGAAAGTGATGCGGGGAATTTAGAATCCAGAGGTGTTGAGACAACAAGTGCCCAGAACCCAGAACCTAGCCAAGGAGCAGGCGAGAAGAAGAAGGAACCCAACAAAGCCGTGCCGGAAAGACCACAAAAGAAGAAGACGAAAGCTACCAAGCCTCCACTAGATGCGTAGCTACATAACAATGACTATGAGTGCATCACAGCTAGGGTATCAACGCATATTGAAGAAACACTTGCCTTGAAAGAAAGAAAGGAAGAGGCAACAAAAACATGCATAATGGAGAGCCTCACAGAGTTGAAGAGTTTGGTCGCAAGAGTCGAATAAGTCTAGCGAGACTTGGTGAAAGAACCGTATTCTGATGATCGGTCAGGAGAATCAAGTCAAAGGAAGAGGAATGATCCTACATTTAACATGAGACCTTGGATATTGAGAATTGAGTCAATGAATGTTATATTTCCAATTGATGACCTTGCTGAAAGAGAGAAGCAGCTCACACATCTAGACATCAATGTTAGGATGTTACACATAGAGGGGTTGCATAATCTGCACATGCATATTGTAGATGAAATCCGTGATAGAGAATTAGTCTCTTATAACCAACATTTGAAGCTGGAGGAAAGTTACAAGGAGCTAAAATATGAATGCGCAATGAAAACTAAGGAGCTTGAGTATGCATAGGTGAAGCAACGAAAGGTATAAGAGGCAGTGTCAGCAGTCTGTGCGAAGATACCTGGATGTGATGAAGAGATGGAGGTAGAAGTGACTATAATTAAGATTGGTGCTGCTGTGGACAATCTTAAGGAATAAATGATGGACATGGATATCGCCGATAGAGAGAAGGTTGTTGAGTTGGAAGCTCAAAACAAATCTGGAACATCGCAACAAGATAAGGAAGAAAGCGCCGAACATTGAAGCCTTCCACAGAAAACATCTCCGTAGAAGTGGCGAGATGTCAAAGCCTGCTTGATGAAATTTATAAGGTTTGGGAGACACTGCAGGAAGAACCAGAATTGCAGAAAATCCAGGACGAGGTACGACAAAGGCAGAAGGACCTCGATTCTGCGAATATGGCTATGAAGGATTTGCCAGCAAGACAAAGAATCCAGAAGTTCGCAGAAAAGAGGGATCTTCAGAAAGAGTTGGAAGCATTGAGGGAAAACGAAACTGAAGCATCAACGAAGTTACAACCACTACAGGAAGAAGCACTTGTGCTTTAAGAAGAATTTGAGCAGAAGTTGCAAGAACTACAGACAACAAAATATACTGTGAAGGAGCAAATTATGGAACCCATCTCAGAGGAGATGTTCGAGTCAATCAAGGAGTTTGATCAAGAGGCCAAGGATACAGTTGCGAAGTTGAGCGCAACTTTTCAAGAGTTCAGTGCGAAAGCAAACATATCAGAGAGTGTGCAGATGGAACAACCCAGTCAGAGTGGCTCCAGGGCAAGCCATAAGTAAGTGTTAGGGGCCTGTTGGGTGTGACCCAAGTGGGCACAGTTTTGGTGATGCAGTCTAAGTCAAAGGACAGTTTTGATGGTAGAAGTACAAGTTAGGCGAGGCCTAACATCAACTAGTTTTGGGAGAAACAACTCCACAATTCTCAGGAGTAGGGTGTGGAGCGAAGCGAAGTGACAGATAAGGATCTATCCCCTTAGTAAATGCGAAGTACTAAGGATCAAGGAAGTAGTTGGAGCAGTTAAGGAAGAAGCGGCGGATTGTCAAGTTACAGGAACAAGAATTAAATAGACAGGATGGTACAAAGGACGTGCCATGGTATATTCACCGCCACACGGTCAGAGCAAGCGACTGTAAGAAGAGCGTCAGAGCCAAGAAAGTGACGCAAAGGATAACCAAGGACAATCGAATTAGATGAGAAGTTATGGAAAAGTATGGTTAGCGGAGTAACCACGCCTTTTTGGGGGTTAAGGGTACTATGGGGTTGCGGCCCATAGCTATTGTAAAGATGTGACCTTTAGGCACAATCTATAAAAGGGGAAATTTTGTAAAGGGAAGGGTTGGTCTGGGTTGTTGGTCTTAGTCGGTTATTACTGTATTGATCTTTTGTAAGTAGATCTAGGCCACGAAAAGAGAGAAGAGGCTCTATAGCCGTGTGCACAGAGACCCATTGCAGAGAAGAGTCTGCAGTTGTGTGCATAGACTGGAACTGTTGACCCTTCCCATTAATATAAACAATAGTTCCCGTGGACGTAGCTCCCATCCGGGGGGTGAACCACGTAAATGCTTGTGTTGTGTGATTGCATATGTGAGCTTGCTTATGTTTATGTTTATGGATGTTCATGCTTTTATATGTATTTTCACATGTATGATTGATGAGAATAATATGTTAAGTATTGGACACATATAACTGAATATGCAAGTAATTCTGAATAAGATGAATGCATAGTTGCATAGGTAACACTAAATCAACGAAGTCTGTATTGTGGTAACTATGAGGTGCGCAATCGTATATGTGTGCAGTAGTTTTGGAGGTATATGCGAAGTAAGGATAACTTCACCAGAGCCAGTCCCATAACAGTGCATCACCCGATTACAAAAACTTGCTTCTGTAATCCCCCATAACTTCACCTTGGGTGAGACCTCAGCCTGCTCATAGGTTGTTGCCAAAAGGGCTGGTGAAAATGGGTTTTTTTGGGTCTCTAACTACACAGAACCTGGTTCATTCAAAGAAAGAGATAGGACAACCAACAAAAACGAAGACATTAGATTTGCATATACATGGCAGGATCATTAAAGAACAAATGAGATATTGCAAAATCAACTATGGGCTCTTTAAAATAAAAACTTATTAAAGTTGCAACAAATCTTGACACAACCTGTTGTATATATTGTGTTGTCCCTAATATAGAACATTAAACTGAGAAATTGTATATTTATCAATAACATCTAAGACCAAGCGATGTATTTTTCTTCTATTTTTTCTTGGAAAAGATAAAAGAAATCCAAGGCTAAGAAGACGATCTAGAAGCAAAAATATATTCATTAATAATTGATAGTTATGCGTAATGCACTCAATCCATTGAACACGTAAACCTTGGGTAGAATTATCATCAAGGCATACTACAACTCCACACTAGTTTTATATAAAGAAAGATTTAGATGCACGAATACAAATATTAAAGACACGCACTAAAATCCGTTGAACACATAAACCCTGGGTGGAATTCACATCAACGCAAACTAAAAATCCACACTTGGATCAAAGACGCATGAATACAAATAAATATTTAGATCTTATTTTAATAGGTTTTACCAGTCTAGCCATTGGAAGATCACAATGAAACAAATTCCATGAATTTTATGGAGAATACATCGTTATCAACTTGGACGATACAATGAGCTTGTGCCAGAACACAAGTATGGGAGATAAAAATACATGGACTAGTATACAGATCATAAATGCATGTTAAACTATGGACTCATTGTGGACATCTGCTCACTTGTCACTATAATTAAACCACATGTCCACAAAAATTCAGACAATTAAACAACCTATCTACCAAAATCCACTTGAAAATGGAAATAATCGTAGATAGATGAGGTAAAAAACAAATGCATCATGTAAATGATGTGGTCTCTTGTATAGTTTCAAACTCATATCACCAAAATTCATTCAAAAATGAAAATAACCCTAAATAATCAAGATAAAAAAAAAATATGCAAGAATCAACATCCCCGAATCCAAACAGGCGGAAAACCACCAACTTAATTGCATGGATAAGAAACATGTGCAAGAACACAGTCACCAAAATGGAAATTACTGCCCCATTCAATCCACACAACCACCAAACCCAAAATCCTTTACAAAGCAACCGATGACAATACAAGCATGCCTTCAGCTACCTGGCGCTGACACCACCTCGCCCCCATACCTCCACTCTAGCCTTTAAGGATTCCGTGAGCACCAAGTATCCAATAACAATTGCATAAAATAGTTTTCCATAAAATTGAAACTAATATAAAAAAATCAAAACTATTGCAAAACATCAAGCCTCCAAAAATCAAAACAATGCATGGAAGTGATAATGTGCCCAACCCGTCCCTATGTGTCCCTAGAAGACAAAATATGTCCATCAATAATTGGCAGCTATTCCCAATTCCCTCAATCCATTGAACACATAAATGTTGGGTAGAATTTGCATCAAGCAGGACAAAATCCACACTAATTTTATATAGGCAAAGATAAGCATCGAGATAAACAAAACTATTCTTGAACACGAGTGAAGCATTGAAAAATCTAAAGCTCAAGAACAATCACAAAAGATCCATAAATTATGACAATACAACACCATTTCTATTGAAAAACATTATTTAAGAAAAATGTTCCAGTTCGACTCTCTACCAATAATTACAGACCTAAATCCAAACAGGTGGAAAACCACCAACTATATCCAAAATCATTTACAAAGAAATCCAACACAACAACTGATCACAATGCAAGCACGACTTCGGCTTCCTGCTTTTGACATCACCTTGCCACCATACCCCACTCCATCTTTCAGATATGTCATCAGTGCCAAGCAACCAATAACAATTGCATAAAATAATTTTCCATATAATAAAAAATAAAAAATAAAAAATAAAACAAAACTATTACAAAACATAAATTCTCCAAAACTCAAACACTGTTCGGAAGCGATAATGCGCTAAACCCATTCCTATATGGAAGGGATATAACAAATCATTTTGATAAAAAAATGTAACACATAACTCTCAAAGTGAATGAAGGGTGCGATCATACCAGTGTTAATGCAATGGATCCCATAAGAAATCCACAGCTAAGCGAGCTTGGGCTAGAGTAGTACTGGGATGGGTGACCTCCTGGGAAGTCCTAGCGTTGCACCCTCCACCCTTAGGAAAATCACTTTAAGGAGCGATGGTTAGGTTGGTGAAACCCTGGTCGACGTTAAGCTTGACGACGAACGGATGGAGGTGCCTTTGGAACTTGTGTTCTCGTTGCTCGTCTACGTTTGTGCTATCCATGGACCGGTAACCTATGTCTGTCACCCTGTCTTGGTTTTTGATGGTTGGGTACGGGTCTTTGTTTATGCCTTTTTTTGGGTTTCTGGTGTCCTCTCTGTTGTCCCTGCATCTGTATGCTTAGATTCAACTGTCCATTCTGGATGGTGTAGTACCAACCAAGATAAAAAGTGGGAATTTTTGTGTTTGTGTTTTGGAACCTTCCTTTTTCCCCTGTCATTTATGGGTAGATTTTCTCCTATTTTACCAAGGGTATCTCCCGCATTTCTTAACTTTCTTCTGTGAAACCCTATTTCATCGACAGTTTTTCTGGGGTTTGTCTTTGTGGGTCTCCTAGTTCCTACAGGATGGACTTTCTTGTCGGGGTTTTTTATTAGTGTTTGGTTCGTTCTCTTTGGCGGAGCCTGGTGTGTGCCTGATCAAGACACTTGGAGGTTGTTCATCGGCACCCCCGGTACAGGTTAGGGTTAACCCAGGGTCTTCTGTTTGTTATCTTCCACCCCTCCATAATGCCTATGTGACTGAGCAGGGATAGGTTTATGCTCCAGGCCATCGTGTCTCCGTGCATGTTGTTGACTCAGTCGCGCCCTTACATGGTGCGGAGGATTCTGACATCCGTTCTCAGGGTGGTGGTGGACTCAAATTCAAGGTAAAGAGGCATCTTAAGGCTGATAAGGTTCGCAATGCATGGCTAAGTTGTACCCTGGTTAAAGATGTTACGGTTGACATGGTGTAGAATTTTACATCAAAGGCTCTCATCGCGAGGTTGGAGTATATTCGGCTTATGCGTGCAAAGGTGGTGGACTGGATTTCTCGATGCTGGAAACCTATGATTAATTACGTGCCTAGAGTCATAATGCTAGAAAATGACTGGATTTATTTTCACTTCCTCACGAAAGACTCTCTACAGTTGATTCTGTCCAAATTTTGGGTGCTTGGCATTGGGTCTCTGGTTCTCATGCGTTGGCACACTGCATTTGATCCTTGGAAGGAAAAGTTGGTTCGTCGTCACATTTGGGTCCTCTTTCCAGATTTCCCCTTGTTCTGTTGGATCTTTTGGGCCTTCATGGAGGTAGTGAATTCCATAGGGCAGTTTATTCTCATTGAAGACAGTACTCTACTAGCCAGTGACCGTAAGTGCCCTCGGGTGCTGGTAGAAGTTGACACTTCGGATGGTCTTCTCAACGAGGTGGAGGTTTGCTGGGACCAAGGTGTTTTTTTCCAACGTCTTGATTACTGGAAGCTTCCCTTTCGGTGCTTTAAGTTCCATCAAATGGGTCACCTGCAGCAGTAGTGCAAAGGGAGGGATTCTAATTGCATCTAAGTGTCGGGGGAGGATGCAGATTAGGTTGACCCCTCTACGAATATCTTGTTTCCTATCCCTTTCGACGTGGATACCTCCCATGAGTTTATGGGTAAGTTCAAGGTTTTTCTTCTGCTTCTCCTTAAATCCATTTCTTTTGATGACGTTTTGAGTGTTCTTAATGAAGTATCTGTCTCTGCTTCGAGGGTTTCAAGTTTCTCTACACCCTTTCCTTCCAAAACCCTCCTTCCCTCTTATGTTGAGGAAGTTTGTTTTTCCCCGACTCATGTTGTTCCCTTGTATTCTCCACTTTCGGTGGAGGCCTTACCTAGGGATCATTTGGGATTCAAGATTTCCTCCTCCCCTATTATGGATGATTTGGAGTCGTCAGTCTCTTTGGATCCGGGGGAGACTCAAGTCGTTTCTCATTCGACGAACCTGATTACGGACTCTGGAAACCAACTACATGATGATGAGGCTCCGTCAAGTCTCCCCTTACTGCCCTCTTCAGGGAAGGACATGCTCCCGTTAGCCATTTTTGGTGGTGCAGACCCAGAGATTGATTTTGAGTTGGGTCTTAGTTTCGGCTCCATTCGCTTCTCTAATGTTACTACGCACAAGAAGTTGGTCAAGAAATTTGATGACTCCAAAGGGAAGTGGGTAAACCCTCTTCTTTTAGACATCCCCTCTATCTCCCTAGCTTTGTCAAGTGGTCAGTTTTTTGGGTCTCTTAGAGCATCCGTTGACCCTCGTGTTGGTGAGAAATGATCCTTTTGTCCTTTAATATTCAAAGGATAGGCATCCATGCCAAAAAGGTGGCCCTTAGAAGGTTGTTGGACTCTATGCATGTTGGATCTAGATATGTTCTTTAAGTTCAATGAGATAGACCCAGGTTCTACGTGGTTCAGGGAACCAACAAAACCCCTTTTCACCGGTCCTTTCGACAACAATCTGCAAGCAGACTGAGGTCTCACCCGAGGCGAAGTTATGGGGAGGTTTCGGAATCAAGTTTCCACAACCGGGTGATGTGCGCTTCAACAGAATGGTGGACTGTGCGAATTTCACCTACTTCGCAGCTAACACTTAGGTTATCGCGCATCTAAGGACTGCACATTGCGGGGTGACTGCTTAATAATAGGACAACGCGACTGCAGGACATCGTTTTGTCTTTAACTTACACAACTTTAACAGACTTTACTCAGTGTAATTTATAGATTCAACAAGCATCCTACATTGTAAACCTTACAATCTTATACAACACAACGAACCACAATGTAATTGCACACTTCCGGTGCTGCTCTTCAGGGAATCACACTATACAGACTTTGTTGGCTTAAGTGTTTACCCAATCAATTTAGGCTTCCATCTGACTTAGGAATACTTGCGCATTCCACATATTATGCATACATGTTCATCACTTAACATATTATTCCTATCATTCATTCTTCTGGAGAATATACATGAAAGAAAAGATACATTTACTCATAAACAAGGATTTAACCATTCAACAAAAGCAAATGCACATCCAATCACATAACACCATGATTTAACGTGGTTCACCCCCAGGATGGGAGCTATGTCCATAGGAACTATTGTTATATTATCAATGGGAAGGGTACAACAGTTCCAGTCTAGGAACTCAGCTATAGACTCTCTTCTCTCTTCAGTAGGTCTTTGCGCACACAGCTGTAGAGCATTTTTACACTAAGTCTCTCCACGGAGATCAATATTCAACAATAATATCAATCTACATCTCTCTCTCTAACCCATTCCCTTACAAAATATGCCCTTTTATAGACCGTGCCCTTAGGTCACGTCTTTACATTTGTTAGTACTATTATCAGCCGAGGGAAACTCGTCACCAGACTATAGAAGTATCTCAAAAGAAAAATCTAGAGCAGTAAATGGTGCAGGTGGAATAACAAATTTGTACACCGTAGTAACTAGACGGCGCAGCTGAAGCTCAGAGTATCATTTTTCATAGACCGGCTATAGACGAGCGCAGCCAGGACCCTCAAGCGCTTCATGATTGTTCTGGCCCAGATTGCCCCTGACAAAAAACTGCCTTGGACCTGTGTCAGCGTCTTAGGTTATCAAGGGCCCTAGGTCAATTTCCCCAGACCACTTTATGGGGGCCCTGAAACCATTAAAAACACTGTGGCAATTTTATGAATCACAAGGCACCAAACAGGGAGGCTATACCTAGAGCGGGACCCATTCTTAAAAGTTGCATCCTCTTGGAATAGATATCAAAGGGGCCTAGCTGAATATCAATGGTCATCAAAGTGTTAGGATGTTGAAGTTGCACGATGTTTATCATGCCCAGTTCCTCCTTGAGGAAAAACCGCTACATCCACATGGCGATCCCAGGATCGTTTAGGGGGATTTAAGTGGGTTCTATAAACTGCTTTCTGGGGGTCCTGAAAGTCGCTGCTAGTTTCTGGTATACAACCATTCAATGGCTTGTTCCCACGTGTTTCAAGGAGATTCCTTTTTAGTCTTGTCAGCTCCCGCCTTCACTTTGAAGAAGCACCTCCCAGTACTTATTGTTGTCACTGTCACTATATATATTACAGTAAGCTCTTAGCACATAAATCTCGGAAAAAAACTGTGTAAGCATTGCCCAGGTACAATGCGTCCTTCGAGGATCAGGAGAGCGAGGTTATAAATGCTCTCGTTATTGAATAAGGTTGAATCATGAAGGTCCTGAGCGCCACTGGTCGCAGATCTTGAAATGCACAGGTTGATCACGGCCAACTAGTTTAAGCTTAAAGATAGGTGTTCTCAATGGCACATTTTATCTCTGGTGGAGGCTCGCAAGGAGCGCTGAGGACTCGGACGACCAGTGTCCATGAAAATCTTGTAGACGCGCATTCACAGACAATCAGGCGGGAGAAGCCTGAGGTCTCACCCGAGATGTCTAAGGAGAGTTCAACAATTACAGTGGTTAAAAAGGAAATGGGCCTTCTGGACGCAAAAGCATGGAAGGAGGGGGCACACCGATCCCATCAAAGGATGATCAAATGGTGAATTAGTAGTACCTGAGCAGTTTGAATGAGGTGATGAAAGAATCAGGTCCTGTTCCATAGCTCGGCAGCAGAGGTGAACTTTTGCCTCGTCGAAAACAAGGTCTGAGAGCAGAGGGCTTGGATGGTGAAGAAGGGATGGATGTTTGAGGTTCTGCAAATCAACATGTGATAGCAGGGTGGCCGCATCTATGTTTTCATGAGGTCGTAGGTAGTCCAACGAGTGTGTAAAAGTCTCTTAATAGTTCTGAAAGAGGGGAACATCGTTAATACATGTATGTCTCAAATTGGTGAGAAGTTTTGTCCATCCAGACGTACTGCTTTGCCAATAAAGTGGTCCTGGGTCATTGTCATAGGATAATTAGTAGTATTCCATATGACTGCTTTTTGTAACAAACTTTGTTAGAGAGTACAAACAGAAGTACTTAAAGTTGTTGGGCTATAACAAATTGTAACAACTTCTGTTATATAGTGTAAAGGCTATATATAGCCAAATAGGCAGTAACCAAAGGGTCGGCTCTCTTTTGTAAGAAGTATCACTTCTAATATTTGATAGTTTGATCAATACAGAAAGAAGAATATCATTGCCATATCTTGAAGCTTTTATGGATTCAAAGTTTTAATGTGTACAGTTAGTATCTTCTCTTGTTATTCATCTCTTCCATGTATGTATGATTCATAGATCTTTTCTGGGTTTAATATGAGTGCAGCTGCTTAAATTTATTTCTTCTAAGATGGCTATTAAGTGAATTTTTCATGCTAATTCATCTGGAGGTGATATCCTCATATTATTCAGCGGCGGTTCTGTGTTCATTTTGTTAAGATTGTTGAATTCCTCTCCGAGGCTCAATACGTCATTCTTTAAACATATAATAAATATTTACTATCTGAAGTACCTTTATTTTATGCCATTTCATTTTCCATTTAATACTCAAAGTTTGATTTCTGGCACATTGAAATACTGCCCATATATTTCAAGATTGGAATTCCACATTATTTTCTGTCAATTATGAGTTTGATTTAGTAAAGAATTCAAAAGATATTATTGATGCCGAGGCACAATTCTAAAGACAGTCTTAGAACATCTCTGGGACTAACATCTTTTTTGGCGCCGTTGTTAGGGAACACAATCAAGAAGATAAATCTTCCCTGGGTATAACAAAAAAATTATATGCTCTCAGTTTCATAGTGGATGAAATTGGGTTGTAGGTTGTAATCCACATGGCTATTCCACGGTAGAAAACTTGACATCTGGACGAAGACATACCCTCCAGAACCCAAGCCACTAAGAATTTGTGGCCTTAGAAGATTCAGTTTCTTGGAGACATAGATGTGGGAGATTCCAATCTACTTCACCAAGATATCAACGAAGTTTCGCCTCCCCTTTGTTTGGCCCTAAATTCCTTCCGTTTGAATTCATTGTCCAAACCCCTAAAAAAGAACCTTTTCCCCAGGATCCTCACACTCCTTGCGACTTTCCAAGATTTCAAAGAATCCCTGCTGTGAGCGAAGAGTTTGCGGCTCACACAAATCCACTCAAGTCTTTCATTGCCTCACAGGTGGAGAACTTAGATGCCAGCTACCTCATGTCAGGAGGAGGAGGTGGAGGACCACCTCCACCACCACCTAGAACACCAAGATGGGTGGAAAGCCGACACAGAACTTTGCAATTACCTACACCCTTAAATGATATGCCTACCCACTACCTGTAGTTGCTTCCAAAGTATGATGGTAGCAAAGGAACATTTGTCGAGGATCATGTGGACCGATTCCAGGATTTCACCGACAATATCCTGATTGAACACGGTGATGTATTTATGCAAATTTTTCCTCAGTCACTGGAAGGAGAAGCCAAAAATTGGTTCAGATCATTACCTGATGCCTCCATCAGTACTATGGAGATCCTGGAAACCACCTTTGTCAAGAAGTGGGGATTTAAATGTGACAGTCTCTACTATCTAATGGAATTCTCCGCCTTAAAGAAGAGCAGCTCAGAAAACGTGGTTGATTTTATGGAAAGATTTAACAAGTTGTACTTCAAAATTCCTAGGACATTCGTCCCACCGAAGCAGCAGCTCAAGTCACTTATGCAGCTGCTTTCCCCTCAGATTTTTCCATAACATTAAGGGAAAGAATACCACTCTCGCTCAGCGACATGCAAGATGATGCCATATACGTCGAAGGAAATATGAGAGCAGGAGGCAAGATTAAAATGAACAGCGACGTTGAATCAAAAGACAAAGGAAAAGCCAAAGAGGAAGGTGTTTCTTCAGAAATAAGAGACTCTTAGGATGCGAAAATTGATGAGATGACATGCATTATCAAGAATCTGTCAAATAAAGTCACCAGAATGTAATTAGAGGGTAGCAATCCTAACAGATAGTCACCCGTTCGTCCTCTGAATCAATTCAGAAAACCTTTTAATCCATAGATGGCATATAGAGAAAAGAGGAATGATGAACAACCATTAAGGCCTCCTGTCCATGAAAAGGAAAATAATCTGGTTGGAACTACAACAGAGGAAGATTATGAAGATTTTGAAGAACAATTCAATTGGATGGAATAGGATTCCCACCTCATGCACCTCACTAGAGAAGATTATGAGAGTTCACTCTTATATGAAAAAATCGACCCAAATCTCCTTGAATCCCAGGAAAATGACCAATTCCTTGATGATCATCCTGCTTTCCATAGTGCTCATCTAGATAAAATGAAAAGAAAGTAAGACTTGATATCGATGCCAGATGTGACAAATAAACAGAGCGGACCTAATCCTAAAAGCTCCCCATGGAATCCGGCTCAAGCAAAGTCTCCTCAAGCATCCTCCCTATCCAAAGGAAAAAACCTCCCCAAGGACAAGGAAGTCAGGGCCATAATCCCAGATAGTCCAAGTCAGCCAGGCATAAGCCCCCATAAGAGAGTAGAACCAAATCCCCAAAGAAGGGTCCACCTCTTTCAGTCTGGAGCAGGAACTGAACAAATTAAAGATAGATGTTCCCTTGACTGGGTTAATAAGAAATCATGTGTACCAAAGCCAGATTGATAAAATGCTACACAGAGCCGAAACCATCGATCAACAAGATTCCATAAATATAAATGATGAAGCCCCTGCTTTTCAATGTGGCCCACACATTGATAATCAAGAAGAACCCACTGCCCTGTTTTATGTTACTCTGAATGTACATGAAAAGCTTCTTCATAATTGTATGTTGGATTCCGAAGCATCTCACAATCTAATGCCCAAAGTTATCATGGAGCAGTTGGGACTGGATATCACCAGGCTATATCATGATCTCTACAGTTTCGATTCAAGAAAGGTAAAATGCATAGGGATGATAAAAGACTTGGTGGTCACTCTTGCCCAGATACCAGCCAAAAGTGTAATAATGGATTTAGTGGTAGCAGATGTCCTAGCTAAATATAGAATTCTTCTGTCAAGGAGCTGGGCTAAAAAGATGGGAGGAACCATGCAGATGGACATGAAGTATTCTACAATACCCGTTTTTGCTGGAGAGACCAGGTAGTTATACAGAGAAGCTATGTTTGCCTATGTTATAAGCGACCAAGACAGACCTATTTTTATACCTCAAATTGCCACACCATGTGTAAGTGAGAATATACATGTTTCACCACCATGGAAAACATGATGTTTATGCCTCCTAAAGGTGTTAGGACCCTTCATTCTAATGTTGGTACCTTCCCTAGTCACACTTGGAAGAAAATCCAACAAGCAAGGGGTCGAAACCCACATTAATCACCTCCAAAACTTAAGTCTTCTGAAACTACCGCGCCCTGCATGCCTATGGGGGAGCGGTAGTGTCAAACTACCGCATTCTGCATGCCTATGGGGGAGTGGTACTACCGCGCTTTGCTTAGTTATAGGGGAGCGGTAGTTTTGGTTTAGGCTTATCCCTTTTATTTTGGATCTTGGATCTCATGGATATTTTCTTGGGATGAGGTACCCCTTCGAATCCCATCTCACTTTCCCTCCTTGGCATGATTTAGATCTTTGATCCACATATTATTCACTTAGATCCATAATCTCCTCTTAGTGGTTGGCCTCCCAAATCCTACTTAAAGAGAGCCATCCATGACCTAAGGGGGGTGATCTTGGAAACACTAAACCTATGATCCTATGAGTCTTTCAAGGGTGATGTTGGAGAGCTTGGAAGGAAGTGATACTACTTTGGACATCAAGGTATAACATTGTAATCAACTTCTTTTGGCTTTCTTATCATTAATATAACTTAGCCTATTCCTCTCATTTTCATGTCTTTAATGATGAATGCATGAAATTGTCTCTATTTATATAGTTAGATCTTTGTTTATACATATATTGCGTCGGAGAAGGTGTTGTCTTTCCTTTGTGAACAGGTTCATAAGTCCATAATCAAAGGCTGGAGCTGTAGCAACTTAGGAGCAACAGGACAACCATCAAAGTATTGTATGTCATCTACCTGCTTTGTATTTCCATAGCTTGTTAACTGATGTGTGAGCTAGATCTATGAGGACTATAGTGTCTATTTGTTTCATCTATGTCTTGGGTAGGCAACTAGGGGCCTTTTCTAATCCCAAAGGGATATCTACCTATCCGTAGGGAGATTTTCTCACAACAGAAACTGGTGACTCCGCTGGGGACTTGAATCCATTTTCTTTGCTTGTGAAGTTTGCTTTCAATTTCACTCATTGATTGTAAGAATTGGGTTCTTTCACCCTCATTCACTTCCCTGTTCTCTGCATTAGAATTCTGTTACAGATCAGTGAGTCCTCTGGGTTGGCAAACCCTTGAAAAGTCAAAATCTTTTCTCAAAATTCTGCCTCTTTCCCTCTGTTCACACACTACCGCACCCCCGTAACTGCCTACAGAGCGGTAGTACCGCACCCCCGTAACTGCCTACATAGCGGTAGTACCACGCCTTAACCGTTGTCTAGAGCGCGATAGTCCAGGAGTATCGCGCCTTAACCACTGTCTAGAGTGTGGTAGTCTAGCAGTACCGCTCCTTAAGCGCTATCTAGAGCGCGGTAGTCTATCAGTACTGCTCCCAGGTGGCCTGCAGGCCCGCGATAGTTCCTGGAAAGTGTGTTTATTTGGTTATTTTTTTGGTCTTTTCGAGATTTGGATCCATGTTGGCGCTTTGAGTAAACACTAGTGTTTTGCTTGCATTTTTAAGCGAAATGGGTTCTATTTTTGAAAAAAAAAATTCCCCCTCATGGCCGAGGGGGGCCATGAATCGTGCATCCTACAGTCGTTTTGACCCATATTAAGGTTTTTAGATCATTATTTTGGTTTGGTGTGTTTGGATTGCTTGGCATCTTATTTCCTTTACATCCTATTTAATGATTGTTTGAAAAGATTGATTCCTTGCCTCCGCTTTAATTCAAAGAGAAGCTTGATTTTGTCATTCTTTTACCATATTCATGAAATTGAAACACAAAAGTATTCTTCTTGCCTTAATTTAATCATTTGACATTCTTGGTATTACATTCATGAGAAGAAGAAATGCTTGTTTCATATTTATGTGCATTTGAGTTAGACGATATTATTAGGTTCTTCTCTTTGTCTTGCATTTGATTGGAAGCATTTGTAGAATCTTTCTTTCCGTAGCTTGGATGTGTCTTTTTCAAGTGTGAAAAGATAGGAAATGGATTAGAATCATTACGTTTGGTGTTCATATAAAGAACTTTTTCATTGCTTTGGGTTAGTTTTGGGTACATATTTTACTTCTTTCTATCATTTTGAAAAGGAATAAAATTGCATATGCATTGGGTTGTGCGTATTGGGAACGGAAAGGATTCTTCCTTAATTTAGCTAGTGTTCATCGAATAGAAAGGCTCATTTCGATTCATTCTCATTTGCATGGTTTGGGTCGTCACAACACCACCAAGTTTCACGTCCATTTACCCGATTGAGTAAGACAGCCTCTAAAATTAATCTCCCTAACTAAACCAACATTAACCTCACTTGAGGAAATCAAAAGAATTTGGTAGTTAGGTAGGACACCGGGGATAGGCATAAAAATAATTCCCCCTTGTCATTTTCATCTGAGATATAGTTGTTGTCCTCTAGGGAACTAAAATCCTCTAGTATTTATTGACACGGTCACAACCAGTTTGTGGAGGGGCCTCCTGACTGTTTTTAACTTTCAGGGGTTAAACGGCCATGAGATTGAGAACCGGATGGACTCTGTGGAATGCCGCACTCCACTTAGCCCTAAGGCAACATCGATCATTGTCTTCCTCGGAAGGAAGAAGTGCCCAAAACCTTTTCCAACGTGTCATGAAAGAGGTAGCTTAGTGACTTTTCTACTAGGGCTCTTTTACCCAGGATCCCTTTCGGTAGAGGGATATCCTTCTCATATTGGTCTCTCATTTTGTAATGTTCAACTTGGATTTCATCACCTTGAGAATGATACAATTTGTTGAGGTCTCCAGCTCTTAGTTAGGAGGTTTTGCTTGCTATCTTGTAGAGGGCCTTTTTCTTTGTAGGGTTGCTTGTTGGCATTCTGGCCGTCTTGTTGTACAACTCGCTTACTGTGGCAGTGGCCTCAGTATAGTTTTTTGAGCTCGCTCTTTTGGCCTGTGAGCCTTGTCTTTTCCTAGCTCCCCTTTCGCACGCTCGGTTGCCTGAGGGTTTTTGAGTTCTTTTTAACAAGACTTCGTCCACATCACTTATTTTTGTTCCATGGAGAATCCACCTCCGTGCACCCATGCTCCTTCTGGGACTACCAATCCAGAGACCCCTTTTCAAGGGTACCTTTTACTTTTCCTCCAGTTGGAGATATTGGTCCTCCCTTTATTGCCACGTTAAATCTTCCTGTATTAACCATAGGATTACCGGTATGGTTATTCAATCCGGTAATTCCGATTGCGCCCAATGTTTCGAATGTTAACTCTCCACCATGAGAGAGTCAATCCCAAACCAATCCTTCCCCTTCTTCGTCGGATGAATCTTCTTCCGTTCCTTCTTCCTCGCCTGATCAAATCAATAGTGTTAGTAGTCAGGTGGATAAGAAGAAGAAGAAAAGGAAAGTTAAGAAGAAGAAGGATAAGGAAGAGACCAAGTGTAAACCAGTTGCCTCTAATGGCACTCATTTTACGAAAACACATCGTAAGCCCAAGCTCCCTTGCAAACTCTGCAAGGGTGATCACTTTCTCAAGGATTTCCCTGGTCTTTCCCATGTATTAGAAGTGTGGTCTAAAAACCCCAAACCACTTGTATCATCAACCTCTAACCATCATGTAGATGACACTCCCTCAACCAGTGACCCCTTGGTGAAGGGCAGGAAGGGTAAAGTCCCATATCCTTGTTTGATATGCAAGGGTATGCACCGTACTTTCCTTTGTCCAAGCATGGATGAAGCTTCGCAGTGGTTGGAAGATATTACTAGTTCTCAACTGGTGCTTCCAACAAATGATAGTAAGTTTCCCCTCGACCCCCCACTGGTTGACCAAGTGATAAATTCAGTTTCATCTGCAATTGATCCCACTCTCCCTCCCGAGAGTGAAGTGATCGAGTCACTGTCATCCCCACTCGATCCTGCTCTTCCATTGGAGAAAGTTCATATTGAAGCAGTCACCTCGACACAATCTTCGTCTCATTCTTATCTTCCCAGCGAGAGTGCATTGGAAACCACTGATGTTTTCCTTATCGGTTCAGAATGTCCTTGGCAAGGGGAAACCCTGTCCGTTTCCGCGAGACCCCCTCCAAGTACTGAGGTTATTTCCTTTGATTGGAATGGTCTAACAGAATCTCGTCTTCCTTCGAGTGTTCCTTTTCAAATATCTGTAGGAGTTTCCGATAAAGAAATTTTTCGTACGATAGTAGATGAAGGAGCTTCTGTTAGTATTCTATCCTCAACTGCTTGGCAAGCCTTAGGTTCTCCTCGGCTTGTGCCCGTCACTGACCAGATACTGGCTTTCAATAGAAGGCCTACTGGACCTTCAGGGTCCCTTCCTCAGTTACCTATCACTTTGCGAGGGAAAACTGTCTGTATTGATGTCATGGTTGTCCAAGGTCCCTTAGCTTTTAATCTACTCCTTAGACGTGATTACGTCTATGCAATGAAGGCTGTAGTGTCCTCACTCTTCCGAGTGATGTATTTTCCCCATCATGGGAACATTGTGACCATCGATCAACTTTCCTTTGTGACGCCCACTCATCGCATGACTCCTAGTCACCAGACTTCCCTAAATGTTCCACATGTTTTAGTGGTTTCTTCCCCCTAGGGGGGGGGACTTCTGGAGCAAAGTTCTATTCTAATGTCAAGCTCATTAAAAAATGAAACCATCATTTCAAGCATAGTTTACTTTTGGTTTTAAGCTTGTGTAAAAATGAAACCAACCATCATTTCAAGCACAGTTTACTTTTGGTTTTAAGCTTGTGTAAAAATGAAACCAACCATCATTTTGAGCAGAGTTCCCTTTATGTGTCAAGCTCATTAAAAAATGAAACAGCTCACCATGAGCATAGTTCCCTTTCTATGTCAAGCTTGTTAAAAAATGAAATAGGTTCCCACGAGCATAGTTTATTATTTGTTTCAAGCTTGTTAAAAAATTAAACCGACCCTCAAGCATAGTTTACTTTTGGTTTTAAGCTTGTGTAAAAATGAAACCAATCCCAAGCATAGTTTACGTTCGGTTTCAAGCTTGCATAAAAATGAAACTACCTTCGAGCATAATTTCTTTCTGTTTTAAGCTCATTAAAAAATAAAAAGGACCCTTTCAAGCATTGTTATTATCTATTTCAAGCTTGTGTAAAAATGAAATAGATCTCCCTTCCATTTCTTTGAGTCTCTCGCTAGAGTTAGGATTTGAACCTTCATTTCATCTGCCTGGGTCACTTGGTCCTGGTTCTCCCTACCCCCCTAGTGAACACATTCGGATTAGTGGACAGTATTTTTGGGTAAGGAAAAAGAGTAGTCAGACGAAACGAAGCTTGGGGGGCATGTTTAGCCGTTAGCAATCATGCTGGGGGCATTTACCAACCTCTGGTCATCATGTTGGGAAGGAACCCGTCAATGGGCCTTAACCGTGAGTAGAGTTTACCATTGGCTTCAAGCTCATTAAAAAATGAAATCAGTAGTCTGAGCAAAGTTCTACTCCTGTGTCAAGCTCGTTAAAAAATGAAACATATACTTTCCCTTTGAGTCGAGTCTCCTCGTAGACTTAGTACCTGAATCTTCTTTTCACCCGCCTATACTTTAGGAAAATGAAATGAAGCTTGGGGGCATGTCTTCAACCTATGGAAGTTACGTTGAAGTCAACTCGATTGCCTCTCCACACCATGTTGGAGCTAAGTCACTTACTTCTAGCAATCATGCTGGGGTGCATGTACCAACCTTTGGATTTCATGACGGGAAGAAGTTCACCATTGGGAACATTTTCGAGCATACTTTCCTTTTTAGGTTTCAATCTCATTAAACCATGAAAATTATCCTGAGCATAGTTCATTTTCTGTTACAAGCTCGTTAAAAAATGAAGCAGACATCATGAGCATTCTTCCAACCTATCTTCGAGCTCGTTAAAAACAGTAAGATGGTGTTTGAGCTTACTTTTCACTTTTTTCGTGCTCTGGTTAAAACATGAAAAGTGGTTTGAGCTTACTTTTTCCTTTTTCACACTCTGGATCCAAACATGAAAAAGATTCCGAGTGCTTTTGATACCATTATCGTGCTCGTTAAACAATTGGAGTAAAAAGGTGTGTCTAACGAGTATAGGTTTATCACTTTATCCGGCCTTGCTAGACTATTTACGGAAAAGGAACTGTGCCGAGTTTACTTTTCCTTTGTCGTACTCGGTCATCAACCATGACAAAGTTGTACATGGAGTCCATAGTTAAGCTCTTTTCAGACTCCCTAAAATTGAAAATATTGCCAAGTGATATTGACTCTTTCACACTTGTAAAAGTATTTGAAAGGTCGTCTATTCGGTGATAGGTTATCCCTTTTCAGCCCGTCTAGACTATTTACGAGAAAGGTATACTCCAGCCAATCATGACTGGAAGAGTCCTCTCCCGCGTGGTTTTACCCTTTTTCGGGCGATGAGGCTAACCTTACGAAAAAGGACCGTTGGAGTCTTCTTTAGTTCTTTTCAGACTCTCTAAACATGAAATGACGACCGAGTTTTCCTTCCTTGGACTCGTGAAATCAAACATCGAAGGACCCTTTTGGGACCGAACCCCTCCTTTCTCAGGTTCGTAAAACATGTGGGATTGGACTCGTCCAAAGGACGAGCTATACCGAGCATCTGTTATCCTCTTCAAGCTCGTTAAAAAACAAAGAGGTACTCATCAAACATGATGGGGGTTGGGGGGGAATAAGTTAAGTTTCTTTTAGAAAGCTTCATGGCAGCTTGTGTTGCCCTTGAACATGGCACCTTTTTGCGTCTCGTCATATAGTTGAGTAATCTACTTATCTATGAGTCATGCCAATTCTATGAGTTGTCCCGCTCCTTCAAATCATCTGAAGAATGCCTCAGTAATCATTGCATTATGTCTTGGTCTCTGCCTCGTTGAGTCCATGCTGCCGAGTCATTATTGTTGTGCCGTTCATGTTCAAGGGAAGTTTACCTTAGTCATACTCTGCAATATTGTTAGCTTTTACATCCCTGTGTCAGTCCATACTCATCTGATTCGTTACTTCATATCACTTTCCTATGTCGGTTTCGTGTCGATGATGTGGGATCCATTATGGCCCTCCTTCGACGAGTCTATTCCTGTCGACTTCAACTCATTATCCAGGAATTAGTCTTAGAAACCAACCTTAGTACCTTGGTACCTACATGCCTCAATGGCAGGTTTCCTCACATTCGACAATAGGTTTTCATCATTGACCTCTGATCAAATGATCTCGCGGATGTTCGACATCAACTCATCTATTCACATTTCGTCGAGATGTACTATGATACCTTGGGAGTCATTTTCATCATTGGTGATTTCCCTCACACTTGTTAACGGTTTCAATCATTGACCGGTAATCAAGTGGTTTCTACCATGTTCGACTTCAACACCTTGTAATCACATGGTTAGATTCATATCGATTTGGGATCGAGTAGAAGACCCTGGATAGTTCTGAAATCTTTTTAGCACATCCAGGTTGCGATGGAGATTTTTTGAGTAGGTTCGCACATATATATTATGTTGGTGACCTCATTGATGTACTGTCACATAGATCCACTCTTGTATTGGTCGTGGCTGTGTCATTGTCTTTTCATGGATCTACGCTTGTAGTCTAGTAGCCATGATTTGTCTCCAGTCAGTGTTAAGTCAGTATTATAATGGATCTGCAATGTATTGGTCGGCAACCATGCTTTCAGTCAGTTGTTCCAAGCATGGGTATGCCCACCTCGAGGTCGTTAGACATATTGTCGATATTTGCTTGCAGCTCTTCTCCAACTATCCTTCAGACTTATTATTTGTAAAGTGTTTCGGCCATCAGATTCCTTCTGACCTCACACTTTAGGGGGCATCTGTTATACCTCAAATTGCCACACCATGTGTAAGTGAGAATATACATGTTTCACCAGCATGGAAAACATGATGTTTATGCCTCCTAAAGGTGTTAGGACCCTTCATTCTAATGTTGGTACCTTCCCTAGTCACACTTGGAAGAAAATCCAACAAGCAAGGGGTCGAAACCCACATTAACCACCTCCAAAAATTAAGTCTTCTGAAACTACCACGCCCTGCATGCCTATGGGGGAGCGGTAGTGTCAAACTACCGCGTTCTGCATGCCTATGGGCGAGCGGTACTACTGCGCTTTGCTTAGTTATAGGGGAGTGGTAGTTTTGGTTTAGGCTTATCCCTTTTATTTTGGATCTTGGATCTCATGGATATTTTCTTGGGATGAGGTACTGTTTGTAGAATTTTTCCCTATGGATAAATCAAAATTCTCTTAACTTTAAAGCAGATTCCTAACTGACTCTAAAGCAAGAAACAAGACAAAACAAATGCTACCTTGAAATTCCTGAACTAACTTTCACAACAAGATTAAATGTATTCAAAAACAATGAGAGATATGACACACCTTTCAATCTGACGTTTGTCCCACTTCTAGCTCTTGATCCAAAGCTCCAATGTAGAACCTGGTGGGATCAACCAAAGAACAAACATGCAAGCTTCCAAATACCTTGAAGTAAAGATTAGATACATTCCATGCTAAATACTTGCACAATACACATGAAATGGGAAAAACAAGACAAGTTATCTTTATTACAAACTTGAAGAATACTTACAAAGGTTGCTTGATGTCCAAGACAATCCTCTAGCTCCAAGTGCTTCCTCCTCTAGCTATCTCTACAAGGCTACAAGATCATAAGTTTGATGCTACTAAGATTCCTCCCCTTTCCCATGGAATACCTCTCCTTTATAGTGTATGGTAGGGTTAACCAACAAGAGAGATGGGTGGATCTAGGGATAGATAAGTGGATTAGGGTTTCTAATCTCAGAAAATGAGTTGAGATCGAATCAGGGATCCCAATCCTCCAATATCTCTCGAAAATCCAAAATCCCACAAGCCATGGAAAAAAGACTATAAAAGGAGTACCGCGCCCTGCAATCTGAGCATAACGCGGTAGTACCGCGTGGCATAGACAAAGCATAGCCCGGTAGTGTGGACTACCGCGCGCCTATAACTGAGCAAGACGCGGTAGTTAGGGTAAATAAAGTCTCAGCTAGGTGAAAACTTGTCAGGGTAAGTTTACCTTCAAGGTTCACTCATCACATTTCTCTTCTGAGTGGTTTAAAGCAGTAGGGGGAGTGTCGTCGAGTCTTTTTGTGGTGGATATGCGACACTGTGGAATATAGAGGTATAATAGATGCCCCCTAAAGTGTGAGGTCAGAAGGGACTGATGGCCGAAAGACTTTACGAATATAGTGTGCAGAGATAGCATCGAGGAGAGCGACAAGGAGCTGAAACAGAAACAAAGTGTTAGATATACCACCAAGGCGGGAATCCCCATGCTCGGAAACAAATGACTCAAAGCATGGCTGTCGACCAATACATTGCAGATCCATGAGTACTGAGATGATATAGACTATGGACAGATCATGGCTACTATGAACAAGCGTAGATCCATGAGACAATAATGACACAGCCACGACCAATACAATAAGTGGATCTGTGTGACAATACAAAGGACATCTCCATCGCAACCTGGACGCAATCAAGATACAGAGGTGCGCCCAGGGTCTTCTACCCGATCGCAAAAGATACGAATCTAGCCATGTGATTACAAAGTGTTGAAGTCGAACATGGTAGAAACCATTTGATTACTAGTCAATGATGTGAACCATTAACAAATGCGAGGGAAATCACCAATTATGATGATGATCCCCAAGGTATCTGAAGTACATCTCAACGAAATGTGAATGTATGAGTTGATGTCGAGCATTCGAGAGATTGTTCGATCATAGGTTAGTGATGTAAACCTACCGTCGAACACGAGGAAACATACCGTTGAGGCATGCAGGTACCAAGGTAATAACAGTTGATCTCTAAGTCCAATTCCCGGATAGTGATTTGGCGTTGACGGGAGTAGACTTGTCGAAGGTGGGCCATAATGATTCCCACATCATCGACACGAAATCGGAACGAACGATAAGATGATGAAACAATGGAGTATGTACTAACACAGCAGAGGCCTGACACAATGAGTGACTCTGAACAATGCAACCCTTTGAACATATAACAGCATGTAACAGGACTTGGTAGCAGGGATTATTGATAGAAGAGGATAGACACCGGATGAGTAGGCTCGTGGCCAGGGAGACTACTCAGGATGATGACTATAACTCAGTGAAAAAATGGATACCCAATATAGACAAGAGACAGACACATGCCATGTTCAGAGGTAACGACTGACAAGCTGCCAAAAATAAACTTGACTTGTTCCCCCATATTCCCCCGACATGATAGACGAGTACCTCTTTGTTGTTTTTCGAGCTTGAAGAGGATAACAGATGCTCGGTGTAGCTCATCTCATAGATGAGTCCAATCTCACATGTTTTACGAAACTGAGAAAGGAGGGGTTCGTCCCAAAGTGGGTCCTTCGATGTTAAATTTTAACGAGCTCAAGGAAGGAAAGCTCGGTAGTTTTTCATATTTAGAGAGCCTGAAAAACTTTAAAGGAAGCTCCGCAATGTACTTTTTCATAATTTTAGTCCCTCGATCCCGAAAAAGTGTAAAACAATTCCCGAGAGAACTCTCCCAGCCGAGATTGACTGAGATATACCTTTCTCGTAAATAGTCTAGACGAGCCGAAAAAGGGGTAACCTATCACCGAATAGACGACCTTTCAAATACTTTTACACGTGTGAAAGAGTAAAGATCACTTGGCAATCTTTCCAATTTTAAGGAGTCTGAAAAGAGCTTAACTATGGACTCCAATGGTCTTTTTCGTAATTTTTAATTATTCTGGTCCGAAAAAAGAATAAAATACAACCAGGATAATACTTTCCTCATCGTTTAACGAGTATGAGTAAAGCTGACCGAACTCGACACTATTTACTTGGGTTTGACAAGCACGAGATGAGTGTGAAAAGCGCTTGGAATCTTTTTCAAGTTTTAATCCAGAGCACGAAAAAGATAAAGTGGGCTCAAAATGAAGGTCAATCAGTGAATAAACGCCAGTGTGAATATATCACTTTTTACGGGAGATCCTATCAACAAAGTGCTCATGAAACCAGATATTAGTAATGTGAAATGGGCTTTATTTTAACCATTTAAAATAATAATTAAAAAATAGGTGAAAATGCTATATAAAGAATAGGTAAAAGGAGAAAGTTACCATTTCACTTTGTGTTTTTACCCAAAGAGGAGATTTTACCCACTTAAGGAGCAAAACTTCAAGGATCCATATCGGGAGTTTCAGGGCACCGTTTCAACAACCGTATGTGCCAGGTAAGAGCTCTCATCTTTCATTTTATGTAGGAATCATTTGCTTTCAGTAAGAAAAATCAATTTTTTGGGAAAGCCCTACTGGGCAAAAATCGCCCCTCACAGTACCGCGTGGGGCCCATATCGGGAAACGCGGTACTGTTCGACAGTACCGCGCGGTAGCTTTAAACCTAAACGCGGTACTGTGCAGTACCGCATGGCAAGGTTTTCCCCAGGCGCGATGAAGGCGAATTTTAAGATGAAAAAATCAAATTTTCTCAAAATGTTTGCTGAAACTAAGTTGTTAAATGATTACTAAATGTTTTCCTTGACCTTTTGCAGGAGTTTGCAATTTGTTTGGGTCAAAATGGTCCATTGGAAAGAAAGAGAACATGAAGCGGGTGATTTGGCGGCCGAAAATGACCTACCTATCGTGACTGCATTACGGGAGTGTGGTTTGTTGAAGTTCTTTAAGACCAAAGGCATTTGTCAGCAAGCCAAACTTCTTACCCATCTTATCCAATTGTGGGACCCTGACATTCAAGCTTTCCGAGTGGGAGAGCATGTTCTCGAAATTCAACTCGAGGATATTTATTTCCTCATGGGCCTCTCGAAAAGAGGGGCTCGGGTGAACTTTACTGGATACACAGCCTCAGATACGAGCACAGATGCTTTGATTGCTCGGTATTGCCGTCAGGGTTCGAGTAAGAAAAGCGGCAAAGTGGTCATAAAGTATGTTATAGAACTCCCTTTAAAAACCATACTGTTCACCATCACACGTGCAGCAGGGAGTGTGGGTCCGCATCAGGTATCCCATACACAAATGAATCTCGCAGCAGAGTGTATGGCAGGAACAGTATTTAACTGGTGTGAAGCGGTGTTGGCCAATCTCAAAGAACAAGTGCACAAGTGTAGGGTTGGAGAGAACTCCTAATTTGGTTATGGGAGTATCCTAGTCACCTTCTTTCTGGCAAGGGTGCCATTGCTGCGTCCACAGATATCTATGCCCCGCCGTCCACTTACCGAGCCATGGATGGCTCGATGGAGTGATTATGCAGGGCATCTTGGGGGACCTCAGCGCTTGGCGTTTGGTGAGGATTTCTTCTCCTGGCTCGAGGAGCATATAGTCATGATTGATGACTACCCCTATGCAGGGGTGGACTTCCGCGAGGACATCGACTTGGCACTGCCAAAGGATGAAGATTGGGACAACTCAGGTATGACCTTCATGGATATGTATTTTTTCCTTTTTGAATATATAATTTTTATTGCTTTTTTAGAATGTGTAAAAGACTTCTAATGTATGTTCGCATGCATGTCGCAGATCATGGACCACAGAGACCAGCTGGGTATTCGCCCTTACGTCGCGGTGGTGTTGATTGCCAAGTTGTTCCTGACGAGGAGGAGGACGAAGACGAAGCGGGAGGCGTTCGGGACATAGAGAGGAGCTTATAGGGGTTGACTCATGGTATCCCTGCTATGAGGATGGATGACGTCCCTTTACATCTCCAGCGGCATACTGTAGGTGTGCCTAGTCATATTGGTCGACTTCTTCGTAGGGTGGCTCGAGCTGTAATATGTTACCACCAGCAGCGGGAGGATTCTGACGAGGGACATGATAGATCTTCCAGATCTCCATAGATGGTATTTTTTGTCTTTTGCGGCATGTATACGATATGTAGGCTTTGAGAGCCAAATTTTTGTATGGGATTTGGTCCCAAATTTTGTCTTTGACACAAACTTTATGTATTTTGGAAAAAACACTCTTATATACAGTGATATGGACCTATTTTCATGATCTAATTTATTTACAATGTCTTGTGCATTTTATCTTTTATGATGTGTTTATGTATGGGCAAGATGCCAATCCAAAATGTAATTAGCCAATGAATCAGCTATACAATTGAATTCTCTCGGTATGTGTTGATATGTAATGAAATTAAATGATCGTTCCAAGAGGCATACTCTCCGAAATAAATGAAGTAGTATAGGATCGCGAACTGTGTAAACACGGTTTAGATGAGAAACCATGAGTTGGGAGTCTAAAAAGACTGATATGGAGTCAATTCCGAGTGAAGCAACCTCCGTCAAGAGACCAATGACTGCATGGTACTCCGCGATATTGTTGGTTGCAGGACCTAAACAATTGGCTCCTAAAGAAATCAACTCGCCAGTGGGGGAATAGATTACCCATGCTGCGGAAGCGAGATTCCGGGTATGTCGTCTTGCACCATCGGCGAATCCGAAGTAGGCAGACATCTGCGCATAAAATCATGAGTCAAAGTAAGAGTGGGTACATGAGGTCCACGCGCACACCAAAAAATGATAAAAAGCAAATTAAGTACATTATGTACAACAAGTAACCCGCGTAGGGAAACCTTACGCGTAGAAGCATTTGAGGTATAGCCCATTGCGGGGTCGTGCCAATGGCGTACCATCAAAATTGATTAGTTCATAGGGTCCTTTTTCCAAAACATGTTTTACAACAAAGGGGCCGTACCACATAGATTCAAGTTTTCCTTTTCCAAGCTTATCATGCATTTGATCATATGTAAGTACGAGATCACCTTCATTGAAGATCCGAGGTTGAACGGATTTGTCATATTGAGCTTTGATGCATTTTTTGTGAGCTTCATTAGCTAAAGCAGCGTCGCAGCGGGTTTCATCTAGCTTAGCTAGGTATAGAAACCGTTCCTCTTAAGAAGTGGTGTGTGGAAGTAGCTCTATGGCTATCTTAAATGATGGAATTTCACATTCAATCGGCAAAATGGATTCTAGGCCATACACCAGTTGGAATGGTGTAAACCCAGTAGCACTTTTCACTGAGGTTCGGTATGCCCATAGTGCTGAGAATAGAGCTGAGTGCCAGTTGGATTTCTGGGTACCCACAATATGCTGAATCATTCGTTTCAGGACTTTGTTAATGGCTTAAACTTGGCCATTAGCTTGTGGGTAATACGGGGTTGAGTTTTCATGGCGAAAACCCAGCTTGGCACTTAGTTCTTTGATCATATGGTTCCTGAAATGGGAGCCATGATCGGTCACAATGGATTGTGGGACACCGAATCTAGCTATAATATGGTTGAATATAAATTGCGTTGCTATTTTTCCATCCTCAGCATACGTAGGCATCGCTTCAGCCCATTTTGTAAAATAGTCGACAGCTACTATGACATAGCTATGCCCCCCGGCTGAAGTGGGATTACAATGCATGAAATCTATGCCCCATTTGGAAAAAGGGCCAACGGCAATAACAGGATGGAGTGGAGCAGGATGCGAGTGCGTTTTGCTATGAAAGAATTGACATGGCGGACACTTCTTGACTGTTTCAATGCAGTCTTTGAAAATTGAGGGCCAGAAGTATCCTGCTCGCAGTATTTTCTGGGCCGTAGCCATTCCAGAGAGATGACCACCACATGCTCCAGCGTGGCAGTCATTAAGAACGCGTTCCACCTCATCTAAGGTCAAACAACGTCGAAGGACGGTGTCGACACCACGTCGATAAAGAGTATCGTTGACTATGATGTAGTACTTTGCGTGATGTCGGATGCGTCACCGTTCATCGTGAGTGAGGTCAGAGCGGAAGCGTTGGGTTTGGAGATATAAAAGAATGTCCCCATACCATGGATCAAACGTGCTAATGAGGAACAACGATTCATCAGGAAGAGAATCGATGGGCTCGGATTGCTCAGTAGCATGGGGCAAGTTACAAATCAACTCCACGAAGACCAAAGACTTCTTGGACTTAGCCTTGACAAACTCCAAGTCAAACATTTGAAGGATGACAATCCAATGAGAGTATTTGCCCCCAAGCACTTGGCGCATGAGGATATAATACATTGGATTGAAGTCGGCTATAACAGTGGTCTGGCGGGGTAAGATGTAGTGACGGAACCTCTGGACAGCAAATACTGTTGCTAGAGACAGTTTTTCAACATGTGAATAACGAGTTTCGGAGTTGTTATGTGGAATTCTGCCCTACGGATAAGTCAAAATTCCCTTAGACTAAAGCAGACTCAAACTAACTCTAGGCTAAGAACAAAACGAAACAAATGCAACCTTGAATCCCTAGATCTAACAAACATCTCAGTATTTAAATGCTAAAGAGAATAGAAGGAGTTTAACTGACCTTATACCCAAACGCTTGTTTTTGATATTTACTCCAAGCTCCAAGTCCTCACAAGTAAACCTGTTAACAATGGAACCAAAACACAAGCATGTACTATCCTCTAGCAATTTGAAACATGAGTTAGGATCTAAATCTATGAAAGATACAAATCATATCATTAAAACAAGATTAACACAAATGATTTGGGAAAACAAGACAAGTTATTCCATTACAACTTGAAGATTACTTACAAAGGGTGTTTGATGTCCAAGCTGATCCTCCAACTCCAAGTGTCTTCTCCTCTAGCTATCTCCACAATGCTGCAAGACCATAAGTTTGGTGCTCTTAAGAGTCCTCCCCTTTCCCAATGGCATGCCTCTCTTTTATAGTGAATGATGAGGTTAACCAACAAGAGAGATGGGTGGATCTAAGGAGAGATAAGTGGATCAGGGTTTCTAATCGAAGGAGATGAGTTGAGATCGAATCAAGGAACCCAATCTTCCATTATCTTCGAAAATCCAAAATCCCACAAGCCAAGGGCAAAAAACTATTAAAAGGGTGCCGCGTTTTGCAAAGTCTGCAGAACGCGGCACTGCCGCGCTTTGAGGAAAAGGCAGAACGCGGTAGTGTCTAGTACCGCGTTTTGGGAATATGGCAAGGCGCGGTAGTGTGTAAAAATAAAGTCCAAGGTGGGTCAAAACTTGCCAGGGTGGATTCACCTTCAAGGTTGACTCATCATCTGTCTCTTCTGGATGGTTTAAAACAGTAGGGAAAGTGTCGTCAACTTGTTTTGTGATGGGGATGCGACACCGTGAAATATAGAGGTATAACAGGAGTCGAGAAGACTCTTACTAAGATAGTATACCACATGTTCTAGGCCGTTTTGGTCTTCCTGGACTAGCACCATACCGATGGTGGAAGTCGAGGTTGTGAGATAAAGAATGTAGTCCCGTGTGTAATCGGGGGGTTGGATCACAGGATCTTTGGTTAAGGCTGCCTTTAGATTGTCAAAGGAGCGTTGGGCTTCGTCATCCCAAATAAAGGGAACATTCTTTTTGAGAAGCCGCATGTAGCCTTTTGTTATCTCGGACAGGTTACAGATGAAACGGCATAGAAAGTTTGCATGCCCTTGCAAACATTGAAGTTCTGGAATGTTGGTGGGTGAAGGCAGGGCTAAGATAGCTGCTACCTTTGCAGGATCTAAACGTATCCTGCTTTTGGAGACTATGAAGCCCAACAGTTTTTCGGCTTCTACACAGAAGACACACTTATGCGGGTTCAAACGTATATTGTAGCGACAGCACCTTTCGAAAATGGCACTTAAGTGGTCTGGATGGTCTTCCCGGGTCTAAGAGTGAGCGAGAAGGTCATCAAGATATGGTTCTACAATATGTTTGATGTCATGAAATGCGTAGGACATCGCCCGTTGGAAAGTTTCCCCAGCATTTTTCAGGCCAAAAGGTAACTTTCGATATGCAAAAATCCCCCAAGGGCAGATAAAGGTCATTTTGTGCTAGTCCACTGGGAGGATATCGATCTGATTATAGCTGGAAAAGCCATCCATAAATGAAAAGATGACACTCCCGGCACAGTTATCGATGATCTGGTCGATAAACGGAGTTGGGTAGTTGTCCTTTGGACAAGCCTTGTTCAAATCACGGTAATCAACACAGACTCTAATCGTTCCTTGTTTCTTGGCTACGGGAACGATGTTGGATACCCATTCTGTCAATGGGACAGGATAGATAAAACCAGCACGCAAAAGCTTTTCAACTTCTGCTTTAATAGCGGCTGCCTTACGAGGATGGACGGGTCGAAGTTTTTGCCGAACAGATCGGGGCCAGGGAAAGTTGGAATTTCGTGGACCACAATCGAGGGGTCAATTCTTGGCATTTCTTCATAACTCCAAGCGAAAACATCGTGAAAAGTTTTGAAGTAGGCACTATAGAACTCCATTTCAAGGGGAGTACATGTTTTGTCGATATGTACGTTTTCCACGATACCAGGCTTCACTGAAATATCAATGGGAGTGGTTTCCATAAGGTTATCCAAGTTTCCTTCGGAAAATACCTCATCGAGGGAAGTGGGGAACTTGGTTTGAACCATCCCAAGTGAAGTACTGGATTTTGTATCAGGCTCAAGTGGCTAAATGGTGGGGAATGAAGATTGATGATGAAAATCTCCCCATGGTGGCTCATCACCGCACATAACCTCCATAATTGATTCGTCAGTGGGAAAAATCAAATTGAGAGGATCAAAAAGTGGTGGGTATGGATGAGTCTCAGCCGAGAGCTGTGCCACGAAATGATGAGTAGAATAGTCAACCCAATCGGTGGCTGATTGGATCGCGTTATATGCTACGAGGTTTCTGTTCAGAGGAATAGAGTTTCCATAGTCTTCAATCTGAGAGGGACTCGGAATCACCCATGAATCATTGGATGGGGTGACACTCGATGAAATCATGTTAACTGGTTGAACATGGGTTCCCAGCTCTGGAAAAACTCCGATGAGGGAGGAATCCTTCATGAGACCAACACCTATGTCTTGGAACCGGTACCGAGGTTGATCCAATAACGGAACGGTGTTGGCGGAGTTCGGATGGGAGTCTGGGATGCAGTAATCGAGTTGATCAATAGTGACAATTTTCCCTTCATGAGGAAATTGCACGATCCGGAAGACTGTAGATGCGATGGCGGTCATGGCATAAAACCAGTTCCGTCCAAGTAGGAGATTGTAATCCAATGGTGCATCTACGACTTCAACATGTACGGATACTGTTTTGCCCCCCAGTTCAACACCAATTGAGGGAATGAGTCCATAAGGTTGAAAACCGTGTCCATCAAACGCCCTGAGAGTAGTGGGAGAAGTCGTAACTTCGGGTGAGCCTAAGGCTCTCCAGCAGTTCAAAGACATGATCGACGTGGAAGCACCTTCATCTAACACAGTGCAGTGGATGATATTTCCATGGATTTTTGTGTGAACCTGGAAGGCTAATTGGTGAGAAAGCCAAGGTTTAGCATGCTCCAAGTTAAACATGATAGAGTTTGAAGTATCTGGGTCCATTGCCCCCAGTGCTGAAAGTAGAGTTCTACACTGCATGGGGCAGTGTTAGAGAACCTCGAGAGTCGACATGGCGCAAGGTGCTTGAGCTAGATCCTCAACAATATTGTAATTTTGGGCGGCTCGAGCATTGGGATTAAATGTCGCCTTTCGTATGGTGCCCTTGGGTGGGCGTAGCACTGTATCTGTAAGCGGTCTCTCAATATGGAGATGGCCGGTAGGGGGGGAAATAGGAGTTGGATCTTCAATGGGAGATTTACCTTTGGCTATCTCCGATTGTTTGTTTGAACTTGGAGGATTGTCATACGTCTTTGAATGAGTGGTTATATGAATTTCTTCATTACTTGTCATTAGGATTTAGCGGTTTGTGGACATCTCTCCGCGGGTGGGATTGGTCAGGTTGCCCCCTTGTGGGGTTTCTTGGGCAACCATTTGCTGTTGCTGTTGGGGGAAAGGGTCAGTTAACACTGCCGGGCGAGAGGATCCTTTAACGAACTTGTTGACTTCGTCCTTGTAGGGACAGTCACGCGTGTAATGATCATCTTGACAAATTAGGCAGGGAAACTTATCCTTTCGACGTGGTTTCTGGTCATTCTGGGTGGGTTGTGGCTTGGGGTTCTCCTGCTGGTTTTTCTTGGGTTTACCACGATTGTTCTTCTTCTTTCCCCCGGATGGTTGTGACGTAGATTGAACTGCGTTCACTTCGGAGGAAATAGTAGGAGAAGTAGTTGTTTTTGAAGCAGCCTGGGGTAAAGCGGGGGAAGCAGAAGCTTGTTGTCCCGTCGAGTTGGTAGCAGGCTGAGCCTTGACTGAACCGACAATACCATCTATGGGAGGTTCAGTGGTAGGTTTGGCTGGATTAGTGTTAACGCGGGCGGCGTGAGGAAGAAGTTCATGTAAAGTACCGGATTGAGTGTATACCAAATCCATGTACTGGGCTGTTGAGATGGCTTGTTCTTCTGTAACTGGCCCGTGCATAGCGATATCTCTGGCTATGGGAGGCAAAAAGGATTTTGTGAACCAATCAGCGAGTAGCTGATCCGGAATGGGTGCCTTAATTAGCCTACGGCGTCGTCGCCACTCATGGATGTGATTCGAAATGTGTGTACAAGTGGTTTGACGCAGTGAGGTTAACAATTCTGTTCCAGTCTCATACCGGATGGGGAGCTGGAAATGAGTCAGAAGCTGCATAGCCAAGGTGTTGAAATCGTGAAAAGAGTGTTGTGGCAGCTCGATGTACCATTTTTCTGTCGTTCCAGTAAGCATACGTTGGAAGAGCCGAAGTCGAATGGAATCATCCATCAAGGAGTTGGATGAACACCAAAGATGGAAGGTCATCACGTGGTTCTTGGGGTCTTCCCCGGGCTTAGCATTGAACATAGGAATGTCCGATGGAAGTTTGGCTGGGATAGGTGGCCAGTGAGGTTCATGCCATATAGGATCGTTAATAAGCCTCGACAAATCAGGTAAGTCAAGTGTGTCCAAAAAGGGAAGTTGACGGTTAGTCTGCGGGTATGAGTAATAACCATGTGGTGCAGAGAAACCTGGAGGGCCCTGCATAGCATACTGCTGCGTGTTATACCCATATGTGTTTCCCGGGGGGTACTGCTGGAAGTTCTGTGGGTAGTAAGCCATCTGGTTAACCAGTTGATTGTAAGTAACCGGTTGGTGGGTGTTCTGCTGAGTGGGTATAGTACCCTGGGGTTGCTGAAACCCAAGGATGGTTGCTGCTCCTTGTTGGGGAAAATTTCCTTGGAATTGTTGTGTTCCAGGAATGTTACCACCATATTGAGTAAGTGGAGTGTTTCCCATAGCAGGGTTGGAGGGTGGCTGCGACTGTGGTGTCCATGGAAGGCTCGTTCCTACTTGAGGAGCGAGTGGAAATTGAAGGGATGGGTTCCATGGAGTTGTAGCAGCTGAAGGGTAAGGGAAGAGAGAGTTCAAGTTGGGGGGAATCTGGGATTACCCCCCAGCTTGGTTCCAATTTCCAAAAAGTGAGTACCCCCCACTCTGTGGGATTTGAGATTCCCAAGAAGGAAGCATACCTGACGGGGGAGGTTGAGAGTGAGGCCCGATTGGAATGCCGGGATAAGGTTGCCCGCTGCCAGGTGTGTTGTACATACCATACTGAGCAGATGCTGCTGGTTGGGAGAGTTGTTGGATGGAACCAATGGGTTGTCAGCCAGTAGATGGGTTGGATGGCCCTATAGGAGGAGGTTGTTGACTAGGAACAAGGTTCCCAACAAAAGGTTGTCCTCCAACTAGTTGGGTTGATGACCCTATGGGAGGAGGTTGTTGACTAACAATGGGGTTCCCAACAAAGGGTTGTCCCCCAGCTAGTTGGGTTGATGGCCCACCAGGGAGGGTTTGCATGTTGGAGTTAGGGACCACTGCAGTCGGTTGTCCACCTCCTGAGATAGTGTAAATGGTGGCTGAAGGTGATCCTCCGGTCAAAACGGAAGATCCAACAGTATGACTAGGTGTTCTTCCGCCACTATCCAAATATGATAGTGTGGATTGGCCAATGGCGCCAAAAGTACCGATTTGCGGAGGGGGTCGTCCATATCTGACAGGCGAGGACAGAGAAAAAACTGGGTTATCCCTCATAGAATGTGCGCCAAAAATGGGTGATGGAAGCAAATGTGGGGAATTTAGTCCATGGGTATCGGCGTCGTCCATAACGTGTTCAATGATAGGAGGACCATTGAAAACTGGGTCCGAGTTCATGTCCTGAAAAGGGTTTTGGGGATCGGGCAGGAACCTAGGTATAGTAAAGTCCAAAGGTCCTGAGCCGTCTGCATAGGAGTGGCGAAACTCTGTGCTAGACGGGATGTTGGGATCTCGATAGTCAGAAGGACGAGTAACGGGGGGATATCTAGATGTTGTCGAGAGCATTTGCTCTGTGTTGTGTCTAAACCATGCCGATGCTAACGGGGAGTTCGCTAGACTAACCATACTAGACTGGATGGAAGCCATGATTTCATGTCCCGGAGGGAGGTTGGGTAAAGATATAGTACGAGGTACGTTGCTAGAAGAACTTGTTTCCTGCGGATGAACACTGGGTGACGTAGTGATAACAGGCGGAAGCTCCGCCTGGGAAGTGATGAATCCATAATCAGGTTCAAAAGGTGTGTCAAGAAGTCGAGTATCTTCAACGATTTCAACGTACCCACCTGGGACAGAAATCAAGCCAGGTATGTCCTGGTCGGACCCTTCGGTGGTGCCAACAGATCCGTCTGTGTCATCGTGAAAAGTGTCTGATGGACGGGAAGTGCTGACATCAGGTAGAAGGATGACCTCTGTTCTAGTACTTTGGGCTGTACTATGTTCAGCCGCTATAATGGTGTCCATTGTGGCAGATATATTTGGAATAACAGTGGGTGAAGTGACAGTGGAAGTCTTAGATATGCTAGTGGTTGCAGAAGCTGCAATAGATTCTGAGACTGTGCTGTGAGTAGCAGTTACAGGCGGAACTGAAGATGTTGTACGTATCAGCGGTGGAATGTTGCCTCGACCAGCACCACGGCCAGGAGGAACGGGAATGCGTGATGCAGGTGGACCGGAAGTCTGTGGCGGTGGTGGTGGTGGAGGGCTTTGTCCCTGTATTCTTTGTGATATCCGTGGTTGTTCTGACATGATGACAGGAAAATGAAAATCAGGGGCAGTTTCATAACAAAGAACTCAAAAACTCTAATGCAGCCGAGTGTGCAGAAGAGGAGCTAGAAAAAGCAAGGCTCGCAGGCCAAAAAAGAAAGCTCTAAAATCTATACCAAGACCGGTGTCTCAATAAGCGAGCTGATACAAAAAAGTCCCTAAAAAGAAAAAAGACCCTCTACAAAGATGAGATAACAAGAAAACTCCTAAGAGCTGGAGACCTCAACAAGCTGTATCCTTCGCAAGGTGATGAAATCCAAGTCGAACAATACAACATGAGAGACCGATATAAGAAGGATATCCCTCTACCGAAAGGGATCCTGGGTAAAAGAGCCCTAGTAGAATAGTCACTAAGCTACCTCGTTCATGACACGTTGGAAAAGGTTTTGGGCACTTCAGCCTTTCGAAGAAGACAATGATCGATGTTGCCTTAGGGCTAAGTGGAGTGCGGCATTCCACAGAGTCCGTCCGGTTCTCAATCTCGCGGTCGTTTAACCCTTGAAAGTTAGAAACAGTCAGGAGGCCCCTCCACAAACTGGTTGTGACCGTGTCAATAAATACTAAAGGATTTTAGTTCCCTAGAAGACAACAACTATGTCTCAGATGAAAATGACAAGGGGGAATTATTTTGATGCCTATCCCCGGTGTCCTACCTAACTACCAAATTCTTTTGATTTCCTCAAGTGAGGTTAATGTTGGTTTAATTAGGGAGATTAATTTTAGTGGCTGTCTTACTCAATCAGGTAATGGACGTGAAACTTGATGGTGTTATGACGACTCAAACCATGCAAATGAGAATGAATAAAAAATAAGCCTTTGTCTTCGATGAAATCTAGCTAAGGAAGAGAGAGAGTTCTTCGATCAAACATGCATGAAATTTTTCACAAGCAAAAATCAAAGAAAAATATATATATATATTTTTTTTGTAAACAGATCCAAACTGAAATAAACACTCTTTTTAATGCACTGATTCTACAACTAAGATGCTCCAAATATGAGAATTTATGTGGCAAATTCAATGGTTCATTTCCTAATGCACAATGATGCTACTAGACTTTTTCAATTCAAACAACAGAATTGTTCTCAAATGATGATTTTGTAATTAATGAAAATGATGAACACAAAGTGACTATAAAAGCTACAGGGTTCAGTAAAAGAGAACAGTGGTGTTGAGTTGATTGTGGTGAAAAAATCAAGCCAATGCAATCAAATTGGAAAAATGACCCAATATGTCAAAAATGCCACTAATTCAAATAAATCAAGCTCACAACAAGGAAATAATCACACCACACAGACTGTAAAATGACCAGGATGATAACAGGCAACAACAAACACCACCTAAGGCAGAGAAATACTCAGGAAACCAAGCAAGGATAAAAAATTTAAAAAATTGCAGACACTACCACGGGTAGAATGAGGCTAAAACGTGGTACTGATAAACTACCGCTCTGGTACTAACACAGGGAACGCGGTACTACCGCGATGTAATCAGTGCAGAGGGTGCGGTACTGTGGCAAGGTACAAAAAAATCACAACTTGAGAAAAGAAAATGGAGTTTTCAGGGTTGTTGCTAACCCAGGGGACTCAGTGATCATACAGGGAGAAAAAAAAAGCAGCGAGGAGGGGTGAATGAAGTTCAAAAAAGACCAAGATTCAAAACTGGTTTGAAGTGCAATAAAAACTCACAATCAAAAGATGGATGACAGTGAACTGAATCAATCAAGCAGAAATCAAAACCAGCGGAGTCGCCATTTTTGTTTGTAGAATTTTTCCCTACGGATAAGTCAAAATTCTCTTAACTTTAAAGCAGATTCCTAACTTACTCTAAAGCAAGAAACAAGACAAAACAAATGCTACCTTGAAATTCCTGAACTAACTTTCACAACAAGATTAAATGTATTTTGAAACAATGAGAGATATGACACACCTTTCAATCTGACGTTTGTCCCACTTCTAGCTCTTGATCCAAAGCTCCAATGTAGAACCTGTTGGGATCAACCAAAGAACAAACATACAAGCTTCCAAATACCTTGAAGTAAAGATTAGATTCAAATCTATATTAGATACATTCCATGCTAAAGACTTGCACAATACACATGAAATGGGAAAAACAAGACAAGTTATCTTTATTACAAACTTGAAGAATACTTACAAAGGTTGCTTGATGTCCAAGCCAATCCTCTAGCTCCAAGTGCTTCCTCCTCTAGCTATCTCTACAAGGCTGCAAGATCATAAGTTTGATGCTACTAAGAGTCCTCCCCTTTCCCATGGAATACCTCTCCTTTATAGTGTATGGTAGGGTTAACCAACAAGAGAGATGGGTGGATCTAGGGAGAGATAAGTGGATCAGGGTTTCTAATCTCAGAAAATGAGTTGAGATCGAATCAGGGATCCCAATCCTCCAATATCTCTCAAAAATCCAAAATCCCACAAGCCATGGAAAAAAGACTATAAAAGGAGTACTGCGCCCTGCAATCTGAGCATAACGCGGTAGTACCGTGTGGCATAGACAAAGCATAGTGCGGTAGTGTGGACTACCGCGCGCCTATAACTGAGCAAGGCACGGTAGTTAGGGTAAATAAAGTCCCAGCTGGGTGAAAACTTGTCAGGGTAAGTTTACCTTCAAGGTTCACTCATCACATTTTTCTTCTGAGTAGTTTAAAGCAGTAGGGGGAGTGTCGTCGAGTCTTTTTGTGGTGGAGATGCGACACTGTGGAATATAGAGGTATAAGAGGTACCCCTTCGAATCCCATCTCACTTTCCCTCCTTGGCATGATTTAGATCTTTTATCCACATATTATTCACTTAGATCCATAATCTCCTCTTAGTGGTTGGCCTCCCAAATCCTACTTAAAGAGAGCCATCCATGAGCTAAGGGGGGTGATCTTGGAAACACTAAAGCTATGATCCTATGAGTCTTGCAAGGGTGATGTTGGAGAGCTTGGAAGGAGGTGCTACTACTTTGGACATCAAGGTATAACATTGTAATCAACTTCTTTTGGCTTTCTTATCATTAATATAACTTAGCCTATTCCTCTCATTTTCATGTCTTTAATGATGAATGCATAAAATTGTCTCTATTTATATAGTTAGATCTTTGTTTATACATATATTGCGTCGGAGAAGGTGTTGTCTTTCCTTTTTGAATAGGTTCATAAGTCCATAATCAAAGGCTGGAGCTGTAGCAACTTAGGAGCAACAGGACAACCATCAAAGTAAGGTATGTCATCTACTTGCTTTGTATTTCCATAGCTTGTTAACTGATGTGTGAGCTAGATCTAGGAGGACTATAGTGTCTATTTGTTTCATCTCTGTCTTGGGTAGGCAACTAGGGGCCTTTTCTAATCCCAAGGGGATATATACCTATCCGTAGGGAGATTTTCTCACAACACCTATGAATTACCCTATATATGCATCCAATGAGGACATGGGTTGTTATAGGTTATCATCGGGAGATCCATCTGAAGAAGAAATCGCACATATTCAGGAAACATAACCAACCGCTGAAGATAGAAGGAACCAGGTCTAGAAACTCTTTTTTGATGGGGCATCTTCCAAGGAAGAATTTGGAGCAGGTGTGGTATTGTCATCACCATTGGTAGATGAAATCAGTCTATCTTACAAGCTAGATTTTGACACCACCAACAATGTTGTTGAATATGAAGCACTCATCCTCGGCCTCCGAGCGGCAAGGGACTTAAAAATCACCAAGCTGGCGATCTTCGGATATTCTGAACTAGTGGTAAATCATATTAGAAGTATTTATCAGACTAAGCATTCAAGAATCAGAGCATACCGCAATATTGATTGGGACCTCATTGAGAGTTTCTTTGATGCCTTCAACATTACTTTAGTCCCCTGAGAAGAAAATCAACAAGCTAATGCATTGGACATAATGGCGAGTTCCTTCAATCCTCCCAAGAACCCGAAGCTAAATTATGAGGTTGAAATGAGATATCATCCCTCCATTCCTGACAACGTCAAAAGTTGGCAGGTTTTCGAGGATGACCAACAAATCAAACTCTTCTTGTAGCTCGTTGGGGAATTCTTAAATACTGACATAGATGGTAATTCTAGGGAGATAGAAGAAGGTAATGCACAGATAGAGGATACAAAAATCTATGGATTGATGCAATAGATTGTTGGCCACAAGGTTCTGCAGTTAAAGAACAACTTCATTCTGAAAGGACTAGTTCCACTAGAGCAGTTGTTCGAAAAAAATGAGATCCCTATAAACCAACAGTACAACCAACTTTTGAGGCCGTATAGGAAATAAATATCGGTACCATGGAAGACCCCAAGTTCGTTAAACTCTCTCAGTCCCTCACAATCGAGCAAAGGCAAAGGTATGAGGTATTGTTCAAAGATTATGTAGATGTTTTTGCATGGAAGTATGAAGACCTCAGAACCTATGATATTACCATAATACAACATAGGATTCCCTTAAAACCTGATGCTAAGACGGTAAAGCAAAAGTTGAGACATGTGAACCCTATCTTGTTTCTAGTAATTGAAAAGGAAGTAAGGAAACTTCTTGATGCCAAAATCATCATCCCTCTAAGATATTCAGAATGGGTGGCTAACCTAGTGCCGATCAGAAAGAAAAATGGTGAAATACGGCTATGTGTCGATTTCATAAATATGAATAAATGCTCGTTGAAGGATAATTACCCCTTACCCAAAATGGATCATATTCTACAAAAGTTAGTTCAGTCAAACCAAGTATCTAAGATGGATGGATTCTCAGGCTATAACCAAATTGCAATGCACCTAGATGATAGGGAAAAGACGGCCTTCACTACACTGTGGGGGAATTTTATGTACAATAAAATGCCATTTGGTCTTATGAACGCTGGTGCGACATTCCAAAGGGCCATGGACATAGCATTCATAGGTGAGAAGGACAGATTCATTGTTATATACCTAGATGATATGACAGTATTTTCTAAATCTGACAAAGACCATCTTCAACATCTAAAGCAAACTTTTGAGAAGTGCAGAAAGTATGGCCTGTCTCTCAACCCAAAGAAATCTTTTTTTTTTTTTTTTTTTTTCGTGACATACGAAAAACTGCTGGGGCATATAATTTCTAAATATGGCGTGAGGATAGAAGCATAAAGAGTGGTGGCTACCAAGATAATTGAGCTCCAATGAAATAAAAAGGAGGTACAATATTTCATTGGTAAAATAATTTTTTTACGAAGATTTATTCCTAACTTTGGTGAAATAATGAAAGAAATTACTGACATGCTGAGATAAAATGTACCACAGCCGTGAGAAACTATTTTAAACAGATAAATATTCCCTAGGAGAGGCGCCTGTTTTGACTAGCCCAGACTACACCAAGGATTTCCTAATTTTTTCTTTTGCCTCTGAGGTCACTATTGTAGCATTCCTTTTACAGAAAAATCAAGAAGGGCATGAACAACCCATTGCTTTCTTCAGCCGATCCCTGAGAGATGTATAATTGAAATATAGCACAATGAAGAAGCAAGCCTATGGACTTGTTAAAGCACTCATGTCATTCAGGAGCTACATCTTGCATTCCAAGATCATCGCTCATGTCCCAGGGAGTACCATTAAAGATATCTTGTGTTATCCTGATAATGAAGGAAGGAGAGGAAAGTGGATTTCTAAGATCCAAGAGTACGATATGGATATTAAACCTACCAAGTTGGTAAAAGGACAGGGATTAGCTAATCTGCTAGATGAGTCAAAATACCAAGCCCTCGAGATCAATTTGATTGATAAATTCCTCGGTCAGGAAAACGAAGAGGGTCAGCAAAACCTTCCCGACCAGGTAGCTAAGAATTTTATGGGGTCAAAGTGGTATGGGGACATAGTCTACTATTTACAACATCTTACCTGTCCCCCCAGAATGGATAAATCTAAAATAAGATCCCTTAAGCTCAGAGCAGTCAAATACTGTGGTTTGGATGGTTACCTCTTCTGGAAGGACCCACTTGACATCTTGTTTAATTGTATTGTAGAAGAAGAGACATAGGGCATATTTACTGAGTTTTACAAAGGTATGTGTGGAGGGCATCATGCATGGAGAGCAACTGCTCATAAAATATTGCGAGTGGGCTATTTATGGCCCACTCTATTTACCGATGCTAGCAAGATTGTTAGAGAATGCAAGGAGTGCCAAATGTTCATCGGAAAGCAGAAGTTGAAACCGTTACCTCTCAAACCCATCAGGGTGGAAGCGCCTTTCTAGCAGTGGGGTCTTGATTTTATTAGGGAAATAAACCCTCATTCTAGCGGCCAGCACAGATGGATCCTTACGACCACTGAATACTTCACTAAGTGGGTGGAATCTATTCCCACTAGGAACGCAAATGGATCAGTTATAATAAGCTTCTTAGAAGATAATATTTTGGCAAGATTTGGCTATCCGAGGAAGATACTTATAGACAATGCTCAAGCTTTCTAATCATATAAAATGATGATATTTTGTCAAAATTATAATATTGAATTAATTCATTCAACAGCATACTACCCAGAGGGAAATGGCTTGGCTGAGTCTTCAATTAAGAGCTTGGTGACTATTATTAAGAAGATGCTCAGTACAAACAAAAGGGCCTAGGAATCCCAACTTAAGTTAGTGTTGTGGGCAAACAGAATCAATGTCAAAAGGGCTATAGGCACTTCACCATTTCAGTTGGTTTATGGAAAGGAAGTTGTCCTCCCGATTCAGTTGGGCCTCCCGGTAATGAAGCTGTTACAACTGAAAAGCGAAGAGCCAGATGATATGGAAAGGAGAATTCATCAGTTGATAGAAGTCCAACAGGTCAGAGAATAGCTGGATGACTCCTCTAGAATCTACTAGGACAAGTTGAAATTAACTTTTGACTAAAGGGCTATTGCTCAAGATTTTCAGCACAAAGATCTTGTTCTGAAATGGGATGCTAGAAGAGAAGAAAGATATAAACATGGGAAGTTTGACAACCTATGGCTGGGTCCTTTCAAAATCATCACAGTCCAGGACAACAACACTTACGAGTTGGACCAACTTAATGGTGAAAGATTTGGAAACCCTGTAAATGGGAGATTCCTAAAGAGGTTCTTTCATTACTAGATCCTTATCCTACTCTATGGATGGATCCAGTGTACTATATTTTGTAACATATTTTTCTTCCTTTTTTTTTTCAAAGTTATGATAAGTTTTGTTTCCTATTCTCCGATTATTTTCTGTAGCTTCATTTTTCTTAAAGGAAAATACTGGACAGGTATGACTCCACAACCCAATGAATTAAAAGGCACTAGTCTATTGTTCTCAACCTATCCTAGGAAGAAGAGCCTGTCCCCGTTGAAGCCAATGTTAGTAATATTATCAGTCAAGGGAAACTCGTCACTTGACTACAGAAGTATCTCAAAAGAAGAATCTAGAGCAGTAAATGGCGTAGGTGGAATAGCAGATTTGTACGCTATAGTAACCGGACGGCGCAGCTGAAGCTCAGAGTATCATTTTTCATAGATTGACTATAGACGAGTGCAGCTAGGACCCTCAAGCGATTCACGATTGTTCTAGCCCAGATCTCCCCTGACAAAAAACTGCCTTGGACGCATGTTAGCTTCTTAGGTTCTCAGGGGCCCTAGGGCCGTTTCCCTAGACCACTTTATGGGGGCCCTGAAACCATTAAAAACACTATGGCAGTTTTATGAATCACAAGGTGTCAAACAGGGAGGCCATACCTAGAGAAGGACCCATTCTTAAAAGTTGCATCCTCTTGGCATAGATCTCAAAAGGGCCTAGCTGAAGATCGACGTTCATCAAAGCATCAGGATGGTGGAGTTGCAAGATGTTTATCACGCCCAGTCCCCCCCTGAGTAAAAAATGCTACATCCACGTGGCGATCCCAGGATCGTTCAAGGGGCTTTAAGCGGGTTCTCTAAACCATTTTCTGGGGGTCCTGAAAGCCACTCATGGTTTTTGATATACATCCACTCAATGGATTGTTCCCACGTGTTTCAAGGATATTCCTTTTCAGTCTTGTCTGCTCTCACCGTCAATTTGAAGAAGCGTTTCCTAGTACTTTTGCTATCGTTGTCACCGTACAGATTACAATCTGCTCTCAACATGTAAATCCCGTAAAATAGCTGTGTAATCATTTCCTAGGTACAACGCATCCTTTGAGGATTAGGCAAGCGAGGTTATATATACTCCCGTTATTGCATAAGGTTGAATCATGAATCTCTTGAGCGACACTGGTCCAGAGCACAGAGCTTGAAATGTACAGGTTGATCACGGCCGACTAGTTTAAGCTGAAAGATAGGTGTTCTCAATGGCACATTTGATCTCTAGTGGAGGATCGCAAGGAGCGTTGAGGACTCGGATGACCAACTTCCATGAACAACCTCCAGACGTGCATTCACAGATAATCAGGTGGGAGAAGCCTGAGGTCTCACCCAAGATGTCTAAGGAGATTTAAGGTATTACAGTGGTTAAAAAGGAAATGGGCCTTCTGGACGTAGAATCACGGAAGCAGGGGGCACACCGGTCCCAATAAAGGATGATCAAATGGTGAAGTAGTAGTACCTGAGCAGTTTGAACGAGGTGACGAAAGAATCAGGTCCTGTTCCACAGCTTGGCAGCAGAGGTGAAATTTTTCCCCGTCGAAAACAAGGTCCGAGAGCAAAGGGCTTGGATGGGGAAGAAGGGATGGATGTTTGAGGTTCTACAAATCAACATGTGATAGCAGGGTGGCCACATATACATTTTCATGAGATCGTAGGTAGTCCAACGAGTGTGTAAAAGGATCTTAATAGTTCTGAAAGAGGGGAACATCGTTAGTACATGTATGTCTCAGATTGGTGAGAATTTTTTTCCAGTCGGACGTACTACTTTGCCAGTAAAGTGGTCCCGGGTCATTGTCATAGGATAACCAGTAGTATTCCATATGACTGTTATTTGTAATAAACTCTGTTAGAGAGTACAAATAGAAGTACTTAAAGTTTTTGGGCTGTAACAAATTGTAACAACTTCTATTATATAGTGTAAAGGCTATATATAGCCAAATAGGTAGTAGCCAAAGGGTCGGCTCTCTTTTGTAAGAGGTAGCACTTCTAATATTTGATAGTTTGATCAATACAGAAAGAAGAATATTATTGCCATATCTTGAAGCTTTTATGGATTCAAAGTTTTACTGTGTACAATTAGTATCTTCTCTTGTTATTCATCTCTTCCATATATGAATGATTCATAGATTTGTTTTGGGTTTAATATGAGTGCAGTTGCTTAAATTTATTTCTTCTAAGATGGCTAGTAAGTGAAGTTTTCATGCTAATTGGTCTGGAGGTGATATCCTCGTATTATTCAGTGGTGATTATGTGTTCATTTTCTTAAGATTGTTGAATTCCTCTCATAGGCTCAATACGTCATTCTTTAAACATAGAATAAAGATTTACTCTCTACAGTACCTTTATTTTATGCCATTTCATTTTCCATTTGATACCCATATATTTCAAGATTGGAATTCCACATTATTTTCTATCAATTATGAGTTTGATTCAGTAAAGAATTCAAAAGGTATAATTGATGCCCAGATATAGTTATAAAGATAGCCTTAGAACGTCTCTGGGATTAACAACATTCATGATGGGCTCAAAAACCCTAAGGTTGTTACCCAAAACTCGTGCGGTTACCCTGCTAACTAGGACTGTTAGGCTATGATAGAGACTTGTCATTGTGTCCATCCTTCTACGCGTGGCCATGTCTCTTTTAGTCCCTCTGTTAAGCGCATGCCGACGAGTCACTCGCATCCCACCATTCCTTCTATAACGGCTTCATGCGGCCAGTTGATGTATTGCTGACTTTGCTTGTGCGACCGGTCGTTTTCCTTCTTCATTGCTCCTTAACCGCCTGCTAGGAATCTCAGAGTATCTTAACCAAAATAGATCACTAAACGATCTCGCCGGAATTTATACCGTTTTCCATCCAAAACTCTGCCATGTCGAATCTTCGTGGAACTGGCAGTTCGCAGCGCTGTGTCTCCACAGCGCAGTAACTTCATGGTGTTGGCTCTCTTACATTGTCAATGCTGCGCTACGATGTATCCTCGCATCTCCCAAAACTGACTTATCAAAATTGGCTTACTTGGGCCAGGCCCAACAAGCCACTAACACTTACATCTGGCTCGTCCCTGAGCCACTTGCCATAGGTTCACTACGCTGCGTTTCTCTTGGATGATCTATCTTCGCAATGAATTCTTGATAAGTTGCAGCTAGCTTCGCAACTGTGTCTTTAACATCTTGGTCAACTGCCTTTACAATTTCCAACACATTTGGTGTTAGGTCTTCCTAAGTTTGTTCCTTTACTGTTTTCTCTGACTCTCGGAGTTCTATCAGTTTCTCTTCAATCTCTTGTGAGATGGCATGAGATTCTTCCTACAGGGGCTGTGAATTTTCCCCAGTTCCATCCTCCTTTTCTCTTAACATTTGAATTTCTCTCTTTATTTCTTTGACTTCCGCAAATCGACGGAGTCTCTCTCTTGGTAGCAGATTCTTCATCTCCACATTTAGAGCGTGAAACGTTGTTTTTTTTTCCTGTAAGTTGGTTTGGACTTGCAGCAGCTGAGGGTCCTCTTGCAGAGTAGTCCATACTCTAGTTGCTTCATCCAGCAAGCTCTAACACTTAGCTATTTCACCGGATGTGTTTTCTGTGATAGCTTTCACTTCTGCTGCTCTAAGTTCTGTCTAATTTGATGGTGTCTTCGGGAGATTCTGTTATTCCAAAGTGGCAATAATTTCTTTGTAATCAATCTCCATGTCTTTCATTTCAACCTTAAGATCGCTGACTATCGAGTTTATCTTAAGGATGGTGTCTGCAAGCTCTGGATGCTCGTTGCACTCTAGTATCTCTGTGCAGACCGAAGCAACAGTCTGTTCTAGTCTTCTTCTCTGCTCTTGTGTGCTTTCAAGTGCCTTAGCCTTCTTTGCACTTGCTGCAAACAACTATCTATAATTTGATTGTAAGTCCTGGTGTTGGCTCAGAGTGACGATATCTCTATCATGGATTTCCTCCACAACCTGTAGGTGCAGATTATGTAGACCCTACAGGGGAAACATCGCGATATCAATATCCACATGTTCTATTCTCTGCATGCTCGCAACTAATTCATCGCGCGGTAAAATTACACTTAGTGGGTCAATGCAGATGATGTGCGGTCTTGGTGCCATGGTCAGAGCTAAGGGTTTTTTCTTTGGCTGAGAGGTGTCCCTTGACCTTCCTTCTGACTCACATTCTTAAGCCAAGTCATTCTGGACTTGCTCCATCTTCGCCGCGATGCCTTGCAAAGTGGTTAGGTTTTCTGTTAGACTCTCTTGGATCTTCTCATTTTTGCTATCTTTGAGAGCAAGCGCTTCATCCATATATTGGATGACTCTACTCACAATGAAGTCATAATCATCATCGTGGATCTTCGCTTCTGATGGCTCCCTTGTTGCTTTCTGCTTCTTTTTCATTCCTTTGTCTTGCACAAAGCTTCCAGGATCCTTCCTTTTTCCTGCTGGTGACTCTTCAATGATCTTTTTCGGTGATGGATTACTTTCTTCTAAGTCACTATCGATGACCATTGGTCCTTCGATCTTCCATTCATCTAGCCATTCCTTCATGATGAGGTCAATACCCGCTTCGTCTAGGTGATAGTTTCCTGCGAACCATTCTGGATTCTTCTTCTGCGCCTTTAGCGAGATGTAAATGAAATGCATATCAGCTTTGAAATTTAAAGAGCGAATATAATTTATTGTTACCTCTTTTGGGATGCATGGTGTGAGAACAATGACATTGTACAATTGTTCGTAGTATGTAAGGAATACTTCATTTGAGGCACGTTGTCGCTCTGGTTGCAAATTTTCCCAGAGATTTGCATAATTGGGTCCTCGACAGTCATTGATGAGAGAAGTGAGACAAACATAATGCCTTGGCTCCTTCCAGCCTACAAAGGCAATCAACACCATTAACCAACTATAATGAAGCGCAGTTCCATTGACCTGAGTGTAGCGGACATAGTCTAGAAACTCATTCAGTAAATATTGACAGTAGTTAAACCTTACTCCCTACGCTGTCTTCACAGCGAGGTGAATTGCTCCTGCTGGTACTTTTGTTGGTATTGCCTTCCGCAAGACTTTTCCTATGAACAGTTGTACTAGAAACTGCGTAGCATCATCTTTTAGGTATTCAGTGACAAACCCTCTTTTTCCTTTGGGAATTTGGTATTCCTCCTTCATCTGCGCGACGATCTCTTTATCTTTGGTTTTGCCGGATAAGAAATTTTTAGGGTCGTTACCTCGTTTTCATAGCCCCATGATCCTATGGATCAAGTCTATGTTGAGGTTGACATTTCTGTCTAGCCATAGGTAACCTTGGTGTGTGTCTGATATCAGTGTGCACACCACCGCATTCAGTTCCGAACTCTGGTCGAAGTGTGGAATCCGCAACAGGTTTAGAAGCCCTGATTCCACGACTTCGGACAACCATCTCTGCGCTACTAGTAGCGGGTTGTTTTTCACATCCATTCTCCAACACATATATCTATTTGGTTGAAATTGTGGGTATTTTGGATCTTCTGGATCCTTTTGTTGTTGCAGCAAGTCATAATCCTCGAACTTGCAATCTGCAAGCTTGCCCGACAAGTTTTCTTGTGGCTTGACATGCCGAGATATTGGCGGAAGTGGTATGTCATACTTGGTGTTTCTGGCAAGCTTTACGGCCGGTGCATCTGGTGCACATGGAGAAATATACTCTAGGGTTAAGGATAATGGCAGCTCTTTGTCCTTTGGTGGGGCTTCTAGTAGTTTAGAGCCCATTACCTTCGGCTTTACTTTCTCAGCTATGGGTTCCTTACCCTTGATTTGCATTGGTGCAGGATGTCGTGGTGAGTGGCGTGAACCCTGGCCTTTTTCTGTAACGACCTTTTTGGTAGGGATTCTCATCAACCCTGCAATCCCGATTTGTTTAAAATTCCTCACAACATATTCGACTATGGAATCCTGCTCAACTGTGGAATCGTCAGACATTCATTGGAACTTGCTCTGTAGACTCACGTAATTACTTAGCACTCACTGTAAACAGACTAAAGTTATGTCTTGCGGAAAAATTTGAAAGTTTCGGTAATGCCCGCGAGTCCAGTGTTGACGGTATTTATAGGCACAGTCAGGCTTAGCCGCGCCAATAAACGGCTAGATAAGCATTAATTTTCATGCCCGTTGGCCAAATCCGCCGAGGATTCCAGTCCTTTCCTTCATTAACTACTTCAGAACGGCTAATTTTTCATTAAATGCTCAAATGGTCAACGACAAAGTCACTGTATAACGGCTAGTTTTCAGTTCTAACGACTAATTTGAGGTGTTGCATCGAACTGCGTAGATGGGTGTCATTACTCCCGTCACGATTCACTGCGCGGTGCTACTTTTCTTCATATTGGTCTTTGCATCCATCCTGTTTCTTTTGATTTGTGCGGCTGCCTTTTGAACTTCGCAACTCCACGCTTCTACTTTTTTTTTTTTTTTTGCACAACTTCACTTCTCTACTAGTGCTGCGCGGTTAATGCATCCTTTCCATCAACTTCGCATATCGAACCAAAACTGTGTACAGACTCTGTTCAATTTCTAGTGCCCAATTTCAACTGTACTTGACACTTAGAATTTTCTTGCTCTTCTAATCACTGAGGGTTCTGCGAGGTAAGACTATCCATGTAGGGTTTTAGTCTACTTCCATTAACTAGACCTGGTAAGTTGTCACTGTATAACGTGGCTAACTAAGCTACACCACCATTAGTAACATGCATAACAATATATGGGCCAAGGCAATGCATTTTAAATTTACCAGAAAATTTCATGAACTTACTATCATACATGAGGACAAGGTCTCCTACCTGGAAGATTTTGTGCTTGATATGGCGATCATGCCATGCTTTTTCTCTGTTCTTCTACACTTGCTGGTAAAATCTTGCAATGAAGCAATCCTCCTCCAATCCAACTAAGTGTAGAAGCCTTTCTTGCAATGTCTCTCCATCTGGCATGTCTGTAAATGCAACAATTCTTAAGCTTGGTACAATGTACTCCATAGGCATCACAGCTTCCTGTCCATAGATCAATATGAAAGGTGTATGTCCTGTCAGTTTCTTACAAGTTTTTATGTATGCCCATAATACAGTTGGAATGCGCAGATCCCAATCATCTCTATTTGTGTTGCATAATTTTGTGAGCGAATTCTCCATCACTTTGTTAAATGCTTCGACAGTTCCATTGGCTTGTGGATGGTACGGTGTACTCCTTTGATGATAAATCTGAAATTCTTCAGTTAGCATTTCAATGGTTCTGTTCAAAAAGTGAGTTCCTTGATCACTCATTAAGATTTTTGGGCATCCAAATCTGGTAAGGATGTTCTCAAAGATGAACTGCACAGCATTAATTGCGCTATAGTCCTTCACTGGTTTAGCTTCTGCCTATCTAGTGAGATAATCTGTCGCGGTGATAATGTATCTTGCACCAGTTCTTTTCCTTGGTGGGTTAATTGGTCCCACGAAATCAATAGCCCATTTATCAAGTGCCTGTAAAGTTAGTTGTGGTTTTAATGGCATTTCATCTCTTCACGATGGATTTCCTGTTCTTTGGCAAACATCGCAACTGTGGAAATGTTCCTTTGAATCTTTGTGTAGTGTTAGACACCATAGCCCTACTCTTAATATCTTTTGATCAGTAGCTCTTCCAGCGTAGTGACCTCCAGACACACCTGAATGTTCCTCAGCCAATATAAATGGCTTCTCATTCTCTAACACGCATCTGCGCAGCACTTCATCTGGTCCCAACTTGTATAACTTCCATGCAATGATAGTGAACTCTGTTGCTTTAACTACCAGCTATTTCTTCTGTTGCTTAGTGAAGTCTGTGGGTGCCAATCACGTAGTCAAAAATTCGACGATGTCTTTGTAATAATCATCTACTATCTGTATGGAAAATAACTACGCGTTAGGCGGATTATCTTCAAGATTAGTGGGTTCTTTGCTTGACTCAATCCTTGAGAGATGGTCAGGTCCTAGGTTCAGTCTTCCTAGTTTAACAATGATTTCAAAGTCATACTCCTTAAAGAGTAGAAGCCATCTGCATATTCTTCCCCCTAACACTGGCTTATTGACCAAGTGTTGAATGGTAACTGTACATGGAGAAGTGCGCACCCAGTAAGTAGTGTCTGAGTTTCCACAGTGCGTAAACCATAGCTATATCCTCTCTTTCTGTAGTTGTGTAGTTTTTTTCGGCTGAAGATAGCTTTCAGCTTGAGAATGCAATGGGGTGATCAATGCCCCCTTCACCTAGTTGAGCAAGCACAATTCCCAACGCTATAGATGAAGCATCAACATGTACGTGGAATGGATTATTCCAATCCGGAAAGACTAGGATAGGCACAGTTACCATTTTCTCCTTTAATGTGTCTAGTCCCTTCTCGCATTTTGCATTCCAAATGAACTGTGCTTCTTTCTTCAGAAGTTTCTCCATTGGCGCGGTTATCTATGCATAACCCTTGATAAACTTTTTGTAATATCTTGTATGTCCCAGTGTTGTGCGAAGTTTCTTTACTGATTTTGGTGCCAGAAGATTCACAATGATTGCAATCTTCGCAGGATCAACCATCAGACCTTGCTTACATAAAATGTGTCCCAGTAGTATACCATAGGGTACACATAAAATACATTTCTTCAAATTCAAGGAGATTTGATGTTGCTTGCACTTAGCTAACATCATTTTTAGGTTCTCATAATGGTTCTTCAATAAACTAAAGACAGTCCAATCATCAAAATAGACTTCTAAGAACTTATGGATAAATTCCTTGAATGCAGCTACAACAACTCTGGGAAAAATAACAGGTGCATTTTTCAACCCAAATGGCATAACTATATGCTGATATGAGCCCCATTTAGTGTCAAAAGTGGTATTATGCCTATTTGCTGCTTCTATTCTAATATGATGGTAGCCAGAGAATCCATCAGTGAATGAGTAGGCCTCATTTCCTCTAACATTATCTAATACTTCATCTGTGAATAGAGTAGGAAATGGGTCATGTAGCGAAGCATCATTCAGCTTCCTCATATCTAAGCAGATTCTAAGTTCTCATTTTGTCTTTTTATCCTGGATAACCATAGGGCTTATCCACTCGGATTCTTCCATTGGCTCAATGATCCCCGCATCAAGCATCTTGTCGAGTTCTTCCTTGAATCATTCTTTGTATCTAGGATTCAGTCTATAAGGCCTCTGTCTGATGGGATTTGCGCCTGGCTTGAGAGGTATCTTCATCACTCCCAAGTCTCCCAAAATGGCTTTCATTTCAGCGAAATTTGTTGGAAATAGATCTTGCTACTCATGTAGAAGGTCTGCGATCTGCGCGACTGTTTCATCATCCCAGTAATCTCCAATGGATGCGAACTTTGGCTCTTCTCTCGTGCCAATATTAACTTTTCTAGTCTTAACAGGACCACTCATATCTGGAATTTCTAGTGGAGGTCCATCTACATTGCGTGTTCCCTCTTATTCAGGTATATTAACATTGCACAGATCTTCCTCGTTGCTCTCCTCCTCATCTTCTTCATCTGCAGAGAGGTTATAACATTCAAGGGCATGTTCTATCATTCTTTCCCCTTCTGGCTGTAGTTTCATAGGTACATTTACGTCTTCAAATATCTTGTCTTTGATGACCTATAATGCCTCATTTGTGCTTGGGAATTCTTCTCTGAATATCCTTTCTTTGATAGCATGCAGAGCCTCATTTATGCTTATACAGTCATATTCAAAACTGAAAGTTCTCTCGAAGTTCACAGTTAAAATAGACTAATATGTGGTTCCTATGCGAAGTTCTACGTCTGTGTACCAATTCTTTAGAATCTGCTTTAGTGTGTGTACAAACAGATGAACCCATTCTATCTGTGGTCTGTTTATCCATGCTTGTGAACAACTCTCTATGTGATCCCTCATATTTTTTTTTCCATTATACTTTACCATGGTCAGCGTGGCTTTCCCTGCGAATATGATTTGTATCATGTGTTTGCACTATTCCCATGTGGTCAAAGTGTCCTTATGTGCGGCCCACCATTTGGTAGGTGTAGTGTGCAGTGCTATATCCAATGCTGGTATCTGATGTTCTGCTGAAACTGATACAATATACTCTTGAAAAAATGTATAGACATTAGTTGAACCATCATAAGTGGGAATTGGACTTACCTTGGTTCTAATCCAGCGCAGTGATTTGGTGATTTGCACGCATCTTCTTGCTGATACTTCGTGCATTCGGCCTTGCCAATTCTCCAGTCCTGCGTCAGAGTTTGATACACAGAACTGTCGCATTGCCAACTGAGTGTTCCATCAGTTGTAGGATTGATGTAATCAGTCTGGTTTGTTGTCATCTTATAGATGTGATCTAGATCATGAGATCTACATTCTTCTCTGATCGGATCAATGTATCTCGGTCATTGTAAAGGTTCCAAGGGCACGATGACCCTGATATCAGCCCCTTCAAATATCATCTATTTTTTCTTCAAGTCAATGATTGTGAGTTTATCCATCGCCCAGTCTATCCCCAATAATGCTGGATATGGCTTACTATTGTCGATTATCTCAATAACCTCGAAGTCTGTTGAACTGCTTACTCCATCGATGTCCATAAGAACATTTTCTAGCCTTCAAAAGGGTATGACCTTATGCTGATTGGATAATATAAACTATATGGGTGACCATGACAACTTTGGTTTCCCCATGGATGATCTCATCCATCCCATAATCTCCAATTTGTTCACTTATCCTCATTTCTCAGCCTGTTCTCTTATGGCTTTTTATGTGGTGAAATGTGCCACGAACAATATTCGTGCAACTGCGTTGTTCACAGTGGTTCAAGAAATTTTGTATTTCCACCAAATCGTCTTCTCTCCTCAGTAGCTTGATACAACTCCGTAGGAACTGTGCAACATAAATCCTTGTTTCTGCTGCGGTACTCGCTTGATCATATGCTGCTGGCATATCCTTGATATGCACTGTTTCACTTCGCAATGGGATTCTTGGTGTCCTAGGTGCTGGTTCTTTGTATGTTTCCCTTGCTTCTGCGAAGACTTCTTTGTTTCTTTCCAGATTGAAAGCAGGTGCTTTCCCAGTCACTTTTCTAACCCAGACCCCATCAGTAGGAGTCTGCTTATTGTGGTTCTCTCCAGAAGTTGAAGCTTCTGGTTCTTTATCTCTTCCTGTCACAGTGCCACTTCGCATCACAACATTGATGTTTGGATCTCTTTTCTCTGCTGCAATCATCTGAACATTCTGCTTTGGTGCTTATGTTATTCTTTCTTGCATCTTCGCTTGCAATATTGGGCATGCTTCAATAACATGGTCAAAAGACTTACAGTATCTACATGTAGTGCAAGGATTAGTACAGTCTCTAGATAGATGGCCAGGCTGAGCGCAGTTATAACAAACCATCTGACCTCTTCCTCTTCTTGGGCCAGTATTTATTCCTCTTCCGCGGAATCCACCACGGCCTCTGTATGTGGCTTGATCATACTGCGCGTAATCATGGTGCTGCAGTGTTTCTTCTTGAACTTTGTAAACATCGTGTTTCCTTTCTATCATTAGGTCATATTCTCTATAGTTGGAATCATCATGTCCAACTGATTGTTATACCTCTATATTCCACAGTGTCGCATCTCCACCACAAACAGAGTTGACGACACTTTCCCTACTGTTTTAAACCATCCAGAAAAGACAGATGATGAGTCAACCTTGAAGGTGAATCTATCCTAACAATTTCTGACCCACCTAAGACTTTATCTACACACACTACCGCGCCTTGCTAATTTGTCAAAACGCGGTACTAGACACTACCGCGCTATGCTTTTTCCCCAAAACGCGGCAGTACCGAGTTGTGATAAGACTGCAGAACGCGGTACTCTTTTAATAGCCTTTTTCCCTTGGCTTGTGGGATTTTTGATTTTCGAAGATAATGGAAGATTGAGGTCCCTGATTCGATCTCAACTCATCTCCTTCGATTAGAAACCTGTCAAGCACTCTATTTGCAGATAAATTAATATCAAACACACAGAGCATATGAAATTTATTGTCAACCCGAGAAAGTCTTTTTATTTCAAAGGATAAGTGCACAATATATGCTTAAACAAAAAACCATTAGAAGTGAATACTTTTATCTTCTATCATCCATATTCATCCCAAGAATCTATGCAAACCCAATTGCCTTCTAACTGCTATACTATAATCCTTTTCTAGTATGCATCAAGAAGAAATGAGATCAGATCTAATCAACAATTGCAGAAAGGAAATCTCATTCGTATTCTAAAATAATCACTTATCTAATCTAATCAAGCTGGAAATCATAAAGCATGAACTGAACATTACTCTAGAATTTCAAATGAAAGGAACTGAAGCAACTGTTCTAAGAAACTGAATTGTGAAATAAAAATCAATCAAGACATAACAGGAAAGCTAAATTGTAAGAGCTCCTGGGATTACGTCTCAACTGTAGGATGAACACGGTAGTGTGAACAGAAATTGAAATGTGTAAAGCAACCCTGACTCAGTCGACTGTTATTCTATACCATTCACCAATCTCACAGAAATGTAATCTTTTACTGAGAAATCCACACAATAAATATTGTTGCTGCGTACAAAAGAAAGAACAAAGCATCACACAACAAGAAAGATGAAATCCTAAATTAACTCAGCAATCTCTGTGGAAGACGGGCCCAGTCTTCACACAGAGACGCTGGTCGAACAACACTCTCTTTAACTCAGAAGTAACCCCTTATATTAACAGAAGAATGAGTACACAGTTTGGCTTGGCTGCTAATACAAAATAAATTAATTGTTTGCTGTCCAACCCCCTGGGTCGAGGAAACTTCCCATATTTATACAAATTGTAACATCCAATCCTATAATTGGGCAGCCATGAAGATCTCTGATCTTCATGCGCCCCAAATAATCTAACTGTTACAATGCGTGGCAGAACTGAAATATCCAAATATGAGAGAGTTATTAATTGCCCCAAGAGTGGCGGTCCTCCCAGCTCACAGCTGGACTCGAGCAGCGACATACTTAAGATAGCAATTTCTGTTACAGCTGCCCTGTCACGACTGTACCTTGATTGACGATTCGAGCCCCAAGGAACCTTCTACAAGCAATGAGCGTCCCTTCCTTCATGACTTGTTCAGCTCCGATCTTCCTGCAGTCTATTTGTCTCAACTACCTTCATAAATCGCATCATGTTAGCACAAATTAAGAGATGCGCAGCTTTAATCATCACAATCATAAGTATTAATATAATAAAACAATAATCAGCCATACCTTGGTAATTTGGGGAATAAGATAAGGACAATAAGTCTAATTGCCAAGGTAATTGGTGTAGGTCAAGGGAAGGGAAGATGATAAATGATGATCAAAAAGGGCCAATTATGGGCTCAACAAAACCCTGATCCACTTATCTCTCCCTAGATCCACCCATCTCTCTTGTTGGTTAACCTCACCATTTACTATAAAAGAGAGGCATTCCATTGGGAAAGGAGAGGACTCTTGAGAGTACCAAACTTATGGTCTTACAGCATTGTGGAGATAGCTAGAGGAGAAGACACTTGGAGCTGGAGGATTGGCTTGGACATCAAGCACCTTTTGTAAGTATTCTTCAAGTTGTAATGGAATAACTTGTCTTGTTTTCCCAAATCATTTGTGTTAATTTTGTTTTAATGATATGATTTGTATCTTTCATAGATTTAGATTCTAACTCATGTTTCAGGTTGCTAGAGAATAGTGCATTCTTGTGTCTTGGTTCCATTTTGACAGGTTCATTTGTGAGGGCTTGGAGATTGGAACAACTACAAAAACAAGCATCTGGATAGAAGGTCAGTTAAACTTCTTTTACTCTCTATAGCATTTTAATCTTGAGATGTTTGTTAGATCTAGGGATTCGAGGTAGCATTTGTTTTGACTTGTTTCTTGCTTTAAAGTTAGTTTAAAGTCTGCTTTAAAGTTAAGAGAGTTTTGGCTTATCCGTAGGACAAAATTCTACATAACAAGAATGGCGACTCCGCTGGTTTTGATTACTGCTTGATTGATTCAATTCACAGTCATTTATCTTTGCATTGTGAGTTTTTGTTCCACTTCAAACCAGTTTGAATCTTGGTCCTTTTTTACCTTTATTCACTCCTCCTCGCAGTATTTATCTCCCTGTTTGATCACTGAGTCCCCTGGGTTAGCAACAACCCTGAAAACTTTATTTTTTCTTCTCAAGTTGCGCTTTTTCCTTCCCTTGCCACAGTACCACGCCCTCAGAACTACTTTCAGCGCGGTAGTACCGCGTTCGCTGCCTTAGTACCAGAGCGGTACTGTCACAGTGCCGCGCTACAGTCAGACCCTGACCCACGGTAGTGTCTGCAAATTTGTAAATTTTTTTATATATACTTGCTTGGTTTCCAGAGTCTCTCTCTGCCTTAGATAGTGTTTATTGTTGCCTGTTAGTATCCTGGTCAATTTCCAGTCTGCATGGTGTGCTTATTACCCAGTTTGTGAGCTTGATTGTTGATTGAATTAGTGGCACTTTTGACATATTGGTCATTTTTCCAGTTTGATTACATTGGTTTGATTTTTTCACCCCAACCAACTCAACACCACTGTTCTCTGTTACTGAATCCTATAGCTTTTACAGACACATTATTGTTATCATTTTTCAGTAATTAAATTATTATCATTTGAGAGCAATTTTGTTGTTTAAATTGAAAAAGTCTACCAGCATTATTTTGCATTAGGAAATGGATCATTGATTTCGCCACAAAAAATTCTCATAGTTGAAGCATCGTAGATTGTAGGATCAGTGCATTTAAAGGAGTGTTTACTTCAGTTTGGCTTTGTTTATAAATCGAAAAGGAAAAATCTCTTGCTTTGATGTTTGCTTGTGAAAATTTTCATGCATATTTGATCGAAGAACCTCTATCTTTACCCTAGCTAGATTTCATCGAAGACAAAGGCTTATTTGTGATTCATTCTCATTTGCATGGTTTGAGTCTTCATAACACCATCAAGTTTCACGTCCACTACCTGATTGAGTAAGACAGCCACTAAAATTAATCACCCTAATTAAACCAACTTTAACCTCACTTGAGGAAATCAAAAGAATTTGGTAGTTAGGTAGGACACCGGGGATAGGCATCAAAATAATTCCCCCTTGTCATTCTCATCTGAGACACAGTCGTTGTCTTTAGGGAACTAAAATCCTCTAGTACTTATTGACACGGTCACAGCTAGTTTGTGGAGGGGCCTCCTAACTGTTTTTAACTTTCAGGGGTTAAACGGCCGCGAGATTGAGAACCGGACGGACTCTATGGAATACCGCACTCCACTTAGCCCTAAGGCAACATCGATCGCTGTCTTCTTCGGAAGGCTGAAGTGCCCAAAACCTTTTCCGACGTGTCATGAACGAGGTAGCTTAGTATCTATTCTACTAGGGCTCTTTTACCCAGGATCCCTTTCGGTAGAGGGATATCCTTCTTATATCGGTCTCTCATGTTGTATTGTTCGACTTGGATTTCATCACCTTGCGAAGGATACAGCTTGTTGAGGTCTCCAGCTCTTAGTTAGGAGTTTGCTTGGCGTCTCATCTTCATAGAGGGTCATTTTTTTCTTTGTAGGGACTGCTTGTTGGCATTCTGGCCATTTTTTTGTATTAGCTCGCTTATTGAGACAGCGGTCTCAGTATAGATTTTAGAGCTTACCCTTTTTTTGGCCTGTGAGCCTTGCTTTTTCTAGCTCCTCTTCTGCACACTCGGCTGCATTAGATTTTTTGAGTTCTTTGTTTACGATACTGCCCCCGATTTTCATTTTCCTGTCATCATGTCAGATCAACCACGAAGATCACGCAGACAACAGGGCCTAAACCCTCCACCACCAGCACCGCCACGGACTTCTGGTCTGCCTGCATCATGCATTCCTGCTCCTCCTGGCCGCGGTGCTGGTCGAGGCAGCATTCCACCGCCGATACATACAACATCTTCAGTTACGCCCGTAACTGCTACACACAGCACAGTCTCAGAGTCTATTACAGCTTCTGCAACCACTAGCATGTCTGAGACTTCCACTGTCACCTCACCCACTGTCATTCCAGATTTATCTGTTACAGTGGACACAGTTACAGCAGCTGAACCTAGCACAACCCAGAGTACTAGACCATAGGTCATCCTTCTACTGGATTCCAACACTTCCCGTCCATCAGACACTTTTCACGATGATATAGACGGATCTATTGGCACCACAGAAGGGTCCGACCAGGACATACCTGGCTTAATTTCAGTCCCAGGCGGATACATTGAAATCATTGAAGATACTCGTCTACCTGACACACCTTTTGAACCTGATTATGGCTTCATTACTTCCCAGGCAGAATTTCCGCCTGTTATTACTACGTCACCCAGTGTCCATCCTCAGGAGACAAGTTCTTCTAGCAACGTACCTCGTACTTTACATCTACCCAACCTCCCACCGGGACATGAAATCATGGCTTCCATCCAGTCTAGTATGGTTAGCCTAGCGAACTCTCCGTTAGCATCGGCACAATTTAGACGCAGCACAGAGCAAATGCTTTCGACAGTGTCTAGATACCCCCCCGTTTCTCGTCCTTCTGACTATAGGGTTCCCAACGTCCCGTCTAGCACAGAATTTCATCACTCCTTTGCAGACGGCTCAGGACCTTCGGACTTTACTATACCTAGGTTCCCGCTAGATCCCCAAAATATTTTTCAGGATATGAACTCGGACCCAGTTCTCATTGGTCCTCCTATCATTGAACACGTTATGGACAACGCTGACACCCCTGGGCTAAATTCCCCACATTTGCTGTCATCACCAATGTTTGGTGCACATTCTATGAGGGATAACCCAGTTTTTTCTCCGTCCTCACCTGTCCAATATGGACGACCTCCTCCGCAAATCGGTACTTTTGGCGCCGTTGGCCAATCCATGCTATCATATTTGGCTAGCGGCGGAAGAACACCTATTCATACTGCTGGATCTTCCGTTTCGACCGGAGGATCACCTTCAGCCACCATTTATACTATTTCAGGAGGTGGACAACCGACTGCAATGGTCCCTAACTCCAACATACAAACCCTCCCTGATGGGCCAGCAACCCAATCAGCTGGGGGGCAACCTTTTGTTGGGAACCCCATTGTTGTTCAACAACCTCCTCCCATAGGGTCATCAACCCAACCAGTTGGAGGACAACCTTTTGTGGGGAACCCCGTTCCTACTCAACAGCCTCCTCTCATAGGGTCATCCAACCCATCCACTGGCAGACAACCTATTGGTTCTATCCAACAACTATCCCAACCAGCAGCATCTACTCAGTACAGTATGTACACCACACCTGGCAGTGGGAAACCTTATTCCGGTATTCCAACTGGACCTCATTCTCAACCTCCCCCGTCAGGCATGCTTCCTTCTTGGGATCATCAAATCCCACAGAGTGGGGGGCACTCACTTTTTGGAAACTGGAACCAAGCTGGGGGGCAATCTCAGATTTCCCCCAACTTGAATTCTGGCTTCCCTTACCCTTCAGCTGCTACAACTCCATGGAACCCATCACTTCAATTTCCACTCGCTTCTCAAGCAGGAACGAGCCTTCCATGGACACCACCGTCGTAGCCACCCCCCAACCCTGCTATGGGAAATCCTCCACTTACACAATATAGTGGTAACATCCCTGGAACACAACAATTCCAAGGAACTTTTTCCCAACAAGGAACATCAACCATTCCTGGGTATCAACAACCTCAGGGTACCATACCCACTCAGCAGAACACTTACCAACCGACTGCTTACAATCAATCGGTTAACCAGATGGCTTACTATCCGCAGAACTTCCAGCAGTATCCCGCGGGAAACACATATGGGTATAACACACAGCAGCATGCTATGCAGGGCCCTCCAGGGTTCTCTGCACCACATGGTTATTACTCATACCCGTAGACCAACCGTCAACTTCCCTTTTTGGCCACACTTGACTTACCTGATTTGTCGAGGCTTATCAACGATCCTATATGGCATGAACCTCATTGGCCACCTATTCCAGCCAAACTACCATCGGACATTCCCAAGTTCGATGCTAAGCCCGGGGAAGACCCCAAGAACCACGTGATGACCTTCCATCTTTGGTGTTCATCCAACTCCTTGATGGATGATTCCATCCGACTTCGGCTCTTCCAACGTACGCTTACCGGAACGGCAGCAAAATGGTACATCGAGCTACCACAGCACTCTTTTCGTGATTTCAACACTTTGGCTATGTAGTTTCTGACTCATTTCCACCTCCCCATCCGGTATGAGACTGGAACAGAACTGTTAACTTTACTGCGTCAAACCACTTCTACACATATTTCGGATCACATCCACGAGTGGCGACGACGCTGTAGGCTAATAAAGGCACCTATTCCGGATCAGCTACTTGCTGATTGGTTTACAAAATCCTTTTTACCTCCCATAGCCAGAGATATCGCTATGCGCGGACCGGTTACAGAAGAACAAGCCATCTCGGCAGCCCAGTACATGGATTTGGTATACACTCAATCCGGTACTTTACATGAACTTCTTCCACATGCCTCCCGCGTTCACACTGATCCAACGAAGCCTACCACTAAACCCCCCATTGATGGTATTGTCGGTTCAGTCAAGACACAGCCTGCTACCAACTCGACGGGACAACAAGCTTCTGCTTCCCCCGCTTTTACCTAGGCTGTTTCAAAAACAACTACTTCTCCTGCTGTTTCCTCCGAAGTGAATGCAGTCCAATCTACGTCACAACCATCCAGGGGAAAGAAGAAAAACAATTGTGGTAAACCCAAGAAAAACCAGCAGGAGAACCTCAAGCCACAACCCACCCAGAATGACCAGAAACCACATCGGAAAGCTAAGTTTCCCTGCTTGATTTGTCAAGATGATCATTATATGCGTGACTGTCCCTACAAGGATGAGGTCAACAAGTTCGTTAAAGGATCCTCTCGCCCAGCAGTGTTAACTGACCCTTTCCCCCAACAGCAACAGCAAATGGTTGCCCAAGAATCCCCACAAGGGGGCAACCCGACCAATCCCACCCGCGGAGAGACGTCCACAAACCGCGAAATCCTGATGACTAGTAACGAAGAGGTTCATATCACCACTCGTTCAAAGACGTATGACAACCCTCCAAGTTCAAACAAACAATCGGAGATAGCCAAAGGCAAATCTCCCGTTGAAGATCCGATTCCTATTCCCCCCCCCTAACGGTCATCTCCATATCGAGAGGCCGCTGCTGGACACAGTGTTACGCCCACCCAAGGGCACCATACGAAAGGAGACATTCAATCGAAATACGCGAGCTGCCCAAAACTACAACATTGTTGAGGATTTGGCTCAAGCACCTTGCGCCATGTCGACTCTCGAGGTTCTCCAACACTTCCCTACGCAGCGTAGAACCCTACTTTCAGCACTGGGGGCAATGGACCCGGATACTTCAAACTCCATCATGTTTAACTTAGAGCACGCCAAACCTAGGCTTTCTCATCAGTTAGCCTTCCAGGTACATACAAAAATCCGTGGAAATACCATCCATCGCACAGTATTAGACGAAGGTGCTTCCACGTCAATCATGTCTTTGAAATGTTGGAGAGCCTTAGGCTCACCCGAGGTCACCACTTCTCCTACTACTCTCAAGGCGTTTGATGGACATGGTTTTCAACCTTATGGACTCATTCTTTCAATTGGTGTTGAACTGGGGGGAAAAACAGTATCCGTACACGTTGAAGTCGTAGATGCACCATTGGACTACAATCTCCTCCTTGGACGGAACTGGTTTTATGCCATGACCGCCATAGCATCTACAGTCTTTCGGATTGTGCAATTTCCTCATGAAGGGAAAATTGTCACTATTGATCAATTGGATTACTGTATTCCAGACTCCCATCCAAACTCCGCCAACACCGTCCCGTTATTGGATCAACCACGGTACCGGTTCCAAGACGTTGGTGTTGGTCTCATGAAGGATTCATCCCTCATTGGAGTTTTTCCAGAGCTTGGAACCCATGTTCAACCAATTACCATGATTTCATCGAGTATCACCCCGTCCAATGATTCATGGGTGATTCCGAGTCCCTCTCAGATTGACGACTACGGCAACTCTATGCCTCTGAACAGAAACCTCGCAGCATACAGTGCGATCCAATCAGCCACCGATTGGGTCGACTATTTTACTGATCATACCGTGGCCCAACTCTCGGCTGAAACTCATCCATACCCACCACTTTTTGATCCTCTCAATTTGATTTTTCCCACCGACGAATCAATTATGGGGGTTATGTGCGGTGATGAGCCACCATGGGGAGATTTTCATCATCGATCTTCATTCCCCACTATTCAGCCACTTGAGCCTGATACAAAACCCAGCACTTCACTTCGGATGGTTCAAACCAAGTTCCCCACTTCCCTCGACGAGGTATTTTCAGAAGGAAACTTGGCCAATCTTATGGCAACCACTCCCATCGATATTTCAGTGAAGCCTGGTATCGTGGAAAATGTACACATCGGCAAAACATGTACTCCCCTCGAAACGGAGTTCTATAGTGCCTACTTCAAAAATTTCCGCGATGTTTTCGCTTGGAGTTATGAAGAAATGCCAGGGATAGACCCCTCGATCGTGGTCCATGAAATCCCAACTTTCCCTGGCGCCCGACCTATTCGGCAAAAGCTTCGACCCGTCCATCCTTGTAAGGCAGCCGCCATTAAAGCAGAAGTTGAAAAAATTTTGCGTGCTGGTTTTATCTATCCTGTCCCATTGACAGAATGGGTATCCAACATCGTTCCCGTAGCCAAGAAACAGGGAACGATTAGGGTCTATGTTGATTACCATGATTTTAACAAGGCTTGTCCAAAGGACAACTACCCAACTCCGTTCATCGACCAGATCATCGATAACTGTGCCGAAAGTGTCATCTTTTCATTTATGGATGGCTTTTCTGGCTACAATCAAATCGATATCCTCCCAGCCGACCAGCACAAAACGACCTTTATCTGCCCTTGGGGGATCTTTGCATATCGAAAGTTACCTTTTGGCCTGAAAAATGCTGGGGCAACTTTCCAACGGGCGATGTCATACGCATTTCATGACATCAAACATATTGTAGAACCATATCTTGATGACCTTCTCGCTCACTCTCGAACTCGGGAAGACCATCCAGACCACTTAAGTGCCATTTTCGAAAGGTGTCGTCGCTACAATATACGTTTGAAACCGCATAAATGCGTCTTCTGTGTAGAAGTCGGAAAACTGTTGGGATTCATAGTCTCCAAAGACGGGATACGTCTAGATCCCGCAAAGGTAGCAGCTATCTTAGCCCTGCCTTCACCTACCAATATTCCAGAACTTCAATGTTTGCAAGGGCATGCAAACTTCCTACGCCGTTTTATCTGCAATCTATCCGAGATAACAAAAGGCTACATGCGGCTTCTCAAGAAAAATGTTCCCTTCATCTGGGATGATGAAGCCCAACGCTCCTTTGACAATCTAAAGGCAGCCTTAACTAAAGATCCTGTGATTCAACCCCCCGATTACACACGGGACTACATTCTTTATCTCGCAGCCTCGATTTCCACCATTGGTATGGTGCTGGTCCAAGAAGACCAAAACGGCATAGAACATGTGGTATACTATCTCAGTAAGAGTCTTCTTGACTCCGAAACCCACTATTCACATGTTGAAAAACTGGCTCTGGCAACAGTATTTGCTGTCCAGAGATTCCGCCACTACATCTTACTCCGCCGGACCACTATTATAGCCGACTTCAACCCAATGTATTACATCCTCACACGTCAGGTGCTTGGGGGAAAATACTCTTGTTGGATCGTCATCCTTCAGGAGTTTGACTTGGAGTTTGTCAAGGCTAAGTCCAAGAAGTCTTTGGTCTTCGCGGAGTTAATTTGTAACTTGCCCCGTGCTACTGAGCAACCCGAGCCCAATGATTCTCTTCCTGACGAATCACTGTTCCTCATTAGCACGTCTGATCCATGGTATGGGGATATTCTCTTATATCTCCAAACCCAACGCTTCCGTCCCGATCTCACCCGCGATGAACGGCGACGTATCAGACATCACGCAAAATACTACCTTATAGTGAACGATACTCTGTATCGTCGTGGTGTCGACACTGTCCTTCGACGTTGTTTGACCTTAGATGAGGCAGAACGCATTCTCAACGACTGCCACGCTGGAGCATGTGGTGGTCATCTCTCTGGGATGGCTACGGCCCAGAAAATACTGCGAGCGGGATACTTCTGGCCCTCAATTTTCAAAGACTGCATTGAAACAGTCAAGAAGTGTCTGCCATGTCAATTCTTTCATAGCAAAACACGCTCGCATCCTGCTCCACTCCATCTTGTCATTGCCGTCGGCCCCTTTTCCAAATGGGGCATCGATTTCATGCACTGTAAGCCCACTTCAACCGGGGGGCATAGCTATGTCATAGTAGCGGTCGACTATTTTACAAAATGGGCTGAAGCGATGCCTACGTATGCTGAAGATGGCAAAATAGCAGCACAGTTCATATTCAATCATATTATAGCTAGATTCGGTGTCCCACAGTCTATTGTGATCGATCACGGTTCCCATTTCAGGAACCATATGATCGAAGAACTAAGTTCCAAACTGGGTTTTCGCCATGAAAACTCAACCCCGTATTACCCACAAGCTAATGGCCAAGTTGAAGCCATTAACAAAGTCCTGAAATGAATGATTCAGCGTATTGTGGGTACCCAAAAATCCAATTGGCACTCAGCTCTGTTCTCAGCACTGTGGGCATACCGAACCTCAGTGAAAAGTGCTACGGGGTTTACACCATTCCAACTGGTGTATGGCCTAGAAGCCATTCTGTCGATTGAATGTGAAATTCCATCACTTAAAATAGCCATAGAGCTACTTCCACACACTACTTCCGAAGAGGAACGGTTTCTATACCTAGCTAAGCTAGATGAAACCCGCCGCGACGTTGCTCTGGCTAATGAAGCTCACAAAAAACGCGTCAAAGCTCAATACGACAAATCCGTTCAGCCTCAGATATTCAATGAGGGTGACCTCGTACTTACATATGATCAGATGCATGACAAGCTTGGAAAAGGTAAACTTGAATCTATGTGGTACGGCCCCTTCATTGTAAAACGTGTCTTAGAAAAAGGAGCCTATGAACTAATCGATTGTGATGGTACGCCATTGGCACGGCCCCGCAACGGGCTATACCTCAAACGTTTCTACACATGAGGTTACCCTACGCGGGTTACTTGTTGTACATAATGTACTTAGTTTGCTTTTGCTTTCTTTTTGGTGTGCGCGTGGACCTCATGTATCCACTCTTACTTTGGCTCGTGACTTTATGCGCAGATGTCTGCCTACTTTGGATTCGCCGACAGTGCAAGCTGACATACCCGGAATCTCGCTTCCGCAGCATGGGTAATCTATTCCCCAACTGGCGAGTTGATTTCTTCAGGAGCCAATTGTTTAGGTCCTGCAACCAATAATATCGCGAAGTACCATGCAGTCATTGGTCTCTTGACAGAGGTTGCTTCACTCGAGATTGACTCCTTATCGGTCTTTTTAGACTCTCAACTCGTGGTTTCTCATCTAAACCGTGTTTACACAGTTCGCGATCCTACGCTACTTCGTTTATTTCGAAGAGTACGCCTCTTGGAACGATCATTTAATTTTATTACATATCATCACATACCGAGAGAATTCAATTGTATTGCTGATTCATTGGCTAATTACATTTTGGATTGGCATCTTGCCCATACATAAACACATCATAAAAAATAAAATGCACAAGTCATTGTAAATATTCAGATCATAAATAGGTCCATATCACTGTATATAAAAAGTGTTTTTCCCAAAATACGTAAAGTTTGTGTCAAAGACAAAATTTGGGACCAAATCCCATATATACAAAATTTGGCTCTCAAAGCCTACATATCGTGTACATGCCGCAAAAAGATCAAAAGATCATCTATGGAGACCTAGGAGACCTATCATGTCCCTCATCGGACTCCTCCCGCTGCTGGTGGTAACATACTATAGCCCGAACCACCTTGCGAAGAAGTCGACTGATACGACCAGGCACACCTACGGTATGCTGCTGGAGGTGGTAAGGGACGTCATCCATCCTCATAGCAGGGATGCCATGAGTCAATCCCTGCAAGTTCCTCTCAATGTCCTAAACACCTCCTGCCTCGTCTTCATCCTCCTCCTCGTCAGGAACAACTTGACGATCGACACCACCATGACGTAGTGGAGAGTACCCAGCTGGTCTCTGTGGCCCACGGTCTGCAACATGCATGCGAATATACATTAGGCATCTTTTACACATTCTAAAAAAGCAATAAAAATTAAATATTCAAAAAGAAAAAATACATATCCATGAAGGTCATACCAGAGTCATCCCAGTCAGCATCCTCTGGCAATGCCAAGTCGATGTCCTCATGGAAATCTACCCCGGAGTAGGGATAGTCATCAATCATAACTATCTGCTCCTCTAGCCAAGAGAAGAAGTCCTCGCCAAAGGCTAGCCGCTGAGGTCCCCCGAGGCGTCCAGCATAGTCACTCCATCGAGCCATCCATGGCTCGGTAGGTGGACGAGGGCGCATAGATATCTGTGGACGCAGTAGTGGCACCCTCACCAAAAAGAAAGTAACCAGGATGCTCCCATAGCCAAACTGGGTATTTTTCCCAGTCCTACACTTGTGCACTTGTTCTTTCATGTTGGACAACACTGCCTCACACCAGTTGAAAACTGTTCCTCCCATGCACTCTGCTGCAAGATTCACTTGTGTGCGGGATGCCTGATGTGGACTCACGCTTCCTGCTACACGCATGATAGTAAATAGTACGGTTTTTACAGAAATATTTATGACCTCCTTTATGGCCACCTTCCCACTTTTCTTACTTGAACCCGCCTGGCAATATCGAGCAATCACGTCATCTGTGCTTGAGTCTGAGGCTGAGTATCCAGTAAAATTCACCCGGGCTCCTCTTTTCGAGAGGCCCGTGAGGAAGTAAATATCCTCGAGTTGGATTTCAAGCACGTGCTCTCCCACTCGAAAAGCTCGAATGTTAGGGTCCCACAATTGGATAAGATGAGTAAGGAGCTTGGGTTGCTGACGAATCCCTTTGGTTTTGAAGAACTTTAGCAAACCACATTCTCGCAATGCGGTCACGGTTGGTAAGTCATTTTCGGCTGCAAAATCATCCGCTTCGTGCTCTCTCTCTTTCCAGCTTACCATTTTGCTCCGAATAAGTTGCAAATCCCTGCAAAAGGTCAAACAAAGCAATTAGTAACTATTTAGCAACTTAGTTCCAGCAGAAAATTGGAGAAAATTTGATTTTTTAAACTCAAAATTTGCCTTTGCCGCGTCTGAGGGATATTCTACCGCGCGGCAGTCCACACTACCGCGCCTCGGTTTGGGCATACAGAGCGTTACTGTGAGACAGTACCGCGTTTTTCGATAGAGCCCCCACGCGGTAGTGTGAAGGGCGATTCTTGCCTAAAAGGGCTTGCTAAAAAATCAAATTTTTCTTGGTGAAAGAAAAAATTTCTTTCATAAAATGAAAGAGGGGCTCAAGCACTCTTACCTGGCGCAGACGGCTGTCGAAATGGTGTCCCAGAACTCCCGGTATGGATCTTTGAAATCTTGATCCTAAATGGGTGAAAATGTCTCCTTTGGGTAAAAAACACAAATGAATAGTAATTTCTATCTTTTACCATTCCTTATATAACATTTTTTCACATTTTTTTTAATTAATTAATTACTATTTTAAATAGTTGAAATAAACCCTTGTTCACATTTGCTATTGTCCAGTTTTTGAGCATTTATTGACAGGATCCTCGGTAAAAATGCGATACATTCACACTGGTGTTTATTCATGATTTGACCTTCATTTCAAGCCCACTTTATCTTTTTCGTGCTCTGGATTTAAAACTTGAAAAAGATTCCAAGCGCTTTTACACCCGTGTCGTGCTTGTCAAACTCGAGTAAACGGTGTCGAGTACGGTCAGCTTTACTCATGCTCGTTAAACAATGAGGAAAGTATTATCCTGGTTGTATTTTATTCTTTTTTCGGGCCAGAATAATTTAAAATTACGAAAAAGACCATAGGAGTCCATAGTTAAGCTCTTTTCAGACTCCTTAAAATTGAAAAGATTGCCAAGTGATCTTGACTCTTTCACACTGGTAAAAGTATTTGAAAGGTCGTCTATTCGGTGATAGGTTACCCCTTTTTCGGCCCGTCTAGACTATTTACGAGAAAGGTATACCTCAGTCAATCTCGGCTGGGAGAGTTCTCTCGGGAATTGTTTTACACTTTTTCGGGATCGAGGGACTAAATTTTACGAAAAAGTACATTATGGAGCTTCCTTTAAGTTTTTCAGGCTCTCTAAATATGAAAAACTACCGAGTTTTCCTTCCTTGGACTCGTTAAAATGTTAACATCGAAGGACCCACTTTGGGACGAACCCCTCCTTTCTCAAGTTCGTAAAACATATGAGATTGGAGTCATCCATGAGATGAGCTACACCGAGCATCTGTTATCCTCTTCAAGCTCTCAAAACAAGAAAGAGGTACTCGTCCATCATGTCGGGGAAATATGGGGGGATAAGTCAAGTTTATTTATGGCAGCTTGTCAGTTGTTACCTTTGAACATGGCATGTATCCATCTCTTGTCTATATTGGGTATCCATTTTTCACTGAGTTATGGTGATCATCATGAGTCGTCTCCCTGGCCACGAGCCTACTCATCCGATGTCTATCCTCTATTTGTCAATAATCCCTGCTGCCAAGTCTTGTTACATGCCATTATATGTTCAAAGGGTTGCGTTGTTCAGAGTCGTTCATTGTGTCAGGCCTCCGTTGTGTCAGTACATACTCCATTGTTTCATCATCTTATCGTTCGTGCCGATTTCGTGTCGATGATGTGGGAAACATCATGGCCCACCTTCGACGAGTCTATTCCTGTCGACACCAAATCACTATCCGGGAATTAGACTTAGGAATCAACCATTAGTACCTTGTTACCTGCATGCCTCAATGGCAGTTTTCCTCGTGTTTGACAGTAGGTTCACATCATTGGCCTCTGATCAAGCAATCTCTCGGATGCTCGACATCAACTCATTCATTCGCATTTCATTGAGATGTACTATTGATACCTTGGGAATCATCGTCATCATTGGCGATCTCCCTCGCATTTGTTAACGGTCCACATCATTGACCGGTAATCAAATGGTTTCTACCATGTTCGACTTCAACACCTTGTAATCGCATGGTTAGATTCGTATCTTTTGCGATCGGGTAGAAGACCCTGGGCGCATCGTTGTATCTTGATTGCGTTCAGGTTGCGATGGGGATGTCCTTTGTATTGTCACACAGATCCACTTATTGTATTGGTTGTGGCTGTGTCATTATTGTCTCATGGATCTACGCTTGTTCATAGTAGCCATGGTCTGTCCACAGTCTATATCATTTCAGTACTCATGGATCTGCAATGTATTGGTCGGCAGCCATGCTTTGCGTCATTTGTTTCCGAGCATGGGAATGACCGCCTCGGTGGTATATCTAACACTTTGTTTCTGTTTCAGCTCCTTGTCGCTCTCCTCGATGCTATCTCTGCACATTATGTTCGTAAAGTCTTTCGGCCATCAGTCCCTTCTGACCTCACACTTTAGGGGGCATCTGTTATACCTCTATATTCCACAGTGTCGCATCTCCACTACAAACAGAGTTGACGACACTTTCCCTACTGTTTTAAACCATCCAGAAAAGACAAATGATGAGTCAACCTTGAAGGTGAATCTATCCTAACAATTTCTGACCCACCTAAGACTTTATCTACACACACTACCGCGCCTTGCTAATTTGTCAAAATGCGGTACTAGACACTACCGCGCTATGCTTTTTCCCCAAAACGCGGCAGTCTCGCATTGTGATAAGACTGCAGAACGCGGTACTCTTTTAATAGCCTTTTTCCCTTGGCTTGTGGGATTTTGGATTTTCGAAGATAATGGAAGATTGAGGTCCCTGATTCGATCTCAACTCATCTCCTTCGATTAGAAACCCTGATCCACTTATCTCTCCCTAGATCCACCCATCTCTCTTGTTGGTTAACCTTACCATTTACTATAAAAGAGAGGCATTCCATTGGGAAAGGAGAGGACTCTTGAGAGTACCAAACTTATGGTCTTACAGCATTGTGGAGAAAGCTAGAGGAGAAGACACTTGGAGCTGGAGGATTGGCTTGGACATCAAGCACCTTTTGTAAGTATTCTTCAAGTTGTAATGGAATAACTTGTCTTGTTTTCCCAAATCATTTGTGTTAATTTTGTTTTAATGATATGATTTGTATCTTTCATAGATTTAGATTCTAACTCATGTTTCAGGTTGCTAGAGAATAGTGCATTCTTGTGTCTTGGTTCCATTTTGATAGGTTCATTTGTGAGGGCTTGGAGATTGGAACAACTACAAAAACAAGCATCTGGATAGAAGGTCAGTTAAACTTCTTTAACTCTTTCTAGCATTTTAATCTTGAGATGTTTGTTAGATATAGGGATTCGAGGTAGCATTTTTTTTGACTTGTTTCTTGCTTTAAAGTTAGTTTAAAGTCTGCTTTAAAGTTAAGAGAGTTTTGGCTTATCCGTAGGACAAAATTCTACATAACACTGATTTAAAGAAATTGCAATACAAGTTCTTAGGTGTTCTCACATACTTTTGGATTAAATAACAATCCTCTGGTCGATGTCCTCTGCATCGACATATTTTACACCACGGTCCTTGCTGTTGATTTAGTGGATTTGGTGCTCCACTATCAATGTAATCTTTGAAAACTGGACAGTGTTCTTTCAAGTGTCCCTCTGCTTTGCATTTTGTACACCATACTTCTTCTCTGACTTCTTTTCCTTTCTTAATGTCTTGGAGTTGTAACATTAGAGTTGCTATCTGGTTCTGGATCTGGATCATTCCTTGGCTTGTTTCTCCTATCGGCGAAGCTTCTAGCTTCATCGCGACCTCTAATGCTTCTGTCTGCGACGCAACCTTCTGTTGCATCAATGGAGGTTTGATATGTGGCAATAGCACAACTATGAACCACTCTTGGTGCTATTGTGGTGCAATGTCGAAACTTACTTGGTCTAACAGTGCTTTAAACTTCTGGTCAAATTTCCATACTGACTCAGTTGTTTTCTGCTTAATCTCTTTTAATTCTATTATACATTGTGATTCAGACTTTGGTTTCTTGAACTCTCTTAAGAGAGTAGCCTTGATATCTGGTAGGGTCCTATTCTGTTCGACATAATATTTCATGAACCAAGTTAAGGCTCTGTCCCTGAATGTAGTGATGAGCTGTGCATGCTTAACAACATCATCTTGGACTTGCTTGATGTTACACACAGCTTCACAAAGAAACCAACGTTGCTCACGGTTTGATATGCCGGATCTTCGCGGAACTGGCACTTCACAGCACTGTGTCTCCGGAGCGCAGTAACTTTGCTTTCATGTATATTCTCCTGGGGGTGATCCAGGTTCTACACGATTTAGGGAATCAACAAAAACCCTTTTCACCGGCCTTTTCAGCAACAGTCTGCAAGTAGACTGAGGTCTCACCCAAGGCGAAGTTATGGGGAGGTTGTGGAATCAAGTTTCCACAACCAATGATGCGCACTTCAATAGAATGGTGGACTGTGCGAAGTTCACCTACTTTGCATCTAACACTTAGGCTATCATGCATCCAAGGACTGCGTGATGCGAGGTGACTGCTTAATAATAGGACAACGCGACTACAGGACAACGCTTCCTCTTTACCACTTACACAACTTCAACAGACTTTACTCAGTGTAAGTTATACATTCAACAAGCATACTACATTGTAAACCTTGCAATCTTATACAACACAACGAACCATGATGTAACTGCGCACTTCCAGTGCTTCACTTCAGGGAATCACACTATACAGACTTCGTTGGCTTACGTGTTTACCCAATCAATTTAGGATTCCATATGACTTAGGAATACTTGCACATTCAACATATTATGCATACATGTTCAGCACTTAACATATTATTCCTATCATTCGTTCTTCTGGAGAATATACATGAAAGCAAAGATACATTTACTCATAAACAGGAATTTAACCATTCAACAAAAGCAAATGCACATCCAATCACATAACACAATGATTTAACGTGGTTCACCCCCAGGATGGGAGCTACATCCACAGGAACTGCTGTTATATTATCAATGGGAAGGGTACAACAGTTCCAGTCAGCGCACTCAGCTGCAGACTCTCTTATCTCTTCAATAGGTATCTGCGCACACAGCTGCAAAGCCTTTTTACACTAAGTCTCTCCACAGAGATCAATATTCAACAATAATCTCAATCTACATCTCTCTCTCTAACCCATTCCCTTACAAAATATGCCCTTTTATAGACCATGCCCTTAGGTCATGTATTTACATTCATGATGGGATAAAAAACCCTAAGGTTGTTACCCAAAACTCGTGCGATTACCCCGCTAACTAGGATTGTTAGGCTATGATAGCAACTCGTTGTCGTGGCCATCCTTCTCCGCATGGTCAAGTCACTTTCAGCCCCTTTGTCGAGCGCATGCCGACAGGTCGCTTTCATCCTGTCATTCCTTCTCTAACGGCTTCATGCAGACGGTTCACGTATTGTTTCCTTTGTTCATGCGACTGGTCGTTTTCCTTCTTATCCAATCCTTACCCACCTGTTGGGAATCTCAGAGTATCTTAACCAAAACAGATCGCCGACCGATCTCGCCGGAATTTATACTGTTTTCCGTCCAAAACTATGCCATGCCGGATCTTCGCGGAACTGGAACTTCGCAGCACTGTGTCTCCGGAACATACTTTTGGATCAAATAACAATCCTCTGGTCGATGTCCTCTGCATCGACATATTTTACACCACGGTCCTTGCTGCTGATTTAGTGGATTTTGTGCTCCACTATCAATGTAATCTTTGAAAACTGGACAGTGTTCTTTCAAGTGTCCCTCTGCTTTGCATTTTGTACACCATACTTCTTCTCTGACTTCTTTTCCTTTCTTAATGTCTTGGAGTTGTAACATTAGAGTTGCTATCTGGTTCTGGATCTGGATCATTCCTTGGCTTGTTTCTCCTATCGGTGAAGCTTCTAGCTTCATCGCGACCTCTAATGCTTCTATCTACGACGCAACCTTCTGTTGCATCAATGGAGGTTTGATATGTGGCAATAGCACAACTATGAACCACTCTTGGTGCTATTGTGGTGCAATGTCGAAACTTACTTGGTCTAACAGTGCTTTAAACTTCTGGTCAAATTTCCATACTGACTCAGTTGTTTTCTGCTTAATCTCTTTTAATTCTGTTATACATTGTGATTCAGACTTTGGTTTCTTGAACTCTCTTAAGAGAGTAGCCTTGATATCTGGTAGGGTCCTATTCTGTTCGACATAATATTTCATGAACCAAGTTAAGGCTTTGTCCCTGAATGTAGTGATGAGCTGTGCATGCTTAACAACATCATCTTGGACTTGCTTGATGTTACACACAGCTTCACAAAGAAACCAACGCTGCTTATGGTTTGATATGCCGGATCTTCGCGGAACTGGCACTTCGCAGCATTGTGTCTCCGGAGCGCAGTAACTTTGCTTTCATGTATATTCTCCTGGGGGTGATCCAGGTCCTACACGGTTTAGGGAATCAACAAAAACCCTTTTCACCGGCCTTTTCAGCAACAGTCTGCAAGTAGAATGAGGTCTCACCCAAGGCAAAGTTATGGGTAGGTTGTGGAATCAAGTTTCCACAACCAATGATGCGCACTTCAATAGAATGGTGGACTGTGCGAAGTTCACCTACTTCGCATCTAACACTTAGGCTATCGTGCATCCAAGGACTGCGTGATGCGAGGTGACTGCTTAATAATAGGACAACGCGACTATAGGACAACGCTTCCTCTTTACCACTTACACAACTTCAACAGACTTTACTCAGTGTAAGTTATACATTCAACAAGCATACTACATTGTAAACCTTGCAATCTTATACAACACAACGAACCATGATGTAACTGCGCACTTCCAGTGCTTCACTTCAGGGAATCACACTATACAGACTTCGTTGGCTTACGTGTTTACCCAATCAATTTAGGATTCCATATGACTTCGGAATACTTGCACATTCAACATATTATGCATACATGTTCAGCACTTAACATATTATTCCTATCATTCCTTCTTCTGGAGAATATACATGAAAGCAAAGATACATTTACTCATAAACAGGAATTTAACCATTCAACAAAATCAAATGCACATCCAATCACATAAAACAATGATTTAACGTGGTTCACCCCCAGGATGGGAGCTACATCCACAGGAACTGCTGTTATATTATCAATGGGAAGGGTACAACAGTTCCAGTCAGCGCACTCAGCTGCAGACTCTCTTATCTCTTCAATAGGTATCTGCGCACACAGCTGCAAAGCCTTTTTACACTAAGTCTCTCCACAGAGATCAATATTCAACAATAATCTCAATCTACATCTCTCTCTCTAACCCATTCCCTTACAAAATATTCCCTTTTATAGACCATGCCCTTAGGTCATGTATTTACATTCATGATGGGCTAAAAAACCCTAAGGTTGTTACCCAAAACTCGTGCGATTACCCCGCTAACTAGGATTGTTAGGCTATGATAGCAACTCATTGTCCTGGCCATCCTTCTGCGCATGGTCAAGTCACTTTCAGCCCCTTTGTCGAGCGCATGCCGACAGGTCGCTTTCATCTTGTCATTCCTTCTCTAACGGCTTCATGCAGACGGTTCACGTATTGTTTCCTTTGTTCATGCGACTGGTCGTTTCCCTTCTTATCCAATCCTTACCCACCTGTTGGGAATATCAGAGTATCTTAACCAAAATAGATCGCCGACCGATCTCGCCGGAATTTATACTGTTTTCCATCCAAAACTATGCCATGCCGGATCTTCGCGGAACTGGCACTTCGCAGCACTGTGTCTCCGGAGCGCAGTAACTTCACGACGATGGCTCTCTTACACTGTCGATGTTGTGCTACGTTGTATCCTCGCATCTCCTAAATCTAACTGATCAAAATTGGCTTACTTGGGCCAGGCCCAACAGTGCGGCCTGATGTGGTTCTCTTGCAGGAAACCATGCATTTGGGGTTGGAGACATGTATTTTATTTCAATTGATTTGACCCAAATAGAAGTGTTGTGGTATTGATTTGGTGGGTCAGTCAGGTGGTCTCCTCTCTGCCTAGAACCCCCTTGTGGCTTATTTTGTGGCATTTAAAACCTATGCAGGAATTATGTTAGAAGGTCGTTTCTGTGGGACGGAACAATGCTTCAACATTGTTAATATTTATGGACCTTATCATCATCGTCATATTTTTTCGGATCCTATTTTTGCTAGTTCGTCTTTTCAGAGTCGTGGCCTCATTATCGGAGGGGACTTGAACCTCACTCTTTCTGCGGATGAGGTTTGGGGCTATAGGCGCATGGTCGATCCTCTTTCATCTTACTTCAAAGAACATTTCGACCTTATGGGTCTTGTTGACATTGTGCCGGCTTAGATGATCCCTACCTGGAACAATGGTTGGGCTAGTATTCATGGTGTTTCCAAGTGCTTACATCGCTTCTTGTTACATGAGGATGTTGTTGGAAAATTTGGCAAGCTCCGCTCTTGGGGGGAGGCCACTGGTGTTTCTGATCATAAGGCTATCGTTCTTCAGTTCGAGCTTATTGTGGAGAATAGGAGGTATCCCTTCAAGTTTAATAGTATGTGGATGGAGGATGCATAGTTTTGTGATATGGTCAAGAATACATGGACGAACTTGGGACACTTTGAACACTTGTCACACCTTCATGCTCTTCACAAAAAACTTGATGCTCTTAGGGATAAGGTGATTAAGTGGGACAAAAAAAAAAGAACATGCATGAGGACTTGGTAGATATCAAAGGAAGACTGAATTATCTCAAGGATGTGGTGGATGAGGATTTTTTCTCCCCGACCAGGAAAGAGGCTATCTAGGGGCTTATTACCCAGAAGGAGCGTATTCTAATCCAATTGGAAAATACCTGGAGACTGAAGAGTCGTTCTCTCTGGGTAGCCAAGGGTGATAGTAACACAAAATGTTTCCAACATTATCCGAATCTCCTGAGGAATGTGAATTCTATATGGGAAGCTTGGGGAGGTGATGGTGTGATGAAAAGTGATCATGACTCCATTATGCTTTCGACGGAAGTGTATTTTCAAGGTATTTATCATCAGAACCAGGTGGGAAACTTAAAGGCCCAACTAAATATCGTTAAGCTCTTCCCTCATTTTTTCTCTGTTGAGGATGGATTGAAGATTGGGGCGACTGTCTCCTTGGATAAAATAAAGTTGGTTCTTCGTTCTTTTGTCAAAGAAAAGAGCCCAGGCCCGGACAGCTGGACTATGGAGTTTTTCCTATTTCTTTGAGTTGTTTGGAAAGGAAATTTTGTTTGTTGTTGAAGAACATAAGGTTAAAGCTACCGTTCCCAATATTTTAAACTCAACCTACCTTACTTTGATTCCCAAGTGTGACAAGAAGTTGGATTTCAATGACTTTCGGCCCATTTCACTTTGTAACTTACTTTACAAGTTGATCACCAAGATCATTGCTTTACGGATTAAATTTTTTCTGACAAAGCATATTTCTATGGAGCAGTTCGGTTTCCTTTGAAATCGTCAAATTCCTTATGCTGTTGGTGTGGCCCAGGAATGTTTACATTCGGTCAAAGTGAAAAATTTGTAGGCTTTTATTCTTAAATTAGACATGATCAAGGCTTATGACAAGTTGGATTGGTCCTACCTTAGACTGCTACTTATACATATCAGTTTCCCTCTAATGGTGGCCCATTGGGTTATGGTGTGTATCTCCTCCAGCAGCTATGCAGTTCTTATAAACGAATCTCCTACTAAGTTCTTTTCGGGTAGTAGAGGTATTCGCCAAGGTTGTCCGCTCTACCCCCTCCTATTCATTCTAGTGATTGAGGGGTTGAGTAGACTCATTAAGGAATCCAATGATACACATACTATTAAAAGTATTAAACTCACTCGTGCTCTTGCTTTAACTCATTTGTTGTTCGTTGATGATGTTATGATTTTTGGAGCTACGAATTTAAAGGAATGGTCTTTGAACTTATCGAGCATCAGTTACTCTCTGGATTACCATGAATTTATAGTGCACAACCAGTTACTCTCTGGTTTTACCAAGAATTTTAGTGCACAACCAGTTACTCTCTGGTTTTACCAAGAATTTATAGTTCTTTCAGGGTCCTTGCTTTCCTGCAATGACCAAAGTTTCCAACAATAAAAAATAGTGTATCAGCTTAGCCATTAGAAGATTTATACCCGAAATCTTTACTATTCCAAACAAGAAATAAATGAAAATGAATACTTATCTGTATTGTGCATTTCCTTTCTGGTCCACAGGATCCTGCTTCGCTTTGCAAGCCTTGGGATCGCCTATGGACTTGGATGTTTGGCCAACACGTATGTTTCTCCATAACATCAAATATTTAATGTCTAACCAGTACATCTTCATGCCGACTAGATTTACCAAGCATTTGTGGTGCCCAACCAGTCCCATACCTGGTTGCCCCTCTCCATTGTCGAGGTAGCACATTCATCTGGGTCATTGACCAATGGAAGGAAATTGTGCCACTGACCATTATAGGTCAAAGCTCTACTATGGAGCCATAGGCATATAAAAGCCTTTCACTAATACCTCCACAACACCCAAGAAAATAATGTCAAACCAATACACCGACTAGGTTCATTAGGCATGCAACAACCCTTCATCAATACCTCCACAACACCCAAGTAAATAATGCCAAACCAGTACACTGAATGGGTTCATTAGGCATACAACAACACTTCATGCACATAAAAATTCTTCATCCGCACAAGGATGGCACTCCTTCTCCTGGGAAAACCAACGGTTCCCTTTAGGAAATCTATATGTGATTTTCTTGACTACAGGCTATCATGGCCCCATGATGCCCACTCACACTACACAAAGGTTACCACTGCTCATATAGTCCTCTTGAGCATCATTTCTTTACTTTTCCTCTGAACGTGCAACACCAAATTGCACCTGTGTAAGCTGATAGCACAAGAAGGATAAGCAAACTCATCAATATTGCTACTCTAAAATTGTAGCCATATTTCATAACATTCACTATCAAGTATTGAAACACCAGGAATGCATCCATTCCCTTAGGGTGTAGTCAATATTGACAACCCTATCATAACCCAGCACCAGAAAGGTGTGCACTCCCTTTCGGGTGTGAGACATGTAGGCCCTAATCAAAGTCAAGCAGTCTGTAATAATAATGAAATAATAAAACATGCTCTAATAACCAGACATGTTTATTCCGAGTTAGGGTTATAGAATACTCATCCCTTTCTAGATGTATCTTTCCTTCATTTGCGAAGAGTGGGGGCTCCCTTCTCTGAGTCAATAGTACTTCAGTTTACCACCGAAATATTTTCACGTTCCATAATCCACACATGCTTTCTTGGCACAATTTTACTGTCTCACTCACATGCAGTGCAGCTGAGGTATTATCAAAATTCACAATGGCGTTTCACCCAAAACCCATTTCCAAAGCATGGGATCCTTCCCATCTAGTTTGGATTCTGCAGGCCATCACACATGGTCTTCCTGCAATGTGTCATCCTGGCACACTTATCAAATAGCCAAACAGTCAGCAACATTTAACAATAAACTTCAAATCCGATTGTTCCATAACCAATCAATGTTATTAATAATTAAATTCAATATGAATTTGCAATTCTGTCTACTACATAAATTGATTTGGTTAGCAATGAGGCTATCTTCATATTGTTTGGCTCTTGTAAGTGGTATCACTCTATCCATTGTGGTTTCACCCTTGCTACCACGAACATCCACCTACAACATGTCCTCCTAACACAATTTTATATAAGCCAAACAGTGATTAGTAATTATAAGCAAATTCTCAAATCTAAAATCTACAAATCTATTTTCCTACAGAAATTAGATTTGCAACCATGAGATTATTCTCATAAACTTAAATCAAACAATTTTCAGATTTGTTTCATGCATAAGTTACAACCATGAGAACTTTCTCATAACCTTTGGATTCTGCACATGGTAGATCCCGATCTTTACTATGGACTTATCCTCATTGCCATACGCAAGACTTTTCTACCTGGAAACTAAAACTTCAATCAGCCAAACACGTTGTGAGTATCTATGCATATGATCCTTTCATTGCCACAACAGTCACTGAAGTGATCTCAGAATTATAACACTCAATAATTCAAACACCTTCAGCTATTAACATTTGAAATGCAATGAAATATATACATTTCTATAAATGCATCATTATCACAATAAAATTGCAAGACACAGTCACGCTATCCATGCAATTTAAATAAACTGTAAATACTCATTACTTCACATTCCATGCAACTCTGTCCTTCCAACAGAGTGCTCTGGTAGCCCATCACATGTCAACCTTCTTCATGCATCCTTTATCCTGCATTCATAGTAGCTCATGAAATGGTCTCATGATTAACAACAGTCCACCATTTCATCTATTATCTAATTGCATTGAAACATATATATGTCACACCTATGCATTCGCACAATGCATATCAACATGTGCACCCACACATATGTATGCACATTCACAACATTTACATAATCTTTTAATGTGCATTCAATCAATGCATAACCCCTCAAGACAACCTTGCATTAATCCATGAATACTAGGCATTTCAACAAATTATGGCCTAACCATGCCTATCTCATATGACATACACTACAACATGACTATAAGTCTTTGCTTTCTTTGGTTGTTAAACTCACAACCAATATACACAAATGGTATGATATAATTTCATATGAATGCATTGAGGTTTCTAAGAAACTATAGGGTGTAAGGCTCCTTGCCTTCACTTACCCACACCTGACCATACTTGGTAGGATTATATTCGTATTCAGGCACTCAGTCTCACATGCAAACAATTCAACATAGTTTAAGCATTGTTGAAGGGATCTCACCAAATCCTCTTTCAACATTCATGTAATTAAGCACAAATAACCATTACCTGCATGGATGTTATTAACATCGCTTGATGTTACCTGATCAATTGGCCTCTTACCAAGGCTACACAGTCCTTTTTTCCAACATCATGATCATAGATTTGTTGCACCATCCTTTCCTCTTAAGGTTGTTGATCTTATGCAACAATCATCATCCACATCTTCAGCCATGCTTCGGTTGTCTTTGTTCCTACAACCAATGCGAACACAACTAATTATTAGCAACCATAATAATTATCTTGAGTGGCTCATTGCATATGTAAAACCTCACTATTTTACACGCAAAAATATTTTCACATGCACTGTGCGATGTTTATTAATATGCCATCTAGTGCATATTCATCTCATCTATCCAATTGCATTTTCAATCATGCTTCTATGATCTGGCCCCTACAACATTAGTTGTCATCAACCATAGGAAATACCATTAGTGGGCTATCGGATGTGTAACTTCACTACCTTTACCCATATGCAACATCATGCTCATGCATAAGCAATTCACATGCATTATGCAATGACTCTCTAATCATGCCCACTAATTCATATGCATTACTCTCTTGTATTTCCAACATCCCTATGCCATAATTTCCAGTATATATAAACTCAGGAAATATAAATACAATAGCAAGAGCGGAGTTAAGGAATTATCCCTTTCCAATTCCTCATCATGACATGGAGTTCCCCCTCCACATCATAGCTGATCCTTTTCTTGGCTTTCCTACCAAGCATACAAGCAATCATTAGCTATGATCTTCTCATGAATTAGAAATTCAACATATACATACGTGTAATCATTCATTCTTGATATTTTCCAAATATGCAATTCTTATGCTACAAACAGAAATAGTTTAAGGTGAGGAATTTCCCTCTTATTGACATTGCCTTACTACTCCCATTGCTCTTCCGCAATGCATATTACAGCCAATTACTCTTAATAAGGCCTCCACACCCTTCTATGCAATTCCTGCTTCTCATCCCAAGCATAGAGAATGCATTTCACACTTTCAACGACTATCTTTGGAGCATGACGAGGGTCAAGGGGGCTTTCCCCCTTGTGGTTTCCCTGCGCCACTGCAGGGCAGGTTGAGAGCAGCGTCCTTGTTTTTTTTTTTTTGTAAATCCTTCGATTTCGCGCAATTTGGCGCATAAGTTCCATGGCATTTTTCAACTTTCGGCACTTGAAAAATCTCCCTGGAAAACAACTGAAATTCCTTGTTTTGGAGCAACTCACCGAGTTCTTCCAACCTGTTTCGGGCCAACTCGCCGAGTTCTTCCGGTCGAAAAACTCAGCTTTTCCTGCCGATTCGTTGCGGAGCAACTCGCCGAGTTCTGCCGTTTCGGACGAACTCGCTGAGTTCTGCCGCCGTTTCGGGCCAACTCGCTGAGTTCTGCCGAAATTTCCTCTTTTGCTGCCGGAAAAACACTTAGAAAAATCTTCCGCCGTTTTGGGCCAACTTGCCAAGTTCTTCCGCCATTTCGGACCAACTTGTCGAGTTCTTTCGCCGTTTCAGATCAACTTGCCGAGTTCTTCTATCGTTTCAGACCAAATTGCTGAGTTCTTCTTCCATTTCAGACCAACTTGTCGAGTTCTTCCTCCATTTCGGACCAACTTGCCGAGTTCTTCCGCCGTTTTGGACCAACTCGCCAAGTTCTCCCGCCGAAAAACACTTGGAAAATTTTTCAAATTTTTCTTTCTTTCCTAGGCACTTCCACAACTTTGTCGGCGCAACTCAGCCAAATTCGTTGACCGTTTCGGCTCCACTCGGCGAGTTTCATTGAAACGCATCGGCTCGACTCCACGAGACTCACTGAAACGTGTTGGCCCAACCCAAACAAAAACACTTATAAAATGTTTGAAAATTTGAAAATTTCTTAAGGATCAGTGTTGAGCAGGAGGGATACTTACCTCTGCAATTGCGATAGGTAACCCATGAAGGCCCAATGCTGCAACCATCAGCTCTGATACCAAATGTAATGTACTCACCCCATTGGACCCAATTCCTAGAAGGGAACATGATGCCAAATTTTGGGCTTTCACATAATCTCAGCCAAATTCATTAGAGTCACATGAACAAAACATTTGTGTGCAGATGCAAACAAATCAAACCTGCATAGAGAAATTAACTTATCCACACACATTACTCATGCATACAGCATATCAACAGTCATCAAATTAATACAGTGGAGAAGTAAATACACAGACATAGAAAAACACTTATCTTTGTTGTGCAATTGTCCCACACAACTAGCTATGTCGCTGCAATGTTCCACCCAACCATAGGCCAGTTGTGTTCATCAATCTCTCAACACAACTGCCACCCCCGAGTTGGGCATGATTCTTACAAGGAAAATGGGACATTCCATCTCATTCACAGCCAATTACTCATTTCATCTCAACCAAGCCAGTCCACAGCTGGGTTTATCAAGCTACATTTGAACCCTGGATGCTTGCTCTCAAGCTCAAGCCAAAGCAATGGATTTACCAATAGGATGGTCATGGGTTTGGGTTTTCCCCAAATTGTTTCCAACCAAAAATGAATTGTGGGATGGGGAAAAACATTCACAGGGAGGAAAAACGATTTATCCCCAACCATCTCAGCATTTAATATCCAGAACGGTCTCTATGGAACCCCAATTCGATTTTCCATCTTCCCCACTGGTATACAACACAAAAATGCCCTTCTCCCAGCTGAGGATCAAGGAGAACACCCAAAAACATGGCTGGAAAACGCCCAGGTAGCTCCAAACTCGTGAGGGAGAGAAATTGCTTGATGGATGATGGCTTGGGGAGCAATTCATGGCTCTTTTCTTTCCCAAGAAGCAAAACATAATTTCCCATGCAGGGTGGCTTTCCCATACCCGAATTTGGACAGCCATACCTCTCATTCCCCAAGGCATTAACTACCTCAACCAACTCTTGGGAGAAATCAATGATTGGGTACAAACGTCAACATGGGTAGTTGGGGGTTTGATTGGTTCTCTCATTGACACTTGTCTTGACTTGATTGGCTCCAAGGGTTTGAATGTTTTCCCTCCCAATTCCTTGTAAGATCATGCCCCCATCTCTTGTTGCATTGAATAGCTAGTTGTGGGTATTTTATTAAAGTGCATATTTACATGATATTCACAATTCCACTGTGCCTGGCTAGCACGTAAACGATATGCATCAATAAATCGATGGTGGGGCCTTGTCCTTGAGCTCCTCACCATGATTTTATAACAATATTACATCATTTACATTTGAATGTAATGGGGTCAAAATGGGGACATTACACTGTGGAGCAGTTTGGTTTCCTTTCAAATCGTCAAATTCCTTATGCTGTTGGTGTGGCCCAGGAATGTTTACATTCGGTCAAAGTGAAAAATTTGCAGGATTTAATTCTTAAATTAGACATGATCAAGGCTTATGACAAGCTGGATTGGTCCTACCTTAGACTGCTACTTATACATTATCGGTCTCCCTCTAATGGTGGTTCAGTGGGTTATGGTGTGTATCTCCTCCAGCAGCTATGCAGTTCTTATAAACGGATCTCCTACTAAGTTCTTTTCGGGTAGTAGGGGTATTCACCAAGGTTGTCCGTTCTACCCCCTCCTATTCATTCTGGTGATTGAGGGGTTAAGTAGACTCATTAAGGAAGCCAATGATACACATACTATTAAAGGTATTAAACTCACTCATGCTCTTGCTTTAACTCACTTGTTGTTCGTTGATGATGTTATGATTTTTGGAGCTGCGAATTTAAAGGAATGGTCTACGTATAAGCATTTACTAGATGTTTTCTGCTTAGCCTCAGATATGGCTATTAGTTCTACTAAGCCTTTCTTCCTCTTGAACTACAAAGATTTGCGGTGTGTGGAACACTTAAAGAGTTTGCTCCCTTATAAAGTGGTAGACCTCGATACTGGTTTCTGGTATTTGGGATATTTCATCAAAGGAAACAACTACAGGGTTGAAGATTGGCGCTGGATGATCCAGATAATTGATAGAAGGGTTTCTAATTGGTCATTTAGATGGATTTCCATCGGAGAGCATTTGGTATTAGCACAATTGGTGCTTTAAAGTATACTAGTTTTCTGGTTTGGGCTTCGGAGAGTGCCCACATCTATTATCAATATCATTCAAAGCAGGATCTTCCAGTTCATTTGGGCAGGTAAACCACATATGAGGAAATTTCACTTAACGTCATGGCAGAGCCTTTGTTGGCCTAAGTCTAAAGGTGGTTGGGGTCTAAAAAACCTGGAGATTTTTAATTGCGCGATGAGAACCAAAATCTTATGGAGGGCACTTGGAGGAGGTGGTTTTTGGAGTGAGGTTATCCAGTAAAAATACCTTAATACCTTCACTTCTCTTCAATGGATTCGTAATCCCAGTAAAATTCCTCATCAGCCGTCTGTTGTATGGAGAGGTCTTGTTAGTACCTATATTTATATTGGAAAGTGGCTTATCTAGAAGATTGGGAACGGTCGGGGTGTGTTCATGGGTATCGATCCATTTATTGGGGATGACAATGGCTATGCTCATTCAACTACCTTAATTCGGGAGCTTCATGGGAGGAAATTAGTGGTGCTCGCGCTGGTGTATCACTTTGGTTATGTTGATAAAAAACCACACTGGCTTAGTGCGTTGGAGTTGAATTTGCCAGTTAGTATGGCGCCAGAGTGGGATAATTACATTGAGCTTTTGTCCTTCGCAGGTATTTCCTTAACTGATTTTGCTGACGTGCTGGTGTGGAATGGACCCGAGTCCAATGGTGTTCTTTCTGTTAAAATGGTTTACAATTTGATTCAGAAAGATGTTTCTCTACCTCTTGTTCATCAATGGTGGTCCTCTAAGATGTGGCATTGGAGATTACCACATAAACTAAAGTGTTTTATTTGGTTATGCTTCAAGGACAAAATCCTTACATGGGTAAATTTACAGAAAAGAGGCTTTCTAGGGCCTGGGGTTTGCGCTATGTGCTATTGCTCGGATGCGGATATACACCACCTTTTTATTCATTGTAGTTTTACACGTCAAGTTTGGCACACTTTATCTTTTTGGTTGAACTTTCGGGAGGATTGGACTGGAGACTGTGTGAGCTCTATTGTTACACGTTGGTGTCAAAGGAGGGTTGAGCCTTTCTTCTTACCATTCTTTATGATGAGTATTATATGGAGATCCAGGAATAAAATTTTGTTTGAAAACACCCCGTCATCCGAGTGTTTGGAGCTTGCAAGTAGATCATTGGAGCTATGGGTGGCTATGCTCCAGTTTTGAAAAAGGTTAAAATCATAAAATTCTTTTTTTCCAGCTATTGGGGATGGCTCCATATATGCCTTTTTTGATGGAGAAACACAACTGGGAATGTGTAGTGCTGGGGGGATCATTTACTTCAAGAAGAGCCATTACATCGAGCTGAAGATGGGTATTGGCAAGGGGAGTAGCACCAAATCTGAACTTCTTGCTGCACGGTGTCTACTTTGGTTCACAGTTTCCGGAGGGATTTCTTCACTTAAACTCTTTGGTGAATCGGCGGTTATCATTGATTGGCTAAATCAAAAGGCCAATATTGATGTTCTATTGTTGGAACCTTGGCTTCGAGACATGAAACGTTTGGCGTCTTCCTTCACCCACCTAAGTTGCCAGATGTTTTCTGTGAAGCAAATGTGGAGGTTGATCGTCTTTCTAAAGAAGCCATTGGCCCTATGGATGGTTTCCTACACTTTGCTGAATTTTTGGAGGGTGTTCTGGTTGAAGAGGGCACTCTGAGAACCTTTTAATGCTTCCTCTTCTTGGAGACCCTTTTTTTTTCCTGAATGTAGTAGCTTCTAAGTAAATTAGCTATTTTTGTGGATCAAATGTACTTAAGTCGAACATGTCTTATATTTGTTATATGATAGAGGATTTCAGACTCACATGCCATTTTCTGTTGTAAAAGCACATAATGCTAAACTGAATTATTGATATAAATTTAATTTTCTTCTAAAAATAACAGGTTGCATTTTTTTCTCTCCGAAAAAACACTCTCAAAGTGAATGGTAGTTTGCGTATTCTAAAGATTTCAATGTTACTTCGTCAAACAAACAAAATGAAATAAAAAAGTTGAGATACTTGTGCACGTGCACTTGTTGAAAATTTTATATGCGAGAATGGAGTGATGTGCCTTTTTGTTTGTTTCTTAAAAAGCGACATGACACCATCCACATGCAAACAAGTTTACAAAACAATAGTATAACCATGTATTTAATCGAAGTTAATGTAGGAAAGCAAACATAAAGTGAGCAAGAGGGTTAAAACAAAAATATTTTTGGGATAGTATATGTTGACAACTTATATCCCTAAAAGAGGTCTTAGTGAGTCCCTACAAACCCATTGAAAGCAGCTTAAGGAAAAATAGTCAGATTTTTAAACTAATTTACAATAATATCAATGGCAAAGCCATTTAAAGTAATCATTCAATTACGTCTCCATTGCTTTCTATATGTTTACATAAATCAATATATTTCATGTCAATGAGCTTTAACCTCTTTAAATTTCACAACATATTTCATGTCAATGAGCTTATACCTCTTAAAAAATGTGACATAGAAGATGACTTTATTGTCCCGAACAGTCTTATAAAATTAATTATAAGACAGGTACTCCCACATGCCATACCAAATATTTTCATTTGTGGCACATAAGCTTCTCCTTTTGATATATATTAGACTGCGAAAAAAATCAACGCTCTTGAAATATCATGAATCACGTTGTGTGTATTTTTGTTTTACATGACGTTTTAAAGTTTATTTTTGGCTATTTTTATGAATGGATGGGAGGATCGATAGGGCCATGTGGGAGGGTTCTACATGTAGGGTTGGACGGTTAAGAGGGTTGATGAGTGAGAGCGCGAGCTTTAATGAGAAAGCGATGGAGAACCCTTGCGTTGGAATTGAGGAGGGCATGGTGGTCCATGTTGGGAGGGGTTTAATGTTAAAATAATGAGAAAGGGATGGAGAACCCATGGGTTGAATTGTGAGGAGGGCATGGTGGTTCATGTTGGGAGGGGTTTAATGGTAATATCTTCTTCTTTTTTATTTTTTAATAATTTGTTTTTCATCAACATGATAATTTAACAAAATCTTAGTTTTTAATTATTTTTATTTTTATAATATTTTGTGGATGCATGAATAAATGATGGTACTTTATTTTCTAGCTTGGGTATTTGAGGGTTTCTATCACACCCTTGGCATGGAGGCAAACTTGAGGGCTCCTCGCACCCACTTAGAAGCCTATCAATTAATGGCATGAGAGGTTGACGGTAGATGGCGCATAAGGAAGAACTTAATCGAAGAGGAAACTCACACTTGATGCGATGGCAAACATGGTGCCTTAGGACACAAGTCACTAGAGATGCATCGATGGGGCACACTCGGTTGGAAAGGCATGCAACCATTAGGTTCAACCATCAACAAGAATGACACTTGGTTGGCACAACCAAAGTGGGCAGACAACCTTACTTGGGCAAGCTGTTAGGTGCCCATGTCAAGGCCTGACATGAAGCCCACACTAGGAAAGTCAAGAACCTAAAGATGGGGTGACTCAAGCAAGAAGCACGTCGGGTAGAAATCATGGAGGACCACTCCTTGAGAAGAGGCAAGCAAGTTGGAAAGTCAACCATGATTTGGGAGGGGCGCCATGCAAGTTAAGGCACACACCACCTTATATAAATAGACCAAGTGATGAGGCGAAATGAATATTGAGTCGAGAAGAGAAGTGTGAACCAAAGAGAAGGGTCATGATTTAGTGTGACGGGGTGCAGTTGGGTTGGTATCCTAGATGGTAAGGTGAATAGATGTTACAGGAGGCGAACCTGCGGTTGTGACAGGGGCAAGAGTTAGTTGTGCGAACTTTGGTTTGGTTGTAACCTTGTAAACGGAGCAACAACCATTAGGTGTGCTCTTAGGATAGGTTATCGTGTTTGTGGTGCTCTCCTCTTGTTGTAATGAATTTCACTTGTGTAATATACTTTGGGCGCACCCTATTGAGGTGTTGTCATTTTGTACATGTTTTTCCTTTGTTTCTTGTGCCACTCCGATTATATATGCATGTGGCTAAGTAAGGTAACTAATACACACACATAAGATTAAAGCAAGGAGGTATAGTTTGGAAAGCTTTGCACTAGGTTCACCATGTCCCTAGAGGTGAAGTCTAGGAAGTGTCGCACAACCCTAAGAGGAGGTGAAACTATAGGTTTCTGACAATACTTCTAGGCCCATGACTGTTGGTATTACAGAAAGTATATGCAGAATACGGCACTCTTCACCACTTTTCTGAGAGAAAAGTGGGTATCATAGCTACGACAGAAGTTGGACTTTGGTGGGTACCTCCATGTGGTATCAAGACGAGTATAGCTTAGGTAAAGCTGATCTTGGTGCACTTATGAAAAAAAGGTGGTATCGGGATAGGTTAGAAAACTTGTGGCAAGTAGGTAGACTTGGGAAAATGACTTCTAGGGAAAATGTTAGACTTGCAAGTAGAACTGATGACTGGGTCAAATACGGATTCTCACCATGAGGACATTAATGGGGGACATGATCCCAAGACTTCAAGGTTGAGAGATAGACTCATGACATTAGAAAATACTATTGAATGCATGGCAGTGACTCTTTACAAACATGGTGAGAAGGAAAAAATCCTAGAGGAAGAGATGTCCAGGATGCAACAAGGGTTTAACGAGGCTGTAAGTGAATGGCAATTGACTACATAATTGTTGACCGATTTGTTGAAGAACGAAAAATGATGGGAAGATAATAGAGATATAAAAATTGGTGAAGGTGCTTCAAGCTCAAGTAAAAGACCAAGACAACACCATCTTGTTGAAACAAGCTATTGCTAGTGGAGTTGTGAAATTCATTGTGTTCCTATGGATGATTTTGAAGTTGTCTTAGGGAAAGAATTTTTTAGGAAGGTGAAGGAAGAGCCTATGCTTCCCTTAGACTATTTGGCAATCCTTTCAGACCAAGAGTCGATCATTGTTCATATAGTGAGGAAGCCACAAAGAGTCAAGAGAGTGAATTCCTTGAGCATGGCACCAACAACATGCCAAGGAAAAATGTAGCCTCACCATGAAGGATGTGTAGGCATTGGGCATGAAAGGAAATCAATGAATGAGAGTTCAAAATATGTGGAGAGCACCAGTTCAATGAAGGACTTGGAGGGAAGGTTGGCTAGGCTTGAGAACCTCGTAGATTTGGTCATGACAAAAATTGACATATTGGTGAATGCTTGCATGGAAATACAAGAAGAAGAAGAATCAGATGAACAGGTGAAAGGATCGAGAAAGCAATCTATGGACACATTCAACCATCTGGATGAAACATGATAGTATACCAAGTAGGGGAATATTATGCACGACATCCTTGGAAGGAAGTAGACGAGCTCACTTTTGACATGCTTGGGTGAAGCTGGCAAGGTGACCTAGAAGTTGAGATAATTTTGGATGAAGTTGATGAAAAGATTGGCTCAAACTTTCCTCTCTTGATGTACTTAAGCAAGAGGCAAGAACACTATGTAGCATATCCCTGGAGTAGAGGAAATTTATCATCACCGATGAGGGCAGTGGCCTAAGCCTACACCTTCCCACCTTTTCTCACTAAAGAAGACTGCGAGGGAGGCCCACTACCTTTGTCACATGTGGGCCTCAAGTGCCTTAGAGAAAGGAACTTTAGAAAATTGTAGCCAAGACAAAGACATGAAAAGGGACCATCATGTGATTCCTTGGAGGGATGTCAGATTGCAACAACAATTTGACAAGTTAATGCAGAGGTAACAACCTCGCCTTAGAAACAACATGTTGGTATAGGACAACAAAAGCATAGAGGACCTTGACATATCTTGCATGGATAAGTACTATCTCATGATTCAAGCATGATGGACTAATCACCTAGCTAGTTTGGAGATTGAGAAGGCATGTATGGAAACATGGTAGAGTTGGTTGAGGAACCAAAGCAACATAAGGTTGGCATAGGAACAATGGTTGGATGGTTGAAGGAATTGTCGAGGATGACAACTATTCTATGTGGGAAAGGATGTCACACCCTTGGTGAGGAGGTGACCTCGAGCACTCACCATACCCACTTGGAATCCCATTGGTTGATGGCATGAGGGGTTAATGGTAGATTTTCATAGTAACACAATCCCATCAATCCTACTAGTTTCCTAGGTTGGATGGGCATATGTGGAATGGTAATAAGGAAGCTAATAAATGATGTTTAGACATTAGAAGGGTTCAAGTATTTAATAAATAGAGTGAATAAATAAATTCAAGAGAAATCCTATGTGGCAAATGGTTTTGGAGACATATGGAGGATGTGGGACCCACACTAGCTTGATTTTTCATAATACATGGTATCTCTCTCTTGCAAATTCGAATTAATGGGAAGATGAACACTCTTCGGTGAGTTGGTAATTCATAACACATGTCATTGAGCATCTTAGGTCGAATTGGGAAGGATTGGTAACCTCCATGGAAGATAAAGAGTCAAATTGGGAGTTTGAGGACACTTGGGCTAGATTCCCTAGCCCCTATGACACCAATGATGGAGCATCTATGACAACTATGAAAAATTGCAGACCTGACCTTTTACATCTGACCACTATGACATGTCAGCCCCAAAAATAGGCTCAAGGAAGGTGCTCATGAGAGTTGGAGAAGCCAAAGAGACTCAAAATCGAATTTGGGAGAAGATGGAAGGTTGGAACTAGGAGACAAGTGGCAAATGTGGAATATTTCCTAAATAGAAATCTATTGAATCTATTGAGAGGATTTCTACCCTTAGAAGGCTAATGTTGGTTATAAAATGTAGAAAACAAGTAGGAGAATGGCTTTTGATGATTTGAGAAAAATTGCATTTGTGAAGAGAGAGCTAGTGGATGACTAGTTTCTTGACTTAGCCAATTTCGAGGGTGAAAGATTCCCATCCAAGTTGGTGTTTGGAGAGGCCACTCAGGTATTTCATGGTGCTTTAATGGAGTTTGTATTTGTAGGTATCATCTACAGGAAGTTTCATGGTTTGGTTTAGTGCAGCACTTCTTCTCCACCATTTCCAGTTTTGAAGGCATATTCATGCTCCTTGCGGGATTGTGCTTTGGGTGAGCTCTTGTACTCATTAGGAGAGATTCATATGATATTTTTCTAATTTTAATAGCTTCATATCCTCTATTATTCATATTCATAAAGTCTCAGCTTGAAATACCCACTGATTGTATGCAAAAATATTGATTAATGAGCAAACAATGTCCATTTCCCCAATGCATTGATGTATGACACTGTAATGTTGAAAATTTTGAATGTATGGATGATTCTATGATATATCTGTGATCAATATACTTCCATGGATTTATTATACAAGTTTCATGTACTGTACTTGAGCATTTGAAGCATTTTTACTTAGTTTAGTTGTATTGGGAGGTGAAATAGTGCCATTTCCCCAAGGGTCGAATTGGGGATTTTTGCAGTTGAATGGGAGAGGGTGAGAACAATTGTAATAATCCATTAATGGTTCATATGAGACCTTAATAACATACTTAACACATTACATACCTCTTTTCATAAATTCGAGGGAGTTTAGACGAATTTGGGAGGCCATTTTCAGTGTTACCCCGGGGGAATTTGATACACAAATTACTAGTCAAAATTGCATATATTGGTCAGAATATAAATCAAGTTTTCTGAAGTATTTGGAGGACCATAAAACATCCTTGAACCTAATATTCAAGTTTAAATATCATTCATACACTCATATAGAAGATTTGGGAGCATTTGGGTTGATTTGGAGGTCAAAACAGTAAAACTAGTCAAAGGTCAAAATTGGGAAAAAAGTGGAAAATTGGGCATTTTAATAAATTTTGAAAAAGGGTCATTACAAGTGGTATCAGAGCATGTTCTTGGCACCTTATGATCTTAACAAGAAGTCAAAATAATAATCCACCACCCTTTGAACCAGTAGTTGAAAAGGTTTTTGTTGAAGAAGAGGTAGTAGAAGAAGAGGAGTCTTTTGCTGAAACCATGGGTAGAGAGGAGGATGACAAATTAAAACATAAGGAGGAACTTATTGCAACCTTAGATCCATGTTTCTCTAAAATTTATACAAATATGGAAAGGATAGGTAACAAATTGCTGCAAGGATTCGAATTGTTGATTAGCCAACTTCAAAGAAAGAATGGTAGTACTTTCAATAGTACCCCGCTACCATACTATCCGATGCAAGGGTGTGGTACAAGGACAAAGAAATTTGTTGATGTATATGTAACTTCGGAATGTATTTCATCTATGTATTTCATATATATTTATTGTACCCTTATTAAAGATGTGTTATTCCTCTATAAGGAAGTGTCATCATGTGGATTGACAAGTGTCGCAAGTGTGTGTACTTGCCGATGGGTTATTAGACCACCATGTGTAGGGTTGGCCCTGAAATATATATTATATTGTGGATGTACCTAGATAGACAAGTTGGCCCCATAAGGTCACTGGGAAAACAGGTTAGTATAAATAGAGATCAGGAGATCTCTATTTAGATCATTCGGAAAGTCATCTCTCTCTCACTCGGAAAGTGGCGCACTAGTGAGGAGGAGGATCGTCTACTTCTAGGAGACTATCTCAAGTGTATTTTGGTTGTACTTTGGTTGAGCCATTGCTCTCTCTATCTCTGAGGAAGTTATGGGGGTTTTCACCTTAGGGTTTCCCCACGGAAACTCTGTGTCTCTTGTCTCTCATGCTTTTGATTCTTGTGATGCTTGTCATGCTTATTGTGATTGTTATGCATTGATATACTGTATATGTTATTCTCTCAGTGAAGATCCTAGAGTATTGTGAATTAATGCTCAAAATTTAACATGGTATCAGAGCTAACCTGAGAAGAAGACATTTTGTAGTGACGAAAACTTGAGTTTCTTGTTTATTGGGTTTCTCTCCACAGATTTTGGAAAAGCAACATAGTAGATTGACTCTACTCATCAAGGAGAATCTATCTATCTAATCAGAATTCAATTCTGAGCATTTTCAGATTTGGCCCTAAAAATTAGGGTTTCCACAAAAATAGGAATTTCTAGAATCTGAAGACATAGCTGGAAGCTCCTTGCAAAAATTGAAGTTTAGAGCTTTGGATCGAGATTTTTGGCTGGGTAGATATCCGAGAAACTCAAATCCTAATTCAAGGCTCTCCCTAGTGAACCCAGGAGGACAAAAAGGCAAATCTGAAGGGTAAAGCTTTGCTGATCTCAAATTCTGAATGCACCATGCTGATAAACTCATCAAGGCGCATCTTTCTATCCTTTCAGAAAGTTGAAATTCACATTTTGAATTTTTAGGGTTTTTTCGACAAACCCTAATCCGGGACCATATCCAGTTTTCAGCATTTCAAGTGGTAAGACCTAAATCTTTTCTATTTCCATTTGAAGTACTCTTTAAGATGTCTCACCACACTCAGCTTGAGGATAAGATTGAAGGAGCTGATAAATTCCGAGCTTGGAAGTATAGGATTGGGTTAATCCTAGAAGAGAATGAGTTGGACTCATATGTAGAAGAAGACATCCCTATCCCAGAGGATGAAGAGGCTAAAGTATTGCATAAGAAGAACTTGGTTAAGGTAAAGAGAATCATTGCTGATTCTATCAAAGACCATCTCATACCTCATGTGTTTTCTCTAAAGACACCCAAGGAGATGTTTGACTCTTTAACCAAGCTATTTGAAGGGAAGAACATAAATCGGAAGATGACCCTGGGGAACCAATTGAAAGGAGTAAAGTTTCAGAATGGAGAAACCATTCAATCTTATTTTTCAAGGGTCTCCCAGATCAAGGAACAACTAGAAGCAGTGGATGAAATGGTGGAGAATGGTGAAGTGGTGATGACCACTTTAAATGGCCTACCCAGGTCATGGGATTCCTTTATTCAAGGAATTTGTGCAAGGAAGAAATTGATTTCCTTCAACAAATTGCGGGAAGAATGCTCTCAAGAAGAAGCTAGGCTTGTGGCCCGAGAAGAAAAGATGGGAAATGAAGATCAAGCTCTCACAGCACATGCTAGGAAAGGCAAATCCAAGAAGGAATCATCTCATAACAGAAGATTCTCACACCACCATTATCATAAAGATAAGAAAGATCTCAAATGCTTCAATTGCAATGAGAAGGGACACTTTGCTTCAGATTGTCCCAATAAGAAGAAAGGCAACAACAATAACTTCAATAAGAAGAAGAAGAATAACAAAAGAAGATATCATGCTCATGCTGCCGAAGATGATGAACCCCCAAAGAAGAAGGCTAGGGTAGAAAGTGATAGTGATGATGACTCATCAAGTGAGGAAGAATATGTTCTAATTTCTGCTCTCACGGGTACTATCTCCCATGGTTGTAATGATTGGTTGATTGACAGTGGGGCTTCCAAATACATGACTGGGTTTAAGGAATTTTTTTTGAATCTATCTGAACATGAATCACCCCATAAGGTGAAACTTTGGGATGATTATCAATACACAATCAAAGGAAGTGGTGAAGCCTCCTACAACCTAGATTCTGGAAAATCTTTGAAGATAAAAGAAGTCCTTTATGTACCTGGGCTCAAGAAGAACTTACTCTCCATATCTGCATTGGATGCAAAAGGTATGAGGGTTGCATTTGTGGATGGCCAAGTCCTAATGTGGCCAAAGGGAAAGAACATAGATGATGCAGTAATGATTGGAGAGCAAGAGGGAGGTTTGTATAAATTGAAGGAACAACCTGAACATGCCATGGTGCATGAATCCATGGAGCCAAGTGAACTTTGGCATAGAAGACTTGCTCATATGAATTATAGGGAACTTCCAATTGCAAGCAAGGCTGTAGAGGGTCTTCCTGAAATCAAGACCAAACATGAAGGTGTTTGCAAAGGATGTGCAAAAGGTAAGAACATTAAGAAGGCTTTCCCAAGCAGTGAAAGAAAGGCAAAAGACATCTTGGAAATCATCCACTTAGATGTATGTGGTCCTATGTCATCCAGTTCTCTGAGTGGGTATGTTTACTATGTCTCATTTATTGATGACTTCTCCAAGAATACTTGGGTATACTTCTTGAAGAACAAAGATGAGGTGTTTGATAAATTCAAGGAATTCAAAACCTTGATGGAGAATCAAACTGTCAGGAAGATCAAAACACTCAGATCCAACAATGGTGGAGAATTCACCTCAGGTGACTTCAAGAAGCTTTGTAGTGATTCAGGGATTAAGAGGGAGTTGACTGCTCCTTATAATACTCAACAGAATGAAGTTGCAGAAAGGAAGAATAGAACAATCATGGAAGCAGTAAGTGCAATGCTGCATGACCAGGATCTACCTATGCATCGATGGGCAGAAGCAGCTAGAACAGCTGCATATGTGCAGAACAGAACTCCCCACAAGATATTGGACAACAAGACATCAAAAGAGGTCTTTTCTGGTAAGAAACCTGAAGACAGCCATCTCAGAATATTTGGTTGTCCAGTATACACTCATGTCCCAAAGGAAAAGAGGACTAAACTAGATCCTTTAGGAAAGAAGGGTATCTTTGTGGGTTACAGTGAAAGCTCGAAGGCTTACAGAATATACTTTCCAGGGTTCAAGAAGATTGATGTCAGCAAGGATGAATATAAGTTCAAGGATAGGTAATCCAGGAAGCAAAGATCAAGAGGGAGCACACTCCAGCAGCTCCTGCAAGGATGCAGATTTTCAGAGGGAGTTGACCATCTTCCTACATTCCACAACAGAAAGGTGTAGAAGAAGCTACTTCAGTAGCTCCTTCCAGGAAGCAAAGACTTAGAGGGATTCCACCCAACAAACAAAACAAAAATAAGTATTTCAATTATCATTTCTTGTCTATTCTTGTTTAAATAATATTATGCTTATGTTCCTAGACTTAGGAGATGTATTGTGCATATTAGAATGATTGCATTAATGAACGGTATACTACTAATATGCATGTGATGGGTAAGTGACCTATGGCACTGTACAACATTCCAGTGCTACTTATCTAGAATGAAACCTCTTTGCTGACATGTTGTGAGTAGTGTAAACTCTTAACAATGTTCTGGTAGGGACTGGAAGGCATCTAGAAAGTTGTGGAAAGTGGATAAATGTTGTATTGAAGCATTGGCTAAGATAACTGCATGACTGCATGACATATTTCTTTATGTGTAATGAATTTGTTCTGAAAATTATGAGATATTTCTTATCATGCAATTTAACTTGTTTTGTAGGAAAGACCGTATATCTTCACCTACAAAAGAAGGACTACAACATTTGTTCTAGCAACAAAGATATCTATTGAAGATATTGAAGTTCCCAGGATTTGGGATGAAGAAATGGAATGCCATGATCTGTCGATCATGAAGATGATGTTTGGGATGCAGTCCCAAGACCTGACAGGGAGTCACATGTGTGCAGATTGAAGAAAGCCTTGTAAGGCTTGTAGCAAGCTCCCAGAACTTGGTGTGATACAAAGAGGAAGCTTGCTGCTGAGTTCGATATGAAAGATTTGGGAATGATGCATTATTTCCTAGGTATGGAGGTGTGGCAGAGTGCAGGTGGGATCTTCCTTGGTCAAGGGAAGTACACAGTAGATATCCTGAAGAGATTCGGGATGATGGATTGCAAGGCCATGGCCACACCTATGGAATCGAATCTGAAGCCTCTATGTGATGCTTCATCTGAGCCGGTTGATGTCTCTATGTATTGTCAGATGATTGGGTCCTTGATGTACTTGACGAACATGAGACCAGATATTTGCTTTGCGGTGAACACATTGAGCCAGTTCCTGATGGATCCGAGGAGTGTTCACCTGGTTGTTGTAAAGCATGTTCTGAGGTACCTGAAGGGTACAGTGGATTATGGGCTCAAGTATGAAGTGAATCGAAAGTTTAACCTACAGGGTTATGTTGATTCAGATTGGGCTGGCAGTGTTGCAGATAGGAAGAGCACATCTGGGTGCTGCTTCAGTATGGGATCAGGTGTGATCTCTTGGTTTAGTAGGAAGCAGTCCTGCGTAGCACTGAGTACAGCTGAGGCAGAGTATGTTGCAGCCTGTTCAGCTAGTTGTGAGGTAGTATGGCTACGGAAGCTATTGTCTGAGTTATTTGATCTCCCGTTGGATGCTACTGGTATCTTTTGTGATAACCAGAGTAGTGTGAAGCTGTCCGAGAACCCAGTGTTTCATGTCAGGTCGAAACACATAGAGATCAAATATCACTATATCAAGGATATGGTGCTGAGAGGAGCTGTGAAGCTCCTGTATGTTGCGACGGACAAGCAGATTGCAGATGTGCTGACGAAGCCACTAGCCAGGGTGAAGTTTGAGTACTTCAGGGAGAGTCTTGGTGTTCTTCAGATCGAGGACACTTCAAGGAAGAAGTGATGGACACATTTGTTGAAGCCATTCCAAGCATGTTGGAAGGAGGATCCTTCACATGGCTGTGGATGTAAGTGCTGGATGATGAGCATCAGGATGATGTTCTAGTTTCTGCTTTGTATGATCAGTTGGATCATTTATATATTTATGTATGCATCATGTTGGATGCTGGATATGATCAGTTGGATCATTTATATGTATATGTATGTACGCATCATGTTGGATGCTGGATATGGTCAGTTGGATCATTTATATGTATGTACGCATCATGTTGGATGCTGGATATGATCGGTTGGATCATGTGTATGTATTTTGTATATGCATCATGTTGGATGCTTGGACCATGTATCTGTATCAGGTGGATACATTGTATGATCAGGTAGATCATGTATGTTGATATGTATCATGTATTTGTATTTGTATCAGGTGGATACACTGTATGATCAGGTGGACCATGTATGATGATATGTATCAGGTAGATACTTGGTATGCATCAGGTAGATGCATTGTATGATCAGGATGATCATGGATGACGAGCTTCAGGATGTTACTCCAGATGACATGCAGCAGGATGTTGCAGTGATGATGATCAGGATGATCATGTGTACATCAGGATGATGTATGGTGAGTATCAAGTTGATACTCTGTGGCCGTGGAACAGGTTGTGCAGATAAGCATGTAATTTGTGCCCTGGGAGATTTGCAGATAGTCTTTCGAGGTTTTGCCTATGGCATGTAATTTGTACCCTGGGATATCTAGCAAATGCTCTTTCGAGGTTTTGCTTGGGAGGACATATAATTTGTGCCCTGGGAGATCTGCAGATAGTCTTTCGAGGTTTTGCCTATGGCATGTAATTTGTGCCCTGGGATATCTGGCAGATGCTCTTTCGAGGTTTTGTCCTATGGCATTTAATTTGTGCCCTGGGAGATCTGATAGGTTGAGCCGTGTGCTCGTAATCAGTCCCGGGATTCTCTTTTGAGGTTTTTCCATGACCACATGTAATTTGTGCCCTGGGAGATCCAATAGGTTGAGCCTTGTGCTCATAATTAGTCTTGGGATGCTCTTTCGAGGTTTTGTGGTGACAACATGTAATTTGTGCCCTGGGAGATCCGATAGGTTGAGCCTTGTGCTCGTAATCAGTCCTGGGATTCTCTTTCGAGGTTTTGTGGTGGGGTCACATGTAATAAGTCCTAGAGACCTGGACAGGATGAAAAAGGCCTCAGATGCTCTTTAGAGTTCTTGCTAGTCAAGAGACTCTTTTAAGGTTTTGTGATGCACGTAATAAGTCCTGAGATTTCCACAGTATGGTCAGTGATGATGAAGACCTGTAGGTTGTGGGCCTACATCTAGTATGAAAAAGGACTGGCTCTGTAGAACTTCCTATGACGAGTAGAGTCAGAGATTGGTTGAGATAGCAGCAGCAGTGACGATGATGATGACGATGCATCGATGACGATGATCCCGAGAAGAAGACTTGTCTAGCAGATCTGTGTCGAGAAATACCTTCCTAGTTAAGAGGGAGTGTTGATGTATATGTAACTTCGGAATGTATTTCATCTATGTATTTCATATATATTTATTGTACCCTTATTAAATATGTGTTATTCCTATATAAGGAAGTGTCGTCATGTGGATTGACAAGTGTCGCAAGTGTGTGTACTTGCCGATGGGTTATTAGACCACCATGTGTGGGGTCAGCCCTGAAATATATATTATATTGTGGATGTACCTAGCTAGACAAGTCGGCCCCATAAGGTCACTGGGAAAACAGGTTAGTATAAATAGAGATAAGGAGATCTCTATTTAGATCATTCAGAAATTCATCTCTCTCTCACTCAGAAAGTGGCGCACTAGTGAGGAGGAGGATCATCTGCTTCTAGCAGACTATCTCAAGTGTATTTTGGTTGTACTTTGGTTGAGCCATTGCTCTCTCTATCTCTAAGGAATTTATGGGGTTTTTCACCTTAGGGTTTCCCCACGGAAACTCTGTGTCTCTTGTCTCTCATGCTTTTGATTCTTGTCATGCTTTTCATGCTTATTGTGATTGTTATGCATTGATATACTGTATATGTTATTCTCTCAGTGAAGATCCTAGAGTATTGTGAATTAATGCTCAAAATTTAACATGGCGCCCACACCAGGTAAGGGCATGCCCAACATGACTCCTATGCTAGGAAAGTCGAATTACTGAAGATGGGGTAGCTTGGGAAATAAGCACATCGGGTAGGAAGCTCACAAAACCACTCCTCGAGGAGAGGCAAGTGAGTTGGCAAGTCAGCCATGAGTCGAGAAGAGTGTATGCAAGTTAAGTTGAATACCACCTTGTATAAATAAACCAAATGATGAGGCAGAACAAACAAAGAGAAATAAAGTACAAGATCTCAAGTTGGGAGTCAAGAAGATAAGTGTGAACCAAAGAGAAGGTAAACAGTTCATTGTGACGGAGTGCACTTAGGATGTAAACCTAGACGGTAAAGTGAATAGTGCTACAAGAGGAAAACCTGTGGTTGTGACAGAGGTAAGAGTTAGTTGTGCGGAATTTGGTTTGGTTATAACCTTGTAAACAAAGCAATGGTCGTTGGGTGCATTATTGGGAGAGTTTTTTAGGTTTGTGGCACCCTCCTATCATTGTAATCAATTTCACCTATGTAATATACTTTGAGCAAACCCCATTGAGGTATTGACATTTTGTACATGTGTTTCCTTTGTTTCTTGTGCAAGTTTGGTTGCATATGCATGTGTCTAAGTAAGGTATCTAAGAAATACACATGATATTAAATTGGGGATTCATAGTTTGGAAGGCTTCACATTAGGTTGACCACTCTCCTAGAGGTGAATTTTGGGCAGTGCAACACTACTAGAAGAGGAGGTCAAACTACAAGTTTTTGACTGGACTTATAGGCCCATGACAGTTTCCCTCTACCCCTTATTTTGGGAGTGGTTTCCTCCATATCCACACTCTCTTTTTTTATCTCACTCAATTCAAATCTTCATAAAGGGGTGTTGAAATTCATACCCATATGAAAGGCACCAGTGTTCTTGTAACGTCCCCTTCTCCTTAGAACAACAGGGAAGGAAACATTAACAACATACCGGGCTTTTGTAAATTTAGCCCCAATAATTTTTGCACATAAATAACTAACATTTTAAAACTTCTATATGCAGATTCGTTTCAATATAAACACAGCGGAATGAACATGCTAACAAGCACTCAAACAGACAGTAATTGCAATCATATCAATCACAGCAAGGAATGATTCAACATACAGAGACCCAATCTCATTCGTATGCCATGCATGGATTCTATATTAATTCATTTCATTAAACATGGGCAACTTAATATATTGCAGAATGCAAAAAGGAATAATTTATAATCCACAGAACACTTATCTTGAGAAGATGATGTCCAACGACTGGCTACGTGAGAGCAACGTTCCACCCAACCATAGATCTCTGTCCAGCCTATATTCTTTCAGCTGGGAGATCACCCCCGAGCTGGGCTGTGTATCCACTAAGGAGGAACTAGATGGCTCACTCACAGTCAGGGTTTCACTCAAACAGCCATGCTAAGCCAACACACGGTTGGGTTTCTCAAGCATGTAATAGGAGATGGAGGAGGATGCTATTCCACTAAGCTCAATCCCAGAGCCACATACTCTTCAAGCTAGACTCAGCAATCCCATCCTCTGCTCATACATCCACAACTGGATTTCTCACAACTCTGTCACAAACAACCCAAATCCGTCACTGATTTTCTGGGCCATTAAAACTGGGTTTTCCCATGGCTTTTGGGGTAGCTATTGTTCCCAAATTCGCCCCAAGGTTCCTACCAATGGATCCCCCATTGGATTTCTCTGTCCAATACCAAAACGGGACGTTTTTGGCTTCCCAAAACGTGGGTTCTCTCACAGTCGCGATTTTCCATTTTCTCACTGTTGGGAGCTCGTTTTTGGGTGGGCAAAGATGTCCCATACTTCCACAATGGAATGGGGATAAGGATGGAGCAACCCCCAAGATGTAGAGTGACTTGTGGGACAAGTCAAAATAGCCCATACCTTTCCATACGAATTTCAGGGCTGCCCATACTCCATCAAAGTCATGGGCTGAAATCTCAACCACTTCCTTACAATTGGCATTAATGTCACCTAAGGAAGTCAATGGGTTCACATAATGACAAATGGAAACCTATGGGTCACTCCCGTAGCCCCCTCACCACTCCCTAGTGGATACACGTGGCCCCTTCTCATTCGTTGCCTCCGTAGCCAGCTTTGGACATTTTATATTGCCTGATGTTTATTTACATCCTATTACAATTTCCATGGCTTAAGAGCACATGGTATCAAAATATCAAATACTTGCCCTTTAAATAAATTCGGCTTTCACTAGCGGGGCCTTGGCCTTGAGATCCACGCTAGGAAAACATACATCACATGTACACTTATTTACATTAAAGACTCATATATCCTAAGGGTCGAATTGGGGGTATTACATTCCCCTCCCCCTTAGAACAACACCGTCCTCGGTGTTCCAAGACTTAGGCATACATATACAATTTACACATGTCCAAAACTTCAAAAACTTTGCAGATCTGCCCTGCATTCTATCCTTTACTTTGAACTTTCAGGACCAAGTCCTTTGATTTTCACGAGCTGCTCCTGCTGATTCGGATCTTCCAGCTCGTCCACAAGTCTGAGAACTTTATGGCTGCTACCTTCTTGAGGTTCTCTTGTTGGGCAATTGCAGAGGCAATGATCCCCTCCACATTTCCAACACTTCACTGGTTGCTTCATCTTTACCTGCTCAATTTTCTTTGAGTCTTCCCACCTGGAGCGTCTCTTAATCGGACGATTGGATGAATGCTTCTTCATTGATCCACTTTTCTCTCCCTTGCTGATTGATTTCATAATTCTTTTTACCTCTTTCTGCAGACGGAGAGTGTCCTGCAAGACCTTGTGGTTCATCTCGTTCTGCTGCTTTTGCATCTTGAGCATCTCTCCAAGATTTTCTTGGGTCTTGGCAATTGTTTGAAGAAGACTTCCAGCCAATCCTGATAGCCCTTGGTCTGCCGCCATGGTCAATGGAAACAACTGACCACACTTTGCTCCACTAGCAACACTTGCCTGCACCGGCTGCAACCAATTGATTCAATTTCCACCTGTGAAATTCATCATTACAATTCTCGTTAGGCCAATAATAACCCAAACATTTAAAAATCAGTCAATGGTTTTTCCCCAGTTGACATAGATAGTCCATGTTTTACTCATGAGACTTCCACACTTTTCATGCTTGCCCAACATACACATGAATTCCTTCATGTTCATTCATTCACAGGAAATTCATTAATTAGCATTCACAATTCACTTTAATCAAATAAACACACTTTTAATTTCAGTCATGCATGCATTCAGCAATTTTCTAATTTTATAAATGCATCAATAGAAAGGAAAGAGAGGGAGCGGTAAGAGTTTCTCCTCTTTGTCTTGTTCCATTCTGGAACCCACACCACCACTGTGGTTTTCATGCTCCTGTCCTCTTTCACTTCATGTGAATGCTTGACCTGCCCTTCTTGGCTATGACACGTAGTGTCTATGGTCTATTCCAGATCTTTCAACCATGGAGTTCCTCCACTTGGTTGGTCAAACTCTTGGCTGCTATAACTCACACCGTTCTACTAGCTCTGTCTTTCATTACTGCTCATGCTGAGCTCTTTAGGGTGGTTGCATGTCCACTCGCATCCTTAGGATGCTTCCATAGTCATTACTTCCAACAATACCTACACTCAAACAATGAATTAATTCACATGTTTAGTTTATTTTCATAGGAAACCATAACCAAATCATATACACATGTATATTCATAAGCAAGAAATTACACAATAACCAAATACTTATCTGCACTAGATGTCTTCACTTTATTCCATAGGGTCCTTCTTTGCTTTACAAGCCTTGGAATCGCCTATGGATTTGGGTGTTTGTCCAGCGCGCAGGCTGCCCCTCAACATCTAACAGTCTTGTATGTTTTTCCAGCACGCAGGCTGCTCCACAACATCAAATAACCTTGTATGTTTGGCCAGCACGCAGGCTGCTCCAAATCATCAACCATCTCGCATGTTTGGCCAGCACGCAGGCTGCTCCAAATCATCAACAATCTCGCATGTTTGGCCAGCACGCAGGCTGTTCCAAATCATCAACAATCTCGCATGTTTGGCCAGCACGCAGGCTGTTCCAAATCATCAATTAATCAATGCCCTAACAGTACACCTTCACGCCGACTGGGTTTACCAAGCATTTGGTGGTGCCCAACCAGTCCCATACCTGGTTGGCCCTCTCCATTGCCGAGCCAGCACATACGTCTGGGTCATCGACCAATGGAAGGTAACTGCGCCACCGATCATTACAGGTCAAGGCTCCACTACTCTTGCCTTAGGCTTGCATCAGCCTTTCGCGGTATCACAATCCCTCAATGCGCATAACAATTCTTCACCCACACAAGGGTGGCACTTCTTCTCTTATGTAAGCCGGCGGTTCCATTTAGGAATTCTTTAGGTAACTTTCTTAACTGCAGGCTATCATGGCCCCATGATACCCACTCACCCTATGCAAGGGTTACCACTGCTTATACAGTCTTCTTGAGTACTATTTTCTTCACTTTTCTCTTTCAGGTGCAACACTTAGTTTCATATGTATAATCTGTCAACACAAATGGATAGCGAGCTCATTAGTATCGCTGCCCTAGAATTGTAAACATATTTCATAACATCCACTATCCAACCTTGAAACACCAGGAATGAGTCCATTCCCTTAAGGCGTAGTCAATGTTGGCATCCCTAACATAACTCAGCACCAGAAAGGCGTGCACTCCTTACTGATGTGAACTATGAAGGTCCTAATCATACTTCAAATAGTCTTTCATGAAGGAAATAAAATCAAAACATGCTCTGCATATTAACTCTAATAATTAGATATATATATATATCATTCAGGGTTTATGGAAAACTTATCCATTTTGCAGATGTTATTTCTCTTCTTTAATGAGGAATGGAGGCTCCTTCTCTGAGTTGACAGTCCCTCGGTTTGCCATCCCAATTCCTTTTGATGTTACATATCCTTCATATGTCTTACTAACATAACCTTTACCATCTCACTCATATTGTTTACCAATCATGCAGTGCAGATGAAACATTAATAATGTCTTATGGCATTCCACCTGGAACCCATTTTCAAATCATGGAATCCCTTCCCATGAAGTTTGGCTTCTGCAGGACCTCTGTCATGGTCTTACTGCAATGTGTCTCCCTGGCACACTTATTAAACAGCCAAACAGTCAACAACATTTAGCAATACAATTTCAAATCCGATTGCTCCATAACCAATCCATGGCACTAATAATTAAATTCAGTATGCATTTGCAACTCTGTCTACTACAGAAATTGGTTTTCTTATCCATGAGGCTATCCTCATATTGTTTGGCTCTTGTAAGTGACACCACTCTACCCGTTATGGTCTTATGCCTGCTGCCATACATGAGCATCCACTTACAGCATGTCCTCCTGACACATTTTCATATAAGCCAAACAGTCATTAGCAATTATTAGTAAAATTTCAAATCCGAAACATTTACAAATCTGATATTTACAACTGTTTTTACTAACAGAACTTAGAGCTCTCAACCATGAGAACCTTCTCATAACCTTTGGCTTCTACATGTGGTAGATCCCAGTCTCTACTATGGACTTATCCTCACAGCCATATGTAAGACCTTCCTACCGGAAACTAAAACTTCAATCAGCCAAACATGTCGTGAGTATCTATGCATATTATCATTTCATTGCCATAATAGTCACTGAAGTGATCTCAGAATTATAACACTCAACAATTCAAACACCTTCAGCTGTTACAATTGAAATGCAATGAAATATTTACACTCTTCTATATATGCTTCATTATCATAATAGAATTTCAAGACATAGTCACACTATCCATGCAGCTTAACTAAATCGTAAATACTCATTATTTCACAGTCATATCATTCATACAACTCTGTCCTTCCACAAGGTATTCTAGCAGCCCATCGATCATGATTGGGCTCTTCATGCACTTACTATTTTGCATTCATAACAACTCATGAAATGATCTTAGAATTATCATCAATTCATCATTTCATTCATTATTTATTTTGCAATAACATATGCATCATCCCTATGCATTCATACAATGCCTCACAAGATTTATAAAATCTCTTAATGCACATCTACTCAATGCTACCTTGCATTGTTTCATGAGTACTATGCATTCAATCATATCATGATCGAAGCATGACTATCTCATATAACTTGCATTACCATAATCAGGACCACCAATCCTCACTTGCTTTGGTTATTAAGCACATAACCAACACACACATGGCATGATATAAATTCATATGAATGCATTGAGATTTTTAAACAGTCATAGGGTGTAAGGATCATTTCCTTTACTTAACCACACCTCACCAAGCTTGGTAGGTTAACAGTCCCAATCGGTATTCAATATCACAAGCAAACTAACTCAACATAGCTCAAACATAGTTGAAGGGATCTTACCAAATCCTCTTTCAACATTCATGCAATTTGGCACCAATAATCATTACCTGCATGGTTACCATTAACATTGCCTGCTGTTACCTGATCCGTTGGCCTCTTACCAAGGCTGCTCGGTCCTTTTGCCAACTTTGTGGTCATAGATTTGTTGCACCATCCTTTTTGCATAAGGTTGTTGGCTTCATGCAACAACATCCCCAACATGTTTAGCCATGCTCTTTGTTATCTTTGGTCCTACAACCAATACCAACATCAATAGTGATTATCAACCACAATATTCTCTATTAGCGGTTCATTGCATATGCAGACTTCATTCTTTTACCAATATGCAATATCTCATTCATGCACAAGCATTTCCATATGCACTATGCAATGTTGTTAAGATGTCATCTAGTGCATATACATCTATGTAATCCCTTACATTTTTAACATTTTTATGCCATATGACAATTTCATAATTATAAGTATGATAACAAACAGGGGTTTAAGGAATTATTCCCTTTTCGATCCATCCTCGTATCATGGAATTTCTCTTCCATCTCATGCAATTGTAGAAATTGCCCACATTGACAACAAAATTTGTTTGTCAAAACAGCCGCTGGCACTCTTCTGCACTAAATAACCATGATATCTGTAGACCTCATTCAAAATCTGGTCATGCAGCATTGTTCCCTGCTGGACAAGCTTTCCAATGCCTGTCTTCATGCTCCATTCCGACATCAGGTGCGGAAACTGCATCCCTTCAAAAATGACAACTTTCACTCCAGTTCTGCACATTTTACACAGTTGCATTTTGGTCCCGAATGCCAACTTCAGCCACCAGTGGAAGAAAATCTATGAGGAATCACAAAAACTTATCTATCGGGCGAAGTTAGTCCATATAACAAGGAACACTTATCAATTCACGGATTTCAATTCCGATGCACCATTCATCTTCTATGAATTTCTGGATTTCACTACTTCTCACTTTTCACATTTTCCCAAAATTCCAAATTTTGGGCCAAAAACGGCTATCTCCCAAACGGTGCATTTCTGGAAAATCTTCGTCTAACGGAAGTTGTCCGTCTTAATGAGAATATGAAATGTCTAGTTCAGTAAAATTTCTGATTCCCACATCTAGGGTCACTTTTACTGCCCACAAGCTTTTCAAAATCCTGAAAAAGTGGCCCGGAACAGTGCTTTTTGGCCTTCTTGCTCACCCCGACTCCACATCCTTTGGAGTTTGGCTCCAAGATTCTGAACTTAACATCGTGCCTGCTTCATAGCCACGCCTGATCAATTTCAGCTCAATCCGACCTTCTGTCAAGCCTTGGGACTTTGTCCTTCAAAAGTCACTATTTCCCTTTTCCTGTCAAATTGGAGTGTCATGGGCTCGGGGTCTTCACTGGTTCTTTCATGGCCCTCGTCAATAGCCTCCGAGCCCCACAGGAATCATCGCATTCTGAGTTCAGATGCTCCTGCTATCAAAAAATCAAGTTTTAGCCACTTTTTTTTTTCGGGCGCGCGGGCCGGTTCTCCGAACGCTTCCGCAATGCGGAGCAGTTCGGCGAACGCTTCCGCAATTGCGGAGCAGTTCGTCGAACGCTTCCGCAATTGCGGAGCAGTTCGGCGAATGCTTCCGCAATGGCGGAGCGATTCGCTGAATTCTCCCGCAACTGCGGAGCCATTCGGCGAATGCTCCCGCAACTGCGGAGCCATTCGGCGAAGGCTTCCGTTGCGGAGCCGTTCGGCGAATGCTCCCGCAATTGCGGAGCCATTCGGCGAAGGCTTCCGCCGTTTCGGAAGACTTTCCCGAATCCTTCCGCGATTTCGGAGCCCTCCGCGGATTTCTTCCACCGTTTCGGAAGACTTTCGGAACCGTTCGCGGAATCCTTCCGTTGTTTCGGAAGACTTTCCCGAACTCTTCCGCAGTTGCGGAACCGTTCGCGGAATCCTTCCGCAGTTTCGGAAGACTTTCCCGAACTCTTCCGAAACAAACTTTAAACAAAATTTTCGAAAACACTTAGAAAATTTTTCTTCTTTTTCGGAGCAGTTTGCCGAATTTTTCCGCGTTGCGGGACAACTCACGGAATCCTTCCGCAAATTTCGGAAGAGAATTCCTTCCGAAAATTTCGGAAGGGAATTCCTTCCGCAAATTTCGGGGCGACTTCCCGAATTCCTCCGCGTTGCGGAAAACTTCGCGGAATGCTTCCGCAGTTTCGGGGCAATTCACCGAATGCTTCCGCAGTTTCGGAAGACATTCGGGAATTCTCCCCGAAACAGTCTTAAACGAATTTTCAAAAACACTTAGGAAATTTTAACAAACAGAAATCATTATTTTTGCCACAACACAGTATTCCAAGAAACGAAAATTGCACTTCTTAAGCATGAAACAGCAATTCAAAACAGCATAAGATGGCAGAGGTTGCCCATGTTCCTTTCTCTATTTCATAGAAAGCACTCAATGCAATCAAATGCAAGCAATTTGCAAAAATCCCCAACAGTGATGCGATCTTAAGGTTTCTCTAATGCATTTTTGTTTCAAATACAAAATGCATGAACACACAATATGCATTTCAGTTCCAAATATAAAATGCACACACACAATGACTTGTATTTCTGTGAAGGGCCCAACAGCCGTAGGGTTGAACCTAGAGCTCTGATACCACTCTGTAACGTCCCCTTCTCCTTAGAACAACAGGGAAGGAAACATTAACAACATACCGGGCTTTTGTAAATTTAGCCCCAATAATTTTTGCACATAAATAACTAACATTTTAAAACTTCTATATGCAGATTCGTTTCAATATAAACACAGCGGAATGAACATGCTAACAAGCACTCAAACAGACAGTAATTGCAATCATATCAATCACAGCAAGGAATGATTCAACATACAGAGACCCAATCTCATTCGTATGCCATGCATGGATTCTATATTAATTCATTTCATTAAACATGGGCAACTTAATATATTGCAGAATGCAAAAAGGAATAATTTATAATCCACAGAACACTTATCTTGAGAAGATGATGTCCAACGACTGGCTACGTGAGAGCAACGTTCCACCCAACCATAGATCTCTGTCCAGCCTATATTCTTTCAGCTGAGAGATCACCCCCGAGCTGGGCTGTGTATCCACTAAGGAGGAACTAGATGGCTCACTCACAGTCAGGGTTTCACTCAAACAGCCATGCTAAGCCAACACACGGTTGGGTTTCTCAAGCATGTAATAGGAGATGGAGGAGGATGCTAGTCCACTAAGCTCAATCCCAGAGCCACATACTCTTCAAGCTAGACTCAGCAATCCCATCCTCTGCTCATACATCCACAACTGGATTTCTCACAACTCTGTCACAAACAACCCAAATCCGTCACTGATTTTCTGGGCCATTAAAACTGGGTTTTCCCATGGCTTTTGGGGTAGCTATTGTTCCCAAATTCGCCCCAAGGTTCCTACCAATGGATCCCCCATTGGATTTCTCTGTCCAATACCAAAACGGGACGTTTTTGGATTCCCAAAACGTGGGTTCTCTCACAGTCGCGATTTTCCATTTTCTCACTGTTGGGAGCTCGTTTTTGGGTGGGCAAAGATGTCCCATACTTCCACAATGGAATGGGGATAAGGATGGAGCAACCCCCAAGATGTAGAGTGACTTGTGGGACAAGTCAAAATAGCCCATACCTTCCCATACGAATTTCAGGGCTGCCCATACTCCATCAAAGTCATGGGCTGAAATCTCAACCACTTCCTTACAATTGGCATTAATGTCACCTAAGGAAGTCAATGGGTTCACATAATGACAAATGGCAACCTATGGGTCACTCCCATAGCCCCCTCACCACTCCCTAGTGGATACACGTGGCCCCTTCTCATTCGTTGCCTCCGTAGCCAGCTTTGGACATTTTATATTGCCTGATGTTTATTTACATCCTATTACAATTTCCATGGCTTAAGAGCACATGGTATCAAAATATCAAATACTTGCCCTTTAAATAAATTCGGCTTTCACTAGCGGGGCCTTGGCCTTGAGATCCACGCTAGGAAAACATACATCACATGTACAGTTATTTACATTAAAGACTCATATATCCTAAGGGTCGAATTGGGGGTATTACAGTTCTCCATGGTTCTTTTAACCATTGGGAATTAATGTGAGGTGTTATGGTTTCTTAGGTTGGGGGCTATGAAATCCTCCTCTCCATATTGGAATTAAATAACATAATAACCATGTTACCTTGGATGAATATTAGTAACTCCCATGATGCCCCTCCTCATTTGATTCGTACATTATTCATCAATACCTTACATGTTGATGTCGAGTTCCCATGACATGGGTGCAATTCTAATGTTGTATTTTCTAATGTTATGTGTTGATGTCGAGTTCCTATGAACTACCAAAACACCACTTTAAAGTCATACTTTATGTATGTATATTTGTATATATCATGGGTGAAAGGATGCATGTGCATAAGAGTTCTGAAATCTATGATATTTGATGTGGGTGGCCTTGAAAGCATGTCTTCCAACTTATTAGGTTTCCATTCTTGAAGTGTCTAGTTTGTTAAATATTACTCTAGGCTTGCAAGTACTACAATGGTTGATGATAGTGTGGATGATGGTCTTCTTTCCCTTCAGATAGTGTTTCCATCTCTTAGCAAGTTGAACTAGAGCATAGAGTTCCATATCATGTTTAGTGTGGTGCATATTGGCTTACCTCCTTGCATCAATAAAACTCCCATAATATATCCAATTGCATATGTCTCCACTTCAAAAGGACTCTACAAATTTGGCAATGTAATAATAGATGCTTGAGTGATATTTCATTTCAATTCTTCAAAATATTTATTGATTTTTTCCCCACATTAAAATATTTGTGCCGGTTGTTATGACATGGAGTGGTGCAACCACATCAAAAAATGATGCTATAAAATTCCATAAGTAATAATGCAATGCTCTAAAAAGGATCCTAACCTCAATGTAATTATTAGGATTTTTCCACTTCGGGATGGCCTCCATCTTCATAGGATCTATCTTGAGTTCCTCTTCACCAATCCCACACCCTAAGTATACCAATGAATGATGGGAAAACTCACATTTCTCAAGTTTTTCCAACAATTGATGTTTTTTCAAGGTCTCTAACACATACATGAGCATGTGATATATTCAATTCCTAAGTGGATCTATAAACCAATATATTGTCTAAGTACACTATTACAAATGAATTATATAATGGGACACAATACATCATTCATCAAACACATAAATTCAAATGGTTCATTACATAAACAAAAAATAATTACACCATTCACATAGACCTTACCTTGTCTTCAACGTAGTCTTCCAAGTGCCTTCCTTATTAAACCTTACTTGGTTGTATCTTTATTTGAGATCCAACTTGGTAAAATACTTTCTATGCTTCAATGATCTAGCAAGTCAGCAATTGTGGGCATAGGTTATCAATTCTTGAAGGTGATCTTATTCAAATCTCTATAGTTGATATGTATTCTCCAAGTCTTATCCTTCTTGAGTACTATAATGATAGGTGACCCACAAGGTGAGGTTCTTGGTCGAATTACTCCTTGATTTAATGGTTGTTGCAATGATTTATTCACTCCCACTTCTTTTCACATTAACTATTTGTACAAACAAATGTTTGGCAATGTGGATTTGGGAAACAATTGTATGTCATGCTCCACTTCCCTCTTGGATGGAAACCCTTTAGTCTCATTGAAAATAGTTTGTATGCCTGAAAAATATCTTCCAACTGGATTTTCTAATATTTAGCACACCCCTCTAGAGATTCCTTTACTTTCTTTGATTCATCTACTAACTCATTCTCTTTATGAAGAGTTACAATACAAACTTCATACTTGAATTGATTAATTTATTGGATTGGTTAGCACTTAGCAGAGAGAGATTGGATTTTCCATTTTGTGCATCGATGATGAAGGACTCCCCATCCTTGATTAGGTGGTACTTGTTTGATTTGTTCATGAATATTCCATCCCTCATGTACATGTAGGGGCTTCCAAACAATGCACCACACATATCAAGTGGTACTGCATCTACTCCACTTCATCAATATAGTTTTCACTTATAGGAAATTTTATATTACACTACTTAGTGACCCTAATCTCTTCATCCTTATTTACCCATCCCACTAGATATTAGTGAGGTTGGGTATGAACTTCCAATCCAAGCTTGTTGACTATATATTCTTCTATGAGGTTAAATTGTGAATTGGAATAAAACAGAGAATCCACCTTTGTCTTCTTAACTTGGATATTAATATGGAAGAGTTTATTAATATCCTTCTATTCCTTGGGATGGAGGCTACTACATTGACCTCCTTCTGCATTGTACTGCAGGAAATATTTTCATCTACATCTGAGTTTGTTCCTACCTAGTTACTTAAATCCATGACTATCATGTTCTTCTTGGAATTTTTCTCGCCGTTCTTTTAATTCAACTCATGATGTACCTTCCAACACCTGTCTTCAATGTGACCATCGATATTGCAATGGTTGCAATGGTTTTTTAGATCCTTACATTATGTGTTGTAGTTGTTGTCTTCTTATTTTTTTTCCTTTCCACTTCCTCTTTCCTTCATTGGAATCATATTGTTGGTATTTTTACTTGTAATGACTTGGTTGTCCTTTAGTATTTACCCATATTATCCATATATTGTGATTGCAAACATGAGTCATCAACTATCCTAGGTTTTAATATCATCACTTGCCTCCTTAAATGACTATTTAGAACTCCTAGATACTTGAGTACATCTATATTCTTGGGACATATACCCAACATAATGACCATTTTTAAGAACTTGGTGGTGTACTCTTGCACACTCTATCCTTGCTTATGTTGCGAGTAATTCCAATAGATAAATTGGTTCTCTTCATACCCAATAGGGTAGAACTAGGAATTAATGATCATTTTAAACACCTCCCACTTAGTTATTGGGGGATCACCCTCCAATGTAAGCATCTCCATGTGGATTTCAAACTATGTTTGAGCATAGACATCTAACTTAAGTAGGGAAAATGGAATGTTTTTCTCTTCTCCCATGTTATGGACATTGAAATAAAATTGCAAGTTGCAACCATCGATTCAACTTAACAACATCAATCTCACCTTGGTAGGGTTTAATGTCCACTTTAAATAGATATTGAGAAGTGGTAGAACTGGAACCTGGCCTCTCTTTCTCTAGCTCTTTTTCAACTCTCTTTTTTGGTCTTTGTTATCTACAAATTCCCCATCCAAGATAACTTTTGATTTAGAGATACCAAACTCCCCTAAAGGTCCACTTTTAATTTTATCTAAAGAACCCATGAGAATGACGATGTTATGAGAGATTTCATCAACTTGTTCTTCCACCTTTGAAAATCTACCATCTAACTCATTTTGTGGATGTTTATTAACATCCTCATCTACATGGCTAGTGTTTTGAGACTACTTCCTTACGTCGATTCCTAAATCTTAATCTTTACATAAAAAACCCAAAGAAAAGTACTATGATACCAAAATGATTTGTAATATTCCATGGATATCCACTATAATAGTTCATCACAACAAATCATGCAATATTTTAAAAATACCTTATTACATAGTGTATCACTATATATTTTCATATTAATTGTTACTAACTTAATGAAATTATTTATAAATAAACTGAAATGAAATAAGTAAATAACACACTATCCACATAATGAACACAATATGTACCTTGGGAAAAGCCAATATGGTAAAAAACCACCTACATGGTGATGCATACACTATTTCTCTTTTATTCCCTGTTATAAAATACAAGTACAAAGAAAGTGCACTCAATATGGAGTTTCCATGGACACTATGGTTTGAGTGGTTGCTACACGAACTTATAATTCATTTGTAATGCTTTAGTATCCCACTTCTAGATGCTCTACTCAACTATGGAACAATAACAATAAGATTGAAACCCCTTCCTTTCCTAGTGGAACAATATTTAACAGAGTTTGATAGTCATCTTGGGTTAGGGTTAGGGATTTTTCGTGCTCAACCCCCAATTAGTGTTGGGTTGGATTGTCTATAATTTTCTTGAAATTTTGCACATGTCTAGATCCACCTGTGTGAGTAATGGAATCTAACATGGCATACATTTGATACCATGGTGGTAGACATGATAGGTCAACTTGTAAGAGACATAACTTCTTCATATTCACTCTAATTTAGGCGATTTTTATACACTTGGATAACTCTCAGTGCATGGAACAACTTTGTTAGGTTGGGATCCTTTACCTCACAAAGTTTTGACCCCAAAAAATGACTATTTAAGGCCTCAAACATGCTTCGGAAGGTGATGGACCCCAAATCACCAAATTGGAACCTACCCATAAAATGGGCCTTACAAGTCAATACCTCCAATTTTCCATCCAAAAATAACAAAATGAATGACAACTTATGTAATAATCCATTTCAAATTAAGAATGGAGTGATGTGCTTTGTTGCATGTTTTTAAAAAAGTGGCATGTCACTATCCACTTGTAAATATATTTACAAGTGGAGCAATAGGATAACCATGTACAGAACTAAACTTAAAGTGAGGAAGAAAGAGAAAAAACAAAAATATTATTAGGGAGATTGTTGTTAAATAGATATTAAAAAACTAAAATTAAAACTTGGGATGAAAATTGAAAAGGGAAATTATATTTGAACTTCGCAACTATATTTTTTATACCTTTTAGTATGGTTGTGAAATTGATTAGCAATATATTTCTTTACCAACTTAAAACTAAGTGTTCAACTCTCATTTTGTATTGAAACACAAATTAAATGGAAAAAAAACTAGGTAAATTAAAATTTTCAAAAAGGCATAAGCAAATCACAACCAACATTTAATATATTGAAAAACACATTTGAATAAGGGTTAGAAAACAAGAATCAATTCAATACAATCACATCCACATCCCACAAACCCAAACAACTGGCATACCCCCAAAGATGGGGAAATGGAAAACTAAAGATAATTATGGATGATAGTAGGAACTTCTTCTTCTTCTTCTTCTTCTTCTTATTATACATGGATAGTTAATGTACTTCATCCATTTAAAGGGATCCACATGTCTCTTATTCATTCATACATAGGTGGTAGTCACATGTCTTGGCATAATCAAGAGGATTTTTGAGTGGTCTAATTGTAAAAGGGTGGATGGTGGGAGGATGTGTTGGAGGAGCGTGTGAGATACCCATTCCGTTGTTAATTCAATCCCACATCAATGATAATGAGGGTTTATGATTGGGGTATTACAAGGTTTATATAATAAAAAAAATGAGGCATGTGGAAAGAATTGGCAAGTGATGATATGTGACAAGAATATCCTAAGGACCATTGGAATAGAAAGAAATTGAGTATCATAATGATCTCCCAATTTATCTTTGTGGTTAACTAGTGCAATGTAATCAAATAGTAGTGACCATTGTATCATTTTCAAATAAACACTGCTTAGCTAGTTCAAGATGTAGAGCAAGGATGGGAAGGTAGTGAAAGTTGAATACACCAAGTTTTCAACAATGGGTCGGTAATTGAGGAATCCACTTATTTATAATTTGAAAGTTCCATGAATATGAAATTTAATATTTTATAAAGATCAAATTAAATATATTAGAAATATGAAACCCTAACATGATATAAAATGTATTCAACAATCACAATGCTTTGTCAAATGATAATCTCTAATGAATATGTAACAACATCAATTATATCTTAATTAATCATGTCACCACTTTATTTATAGTGTGTATCGTTTATTCCATAGATTATAAACTATTTTAATATTTTCGTTGAGTGGGTCTAATGGTCAAGAACATGTGTTTCCACCTGGCAGGTCATAGGTTCAAATCTAGAGAGGGTTAGGATAAGTACACCTCCGTAGACTTTAGTAGTAAAATCACTGTGCAAAGGGGTTCCTTTGTCCCACAAAAAAGGGGGTCTCATTCACCAATTTGGTGTCTAGATTGGACATGATCTTAAAATTATATTATTATTATTTTATTATTATTGACATTATAAGTTATAGAACTTTGATGGAGTTTTGCGTGAATTCTATGTATCTAACCACAAAATACTTTCAAAAGTTAGTCATTGCTTTATATTCAAATATTTTGGCATTGTAATGAAAGATGTTGTACATTTTATCGCATATATTTTCCTATTGTGCCAACACATATATAGATGGTGATCAACTTCAGAATACACATAGAATGCAAAAATAAATATTTTGGCAAAACTTAATGGGGTGCAATTCATCATTGTTAATCATTTTCTCTTTTGCATTATTACTTGTTTTTGCATGTTATGTTCTTTGGAAGAGCCAAATCAATATGCAGTGCCATTATTCCATGTATTTGTGATATGAAATAAACATCTCTTACTCCCAAGTCAACTAATCAACACCCTAAATATAATGAATTATATTTCTTGCATGTATTTAAAGATGATGGATTCAAATCTATATTGAAATTCTTACAACGTTAAACTGTTCATCATCATTTTGCAATGGAAATTGCTTCTACACAAGTATGAAAAGGAAATGTGGGCCTAAATAGTAAATTTCTAGCCACTTAGATAAGATCTCTATTATGTTTTGTTTAGTATAGTGATCCTATGAGGGTCCTCTACCAATGTCCTTTAATTAACTATGCAACTTGCAAATTGAGTGAAAATATGAATTATGCAAATGTTAAATGCCACAAGTGCAAATGTGTCGAGCCTCATGAAGTATGTCCAGGATAGTGAAGGAGGCATGAATAATTCCCATTCTTTGTGGAATTTTCCTTACATATGCCTACATTATGAAAGAAACATTTGTAAAAGGAGGTGGAGTTATTGGAATCACTTTGAGAAGCATGAGCTTGCTACCTTCTTCTAGCACAAACTACATTGTCATATTGATAGCACATGACACACTAAATTTGATATTTTTTTAGTGCAAATTGTTGGTAACACCATGCCTTTCATTACCAAGGAAACATTCTTACCATTTCCAAAATTAGTTGCCAAATTTTGAGCTAAGAATTGCATTATAGAGCTTGAAATTGGGGTTCTATGGAGGGTTTATTTGGAGTTGCTCTTGTATTTCACTTTGATCTATGAGGTTTCGAATTGAACTCATGTACAATAACTATTGATGGACAACGTATTTGTATTATGGTATTCTGTGATGGGGACCACCTTTGTCACAGATGCATGTAGAAGAAAGACATATTGCAAGCACCCCCCAAGCCTATAGGATGGGAGATTGTGTAAAATATTTTGTAGTTTGATAAATAGTCCAAAAAATATCCCTTCCACCTTTTACCAAATAAGACCCTCTTATGTCTCTCTTTGTTCAAATTAAAACCAGATTGATTGTCTCCTCTGCTACAATGATAGAGGAAATTTTAAAGACCAATGGCTACCCTAGTCTTGAAGGGAAAACTATAATAAATGAAATCAAGTGTATTTCCCATGACAAGTACTCATTAATATATGGTCAATGTGAATTTCAATATATTACACGTAGACATATATCCAATATGGAGCTCTTCATTTCCAAGATGCCCAAGGCCCTAGAACAATTGAGAAGAGATCAAGTGTTCCAAATGGTTTAGTGATGGTGCATAAATTAAAACCAGATGCAATCTTGTAAACAAGTCCATGTGTGAATGTAAGTTGAACCTAGTGTGAGAAGTGATAGAGAAACACTTATGGAAAAATATTTATTATTCTAACCACAAAGGTTAATCTCACATTGTCGAAAAATATTTATTACATATTTTATTTATATAATATATTAAAACTTTAAGATGTGTTTGTCTCAATTTTTTTAATAGTAATGGATAGGATTTATATTATAAAAGGGTTATGGGAAACCAAAACAACCAAAATTTACAACATGTGCTCAAAATTTACCCAAAAATTGTTCTTACAAGCTAAAGTAGCATACACAATACAATAGATAACATAATAATATTCTATGGCATGATTCCTTCCTACAATATTTAAAACTATATTTCCTAATTAATTGTCCAAGTAACTATAAACAAGAGAAGAACATAGGAAGACATATAATCCAAATTTGTTCCTTGAATGGGCCTCCTCCATAGACACATGGTTAACACCTAAATTTCACACGCATGTGACATTTCCGTGATTCTTGTAGTAAGGAATCATCAACATAAAGAATGCAATTCACCAAAGGAATCCTCAACATATCCAAAAGACAACATGAGTCCAAAAGTTACTAAGACCAATCAAAAGAAGAGATAGAGCAACTGAATTGTTATTAACCCACGCTATAGCACCTCTTATCAGTTAAGTACCTGCGCGATACTCATGTGGATATTCCTTCAATAGTTGTGCTACTGTCACAATGGCAGGACCACCTACTTCTCGTGGTGCATTGAAGTCTCCATCACCTCCAAGGATCCAAATGTAGCTCCTCACACACTTTGTGGCCTTAAATATCCTTGTTGGGGTACCTTGGAACTAGTTCTTTGAGTGTATGAGTTCACATTTGGATCTAGTTGTTTGTTGGCCACCTCTTTGCCTATAAAAGGAATCCACTGGCATGCATTTTGTAGAGAGAAAGAAGAGAAAGGTTATGTTGTTGGATTTGTGTTGGAATTTCCTCATATCCCACCTCTTTAGTCTTCCTACCTTTGTAAGTATTCCCAAGCTCCCTTGTCACCTTCCTTCAAGGGGAAAGAGTTTCTCTCCATTGATATACAACTCACTTAGCATATAGTTTGGACAAAAAATGCCTCCCTAAGGGATATTTTTGGCTTCCCTTGAAGCCCACACCTCCTAGGTGTTGTAAAGCTTGACCATTGGGAATAAAAAGTGGTTTGGCATACCTTTGATTGTTGTTGGAGTTTGCAGTCTCCCCCCATCTCCTTTTTATTTACATTTTGTTCAATTTCCTTTATTTTATGTGAATTCCACTAACAATCTATTAGAGGATCACTTGGAGGACACCAATAACCCACCACAGGGGCTCCAAGTACTGAGGCCTCTCTGCAGCCTACAAGTCCTAGCCCCCTACCAAGTGGATGAGTGCACACTTGTGCATTTTTTTCCAAAATAGTCCTAATGGCTAGTCCATTTATTTTTGTTTATTTATTTTAAACTAGGTTGTTTTATGTTGAGTGACTAATTCTGGGTGTTTGTCATTTGCATGAGATCTACTCCAGAATTTGCCCCCTATTGGCCACAATTAATTTTTACACAGTAGTGCGGATCTTGGTCTCTTGACTGTGGTACCAACGTGGAAACACCTTCAATAGTCACACTACTCACGTCAGTAAACAATCCACGACCCACGCAACCTCCCTTGATTGACCCACACAACTTCTCTATGTTCTTGTTTTGTATTTTTTCGTGCTACTGTGTGGCAGAGTATTGTTTGACCACGCTACAGTCATTTGATTTTATATTTATCTGCATGCTACAAACTTGTGGCCCCATTGTTGTTCACTAATGAACTTAAATTAAGATAATTTGTAGAAATTACTTACTTTTTTAGTAATTAGTTCACCTAGACCAAGGTTAGGGAGTAAAGAGTTCATATCTCTCGGAACTTACCTAGGTAACCAACTTTGAGGCTTTCAACGGGCCTCATTGTTGTTACTAGTATTCAAGACCTTTCTTACTTACGCACAATTGACATGTAACTAAAAGGAATCTACATGTGGGAACACTTGCACTAAAACTGACTTTTGCACATATCACTCACTTATTTGCACCATATTGCATCTGTTGTGGTTGGCATAGTTTTTCATTTGTTCAATTTTGTTTAAATCCCACCATCACTCTCATTTTGACACAAAATCCTTTACCATTGAGGAACAAAACAACCCCCTGAGGCAGTCCCCAAGACTGCAAGGCCTCTCGCCTCTCCCCTCTCTCGAGGGGTGTTTTTACACCATATCCCCATGGTTCACGCAGAATATACGCTAGTTGGGGATGCTCCCAGGACACATTGATAGGATCCTCTAGGTGACGCAGATCCTTAATAGGTGCATTTCCTCTTCTCGGAGAAAGTGTTAATCCTCCCACCTTATCCACCGTGGAAGAGGATAACCTTCATTTTCTCTCCTAGGAGAGAATAGATATACATTTACACCTCCCCCCCCTTAGAAGAGGTACCCCTCTAGCTTCTCCTCTCAAATATCCTTTAGACCCCTTTGATCCCTCCTCTCTCGTAGGAGGTCAATCATTGTTTTCAACACCACCTTGGTCTCCCCTTAGTGGAAACCACACCTAGCACACAATGGCAGGATCAAATCCCCCTACCCTCCCTTTCATGGCTAGTCTAAATCTCCCCGATTTGGGAAAACTGATCAGCAACCCCATTGCACATGATCCAACATGGTCAGCTATTCCAGATAAGATTCCCTCAGAAATTCCTAAATTCAAAGGGAAACAAGGGGATGATCCCTCCAACCATGTCATGTCTTTCCACTTATGGTGTTCTTCTAACAGCATAGTAGATGATCCTATGAGGCTTCACCTCTTGTAATGTACTCTCACTGGAATGAAAACCAAATGGCATGTAAATCTACCGAGAGTGACCCATGCCACCTTTGTGACATTGGCCACTGCTTTTCTCACTTACTTCCAGCTTTTGATTTGACATGACCTTTGTCTCGATATTCTCATGAAGTTTCGACAAAATACATCCACCCACATCGTGGACCACATCCATGATTGGCGTAGGTGCTGCACATTGTGTAAAATCAAAATACAACAATCCTCTTTGTTGGATTGATTTATCAAATCACTCCAACCCGCCATAGCTAAAGATGTCTCCACTTCCTTTCCGCAAAGAGAGGAAGAGTCTATTCTCAAATCCCATCGTTTTGATCTCATATATGCACAATCTAGCTACCTTTACACTATCCTTCTTGATGCTCCTCAGCATCGGTTGTTGGATCCTAGACCTGTGGGTTCATCACATTCGGTGAATGGGATTATCAGGGTCCATTTCCCACTTAGGAAAGGTTCCTCCTACCACTTCGGCACCATTTAACATGGTTCCACAATACCCATCATTTCCACCTACGTCAGTACCCCCTCCATCGGTACCAACTCCACTAGTTGGTCAATTATAGTATGGAACCTATAGTCCTACTTATCCAAACGTTATCCAAATGGCAACGATTCCTACACTGCCAATGGCACATGTCATTCCTACGTCCAAATCCTATGGAGCGCAAACCACATTTAGCTCGCCCCAGAGATATAACCCTTATTACCCATTCCCATGCCCGACTATCCAGCAACCCACACCTCACATGGGGGTGAACTTGGTTCAACCTTCTTATGCTCAACAAGCACAACAGTTCGATCAATTGAACACCGCAAACCCATAGAATCCTCATACTCAGGGGAAGAAGAAAGGAAAGAACAAGCAAAACCAGCAGGCGGGGCAAGGGGGAAACCCCCCTCCCCAACAAAACCAAAATGCAAGTAATCAAACCAAGGGGACTAATAATCCACTCAAACAAGGGAAGAATTCCAACTTAAGGACCAATTACTACTGATCCATTTGCATAAAATATGGTCACTACACCCATCATTTCCCTCTTATCCCCAACTACTAACATTTAGTGGAAGCCAAGAAGAATACAGTAACCAATCCCCCTCAATATATGAACCCACCCCAACCCAAAACTGTTGTCTTACAACAACCCTTTGCAAACCAAGGCATCATTACACAACAGCAAGATCCTTGCCCCTCTGACGATGGCTCTTTTCAAAATATCTACATGTTGGATGTGAATCTTCAGACTCGAGCCAAGGGTTATGATAGGCCTGAAACTACCCAAGTGGATGGCATCCCTATCCCCTCGGGGGGCCTTTGCAAATACCATTCCCAAGTGCCGAACAAATCCTACGGATTCCCAAAGTTCTACTTTGATGTACCCGTAATAGCCCTCATATTAAAGCCACCCACAATTCCAGTATTGTGGATGACTTAGCTCAATCATTTGCATTCATGGCCACGTTAGAGATGCTACAGTCATGTCCAACCCAGCAAAAAGCATTAGTTGCACTCGGTGTCGTCGACCCTTCCGACTCATGTCTAATGACCTTTGATATTGACAAAGGTGAACTGTGACTACCATTGTCAGTCGCATTTCAAGTCCCAGTCATAGTAAAGAACATTATGATTCATCATTGCATCATCAATGAAGGTGCATCCACTTGCATTATGTCTGATAAAGTGTGGAAACGTTTAGGGTCACTAGAGTTGGTCCCCTCCTCTATCACTCTTCGTGCATATTATGGGAGACCATTCCAACCAAGAGTATTGTACCAAAATGTCCCCATAGAGCTGGGGGAGAAGATGGTTATGATCGATATCAAGGTAGTCGACGTAGAACTCAACTACAACATCCTCTTGGGGCATAGTTACATGTACGCCATGAAGGCGGTCACCTCCTTGGTATTTTGTATCATGATGTTTCCCTTAAATGGGAAGGTTGTCACCCTCGTCCAACTTAACTATTATGATCCCAACACCACAAGCAACCCTCACAATGTCCTACCAACTGTCGTTGGCACTGATAAACATAATGTCGACATTGCCCCTAGCATTTATAAGGACTTCAATTTGTTAGGAGTGTATTCGGTACCACCACCCAAGATCCCCACATCAACTGATGGCCTAATGTGCACAATTTTCACCACTGAAAATGGAGTCGCCTCCACTTCAACCCCATCATCAACATCACCACTGAGTCATGGCATTGAACAAACATTATGTCCATCATTCCCCAAAATATTCCAAATCCTATTCTTGTACCCTTTCACAAGCATACAAGGGATTCCATTTATGGCTCAGTTAACTCTAGCTAGTCTCACTTTGGGTATTCCGATATGGTACCTTACACCACCCTACCCAAAAATGGCTTCCAAACCAGTCTCTCATTATGATTTTTTCCCTATTTTGGATGCTACGCTTTCATGGCCTATAAAACCTTATATTACGACAACCCAACCTATGGCATTCGTGACTAAACCACAATCGATTGTCACTATGACCACCAATGGGGGCACCAAGAAACCAAAGTTGAAAGTTCCCTTCTTATTAGACCCCATAGATGAATCGTTAGAGGTCGCTCAACCTAAAGAAGGGGCGTCAACCAAAAATGGTTAAAATCGCCAGTAATGACCAATACTCCCAACCAAAGGGTCACACCACCATTTGCTCTTTGCAGGAAACAAGGCCATGCAACCAACTTGTGTCCCACCTTATTGGATCTTAGGAATTTCATTAGCACTCTGATTAGCATAACCCATTCTCTACCGACCATACAAGGGGGCACATCTTCCTTGCTCACCCCTAAGACACTGCGTACGAATCATGCATGTGCCATGTGTTCTCAGTATGGGAACTACACACACCATTTCCACAATCTCTCTCTATTTTGGGATGCTTTAGTGACCATTCACCTCACCTAGCCATTAGATGATACTTCTCCCCCTTCATCACCAAAAGTGGCTCCCATCAATATGGATACCATGGTGATCTCGGAAAACACCTCCCCTCGGTGGGCAGACTCCATACCAGACCAACAATCACCATGATGCCCACAAAGTCTGGCCATCGTTTTGAACCACATAAGCACCACTAGCCCATGTCAATCATGCAATTTAATGTCTCACCATTCATTCTAATGTCCTCTAGTGGCTGCATTTCTCAGTCTGTGTGCAACCCAAAGTTGATTAGCTTATAATATTACCCATTGTGGGAACACCCTCCCTACGATAGTCAAAGAGAACGATGAATCGATAGCCCCCACTAGCAATCATGATATCCCTTACACAACAAGTTACCTGAGGGATCTTGATCCCACATCACCCATTTCTCGAGAAGCCTTGTATCCCTTAATATTTCCTCAAGAAGAGATATTACCCCCTCCCGCCAACACCTCCAAGTATCTCGACATCTTGCATCTCAATTTGGTCTCCCTTCAGACCACTATCGAAGACCCCATTTCCTCCAATGAATATATGCTAGAAGAATACATATTTTCCATGTTTGAAGAGATAATTGAAGCCCTACACACTAACAAACCCCCATGGTACACTTTCCATCATAGGTCATCAACGGTTCATAAACAAGTTCAGCACACCCTAACTGTCGAACAACAATATACAATTGAATTAAAGGATTTCTTACCCCCTAGTCATATTGATTGGTTCAAAAACCCCATCCCCGCTCTAGATTCTTTTGACGATGGTAATCTAGCCAATATATCCCCCACAATCCAGGTGGATATTTCCATTACGTTGGAATCATCGAAAACATCTCCATTGGGGCTTCTTGTTCACCACAAGAAATCACTGATTTTATCGCTCTCTTCAAAGAATTTCACGACATCTTTGCATGGTCCTATGAAGAAATGGCAGGCCTTGACCTTGCAATTATTGAACATCATATCAACACTTGGATCGATGCCATTCCCGTCTAGAAAAAACAACACCCAGTCCACCCTTCTAAGGCCCCTGCAATCAAAGCCGGGATCAAAAAACTCTTACATACTGAGTTTATTTTCCCCATCGCTTACACATCATGGGTTTCTAACCCCGTCCTATTTAACAAAAAGTAGGGCACCATTCGTTTCTGTACATATTTTTGAGACCTCAGTTTAGCCTTCCCTAAGGACAATTTCCCAACACCATTCATCAAACAAATAGTTGACTCATGTACCGGTAGTGAAATGTTGTCCTTTATGTATGGGTTTTCCAGATATAATCAATTACAAATTCATCCTCAAGATCAAAACAAAAATGCATTCACTACACCATGGGGCACCTTCACATACGAAGTAATTCCCTTCGGTATGAAGAATGCTAGTGCCACTTTCCAGCATTTTATGGCATACATATTTAATGATTTGGCTCACATCATCCCCTACTTTCTAGATGACCTTACCACAAAATACCAGAAACATTGTGACTGCCTTCAAGACCTACACACCATATTCACACAATGCCACAAATACAACATACTCTTGAACCCCCTAAAGTACGTATTTTGTGTCACCGATGACCGACTATTAGAGTTCATCATCTCCAAGGATATCATCACTGTTGACCCTTCAAAATTTCAATTCATCCTGGAGCTACCACCCCCAAGAACACAACGCCAATTGTAGAGTATACAAGGCAAGTCTAACTTCCTTCTTCATTTCGTCCCTAACTATGTCACTTAGGCCCACGTATTTTACGCTTCATTAGAAAAGATATCCCCTTTAAGTGGGATTATTATTCCCAAAATTCCTTTGATGCCATTAAACAAGCCTTGTCATTTTCCCCCCTCATATCACCTCCAAACTTTGACACAATTTTTATCCTTTGTATCTCTGCATCAGCTTCCGCTATGGCCAGCATGCTGGTCCAAATAGCCGAGGACCACCAAGAACATATCATTTATTATGTTAGTAAAACCCTTGCTGGACCAGCACTTAGCTACACTATTGATGAAAAGCTCATGATCGAAGTCAGCATTTCCACACAGAATCTACACTAGTATATCTTGCTCCACAAAACAACCATGGTCATTGACTCCAACCCTATGCAATACATACTTAGCCACATGCTTAGAAATAGTAATTTTTCGCGTTGGATCGTCATCTTACACGATTTTGACCTCGATTTTGTTGTCCCTAAAAGCAAGAAATCCATGGCCCTAGCCGAGCTCATTACAGACCTTCTGTCTACCACCTCATGAGAACTTGTTCAGGACCAATTACCAGATGAGCATCTCTTCTTCATCACTGGAGATGACCCATGGTACGAAAATATCCTAACTTATCTCTACACTCATAAGTTTTCCCCCCACCTGTCCCACAATGACCACCGCAAGGTCCGACACCATGCACCCAGATACCTTCTTATCGGGGATGTCTTATACCGTTGTGGCATAGACATTATCCTGCAGTGGTGTCTAACACATGAGGAGGATGAATAGGTTCTCAAGGAATACCATAGCGGCACATGCGGCAGCCACCTCTCAAGATTGGAAACTTCCCAAAAAATCTTATGTGCCAGGTATTTTTGGCCCTCCGTCTTCAAATGTTGCGTCTATGTCGTCAAATGGTGTGCAAATTGTTAGGTATTTTCCTGCAAAACATGGTCTCCACTTGTGCCCCTACATCTAGTCATCACCAATGGGCCATTTTGTAAGTAGGAAATCGATTTCATGGAGTGTCACCCTACTTTAGTGCAAGGTCACCAATATATTTTTGTTTCCATCGATTACTTCACCAAATGGGCCGAAGCAATGCCCACATTTGACTATAAAGGAAATACCGCCGCACGCTTCTTCTTTAACCATGTCATATCCATCTCTGGCGTACCCAAACAACTAGTCTCTAATAACGGAAAACACTTCTGCAATGAGACATTTAAAGAGATATCATGGATGTTAGGCTTTAAACATGAATTTTCAACAGCTTACTAGCCCCAGGAAAATGGCCCGGTTGAAGATGTCAACAAAGTTCTCAAAACTATGCTCCAATGCATAGTGGATAAGAACAAAACAAACTAGCACCACATGTTATTCCCGACTCTTTTGGATTACTGTACTTCGGTCAAGATTGCTATAGGTTTTACCCCATTTCACCTTGTCCATGGAGTAGAAGTTGTCCTTCCCATAGAGTGCGAAATTCCTATCCTCCAATCCATTGTCAAGTTTCTACCAGATACCCCCACCCTTGAGCAACGTCTATTTACTTTGGAACACCTCTATGAATAAATTCGCGACTCCCTTCAACAAAATGATTCCATGAAAATTTGTTCCAAGGCTCATTATGATCGACAGGTGAAACCTAACAGCTTCAATGAAGGTGACTTTGTCCTCATCTTCAACACCAAGAAAGACAACAAACCAAGACCCATAAATTTGTATCTAAATGGACATGCCCTTACGCCATTAAGCAATGTCTCTCCAAAGGGGCATATGTATTAATTGACCCAGAAGGTCTCACCCTCAATAACCTCGTCAATGGGTTGTGCCTTAAACGCTTCTACCCTTGATTCATGGGTACCCCTCAGGTACAACTCGTTTTGGTTTTCCGTTTTCTGCATTATCAACACCTTGGTCATTTTCTTTATTACACTTGGGTATGTGCACCGTATGTGCAGGATCTCGGCTAAGACAAGTAGTGGACTCTTGTTTTTCCATTATAAGAACAAGACTCCATCCCTCAGCAACGACATTGCATTCTTCACACATGTATCATTCAGAAACTGGCATATAGGAACTGTTTTCCCTCTGTTTCTAATGCATTGACCAGTATTCCTATCGATAACCATAGGGGCCTCATACTCAGTATTTATGTGCCATCAACGTCATCATTGGGCATAACATGTTCCCCCGTGGGTTTTCACATCAATTCCAACCCAGTCATCAATTGACACCCATGATGTCGACCCCCCACAAGTCCAAGGAATCTGACACAACTTGAAAATATCACCCCTAGCTTATCATTTTATAGTTGCGTATTTACTCCCATGAATCTCGCAATAGAAACCATCAGAATCCTCAATTCATGTTATGAAAAAGATTCACAAATCCCACTCATACCCCCATGAGCACTTTACCTTCCGTAATATTCTTTGTATCATCACCCCCACGAAGACACTTATGGGGCTCCCACCCTTAGAAGTAACTAGTCCTATTCATTTATCCCTTAGGCATGCACTGCATGGCATTGATTCATGGAAAAATTTCCTTCGCGTCTGCAAACTAACCCCCACCTCATCTTGGAAAGCGTTCCCCGACCCACTCAAAACCGCAAGGACTCCTCCCATTATCAAATTGGTCCCCCGACACACCCAAAACTATGGGTACCCCACCATTATTCTTTATGTACAAATAGTTCCCCCATCACCTCACATTATGGGAACACCCTATTCTTTTGGAAGTAACCCTCCGCAACACCTATTTTTTGGTCACCACTACTCTTTGTATTGTGTCTCTATCAAATCCCTTTTAGTTGCAGTTTATCTCCTTCTGTCTCAACCTGTACCGTTCTGAAAGGAAGGCCTCCGTCCCCACTATTAGGCTGAAATATTGTCGTTTAATTTCATTGTAGTACTTGCCCAACTATTTAATTTGTTAATCTAAGGTTCATAGGCTTACGAAGCACATGCAAAATCTATGCAGGATTGAAGTGGAATTAATCTAGTCTAACCCCCCTTACTAATTGCTAATTGCTAATCTAATCCCCCCTTAAGCTGAAACACACAACTGCTAATCTAATGCTGGAAGCTGAAACACACGGCTGAAAGTAAATTGCATAAAAGAAAGACAACATATAAAGAGCAACGAGACAACACATGTGAGCTCACATTAACAATAAACAAATCTTAATTTACACACAAGAATCAATGACAAATCATGAAAGCATCAAAACTAAGATTATGAACAAAAGCTAAGAATCCCCTTATCCATATTACAAAGTCAAAACTAACTGCTACAATTTGAGACTAATCTCCTCCTAATATACTATCCCAAATGAAGAGATAGCACTCTCTTTTATACATGAAATTCTTTGAGAAGAAGATAACCATCTCATAATGACAGATCCATTATTCTCTCAGCTACTCTCAACTACTTTCCTATTATTACAAGATATGATCCCTTCAAATCCTCCACATGTTTCTCACAAATTCTCCACATGTCTCTCATACATCCTAGATAAGATATGCCAACCAAATATCCATTGTCTTCTCCTTGGAATATTCTTTGAATAACTATCTCCTTAAAATGGTGGAGGAGATATTCGAGAAGTCTTTTCTTTGAATTGATCCTTCACATATTCCTACACATTACAAAGCTCATCCATACTTGAAAAACATGTTAATTTCCAATATTTAATCATGAATTCACTTATAATACTAAAATGAATAATGTGGAAAACAATAAGATGAAACTCAAATATATGTATGGAAATGGTATGATGAAAGGTTAATGGCATGATGAAATTTTGGGAATAGCAGAAGGTAAAGTGGATGAAAATATGACATTTCTGAGTCCCAACATACTCCCCAACTGAACTTGTTGCATGTCCTCATGCAACCGTGCATGGGTCTTCTTAAGAAATTTTGGCATTTGAACTTTGGCTTTGATTGATGATGTCTTTCCAACAATGAATGTTTCCAGGCTGTTAGTAGCAGCTGACATTTTCTTATGGTTGGTTCTTGTGTAACAACCATGAATACAAAGAATGTTGGTTCTTGTGTTAACAACATTTATCTCATTATCTATTTTCTTGTTGCAATAATAATTTAACCATACACTCATTGGAAATGATAAGATATCAATGTGCATAAGAAAGCATCAATGTGTATAAGAAAGCCTTTTCTTTACCTTTATGAATCATGCCAATATGTGTATCAATGTGTATGAAGCAAAGTGCAACAGAGGATTTGTCGAAAAAGAAATGTTGGTGAATGATAAATGAGATGAAAAATGGAGTGATGGCAGTGGAAAAATGGAATGATGGTAATGAAATGATGGTAGTGAATATAGTTCGGAGTTGCAGCTGTAAAATGAAGGGTTTGGTGGAGTTACAGCTGAGAAATGGAAAGTTTGACATAGTTGCAGCTAGTGTTGCAACCAACTTCCTGAACTAATATCTCCCAAAATACAAACTGGGTTTGGATGAAATTTTGCAAGCAAGTGTTTACTAGTCCAATGCATCTCCACACCAAAAATCAAAAAAACCCACATCACGGATTTCGAGAAAAATGCAAATTGGATGTAGGTGACAAATGTTTGCAGGTAGGTGTTTTAGTTGGCTGAAAATAGTTGAATTTATCTCAAATCACAAACTGGGTTTGGCTGAAATTTTGCAATCAATTTTTTACTAGTCAAATGCATCTCCACACCAAAAATAAAAAAAACCCACATCACGGATTTCGCGAAACATGCAAATTGGCTGTAGGTGACGATGGTTATTTTTTCGAAATCCATGCATTGGATTGAGCTGAAACTTGTCAATTTTGTTCATCATAATATTATCCATTCCCTGTCCAAAAATCAGGAGGATCCAATGTATGGTTTGTGAGATATACTCAATTCAAATTCTTCATTTTATATAAGGAACAATATGCATGAGAAAATGAATAAACTGCCACAAAAGATTTCCTATCCTTTGAAAATATGGTTGCATTTGAGATCCTATAGAGTGTACATCAACCTCTATCTTCATCCTCCTGAACTGAAGTTGTTGCATGTCCTCGTGCAAATTGGCATGGGTTATGAAAGTGAAAAAGTAAATGGAGCATGGTGAGGGAATTTTCCAAATTATTCATTGTTAGCATGTAAGGAATTGCATGATTAAAGTTCAGAAAACAACATACCTCCACTTACCCAAGAATGATGATGAACTATGCAATAGGAATGTGGTTGGTGATGTTGCTGGTGCAACCGCTGTAACTGCTGGATCAAAGAAGATGTCACTGTTGCAGGATCATAAAAATGTAACTGAAATTCCTGATGCTGAATTATGGAGAATGTGACTGCTGTGGCTAGATCGTGGAAGATGTCACTGCTGCAGGATCATGAAAATGTAACTGTAAATGCTGCTACAGCTGTAACTGGATCATGGGAAATGTCGAAGGTAGAAAGTGGAACCGTGGTACTCTTATATAGCTGAATTCATGCTGTTGTAACTGCTGAGGGAGTCATGAAAAAGTGTATAGTCTTCACCCGCTACAAAACCTGATGGTACAATTCTAGTCATGCGAATAAATGTGTCGATGTCGAGCATGAAAAGAAGTCATTGGATTACCGACCATTGATGAATGCCATTAACCAATGCGAGGCAAACTCACCATTGATGTCAATGAGTGCCAAGGTACCTAAGTACATCTTGCAAAGTGCGAATAGATGTGCTGATGTCGAACCACTTGTAAGATATGACGATCAAGGGACATTGATGTATTCCCATGATTTTCAGCGAGAGAACTTGCCATTAAGGCATGCAAGCCTCCAGGTACTTAAAAAGGAACTCCAGCCTATATCCCAGATAAGGTGCTGAGGTCTATGGGGCAAGACTTGTTGAAAGGTGGGCCTTAAGGAATCCCACATCAGTCAATGTGAATTTTTACAAAAAGATTGGTAGGACTGTAGGAAAGATCTCAGTAGAAACAGTGTTTATGGAAAGGAAATGCAATTATGGAAAGGGAACTGGATGTTCTTATTCAAAAGGCAGAAAGGGACTGAAAAAGAAGGAAATTATGTATGCAACTTAAAAAGATAGGTGTGTGTGAAGTCACGACGGATAAGGAAATAGAAAGTGGACTTCAACATGGATGACTAATGTGCTTTGAAGGAGATATGTGGGTAAACATTCATGACGCAAATGGGTTTATGAATGGTTTCTGTGTAACAACAAACATCATGATGTTTATGATGAGTAACAGCTCCTTCAAGCTGTCTTATCAAAGCATGTTTCTCAAAACGTTTTGTGATTCTTGAAAAATCACTTCAGCAGCAAAATGCGATCGTCTTCGAACCTGAAAAAACTCAGTACTAATCCTGCATGAAAACTTGTGAGACATTTGAAAAACATAATATGCAAAAATACGAATGCGACAAATCAAAGAAATAAAATGTGTTTTTATACCTATTGTCATTGTGCACTTGTTTCGTCGTTGATTACTGCTAAAGTGACTCCAAGAAACAACTTAGCGTAAATCATAAAAACGTGTTTCAATAATCGGGAATTATTGAAACGTCCATTTGCAATTCTATTTTTATTTTAATAGCAATACTGTCTGGGCTTCATCAAATTTTCCCATGTGCATGAGCAATAGTTTGTTGATACCTGTCACTAAAGTTCTAGAAATCAAACATTTGGAAATTGTGCAAGAGTATGATCCTCATTAAATTGCTGCATTAGTGCCAATTGTTTTTCTTGCATGATCAAACTCGGACATTGTCAAATATAATTCAGAGCATGCAACTCAAGTGTTATTAAGCAACAAATAACAACCAAGGAGAAAACACAAACATCGATCCTGAATAAAACAACATGTTGCGTGCAAAAACACATGGATGCTGAGAGCATAAATATGTCATGAAAATTTTATTGTTTATGCCCTTCAAATTGTTCCATTTTGCTACCAAAAGTTGACACCTGCCTTCATGCATGACCTGAAATTATTAAAATAAAAATGCATCAAACTATCAATCAAAGCTCGGATTATGTCCATGTTCGATTTTCCACATGCAGGAATAATGGAATGGTCGGTTTATTAAATTGCTAGATGGCCCAACATCGCATTTTAATTTCCCTTTTCTTGTTTTGTGCAAAGATATAAAGAATCATACAACTTGGTTCTGCACCTTTCTCTTATGATGCGGCCTATGAAACGTATTCTCGGCCCCATGGTCCTTGGTTCGTGGTCTCATAACTTGGTGCTATAGTCCATGTGACTCTCCTGTCAAGTGACCAATGGTCCACAAAAACATGCGCGGGCTCTGCTTGGCTGTCAAATGCTCGATTTCCACAAAGCCATGATCGCCTTCCTCCTTTTTGTGGCGTTAAGACCGGTCCTCTTGCTTCTGTGTGATCGTTGAGTAGATATCGAGAACCATCGGCCTTGTCATAAGTCTGTTCACCAATAATAAGATCTCGAAAGGCATGGGAACAGGTATTAACATATTACAGCAAGATAAGTATCACCATGTGGAACAACATCTTTAGGTTCAGGCATAAAAATACTTGGTGCACTATCCTTTGCATTGAGCTGCGGTTATCCAGTACTCTTGTCCATGGTTAGTATAGCACCATGTGCTCTTAGCCACTCTTCACATTCAGCAAACCCATCAAATTCATTACAGGCTTTACATGAAGAATTACCCAGAAACCCTAATGTTTGAGCAATAAAACCGACTGTTACTGCTGGCCTGTAAGAATGGGCTATGCATCTGACAGCTTCAAGAAATAAGCATGAAACAACAATAGGTGAAAACACATTTTATTTGATTTGCTGCATTCGTACTTATTCCTTTGTGAAAATCTGTTTGGAGTGACTCAAGAAACCAAATTAACGTTAAATGTAAAAAACATGAGCTAATATTGTTTTCAGGAAATTTTGTGATCCAATTGCAATCGGCCTCCGAACGAGATTTGCACATTGAACTTTGGGTCATAGCTTCAGATCTATTTTTAGATGGCACATGAACAAAAATTTGGCAGTGAGAGAATTGTACGATTTGGTATACAACCAAACATCATTTTAGTACCTGCAGACATTTTTGACACTGATACCCATGTCAATAAGACAGTTCTTCTTATGTTACCTTCTTAAAATGTGAGAAGAGCTGCTCCACCATCTGCACATAGCAGGAAAGCTTCTCCACTGGGTAATCAACAGAAAGGATTGACAAGATCATGTTTGCAGTAACTAATGGTGGACATAGATGAAATGGTTGAACCACAGGTCGCGTGCTTAAACCTTTTGCCTTGCAATATTTTCTCTTGCCATGGAAAAATGAAAAATCGTTCAAAGAGATAAGGTTGGCTCAGGATGTGCCCATAATATTCTCTATTCTGGCAACTCAATCACGATGTAAAACTCATATAACATTAGCCAACAACCCGACCCGATATCCTATCACGAAAGTTTATGAGTGTTTTATTATTGTATAATAAACTAAGTTTGGTCACTCAAAATGATTATGGGAATCTCAGGAGCGGATACGAGAAGATAATAAGCCACGATATCATTTATCTCTTATGTTACAGGCAAGATACACGGAAACATACGAAGTAATCGTTCAATGCCAATTCCGTTTTGAAAACCAGTGTCAGGTGATCGAACGACTAAACAAAAGGTATCCTATTGCTTAACTATCGAGGGCTATAATCTTGGAGTTTGTGTTTTTGCAGGTTTTTGTGTGGGTAGTGAAAATTCAATCCAGAAACAAGGTTTTTGCACAGTTAGACAAAATTCAATTGACCACAGTTTCAACTTTAACATAGTTTCAGCATGTAATTTTTTTTATTTTTTATTTTTTTAGCAAATGGAGATCTCAAAAATTAAAGCATCATTATTCTTTTTGAAAATCGTTATAGCCATCCTGCTTTCTGATCCTCAGATCGCACGAAGTGCGGAGGAGAGCATAATTACTGAAAACTAAAAACTGAAAATAAAATCCTACCTACTCTATGCTAATTAAAATTTAAAAATTAATTAAGTGTAGGCAAACTTCCAGTGTAGCCATGCACGCAACAGTAATAGGAATATGTTGGCTTTCCATTTCGCAATTAAAAATCGGAAATATGTATAAGCATGCGAAATTAACTGCTGAAACTCTAAATTAACAAAATAAAAATAAAAATTAAATGGGACTAACCTGGTAGTCACTTGAAACCATCGTTTGATAAGGATTTCATAGGTGCAATTGTCCTCACTCAGATCATGCTGCAACTCCTCGTTGTCCTCCTCGAACTCCTGCTCTCATAATTGTTCATCATCAGATGTGCATGATTTTTCGTATGTTGATTCTTCGTTTGTTTCTGGAGGAGTAATTAAGCTCTCGGCTGCTGTAAGGATCTCCTCTTCGTGAGAAGAGGAGATCCCTACTTTTGCAAGGATATGAGTGAGCTGTTCCAAGCATAAAATAATTGTTAAATCATTTTGAAAAAGGGATTATTACAACACCCAAATCTAAATGAAAAAAAGAAAATAATAAAAAAAAGACTCTAAAAAAAAACACTCTGTACAGAAAACAATTACTCTTCACAGTTGCAAAAACACACTTGCAGAATGTTAAGATCCTAGTGGGCGGCCTTCACTAACATCTCGAGGTTTTGGTGTAACGGTTTGTACCATTTGGTATTAGAGCCTCCACCCAGGTTCAAGTCACAAAGCGGGTGGCAACGTCGGCATTGCAGTGTTTGCCCGAGGCTCGTACGGCTCAAAGGGGACACCACCATACGGGCGCACATCCAGCCCAGAGTCTAGACTATGGAGCGTGGTGGGATGTTAAGATCCTAGTGGGTGACCTTCACTAACATCTCGAGGTTTTTGTGTAACGGTTTGTACCACAGAATTGAAACACTCATTGCAGAAATTGAAATTCACACTCTAGTGTACGCTTGCAGAAAATCAAACTAAATTTCAATCCATCGTGCTTCCTCGGCAACGACGCCAAAATGTTAGGCTAAAATATTGTCGTTTAATTCTGTTGTAGTACTTGCCAAACTATTTAATTTGTCAATCCGAGGTTCGTATGCTTACGAAACACATGCAAAATCTATGCAGGATTGAAGTGGAATTAATCTAGTCTAACCCCCCTACTAATTGCTAATTGCTAATCTAATCCCCCCTTAAGCTGAAACACACAACTACTAATCTAATGCTGGAAGCTGAAACACACGGCTGAAAGTAAATTGCATAAAAGAAAGACAACATATGAAAAGCAACGAGACAACATATGTGAGCTCACATTAACAATAAACAAATCTTAATTTACATCACAAGAATCAATGACAAATCATGAAAGCATCAAAACTAAGATTATGAACAAAAGCTAAGAATCCCCTTCTCCATATTACAAAGTCAAAACTAACTTATACAATCTGAGACTAAACTCCTCCTAATCTACTATCCCAAATGAAGAGAGAGCACTCTCTTTTATACATGAAATTCTTTAAGAAGAAGATAACCATCTTATAATGACAGATCCACTATTCTCTCAACCACTCTCAACTACTTTCCTATTATTACAAGATATGATCCCTTCAAATCCTCCACATGTTTCTCACAAATTCTCCACATGTCTCTCATACATCCTAGATAAGATATGCCAACCAAATCTCCATGATCTTCTCCTTGGAATATTCTTTGAATAACTATCTCCTTAAAATGGTGGAGGAGATATTCGAGAAGTCAATCCTTCACATATTCCTACACATTACAAAGCTCATCCATACTTGAAAAACATGTTAATTTCCAATATTTAATCATGAATTCACTTATAATACTAAAATGAATAAAGTGGAAAATAATAAGATGAAACTCAAGTATATGTATGGAAATGGTATGATGAAAGGTTAATGGGATGATGAAATGTGAGGAATAGCAGAAGGTAAAGTGGATGAAAATATGACATTTCTGAGTCCCAACACTCACTCCCCATGTTTACATCGATCAAAGGAAGTTATGAGCCCCACGCTTATCATCTAGTCTTGTGCTAGGTCTATCCATCCACTAGTTTGTTACATTATGATCTTGGTTCTCAGGAGAATAACCTTGTCTTGTCATGTACTTCAGCTCTCATTGACGTCAAAACACTACATTTTGAGAGTTGCGGTAGTTTTAGTTGTACCTTGGGATCCCTTTCAATCACAATAAGGGATCACCTTGAACATGGTAGGGAGAGTCATTAGTGATCCCTAACCTAGTGGTTTCCCCTATGCTCGACGTCAAAACATCTATGTCATCAAGGGGAAATGTACTTTTGAAGGTAGCAGTGTTCACATTTTCAAACCATGGTAGCAATCCATCTGGAACTGTGAAGTTCTATATCCGGCAAATTCACATCCATAGTGGTCCCCCACCCTCGTGGGATTATCATGATCACCAACAATACCACTTCTTTAGCAATCTGCATCAGTTCCTGGGTTATTTAGTATCACATGGATTGAAGCTACCTTCGTCCCTGTCCCAGCAATATATTATAGTTGACCCCTTGGTCCTCTCTCATGGTAATCACCTTCGAAGGATTTCACGAGCATGGGTATGCCTTCCTCGTTTGTATAAAAAACTATTCTTTACTAGAGATCCAACGGTTGTCACCAACTCTCTTCCCCCATGGGAAGCCCCTATTGTCCACATGTGAATTTTCCTATAGAATAGGATAGAAACACAAGAAAACATGATGCATTATCAGCTCTAGAGTCACCCTTCCGAACCTCATACATCAGGGGGCATCTGTTAACGCCTAAATTTTGAACACATGCAACATTTTGGTGATTCTTGTAGTAAGGCGTCATCAACATAAATAATGCAGTTCACCAAAGGAATCCTCAACAAATCCAAAAGACAGCATGAGTCCAAAAGTGCCCAAGACCAGTCAAAATAAGAGGTCGCGCGGTTGAATTGTTGTTAACTCGTGCTATAGCGCATGTTATCAGTTCAGTACCCGTATGATACTTGCGTGGCTATTCCTTCAATAGTTGCGCTATTTTCAAAATGATGAGACCACCTGCTTCCCACGACACATTGAAGGATCCATCACCTCCAAGGATTCAAATGTAGCTCCTCACACACTTGGTAGCATTAAATGGCCCCCTTGGGGTACCTTGGAACTAGTTCTTGGAGTGTATGAGTTCATATTTGGATCTAATTGTTTGTTGGCCACCTCTTGGCCTATAAAAGGAATCCATTGGCATGAATTTTGTAGAGAGAAATAAGAGCAAGGTTATGTTGCTGGATTTATGTTGGAGCTTCCTCATATCCCACCTCTTCCTACCTTTGTAAGCATTATGAATCTCCCTTGTCACCTTCCTTCAAGGGGAAAGAGTTTCTCTCCATTGTTCTACCACCCACTTAGCATATATTTTGGAAAACAAAGGCCTCCCTAAGGGATTGTTGGCTTCCCTTGAATCCCACACCTCCTAGGTGTTGTACAACTTGACCATTGGGAAATACAAAGTGATTTGGCATACCTTTGATTGTTGTTGGAGTTTGCATTCTCCCCCCATCTCCTTTTTATTTACATGGTGTTCAATTTCCTTTATTTTATATGAATTCCACTAACAATCTATTGCAAGATCACTTGAAGGACACCAACAACCCACCACAGAGGCTCCAAGGGCTGAGGCCTGCTGCAACCTACAAGTCCTAGCCCCTTACCAAGTGGATGAGTGCACACTTGTGCAATTGTTTCCACAACACACATCATCACACTCCATACAATATCCCACTTGGAAATTTGTTTTCTCTACCAATGCCATAGTTGTTTGTTGCATAGTTTATTCTTCCCCAACCTTCTCTTTTATTGAACTAGTGGATAAAATCAAGTGACCCGCAATAGATTGTGAACCTATGGAAAAACCAAATATGATATTATAATGCATCTTCGTGTCATCATCAAGTTTCTCATACTTCAAATGTTGTTGTCACGCCCCCATTTTGACCCTTGTAATATTTTGGGCTATAATGTAAATATTGTATGCATATTATGTATGATTCCTAGCGTGGAGCTCAAGACCAAGGTCCCGCTAGTGAATGCTCGACCTTGAAGAGGCAAGTATTGGATATTATGCTACCCATGTGCTAGTGAACCATGGGGATTGTAAATAGGCATTTTAATATAAATGCCCACAACTAGCTATGCAAAGCAACAAGAGATGGGGGCATGATGTTTACAAGGAATTGGGAGGGAAATATTCAAACTCTTGAGCCAATCAAGTCAAGGCAAGTGTCAATGAGAGAACCCATGAACCCTCAATTACCTATTTTGACTTATCAACCCAATCATTTAATTCTTCCAAGAGTTTGTTGAGGTAGTTAATGCCTTGGGAATGGGAAGGCATGGCAGCCCATTTCGTGTGTGGGCAAGCCATCAATTTGGGGAAATCATATTTTGCTTCTTGGGCAAGAAAACACCCACGAAATGGTGCCCAAAAGCCATTCTTCACCCATGAGTTTTTCTCTCTCACGCAGTTTGAGTTAGCTGGGCGTTTTCCTCCATGGATTTTCTATGTTTTCCTTCATTTTCCTAGCTGGGAAGGGCATTTTTGTTGTGGCTAACAGTGGGGAAAAGAATAAAACGATTTTGGGGTTTTATAGAGGCCGTTTTGGCCCACTGTATGCTCATACATCTATGGGAAAAATCGGTTTTCTTCCCTGGGGTTGGTTCCCTCTTCCCACAATTCATTTTTGGGTGTGCAACAATTTGGGGGAAAACCCATAGGCCCTATTCTGTAAATCCCATTATTGAAATGTGTATCCATGCCTAGTTTTGAGTTGTTGTGTGTAAAAGAATGTTGGGGCTGAGATGGGTATCCATTGCTTTGGGCTGTGCTGAGCTTGAGAGTCCCCTTTTCCTTATAGATATCATGCCCAGCTCAGGGGTGGTCTCTGAGTGCTAAAAGAATATAGGCTAGGCAGAGACCTATGGTTGGGTGGAACGTTGCAGCAACATAGCTAGTTGCTTGGGACAACATTACAGTGAGATAAGTATATTCTCTTATGTGTATTTACTCCTGCACTGTTTTAATTAAAAGATGGTTGTTCTTGATATGGTTGATGCATGTGAAATGTGTGTGGATGATGTTTTGTTCCACTGTGCATGTTTTCCTGATTTGTGGGCAATTATTTACATTTATATGAATCATAAATGTTGAAATGGGCTAAGTTTTATAAAAGCCCGTATTTTGGGTATCATGTTCCCTTCCTTGCGTTAATAGATGGGAGGGAACATGACAGTTGTTTTTTCAGAGTTGCTTTCATCTCCTCTGAATTGTTTTCTTGCTTCTACATATAATGAATACTAAGTATTCAATTGCTTGCTAAATTCCCTCCAATTGACTATTCATCATCCTTAGGATTTTTTTCACCTCATCAATTCCATCTCCCCCTCTACTTAGAACTAGAATGTTGTCCCACGATATAGAATGATATGGGAAATTGCACTCTTACTTGTGCACTTAAGACAAAAAATATATCTAGAAGTAAACTAGACCCCATTTATCATACCCCCCTAAAGGACAAATTGTCCAGGCCTCTAAGACTGCCTAGCATACTCCATTGACCCAAATTCACATTGAAAACTATACATCGGAACAAAAGTATTTCTACCTTAGGAAACACATACATCATACAGATGTTAAGCAACATGAAACCTGAAGATTGTGCCAATGAATAATCATGTGTTTCCAAAGATCAAATCTTGCTCTTGTTACTACTTTCAATTGCTTGTAATAGTGGTTCACTCTTCATATAAACATTCAAGCCATCACAACCTCAATTTTTAGTAAACCAACCTCCTCCTAAATTTTCAATGCAATATCCCACCTTTATAGGAGAATAGATGCACAAGAGGTTTTAATTCCTCCATGCTATGAGTGGTATAACAAAGAACAAAGGACTAGAAGAGACAATGGAAATTAATTTCTCCCTCACATGATCCTTTAATTGTGGATAATATGCCTACATGCATATCCATGTTATGAGATTTCCAAGTGGTTCCTTTGTGTGCTAATTCAAAATTAATATGTTTAATGTTTCTTAAGCTCTTATGTTGTGGTTCTTAATTCTTTAAAGGAATCAATAACCTATCATGCGGGTCCCTGTTTTTAGCTAGGACCCCCTTAGTGCTACTTCAAAGGTTCTATGGAGCAAAGTCTCCTCCTTGAGAACCCTCTTTTGCATTTGATTGATTACAAAGAGGGAGTATCCTATAATTGTGACCTTCTTGACTTGATAGACCTACAATAACATGATTCCAAGGTACAATGCATATATTTTTTCCTGGTTATTCAAGGCTATTCCTAGAACCCATGAGAAGCTTACTCCTATATTTCCTCTAGGACAATAAGAAACCCTCATGCTCATACCAACCCCGGTTTATGTCTCAACTTAATAATTGATTGAATTAAAACTTTTGAGTGGTGGACGTGGATAAATAACAACTTAGCTACACCAAATTATAGCTTACAATAGATTACATTGATTTTGATTACAAGTACTAACTATCAACATCGAATATTCAAGTGGCAATAATAAAGATAAATATTTTTTTTATGAAGTTTGTAATCTAGATAGAAATACATATGGTTAAGGCTATATCATAAAATGATTTGGGGAGTTTAAATCTTGAAAAACTAATTTATTATAATGCATATGAAGGCCCTTTATTTTTTCCTTCATCTATGCAACTCCAAAAGTTCAGAAACAAAATGTAATGGCATGGAAACACGGGGGGTTCACTAGTGAGGCAATATCATATCACGTCCATTCATATTGAGGGATTGAATACTCTTAAAAACCTCAAAAATATATTGCCCTCTATTAAGGGGTCAAGGGGGTTTTAATTTGACATAGTAATATAAATATTGGGGGTTATTTTATTCGAGTGGGTTGAGGAATAACCTCCAAATCATGGGATGGATTCATACCTCCAAATCATGCACTCAATTCATACCCGCCTAGAACTTAAGGACCATCCATTTTTATTTGATATTGATTATCATCATAATTTTTGCATAAATATGATAATAGTGTACCAATGATAATATCGATGGAAGTCTCTTTGGATTACTGGCCTTGAGCAATCCTCATTTAATAACTTATTTATGCTTGGTTTGATTTGATGTTATATTGTTTTTCAACTTTAAGATAAGAGATGTAGCTAATTCGGAGTTCTAGAGTTGAACAATTGTATTGTATTTTTAGTAGGCATTCAAGTAAAAGATCCAACTCTTCATTTTTTAGGTTGGGATTTAGGTGGGTATTGAGATTCAATCAAACCTTGCTCCACGACAACCAAGAAAAGTGAGATCAATCTTTCTTGGCTCACTGGAACCAAGAAACGTTACATCAATCTTTCTTGACTATTTATTTATTTCAACTTTTTGTATTCTTCTTTAACATTTTCACATTGCCAATTAGGAATAATTGTTAGATTGAGATGTATTTAGCACATTCATAATTGTAATTTCAATTCTTATATGCAAGGCATTCGTCTTAATATTGTATTGGAATTGACATGAACACAGGTGAAAATCTAAATCCTTATTTACATACCCTATGTGTTATTGTTACCATGAAATGGTATCATATAATTTTCACCATCTGTGTATCTTTATAACTATTGCATGCTTGAAACCTAACAATGGATATTTTTCCCTCTACTGTAAAGATTAAAAAAAAACTAGATATAACCTAAGAAAATATAACTAAATGTTGTTAATTCCCTTGATTGCAAGAATAAATATAACTAGATATAACCTAAGAAAAGGTAACTAAATGTTGTTAATTCCCTTGATTGCAAGAATAAATGTAGAGGAAGTGGAGGAAATTCATTGCATCTTGTGAATGACCCAAATCCAATCTATGCACATGATCTAATGGTATTATTGGAAAGTAAGAGGATTTTTTCTATGTTCATTTGGGTTGAAACATTAAAGATGTTTGTTTTGATAAGAAGGTAGGGGATTCCATCCACGAAAGGGTTTCAATTTTGCATTTTTATGGATTTTAATTTATTAAGCTTATAGTAAACATGAGCTCTCTATGGCTATACTTATATTTACATGATATAAAATTGGTAGATTAGCAAGCTGTGGTGTGAAACACTTGCAATTCTCACATTTTCTAAGCATTGCACTAACTATTGGACTATCAACCTTTTACATTCTTGCTTATGTTGATCTCTTCATCGGGTTTCCTTTTACATATTTTTGCTTCCCTAGTACTATTTCATTGGGCCTTCCACTCTCCAACGCTAGAAATTGATTATTCAGCCTTGCAATCCTGGTGGGATTATTATTAGCATTATACTATTATTTTATTTAGCATCTTGTTTTCTTATGCTACGATGTGTTAGAGATCCTATTTGTTACAACTTGATAATATGATATAAAGGGGGTATTAAAAATGTGTTGATAAAAATGGATAGCTACAATATCTGGCGAAACTAGGGGTTTTCTTAATTAGAAAGACATATTGGGAGGGGGGTACAACAATAAAATTTTAGGAAGAATTTTCCAATATTGAGTGAAATTAGGGATATTCTTTAATATCATACGAACGATCGTGCCATGTAACAAGTTCACTGAGTGAAACCCCGGTGGATGGAAATTGGATAACCAAGGCTGAACATAGGTTGGCATAGGGGATTGATTAGGAGGAGTGATGGGATTACATGAATGACTTAATTAATTTCCAATACTAACAAGTATGTGGAAGAAAATATGTTATTTCTTAGGATATTGAGCCCATCACAATGAAAATCTATTTAGTATTTAGAGACCTGGTCGAAGAAATGGGTTTCTCCTTGAAAAAACCAATTCATTATACTTCATTCTGTAGGGAGGATCATCGTCATTATGTTTTTTAATCATTCGGGTAATTATCTCAGGGAAAATACTTGCGTACTTCTCTTATTTTTTAGGATGGTACCCAGGGTGAACTTTTAATTCTTCAAGCTACAAGGCCAATTCAACAATGGGTATCTGAGTCATTACAACAATATACTCATTATGAGCTCAACATGTCACTTACTTGAATTGAAACTAGGTGGGGAGGATAACACTCCATCCCACAACCACTTGGGATAAATACAATTGACATCATCACCATTATGATATTGAAGGAGGAAACTTGTTTCATTCCCAAAGAAAGATTGCCATTGTTTATTCTTGAATAACTTGACCTTGCCACTATTGACCTACATCTTTGTTGAATTTGTTTATATAAATTCAAAGGATACTTGACCAATGACAAGTGGTTGACAACGAGTGGATTGAATATGGCAGGTCTCCATGGACAAGTATAAACAATAGGTAAGAAAAGATGGTGATGTTTCCTAAAGCATGGCCAAACAATGAAAAATTATACAAGTAGTACCACATCCTTAAAAACACCTTCAATATAAATATACTTCAACAACCCAACCAATTAACTAAAACCTACATTGATAGTACAATCATTTAAATTCAAGAATCACATCTATTTATTGAAAAAAAAATACATAGTACAATAGCTCAGTCAATATGAAAGAAACAAGATCCATAATCCACTATTAAATTCCAAATTTTGATCCACTTCCACTAAAAATGAAAAAAATCATTTCAAAACTATATTTTAAAGCTCCATATACTAACAAAAATTATATTAGGAAATATAAATAAATATTAAAATATTAAATATAAATAAACAATAAATAATGTCAAAATTTTCTAGGGAATATTTTATGAATGGATTGGGAGGTCTTAATAGAGTCCATGTAGGAGGGGGGGAAGGGGAGGGTTGGTCCACATGGAGTGTCAATGGGTGAAACCACATGGTTTTAACAAGGGACGAAGGAACCCTGGGTGAAATTGTCATGATGGCATGATCCATGTGGGGAGGGGCTTAACAGAACTAGTATCATGTTAAAATACTAGCAATTGCTCCTTTTGGTGCAATAGAATTCCATAAAGAAGAACAATGTCTTAGAATCCAATATGTAAGATGTGTATTTGAATACAATATGCATGGAAATAATTTCAAAAAATCAAATGAGGAATGGTATTTTCATTTGGTGTTCTAACATGGGACATAAGGATATTATGAGGTTGGAGAGACTTTCATGCAAGAATTCTTGAGTCACATTGGTATGCTTTGGGTTCCATCTATTGCCCCCCATTGTTGTAGATATACTCATTGCATCTGCACTATAAGAGTCCCCACATGCTCAAATTTAGGCCAATAGAGACTCCAAATCAATTTAACACATCAAACACATCCAACAATAGGTTCATGATATCCTATAGGAAGACAATGGAAAGTATAAGCAACGACATGACCAACATCATGTTCCACAAAAGTATTAAGTTAGTGATAAGGTATGGTTTCATTTGAATAAATAGAACCTCACAATATTCCATAGGAATCTTACACAAATTCTATATGGACCTTGTACCATCATAATGCTTGTGGGTGAGATTGATTTTGAATTGAATATTCACCCTTACTTGGCTTGCAACTAGTATTTAATGTGGAGTTTCTTCAACCATATTTTCCACTTCTATTAGACACCTCAAAGGTGGTTGAGCACTTTTCCCCTACAAAACTCAACCCTCATTGCATTGAGCAATATATAGTGCTACAAATCATGGAGACTTAAACAAGGGTAATTTTCTAGTAGGACACGCAACTCTATCAAGTTGTCAAAGCATGGCATATTCTTCACCAAGGCAAGTGGCTCATCGAGAGTCAGATTCAATAAAAAATTTCCCATCTATTGGAGCAACTTGACTCAATGGGGACCATTTTTCCTGATGAGGGAAAATTGATCCAGGTGTATATCAATGGCTATCTTTCTCTTCCATTGAATCAGAATGGTTCTCCATATTGACCATTGTCTACAATGTTTCAAGTCCTAAACTTTCGTTTCAATCTTTAAGCCTTAAAACAATGTTTTTAGGGCCTTGAAATAGATTTTAAGGTTGCCAAATAATTGTCTAAGCTCTAACCAAAATTTGTATTCTCATTGAGATATTTCCAACAGGATATCATGTGTCCCAAAGATAGTGTGTATATGAAAGTTGATGCCTCAGGAAGTTGATCTATTAATTAGACTCCTCGGGGACACCATACTTTTGTCACTTCATAATCTATGGTTAGGGTTTTGGATATTTAGGGTTTTTTCCTCTTAGGGATTAGAAATTTATTTTATAAGGCCATTTTTCATGTTGTAATGGTTTTCTTATGAATTAACGGAGCTCATACCTCTATCTTCATAGATAATCTACCACCATTCTAGTGAGATTGTATTGTTGTGCATTTTACAATCTTTCCTATTTCAATAATAGTACTTGTATTTTACTATAGAATTACATTATTTGCAATATTTATGTGTGTTCTTCCATAAATATTGTCGGTTTTCATTTCATTATCTATATCATCTAGATCAATGGTGTTAGAGCAATCTTATCTTTATTGTTTCTTGGTTCATGTTCCCAATGAGGTCAAGGTTTGGAGAGTTGGATTTAAAACTAATTTCTCTTGGAAAAGACCACTCTTTTCTACTGAAGAGACCTCCCATAGTGGATGAAAAGAGAGATGATAGAGTAGGATATCCTATCAATTTTTTTTCTTGAGGAATCCCTCACATGATAGAGGAAAAACATGATCGATAATTTCACCTAGATCCTTTAAGGACTACCAACCATAGTAGATACACCTTAACAAACAACCATTTTTTAGGTACGCCACCTTCAAGGTGCAAGTTAAATTTGGCATTCCTTTATTTGAAGGTCAGATAGATGAAAATGATTTGGATAAGTGGTTAAAATTCTTTGAGATTTATTACTTTATTCAACATGTTGTTGACATTGAGAAGATCACCTTCGCACTCCTCAATTCCCTTCCTCGTGTCAAATATTGGTGGGAAAGTTACTAGGATATACATGTCAAAGATGAGTATACAAAAAATAGGACATAACCCAGTTGGGTGGATTTTTTTGATGCCCTCAAGGAGAAACTCTTCCCTGTTAGAAACGATGATAACCAATACACAAGATGGACAACTTTGCGTTAGGAGCGAGACCAAATAGTGTTAGAGTACATTGTTATATTTCATATATTACACTCAAATTTGGGTAGTAGAGACTCTAAGTGGAACCTACTTTTGAAACCATAGTGCCCTACATAGGTACATATATATCAGATGGAGATCTTGTACATATCCTCACTTGGATTTGCTTATCAATATGTTGTCAAAATCGAACATAAATTTAAGTAGAAGAATAAGTAAAAGTTTGGGTATGCAAATGTGTCATGGTAGAAGCATGGTAAATGTGCCCCTAACTTATAGAACACAATATACAACAATGATATCCAATATTAAGAAAACAAAATGAATCCATAGTTGAACAAGCATAACAAGAAGTTGAAGAAGGACATTGGAAAGTGGTGTGAGTTTGACAGAATCCCATGGAACAACATTAATAAATGTCACTCAAAACAATGGTTGTTGGTTGAGATGAAATGATGAAATAAAACATCAAATTTAAGAACTCATCCAAAAGGGACACATTTGATCGAGCCACTCACCTTATGGGATCCTAATTGTGTTGGTGTAGAAGAAGGATGGGATATGGCGATTTTGTGTTGATTGCAGAGCCTTGAACAAATTAAGTCACCGTGAAGAACCAATATACAATTACACACAGTGACAATATTTTTTATCAACTTAAGGGTGTTGATTTTTTTAGTATGATTGATTTGAATTCAACCTACACTAGGTCCTCATTGAGCAAACCAATGTATAGAAGACAACCTTAGTGTCTAAACAAGGCCTTTATAACCTTAGTGCCTAAACAAGGCATTTTTTGCATGGTTGATCGTGCCTTTTGGCTTGACTAATTCTCCAACAACATTCATGAGGATGATGGATGATGTATTGTATGCATTCACAAACTATTTTATGATTGTATATTTGAATGACATATTAAACTTGGGTAGAACATTTACAACATATTCAATATATGTTCAACACCTTGTGACAACACAAATTATCTAAAAATATAGAGAGATGTTCATTCAATGTGCAGAGAATTTAGTATCTAGGATACATCATGGATGAATATATCCTATTAGGGGAATTTTGAGGTCTAAATGGTCCTCCTAAGGAAAATAATAAAATAAGAGTTATAATTTTTTTAAGGAAAGGAAAAAAACAATTGTTTTCTCTTGTATTTTCAACTTATCTCCTTGTAGGTTTACTCAAACTTCGATTGTGAGAACTTGTTGGATGCAAAATGAAACTCCGCATCCAACGAGTATTGAAACGAAATACATTTTTAGATTTATTTTTATTTTTTCCCTATTGTAGATCTACCAAAAGTATGTTGAGTGGGTACTCATTGGATTCAGAATTTAATTATGTATCCAACAAACGATCAAATGTGAAATTTGAGTAAACCTACAAGGAAATAAGTTAAAAATACGATAGAAAAAGGTATTTTTTTCGTTCCCTCCAAAACTATTTACCCTTTATGTCCAACATCATATCTTGAATCCTTTTAGTTCTTATAGAGTTGATTTTTACAGTACATTTTTTTGTTTTGAGGCCCATTTTTTACTGTGAAATTCCCCTAATTGGAATGCATGCATACCCAACAAAGATCCAATTCATTCACAATTGGCCAACCTCGATGACTCTAATAGAGCTTGGAAACGTTTTTGGCCTCACCATATTCTATTACAAGTTTGTGTTGGGATTCTCTATATCATTTGGCCCTTAAGCTAAGTGACCAAGGGTGGAGTCCGAGCCAATTTTGCTTGGTTTGAGTCACAAAATAAAGCATTCAAATATCTAAAATGACATCTCTACTTAGCACTAGTCCTCACTTTGCTACTACAACAACATTTCAATATTGAGACAAATTCCAATCGATACAATCCTTACTTGGCATGGACATTTAGTGGACTAGTATAGCAAGACACTCTCTATGTTATTCACATGTATCCCACCTATTATAACGACATGTACTCAATTGTGCAAGCATGTCGATAGTGGAAGCATTATATCTTGGGAAAGGAAAAGATAATCCACATTTTTCACAAGTCGCTATAATTAATGTAGACATAAAGAAAATTACAAAATGGTTTTCATAAAAAGTGGTCCATGTACCTACAACTTTCCACTTAAACATTAAGTACAAGAAGGCTATCACAACTTGACTTGTAGACTACTTCATTTGGCCTCTAGTTGTAGCGCTAGCCACAATTCTTAACTCCTATGGGAACAATACCTTCAGGTGGCCCCAATTGTATGAAATTAACCATTGATTTACTACTACATATCAAACATTTGGCATAGGTGAAAAAGTTCCAAAATTTAAACTCCGTAATGCACTTCTATGGCATCTGGGCCATCTTTGTGTTCCTTCAAGTGAGTGTGAGAAGATAATTTCGGAGACATATTATAGTCGAGTGGAAAAAAAATTCAACAAGAAGAAGATAGTAACAATACTTTAGAATTATTTACATTGGATAAAAATTCAACATGAAATTCATAGGTATATTGGATCATGAACTGTTATTGCTAAACCTACTATTAAGAAGTAGGGTTTTTACACTACTCTACCTACCCTAGACAATCCTTCAAAATTACTCTCCATGGATTATATGTCAAGTCTGCCCTCGACCAAGAATATTAATGAGTGTGTCTCTGTGGTTGTCGATGAGTTCTCTAAGACGGTCATTTTGGCACCCTATAAGAGGATTGTCACAACAAAATCCACTACTAATTTATTCTTTGAGCATGTCTGGGTTCATCTGGGATACCGTAGACCATTATTTCAAAGAGGGATAGTAGGTTCCTCATTACCTTTTGATATAAACTATTTCTCTAATGGACACCAAGTTGACCAAATTGTCTCCCTTCCACCCCCAAACTGATGGAAAAATAGAGACAGACAACATGATGATTGTTCATATCCTACAAATTTAAAATTCCAAGCATCCACATACATGGGATGAGAACCTTCCATGGCTACACTAGATCCCTCCACAACTCTATCAGCCACAATCCTTTTTAGGTGTTCTTTGGGTTCAAATTGTTGGTGCAAAATCCGGACGAGACCAAGGTTCTTATGCAAGTGCCAACAAAGGGGACCATTGTAATCAATAGTGATGGCATTTTTTATCTTCCCAAGGGAAGAAATTCTTACTCTAAGCATCGCCTAGACCTGTGTGTGATAAGTAGGGTTAGTTGAAGATTTATGGTGAGAGATTTGTTCCTAACATGCAATGGACTATTCACCCACAACATACATTCATTATATTAACGATTAGATTGCCAACACATGTTAATAGAGTTGCGCATAAAATAGATAAAGGGAAAAAATATCCATAAATAACATTCACATCATAGCACATGCAAAATTTTGGAAGCAGTCCAAGCAACTTCATCTTTCTCTATTCATATCAAAAGACTCATACAATAGTAGGCGTTGTGGTCGTTCACATTCATTCCTAGTTTTTTTAATATAGTCCATCAATATCTACCCTAGATACATATATCAAAACCCAAAAGAGCATAAAACCCCATTTCATTACTCATATGGATATTCTCATATACAACAAGTACTCAAAACAACACCCTACAACATCCCTCAATTACCAATAGCCCACATCTACAATCAACAACAATAACAACCCTAATAATCATGATCCTTCATCTTCCTTGCGCCATGCTTTTATACTTTTTGGTGTGGTTTTTTTGTCTATGTCAATATGGTTATGGGCTAACAACTTCTGAGTTGACGTCTTTATGATGTACTTTACCTTGCACCATGACCGCTTCCCCAATGTCTGCGTTGTTGACTATATCTTTATTTTGCAGGTTATCCTTATAAAAAAAGGATCCAACAAGCCCTGACCACAATCGTTGGCTCACCCTCAAGTCAACTTGCTTGCAACTCTACTTACAGTTATGCTTCTCATCCTTCAAGCGAAGGATCCAACGCTGGGACTTCAATTACTAGGAATATAGGTACCATATGGAATCATATTTTCATGCAACTTCCAAACTACGTCACACTTATTCTACCTCATTATTCTATCATAGCATCCTTAAATGGTCGCAACCTCCTCAAACATGTCCACTACCTACCTACTCTAGTAAAACCTCCTCATACTAATGCAACCTCCTCAAATATTCCATAAACTCAGCATCTCAAGATGACATACTCATACTCGTCGCAACATCCTCATGTTGGCAATATCCTTATGGCCATTAACACATCTTTCTGGAATTCCTTAGACATTGTCCTGAGCAATCGCCAAGTCTACTAGGAATAGAAGTAGTATACGACAATGAACATAACGATCTATTTGGCACAACTTATCACCATCTGCTATGATGTTTTCCCATGACATCCACAACTCATCGGATACTCACTTATGGCATCCAAAAACTATCTCATCCTCAAAACATATAAGACGTTCGATTATGGAATCTGCAATCTTGTGGCTCATCCTCATCCCAGGAATGCTCGCAACCCTTTCTACTACTCACATACGTAACTCCGCTACATGACTACCATTGTCCAAATGTACTCACAACTAATCATAATCATTCATAACTCCACTACTCAAGGATGATAATATATGCAAACAGTCTTTTGTGACCTACTGGAGACGTGACCAAGCGGATAAAACTTCTGAATACTACAAATCCACTAGCTTGGACTGACTCATGACTTCAAAAACACTAGGTCCATTGACAACATTGGTTTATCCTACTTGGATAAGAAATTCAAAGCATTCAAAACACAACCAATGATCAATGTAGACACAAATTGAATGGTAAAACAATGAAAACCAAAATTTTAACTCCTACTCTATTGCACTTTTTGTGACAAGAGTGTGGAATAAATGACTTATTAGGAAGAGACATGGGGTTTCAGGAAAGCGCCAATCACCCATCCTTGTTGGAGAACTCCATCAAGTTGCGCAATATTGACAACACCAGTCTCATGTATATCTACAACAATAAAAGGTCCTAACCAATGCCTATGAATTTTTCCTAGATTCTTGAGAAACTTACTTTCATATAATAAAGAAATATCTCTTTCGGAAAAATGCTCCTACTTGATGTGGTGATCATGCAAGGATTTTTTTCTTTCCTTTACTATAGTTGCATGAAAATTGGATAAACGACACAAGTCTTCCAACTACGTCAACTCTGCTATTCATTCCAAAACTGAATTGTCATCGATCATATAGTGGCATGCATAATGTAGAGACTGGGGATGATAAAATCAGTAGGGAATACTACTTCTATTCCATAGACGAATTGAAAAGGAGTCTACCCATGTAGTATCTTAGTTGTATTCTAATAATCCCATAAAACTACAAGAATTTGTTCATCCCAATCATCTCTATTTTCAGGATATACCTTGGTTAATCCCATCTCTATAATTTTTTTGAAGGCTTCAATTATATTGTTTTCCTGGAGATGGTAGGGACTTCTCTTGTGATGCTAAATAAGGAACTCTCTAGTTAACACCACAATTGTGCTTCTCATAAAGTGAATCCCTTGATCATTGGTGAGGCTCCGAGGACATCCAAACCAAGTAATAATGTTCTTGTAGATAAACCAGGATTTTTTTTTCGTGGATAAATCCTTGATTGGTTGTGCTTCAACCCATTTCCTTAAATAATCTATTGTGGTAAAAATGTAGTGATCCTTTGAATGCTTTGTGAGAGGGTCAATGGGCCCAATGAAATTGACTTCCCATTTCATCACTATCTTCAGTTCACCCTAAGTCCTCCTGAATCCATTTTAACTCCGTAAATTATGTAGAAATAATTCTTCATACTCATTCAAAAGAGAGATGATTTTTGACATTGTTTGTTCATCCCAATAGTCTCCTATGGGTGGAATCTTTGGTTTGCTTTCCATCTCAATGTTAACTTTCCACAACTTAAGTAGTTGTGTATAAGACTTCCCATCTTCTTTTGGTTTATAATATTGTAGTATCCGATATCCTTCTGATTCTTTAAATGTCAAATGTTGAAAGTATTCCAAGTCATCTGGATCGGTTTCCTCTTTGTCAATATTTTCTGCAACACAATGGTGACTCTATCCTATTGTTGGATAGATTCAAGTAAAGGAGATTCTGATGGAATGGGAAGACGTATTGATTCCCTACGTTTCAAAACCTATCTATAAAAAGAATCTGCTTGATTATCTTCAATGATTCTGTAATTGGTTCGAATTTCCCCATGAATGAAAAATCCTCACATAACTTTGACTGCAAGGTTCTCCAACACCCATTTTGTCTTCATGTCTCCTCGTGTAGATACTAGGATTTTGGAATAGGCCCTAATTCATGAAAAAACTAGTGGACCCAAAATTCTGGATGCAACCCATTATCTTCCCATTGTTGCTCACATTGGCCAACATAAACAAAGGGATATGTATCACCATTATAAATTTCCACAACTTAGTTGGTTCCTTTTTCTTCTTTGGAGGAAGCAAACCAAGTTATCATAGTGGTCCCAACCACATACTAATTAGGAATGAAATTTAGATTAGTATCCCACCATCTAGCTGGAGTAACTCATAGTGCCGCATCCAAAAGATACACAGTTTGTTCCTCCACAACACAGGTGTTCATATCTTCCAAGAAGCATTCTAACGTAGTGACACCATTGTATACTAGAGGGTCTTGAAATTCTATGTGAATCCATCATATTGACTTTATCATTATGTAATTCTGAGGGGATAGATCATGTTTCCTATTCTTCCATTCATTCAAATCCTCTTCAGAATCACTATCAAAAGAGTGGATGCTTCTCCATCTAACTGATCCATCCACCATAGGATTCACATAGTCATCCCTTTTTCCTATATTCAACCTATAAATATTATCCAAAATATCCCTCTCCATGTTCACCTGACTAGGTTTGGTATACCTAAGGTCTTAACAAGGATCAATAGGTTGAGTAACCCTCATACTTTCTGCTTCAAATATCATAGTTTCTCTTTTTAGGTCTATCACACCATAATCATTGTATGCCCATTCAATTCCTATCAAGTTCTGATAAGGATTGGTCTTACCCATAATATCAATCACTTCAAAAGCACTGAATTTATTAACCCATAATATATCTACTTCTATGTTCACCAGGTGGCCTATAGGGAAAATATGATACTGATTCATCATTCACAACTTGATAGGTGAGTATACCAAGGGATGGATGCCCATAGCCTCCCATGATTTATTTGGAAGGATGTTGACATCAAATCCTAGATCTAGAATTACAGTCTTGATATCATATCGATCCACCTAGGCATCCAACCTGAACTCTTGGACAATTATTTTCTTCCTTCTTCTTCTAACAATATTGGTACTCCTTTTCGGAAGAGGGCTGGAGATCTCCCCCTCTTCACCCACAACATCAGAAAGAGAACACATAGTTTTCCACAAATTACAAAGTGCACTTTCATCTTCCAAAATATCCGCAAAATGGTTGAGCCAAAAGGTAAAGGGGTCAAATTTCCCTAAATATATCGGCTCCATATTTCTCCCACAACTTCCTAGGACTCAAGCACCACTTGTACCAACCTCCTGAAATGTCTCTGCAACATCCCTAGCCTTTGGTGAAGAAATGTGTTGGAACATCTCCATAGCTTTCTTAAAAACCTACTTCTATCATTTTGGGTCAAATATAGGTTCCTTCGGATATGCTTTTGAATGTAGGGAGAGTTTGTATTATTAATATTTGTACCCATTATATCCCCTCCATAGGTAATAGAAAAACTAGCATCATTACTTCCACTGCAGGGCTTAGATTTAATCTAATTGGTAGGTCGTCACATCCATTCTTCCCATTTCACGATAATGTTTGGGAATTATTCAGTACCATGGGTGTTCACTTTACAATAAGTACACCATGTATTTTTGGGAAGTGGACATTCTCTCACAACATGTCTCGAGTCATTACAATTATAACATCGGATGCCACCTCCCCGACCTCCTTTTCATCCAACTCTTCCTCGGCCCCTTCCTCCATCACCTCCTTGTGATTGTTGATGATTAGATACTAGGAAAATTGATCGATCCAACCTTTCAGTTAGGGAATCCTAGGCTCTGATTTGTATGTGCTATCTGCAATTCAACCAAAAAATTCACAATGTATTGTATTTGGAACTTATGAATATTTTTGTAGGATAGGGAAATGTTGCGAAGGATGGCCAAATACCTTATAGATATCATAGTATTCATTTGTACAAAAAAGTTTGATCTTTCAGGAACATCTAGTGCATAGGCCCATTGAAGGGGGCCTATGTCATAACCTACACAACCCTCGTAGTTGGCATCCCCAGAAAGGGACCTCTCGGCAGGGTTATTCTTCCCACAATTGCAGACATCTTTTATGCATGGTGTCCTTCATTTATGCAAACCATACACAAAACCTGCTCTCGATTAGGTTTCAAAATAGAAAATTCCTAGATCTTATCCATTAGCACAACAATATGGGTCTAGAAGTGAGATAAATATGAGTTGGAATACAAGGATTCTATCTAAGATACACCTAGGTAAATAGCCATTGCTTCAATATTCATTGCTTATTCTAGAGCGGTTCTTAGCTAATCGATGACTTGTAGTGATAATGAGATTCATTTAATGGTAATAGACCCTAGATGAACCACTCTTTATGATGTGTGTAATGCACATGGAAGGAAAGTTTTTCCATAAAATATCTGAACTATTGCATAGATTTGTAGGTAGAATCTCCCTGTATCTGGTGGATTTCCTATGTTCTACAATCACTTGTAGATCTGACTTTGGTTATTGGAACTCATCCAAAAACAACTATTTTACTTCCTATAATATCAAGTGCATTGGCATGCTTACTTTCTACTAACTTCATTTACCATTGGAGTTCCCTACCTCATAACTTGGTTTGAAATTCAATCAACTTTCAAGCATCTCATGTCCCTCTAGATTTCTAAATGGATTCACACAGGAATCTATGCTATCTTGCATCTTCTTCATTATCTTTTCCCCAAAAAATTGGGTAATTCATAGACAAACGTCCTTGTACCCCAACCATTCTAGTGACTAGGGGTCCCACTAGTATAAATCCTCTAGGACTAGGTTAGGACTAGGTTGTAACATGATATTCAATTCCATAGTGGATATGGACTAACTACTACTATTCTGACTTCTTACGCCTAGGGTCGAATTGTTGTTATTACTTCCACTTACTACTACACCAACTTGTATACAGTTGAAAATACCACTAATTTGATCATACTAACTTGAACATAGAACAAGATTAGAAAAAAAATACAAGATTGTGTAGAGGCATCATGGGATTAGGATCATATTGGTGCCATTGCTTCCAATTTTTCCTTCCACAATAGAGGGGGTTTCACTCTAGGGAGTTTCACCATTTTCTGCAGGTCTGGATAACTCTAACTATTCTGCAACTTCTCCTCCACCTAATCCAAATGACTGAGACTGCAAGCTAGAGTTATGCAACTCATCCTTTCATCTTCCACAAATATCTCTATCCATATTCATTATTATTACCACTTTGCATCTTGTCCTCTAGTTGAACACTTCTCTTTTTCACATTTTTCATATTCATAATCCACCATTGCTCATCCCTCGTGATATCATTAGATTCCCCCCTCATTACTAACTGTCTATATTCTCCAACCTCACAACATCATTCCCGACCACTCCCCTATGACGCAAGGGTTTACTCAGCCATACAGATAAGACTGAGCAGCAAAAAACCAAATTCTATCATTCAAACTATAATCCACAATGAAATCCCTTTTAGTAACCTTCCTCGAGCCCCCTTTATAAGATCTTCTTCTGCTTTTGAAATTGACTAGTTATTTTCTGTTACAAACTCTACCACATACCATATCAAGGCATTTCCACCCATAAGTCAATGGTTCGGGTCAGTGGGGTATCAATCCAATGTAGGGCCACTAAATCCCTCGTGGTCTACTGAACGGTCCTTATTTTATGCTCCTAGTGCTCTAGGGCTTCCACAAGTCTCTTTAACTACTTATATAGAGTTATCGAGAACTCACACCATAGGATTTCATATTGATCAAACTTAGGCCCTCCAGACAATAGTATTCCACCCTCATAGTCTAGCTTCTTGCGCTATGAAATATTTAAAATTTTTCTCCCACCAATCATGAATTTGGCTCTTCAGGATTAGTGTATCCATACAGCTAACACATCCAGCCTATTGAAAACCAATTCCCAACAACGAAACCATTTTTTGGCACAAAATTTGAATGAGACTAGGGTTCTTGTGCATGTTCCAACAAAGGGGAAAGTCATAGTTGAGTGTTGGCATTTTTTATCTTCCAAAGGGAAGAAAGTCTCACCCAAAGCACCTCCTATACATATGTGTGATAAGGAGGGTTAGTTGTAGATATATGGTGAGAGATATATTTATTCCTAACATGCACTGAATTATTTACCTGCAACATACATTCATTATATTAATGATTAGCTTGTTGTCGCATGTTAACAGAGTTGCACATCAAATAGATAAAGGGAAAACAATAACCAAAAATAACTCCCAAATCATAGCACATGAAAAAGTTTGGAAGGGGGATAAGAAACTTCATGTTTATCTATTCATATCAAAAGACTCATATAACAACAGGCTCTACAGCTATTCACATTCATTCCTAGTCTACAAAATATAGTCCATCATATATCTACCCCAGATACATATATCAAAACCCATAATAACCCATTGCATTACTCATATGGATGTGCTTAGATACATCCAAAACCCAAAACAACACCATGTAACTTCCCTCAATTACCAATAGCCAACAACTACAATCGATAATAACAGCAACCCTAATAATCATGATCCTTTCTCTTCCTTGCACCATGCTTTATACTTGCTAGTGTGGTTGTTTCTGACCACATCAAGACAGTTATGGTCTAACGAATTATGAGATGGCACCTTTATGATGTACTTTACCTTGTGCCATGCCTCCTTTTGTAATGTCAACGTTGTTGATTGTGTCTTTCTTCCACAGTTTATCATTATCAAAAATGAAGGAGCCAACACCAACCATTGGCCCCCATTGACGTAGCTTTTCCCATTTCATCGGCACTATAAGAATCCTCCCATGCTTAGAACAAGCTAGATAGAGCAGCCAATCTTTTTGAATGTATCTAGCACATCAAACAATAGGTTCATACTATCCTACATAAAGCTAATGCCAAGTACAAGCATTGACATGGGCAACATCGAGTTCCACACAAGTTTAAGGTTGGAGATAAGGTATGGTCACATTTGCAAAAAGAGCGGCTCGCACCCCCCCACAAGAAGATTAGACCACTTCGATATGGGCCTTACAACATCACAAAGGTTGTGGTTGAAAATGATTTTGAATCGAGTATTCCCCCTTTCCTTTGTTTGTACTTAGTATTTAATATGGAGTTGCTTCAACCATATTTTCTACCTCTGGTGAACACCTCAAAGGTGTCTAGGCACTTGGTCCTTACAAAAATCAACCTTATATACATTAAGAAAGCTACAATGGACCAGATCATGGACACTCAAAAAAGAGGCATCTGCCACTAGAACATACAACTATATCAGGTTTTCAAAGCACAACAACTTCTTCACCAAGGCAAGTGGCTCACTAGGATTCAAATTCAACAAAATTTTCCCCATCGGATGGAGGAAATTGATGCATTGGAGAACATTTCTTCCTAAGGGGGGATGATTGATCTAGGTAGATATTGGTGCCACCCACCTTTTATCCACTGACTCAAAGCGGTTCTCCATCTTGGCATTTTTTCTATAGTTTTTAGGTGCTAAACTTCCAATGCATTTTGAGACCCCAAACACTTTTTTTTGTCCTTGCAACATTCTTGGATTGTCAAAGGATTTCTTAAGACTTTACCAATATTTTTATTCTCATCAGTATATTTCCAATGGGCTATCATAAATTGGGCCAAATGGAGTTTGTATGCGGAAGTTGCAACCTCGTGAAGTTGACATATCAACTAGACTCCTTAAGGCCCACATTTCTTTTTCCATTTCATCTCCTCATGTTTAGGGGTAATTAAGATTTAGAAATTTGAAAAGCCATTTTCATCCTATTATGATGATCTTCTTACAAATGAACATAGCTATCACATCTCTCTTCGGAGATAAGATACCACCATTCTAGCCAGTTTGTATTTGCTTTGCAATTTATAGCCTTTTCCTATTTCAATAATTAATAAAACCTAGGTTTCGTTGTATTATTACATTATCTAAAATATTTTATATTTGTTTCCACACATATTTCTACTTTTCATTTTTTTCTATATAATTGAGATCAATTTGAAAATATAAATCAATATGGAAGGCCAATGCAAATTGTATGGATATTACAATCTGTTTCATTCATATTATATTTGTGTACTAGTGTGGTGGATGCTTATACTTACATCTCCAATGCACAGTTTTATGGTATCCCTATCAATATCACTATCCAATATAAAATCTCTATGATATTAATTAATTGAGTTTTCCTTCTTGGAATTCATATGATTAATGTGCTATCAAACTAGCTAATTTGAATGCAATGAAAAGTGTTCGCTTGGAAGGCCAAGTTTACCATATGCAAATATCATATATACTTAACTAGTTCGGGCTTTAATGTTATATGTCCTTTCAGTGGAATCAAAGGATGACAATTCCTTTGGAATTTGGCTATGTGCTTGCCTTTCTAGGTGGTCTGGTGTTTCTAGTGCATGCTTGCAATGTGTGTTTATTGGATGCTTTTGCAAGTCACTACAACCATAAGGAATACCTCTAGTGTATTATCACATTCCAATCTGGTGAATGATGGACATGTGGAGGATGGAGGAGACATCCATTGCCATGGATACGTGGAGGATGGTTGTTATTAAAACCCCATTAATAGTTATAATTAAGGCCAACAATGCATCTTATTAATGCAACCGTGGCATTGCCGAGGTGGTAAGCTCTATTAAGGAGCGAGGAAAGTAATTAAGATATATTAAGGAGGGATGAAAGTAATTGAGGTCAGCGGGTGTGACATTACCAACAACATTAATCACCAATTTCATAAATACATCAATGAGAAGACATCGAAGTCTGTGAGAGTATAAAATGGAAGCTAAAACAATTAAAAGTATATAATATTAAAGGATTTAGAGTACCAATGAAGTATTGCTATTATAAAAATATCTATGATAATTCTATAATCATGAACTATCAATGCAAATTCATAATATTATAGATCTATCACAAAAATGGAGGGTTTTTTTATTATTATGAGAAAATAGTATTTTAGCAAATTTTCATTAAGTTAGTTAGAATCTGCTAATGAATTTTGATTTTGATGATCTGGGTAATCGGAATCGGGGAAAATCTCTAAAATCATTGTTCCACTATGGAGATTTACATGATAATAAAACTATTTTCATACTTACAAATTTTATTCAATTGCCATATTTATGATTAGAAAAAAAATATTTTTACTACAAAATTAACAAAATCTAAAATATATTGATATAATTTTAAACGTAAAAATAATTTAGTAAATCCCATTAAACATAATTAGAATCTTGATTTTAAACCTAAAAATAATTTAGTAAATCCCATCAAACATAATTAGAATTTTGAATTACTATAATTTCATTAGTTACAAATACTATACGATTTTCTTTTTGTTGCGTCGATGAGGTGCATTCTACGTCGCAGTAAGGGGATATGTGTAACTCCTTCCATGCTCATCCTATAAATGACAAGTGCCTTTTATAAAAAATAATATAATATTATAAAAAAATAACATGTCGGCTCATTGCGCCCAAGAGTGCTCATCCTATAAATGACAAGTGTCTTTTATAAAAAATAATAAAATATTATAAAAAAATAACATGTCGACTCAAATCAAATTTAAAATATTTGAAACGACATATATCTAAAACTACATAAATGACATAAATTAAAACCATAAACATTGCATTACACACTTCATCAACATTTCGAGTCTAAAAAGGAGTTTGCACTTATGAGAGTTTTGATCCCCCTCGACGCTTGGTAAATCCCCTTTTAGATGGATCTATGTTGATTTTATTTTTCATTGAAAAAATATAGATGTCTGAGACATTGTTGAAAATATTTTACACAAGAAAAATTGAGTCGAAAGTCCTATCAATGATTTTGCTAAGGTAATTTCATGTCAATTCATGTTTTGCTCACATGCAAAAGGTAATTTCATGTCAATTCACGTTCTCTCCTTTTAACAATTTGCACTGAGAATTGAAGCGTGATAAGTAAACACGAGAGATAAGACACAAAGTGGCCAGTGATTACCTTATTAGACAAAGTGCTTGAGACAATGCTTTCATTGCTATGGTTTTACACGTCTTCTAATCATACATATATAAATCATGTCAAATTAGCATATTAATTTGCACTTTAATTGTGATCGTATCAATGCATTGGTGCATTGTGCTTGCCACAAAAAGGATGGTGCTAAATGACCACAATGTTCTTTGCACATGCGAACCCATTGTTCTTTGTACTTTGAGTTGTGTTACATTTATGTTAATGAAGCTATTTTAATTTAATTTATTTTATATATATATATATAATTTGAATCATACTGTATATATAAACAATTGGTTTAACCATTTTATTAAAAGATGTAGTTAATAAAACAACTTTTCTTATAACATTATTTAATCATCTTTATTGCCAATTACAACCCATATATATAAACATACATTGCATGAGAAACCTTTTTCAATATCATTAAAATATATAGTTAATAAAACAATTGCATTGAAAACCTTTATTAATTTCATTGAAAGATGTGGTTAATGGTTGAATTTGACGAAACCATTAAAATTCAACTATTAACACCTCTTTACACTAGGTACAACCTAAACAATTAAATTTTTTGTTATGATTGATGCATACATATGTTTTCACTATTTCATAGTTTCACAATGATTGAAGGAAAAGTTCCAGTATAGTGAATGGATTTCACTAACACTTAATAAATGGTTGAAACTTAATATAATATAGTGAATGTAACACATGTCCTATTATATTTAGGAAATGATTGGAAAACACACAACTATAGCCTATAATGATATTGAGAGTTTGAGAGTCGATCTTTTATCTGAACCTAGTGGCTAGGTTCCTTCTCTAGCCACCCTCTCCTTTCTCCTTTGAGTGGCTTCCTAAAAGGTTGATTGAGGGAGTTAAAATGGCATCTCGTGAATGGTAGCAGTGCCCTTGCGCGACAACCCATAGAGTGGTGGAGCTCCCTTGGGCTCATCTTCTGTGACAACGGTGATTACTGAGGTGGGGCGGAGTTTTCTTTTGGCTTAACATGCGATAGGGTGGCGTAGTGGTGGAGCTCCCTTGGGATCTTCTTCGATGGTGGTGACACAAGGTGTTGGTTTCTTCTAGCTTGGTGTGCTTCAGGGAAGTAGCATTAGGATTGACGTTACAATGGAGTGGCACCAACGTGGAAGTAATCCGATGGTGGTCTTCTTGCAGCCGACAGTCGAGGATCCCATTCCTTACTGCCGGCATTATTTTGGACAGCGGTGGCCTTCTTATAGTGGATAGCTGAGGAGCCCATTCCTTGCTACCGGGGATCCTGGATTTTAGTCGCCAACCCATTACCATTTATTATTTGCAGTGGCTCTTTCGACGGTGGTTCATGCAACTTTGTTTTGCGATCTTTTTCCTCGAGGAGGTGGGAGGATGAGTAGTGGCCCTCTCACGTGGCTCTTGAAAATAAAGACTATGGAAGGGGATGGTATCTTACAACAACGACCTCATAATGACATTGTATGCGATCATATGTATGCATTTGGAAATCTGGTTTAGCTCATTTTAGATGTATTTTTCTCTTGGCCTCTTTCTATTTTATGCTCTTTTTGAGTAGTTTTTGTTTTAGTACTCAATGCTTATTCTGGATGCCCTGTAATCCAGTTGATTAATGGCATAGCTTCTTAGCTACTATATGCTTTCAGAGTAGAGATATTGAGTGTTTTTGCATATATAAACCCTTGAGGGTTCTAAACAATGTGCTATGTTACTATTAATAGAATGTGGTCTTTTTCTTGTGAAAAAAAAACACAAAACAATATTGAGTGAATCACAAAAGATAGAAAAATTGTAAATCAATATAAAAAATATTATAGAAGGTGCCATCAATCTCAAAAAAAATCACAATGTTGCTTCATTGTTCAAACAAAACAACCACAAATATCACACCTACCCATTCAATCTGGCATGGGCTAGCACGGACCCTCTTAGTTTTCTAATAAGGAATTTTGAACACAAAGAAGATAATAATTTTCATTTTGCCAAAGTATAAAGATTTATTTTATTTTATTTTAGCCAATAGAGTAAATAATTATAAAAGTATTGAGAAACATTGGTATATCCGATATAATAACATTATTGTTATATAAAGAATCATATATATATATATATATTCTAATTGTTTAGATGTAATACTATTTTTATTAGTCCATGCAGTAGGCAGAAATTATATGTTTTATGTTTTTCTATTAGTTAGTATTGAAATTTTATTTTTTTTAAGATAGATCAAAGTTAGGTTAAAACTTGTATTTATAACTTATTTTTTTGAAAAATTGTGTTTTGTTTTTATTGGATGAGAGGTTTTGAATTGGCCACTTTTATCATTGACAATTATTAAGAAAATTAAGAAAGAAAAAAAATACTTACATTTATCTTAACTTTAGTTGTGGACGTTGTTAGATGATTTGAGGGTTACTGCAGTCATTACACAACATAGGTTTGTATTCAATATAGTGGATGATGAGGGTAAATCGGGGTGGTCGAGGCTCGTTGGCATATTTCCATGAAGGAGTAGACATTAATACCATGCAACACTTGTGCATCCTCTAAGATGCCAAGCGTAATTTTCCATAAGGTGTATTGAATTAGAAAGGAGGTACCGTCAGACCTTTTCCAACTGTAGTTTTGGTTTCGGAGGTAACTCTCTGTGATCGTTGTTTACTTTGATCATTGTGGTATTATGGGTCTCTACCAGGACTTGGCCCTGTGAAGAATTTTTCAGCGTTATGCTCTACCATAAAATCGATTTGTAATTAAACTCTTCGAGAAGAATTTACAGTAATTCTATGCCATGACACTAGAGTAATATTCTTCAAATGTTTTCCTGGAAAGGGAGATTTTAGTTAGATCATAATGACAAGTTGAACAAAGATTTTATCGATAATTCCATATATTTGACTATACCGAAATATTCACAATCTTGCATTTGCATTTATTATATAGTACCCTCCTACCAAATTACTTACTCGATGATTCTTCTTATGATAATCTCTATCTGTTTTGTATATGCGTTCATCTTGGAAAGGAATGTCATTCTCCTTGTTATAGGTAATGATATGTCAACCCATAATTTACTTGTTTACAGTTCAATCTTGAACTTGTGTTAATCTAACCATGTTGGTTTTTATTTAATCAAATTATTCTGCCTCTTTTTTACATTTGCCAGGTCTACTTATGATTGTATTTCAAAACAACGGGGTTCCAAAAAACAATCTGCGGCAGGGTTTTTATGGAGTTTTTGTACTCCTTACATTTTCTAGATATAAGGGTTTTACCCTCGCTTTTGTTTTCCATCTTGTGGACATAATTTTCAAATATATAGTAACCATATTAACTTTTGTTTATTCCTTTGTAGATGAATCCCGTGTTAGGGTTCTGACACTTGTTCAATGTCGTCTAGACTTTCTTGGAGGATTCTATTAAGTCCAAACTTAATAGAAATTCTCTATATTGAGTTGGGAGTTTCTCCTCAACCCTCTGATTTGATTCAAATGCAAATTTCGTGGAATTTCATAGCACTCTTGGCGCTAAGTCTTAGAATAAATTTTTGAATATATATCTTATTCGATGTTTTTGTAATGAGGAGACTTTTTTGTTTCAAGATAATTTTACTATGTAAAAAGTTTATGGCTTTACAGACCAAGGATAGGGGTTCTACCTCTCTCTTCTTTTGAATAAATTACTATGGTTATTTCCTTTTCTTTTCCCTGTATGCAACTCTGTATCCTAGCTATAGGATATTAAATAATGTATTTGCTTTGTTTATCATATTGTTTTAGTCTAGCGTTCTTTTGCTTGATATATATGTATTTTTTATGGAATTGGTTTAGTGATATTAACCGGTCAATGTGAATTTCATAAATGAAATTCCTTTATGTATCATATGGGTAATTCATATGTTAAGGTTTCGGTTGACGACCTGTTTCTCTTGCATTGTCATTGGTTTGGAAACTGTTTATTCTAAGTCCCAACAAAATCTCTATTAATTAGTATTAAATAACTAATTTCTTGTATATCATTTCTATGTGTGCATACACTTAAAACATAATGTTCATGTTAGGTGTATGGTAAAAAAAAATTTAGATCATTAGTTGACCACCTTTATAACAAAAATATCTTGTTGAATTTCATATTGTTTTACTTCTGATATTATTTTACTTAGTGCTATGCTCTGGTTTAACAACTTTGATCCCCCTAATCAATTTTCAGATGCTTGCTCTAACCCTAGGTTTTTAATGAATCTTTGCACCAATCTTAGGTCACATTATGACACCTCATCCTAACCATCATCCTCAATGGCCTCATTGAGGGGGGAGCAGCTAGCCCCTCACTAGTTTGGAACGTACGTGGGTACAAATGCACATAAGCAACTGATTGGAGGTTCATCAACCAATGCAAGATCCTCAACAAATGCAGCAAATGGGAAGGGACGAGACGAAAAAAATCCCATCAACCCCATGGATTCAGAAAAATGAGAAGGTTAATCCCAAAGCAACCTAGGAAAATGCATCTTGAAATCCGTAACAGTCCCATATTACGAAATAACCTCAAATCAGATTCATCAAAACAATCTATATATGCAAGATTAAAAGGTCATAATATGTAAATTTATGGGCTTGCATCCATTTGAAAAAGTCCAGTTTTGGTGGATCAACCACAAATGGAACCCAAAAGGGAATTATGATCTAAAACTAGGTACGCAGGGCTTCTTTACTGTTATATTTAAAAATCTAGAGAACCATACGATAGATTTTGAGGCGCCCCCTATTTCTTTAACTCTGTAGGCCTCTATATGAGACATTGGGTGGAACAATTCTACCCTAATAAGGAGGAATTCAAAGAGGCTCCAATATGGATAAGGCTATACTCTATTCCACAGGAATACTAGGAGCTAGAAACCCTAGCAGACATTGGAAATACCTTAGGTCACATTGTCAAAATTTTCAAGGCAACGCAAGAAGGCCATTACACTTCATTTTCCAGGACATTTGTGTACATTAATATTTTGCATCCTCTTCATGAAGCCATATGCTTGAGGCTACATAGATACAGAATGATTGCATACCCTAGACTGTGAGCACATCCCCTTTCGTTTTAGAAAAATCCATGAACATGGCCATGTCTTTCAAGATTTCCCTCTAAACCAGAACCCACCAAATCCCAAATCCTCGAAGGAAAGAGATGCAGATGGTTTTGAAAAATTCTCCAATAGGTGTAGAAACAACAAAAAAATACCCACCAACCCAACAAATCTTCTACTCCAACCTCCAACTAGTTCGATGCTCTTGCAACAAATCTAGAAGAAGGGAAAACCTCCAAATCTCCAAACTCGAAATACCATCAAGAAAGGAAAGAAACTCCAAGAGATAATGAAACCGAAGCAATGGAAATGATAGACGCTCCTGAGGAACTATAAGGCATGGAGCTGGTTCAGCTAGATATCCAAGGTATTAAAGAAGCCTGCAAGCAAAAAATACCAATTCTAGAAGTTAGAACCATAATTAGAACTCTTTAAGGAAGTGGTCATCAAAGAAACAAATACATCAACTAGCTCAAGCAAATATCCGAATGAAGAAGTAGGACTAGGGATTAAATCTAGCATCAAAAAAAATTTAAAATGCCTCACCAAGAAAATAAAAAAAATAGGACTTAGAATGAATAGACAATGCCTTGATGGAGTAGGCACTCTCATGCGAGATTCAAGTCAGTACAATCAATTGACTTAGTTATTTTCCTTCCTCCCTCAAGTTTTTAAATGAAATTTATATCCTATAATGTGAGGGGATTAAATGGTCCCTCTAAACAAATACTCATGGAAAACAAGATTGTAAAGGAAAAACCAAGTATCATTATGTTGTAGGAAACCAAATGTACCTTCCAAACAATGGGTAACATGTCACATAGCAAGGAAAATATGGAAAGTATTTAAGGTAGTAGTGGTGGATTACTTCGGAGCTTTAGGAGGTGTTTCTCTTCTTTGGAATCCTCAATAAGTGGTGATCGATAATCTTTAGCAACGCCAAGAACTATGTCAGCTAGTTTCCATTTTATAGGAACCGAAGGAAAAGGGTTCCTCTCCAATGTCTATGGACAACAAATTGTAGAACAAAAGCTTCAATTCTTGAAACACCTGCAGTGGATACACGATATATACCAATATTAGAAGTGGATTTGGGGGGGGAGACTTTAATATGATCACACCCTTCACAAAGGAAAAGAATGGTCTTCAATGCCTTGACAAAGATAGTCAAGCCTACAAGCAATTCATTGAGAATAATAAAATGGTTGATCTAGAAAGTGCTAACAGTGTCTACACTTAGAACAACAAATCAGGAGGAGATCACCATATTTACACAATTTTTGACCACTTTATTGTCTCAAAAAATATTTACACCAGGGGAGAAGATTGTTCTACAACTATACTCACAGCTAAAGGATTGGATCACTGGCCTATTTTCCTTCAATGGAATCATGGAGGATTGACATCAAACAAACGTTTTAGATTTGAAATCTTTTGGTTGGAACATCTAGATTTCAAATCTAACATCTAACAATGGTGGCAAGAAGCGACAATACCCTAGGCTCTCTCATGTATAGATTTCAATAGAAACTAAAAAATATCATACAAAATCTCAAAATTTGGAACAAGACTGTCTTCGGCAATATTCTAGATGACAAAAAAAAATCGAAGCCTAAAAAAAACACTTCAATAAGATATAATTCTGATAGGATGCACCGAGGAACTCAACCATCAAGAGGTCCTCGTTCAACAACAGTTAGAAGAATGGATAAAGCAAGAGGAAACCCTTTGGTGTAAAAAATCCTAAGTTCGGCTAAGGGAAGGGGATAAAAACACAAATTTCTTTCGCAATGACATGCTACAACACCGCTAGCAAAACAATATTGTTACCCTTAGAGACAGTTAGGGTAATAATCTCTAGAAGTACGAGGAAATAATGAATTAGTTGAAGTCTTACTTTATGAATCTCCTCTTTGAACCTCCATTGGATCATACAACAACTATCAATGGTATTGTCCAACACACTCCTTGCCTAATCACAACCGAACATAATGTTGGTCTTGTGTGCCCCATCTGTCACGTCCCCTCCCATCCTACCAGCTAGATGGAGAGGATCGTGAGGTTAAACCGGGCATCTAGCCCTCATAAACTTCAAACAATCATCCATTTTTTTAAATAGAGATATGAAGATGCATAATTATCAGAAATCACAGCGGAATTTATTTATGACTTACTCAATCTTCACACATTCATAATATTCGTCAAATGGATAATATTCATTCATTTCATATTCAAGGTATTCATCCATTAAACAATTGAAAGATAACACAAGAGGATACTTATCTTAATGAAGTAGTCCCAAACAACCAGCTACGCTTCTGCAACGTTCCACCCAACCGTAGGCCAGTGTGCTCCTTAATCTCTCAGCACCACTGCCACCCCCCGAGCTGGGCATGATCTCCACAAGGAAAAAGGGGAAACGGGTTCTCACATAGCCAAAGATATGCCAGAATCAGCCAAGCCAACCAGCAGTTGGGTTTCTCAGGCTGCTAAGAGATGGGCAGAGGTGAATTGCTAGGCTAGTGGCTCAACCATGGAGCTATGGATACTTCATTGGGCTCATCAAGCCAAATCTGTCCTCTTCCACTCTTGAAGCTCCTGCTCACAGGTTCAAATCCAAAACGGGATGCACTTAACAACGAAACCCCAATTAATGGGCATGAGGAAAACGCTTTCCACAGTGGGATGCATGAGATGGGGTTTCAACTCACTCAGAAAAATGTGGGAACACACAAAAACGAAATGTGAAGTTGGGGAACAACCCAGGGAAGCTAAATCCGTTTTTAGTAAAACGTCCAGGGTCAATTCGGGGCAAAAACGACCTCCCTACAGTCCCAAATCGCACCCCCTCCTTCCCAGCTACTATCCAAAACCAAAAACGGGTTTTTGGGCAGGGAGAACCCTGCGTTTTTGCTAAAAAACGTGACTGTAACTCCCAGCCTTCTCTACCTGCGTGAATGCGTGAAGACTGCCCCTTCCCCATGGCTTTGGGCACCATTTCGTGGGTGGTTTCTTGCCCCACAAGCAAAAACACGAATTTCCATGTTGATGGCTTGCCCATGCACGAAATTGGCTGCCATACTCCCTCATTCCCAAGGCATTAACTGCCTTAACCAAATTCTTGGAAGAATTAAATGATTGGGTGCATGAGACAAAATGGGTAGTTGGTGGTTTATGGGTTTCCCCATTGACACATGGATTAATACCATTGGCTCAAGGGTTTGAATAATTTCCCTCCCTCTTCCTTGTAAAGATCATGCCCCCATCTCTTTATTGCATTGCGTAGCCGGTTGTGGGTTCTTTTTCATTAAATTCGTATTTACATGATGTCTTATTTACATCGTTCCCTTCTAGCACAAGAACCATAGGCATCTATCTCTTAATTTTCGGTACATAAAACGACAGATCAATGGCGGGGCCTTGGCCTTGAGCCCCTCACCATGATTAAGTTACAATAATTACATCATTTACGATTTAGTGAAAAAGGGGGTCAAAATGGGGACGTGACACCATCACATTGGAATAAATAGATCAAGCAGTCAAAGCCACACATGCGGGTAAGTCCCCTAGACCTGATGGTTTTACCTTAGACTTTTTCCATTCTTGTTGGGATGTAATCAAGGAAGATTCTAGGCCATTATTGAGGACTATTTCCAAACCATTGGCATTCTCTGAGCCTTCAAGACGAATTTCATGGCGCTTATTACCAAGGGGAATAATCCCTCCTCCTCAGACAAATTTCTACCTATAGATATTTGCAATGATATATACAAGATCATCACTAAAGTCATATCCAATCATTTAAAACCCATCCCCCCTTCTCATCTCCCCTGATAAATCAAGCTATGTTGAAGATTGCAAAATCCTGGATGGAATAATCATGGATCATGAGCTCATTCATTCCCTTAAATTCATCAATAAACCGGGTATGCTCATCAAACTAGGCATGTCCGAGGATTTTGATATACTAAACTAGACCTACATAGTTAGGATCCTCCAAGCCTTCGGTTTCTACTCGAGATGGATCAACTGGATCATCTCCCTAACCTCTTCGACTTTCTTTTCCTTCTCTTGAATAGTTCCCCTCCACTCCCTTCACCCCCTCTAGAGGTATTTTTCAATAAGATCCCCTTTCCCCATTTTTATTCATCCTAATGGACGAAAGCCTAGGAAGAAGCATAAAAAAAAAATTCATAGGTCTCCAACTTCATCAAAAATATCCTACCTACTCTCATTAGCAATTTGTATATGATACTCTTCTCACATGTCATCCTTCTTATCATGAATCTATTGTCTTTAAATGAGTGCTTGGTTACTTCACAGAAACTTTAGGAACCACCATTAACCAGGATAAATCCCAGTTGTTATTTTTCAACATCCCCTTCCAATACAACACCAAATCACCCATCTACTTCACTTCCAGAGGATCTCCCTCCCATGCAAATATCTTGGTGCCTTTCTTATGGAAAAATCTCTTCTTCAAGCAAACTGGGAGGACCTCCTGGATTGACTTGAAAGTAAGCTTTCTAGTTGGACCTTTCATTCTCTCAATATGGCTAGTATACTAGCTCTTGTTGAATCTGCTCTCAAATCCATGCCACTATACCTTTTCTTAGTTCTAGACACCCCCAAAAATGTTCTCCAAAAAATCAAGAACCTCCAAAGAAATTTCTTGTGGGACAACGATCACTTGCACTACAAATGGGCCCTCGTCAACTGGGAAGATGTATGTAAGCCTAAAATTTTAGGAGGACTAGGGATTCAAGTCCCATATACTATAAATGAGGTGCTTGGATAAAAAATCTATTGGAAGTGGTTAACTCATAAACAAGAACCCCGAGGACTATTTGGCAGGATAAATACTTTTAGGATATTCCTATACTCCATCCCAGTCCTACCAGCATTATCATTATTTTGCATTTCATCCATGCATGCATCCCAGTCATCAATATGGTGTCTCCCAGCACATAGTGCTTAGTTTACTAGCCCCAGGAGCCTGTTTCCACTCAATTCCAACCCTCCTAATCTGTGATGAGCCCTCTCTCACCTACCACCGGAAGAAGTGCACCCTCTCTCACCTACCACCAGTGACACACTCAGTTAGTGTGCCCTCTCTCACCTACCACCAGTGACACACTCAGTTGTTGCTTGATTTGTGGATCTGATCCTTGATTTGAGGATAGATTGACTGATACACTCAGTGAGACCTCCAAAGAGACTAGTTGAACTGTTATGAATGCAGTTAGCTCCTCATGCACCCTCCATTAGTTCTCCATGCATCAGTTACACCTACTACATTCAGTTAGACTTAGTTACATTCAGTTAGCTCAGTTTGACACATGGACAACCACTTGTGATCTGATGACACCACTACTGATCCGATGATTAGGACTCTTAGTGTAGATAATCCATGCTCATGCAGGCTAATTCGAATTGCCACCTTGGCATTCGAATCCTCTCCATTGTATTATTTATTGTTCATATTATGATTAATGAATTAGTGTGATGTTATTCTACTTCAATCTGAGTTCTACTATATCATAATTCTGCTGCTCTTATACACTGCATTGTCCACTCTTCTTCTATTTTCCTACTTAATATTTCTTGTGAGGTATACATCGGCTCTTAGATCTATTGTGAGGATTTTCACATGGTATCAGAGCATGTTGAGAGTATAGTCTATCTCCATTCTTGAGAGTTTTTTTTTGCAGGTTATTACCAAGATTTCGAGTGCAGCAGCAGTTGCAGCAGTTTTCTGCAGTTTTGCAGCAAGAGCAGTTGCAGATATTCTCTATTGTTTTTGCAAGTCTTTTGCAACAACTTCCATGAATCTGGAAAAAATTCCTACTCTCTCTCCATTCAACTATGATGAGTGGAAACCAAAGATGATAGCATATTTGAAGCGACATTGTCTCTATTATTATTGTTTTGAAAGAGAGTTCGAATCCTCTGAAGAGGAGAATGATTGGTTAAATGAAGGTGACAGAGCCTATGGAGCAATGTTGACTACTATGTCTTGTTGTATGCAATCCCACTTCTATGATTCTGTCGAATCTCCAAAAGAGCTATGGGCCCATATGGATGAAAGATTTGGAAAACATAATGAAGGGATTGGTGCAAACTATTTGGAGAGCAAGCCCAATGATGCATTCGACCTCCTTGATGGTCTCTCTGTTCATGATTCAGTATCAAACATATCTCATAATGAAGTTGTCCAAAAAGAAGAAGAACTTGCAAATTCAACACTCATGTTCTCAATGTCTTCTATTTTGAATTCTGAGCCAGCTCACACTCTAGAAACTGAAGAGGTTCTTATATCCTCTCTTGCACAAGATTCTGTTGGTTTGTATAATGATGATCTATTGAATGTTTCGAAGGTTAAATAAGCAATTGGAGGTGATGCATTCGCTCTCCTTGATCACTTACCTCTTATGTACTACTATATGCTCATTTGTACATGTTCTCATAAGCTCATTGAAGATGTAGGGCATTACCATTCGCTTGGGATCATTTCTCATGCATATCATGGTTTATTTGGTTTTGATCTCACCCCTGCTGGTTCAAAGGAGATCTCAAGAAACCATTCATCATTTGTTGGAGCTGATTTGAAGTCCAAGGAACCATTATCATGTGATGGTTCTTTTGGGCATGATCTCACCTATGATGGTTCAAAGGAGATAACAAAAGACTATTGGTGGTCTCCAAGAATAGATGCCTAATTAGGGCAGCTAGACCAGGAGCATACTTTAATTGTCGACCAGGGGACGTACAAACTTCAGAGGTGCTAGCACTGTATGTGCTCTATAGGATAGCCTTCATCATGTTTAGGGTGTTGGTATATATCTTAAATGTTTATCTAATCAAAGAAGAAAGTGATATAACAAGATTGTGAATCTATGAATGACAAATTCCTATGCTAAGAAGTTAAATGTTGAAGACTGTAAATCTATACTAAGAATTGAAATGTTGAAAGCTTGATAAACTTAGTCTAGAAATAAAATGCTGAAAGCTGGGATTTTAATCTAAGAAATCAAGTGCTGAATATTAAAAGTCTAATCTAAAAACTTAAATACTGAAAACCAAATCCAAAACGTAAATATTCAATGCTAAGAAGTAACCAATCCTATCTATTCGGATAAAACACTCAAAGTGACGATCATTAATTAAACTAAAGAACTGAAAGTAATTAACCTCTATGATCTAACTCTGATAAGAGAAATATGCATGAGCTCCTAGATATGAATCATTGTTTTAAACTAATATAAGAATGCATGAAAACAAGTGTAAAAATATGCTTGTAAAGAATGCAGCTACAGGACTATGGAATGAGTTCTACCAAACTACAGAATGTGTTGTAACCAACTATAGATAGTATGCTGAATCAACATAATCGCTTAATTATTGGACTAAAACCACGTTATTCAAATGCCATCAAAGTACTTCCAGATACGATAGGGATTAAATCAATGCATAACACATATGGAAAATACCTGAAAACAGAGTAAAACTCTTGACTTATGTGTTGGAGTGGCCCTCCCCAACCTGTACTCAGGAGTATGGAAAAATTATAAATGCAGGCTTGAAAGTAACATCAGTCTTCTTATTAAAATAGTAACTTCATGGTTCAGGAAAAGTCTTTAACGCAAACTATTTTTGCAGTACAAAAATGCATAAACAATTGATTCTACAAAATAGCAATAGGACCCCCTCGCTACCCAAGAGGTCCATATATATATGTCTCTAATTCTAACCTAGTCTATGATCATAAATTCCTATCCTATTAATCAGGGCTTCTTCTAGAACTTAGGGAGATATGAGTGTTGAGCCCCTCTGTTATCTGCAGTCCTCAAACCTTGACTGCCTCGTAGATACCTCAAGACCTTCACGCCCTATTTATGCCTGCTCATTACCAAGGTTAGCACGTGGAAAAACGTTTTTAACAAAAAAAGAATAATCTCTAACCATCCTTATTAAATAATCAAAGTAAATACATTTTCCCACAAAACAGGTGTATTTCCTTCATCATATCTTGTGCTTTACTATGTCAAAAAGGCTATAGGATACCTATAATTTGGGTTCAGCATCTCCCCCATGCTTGAAGGATTCACCTATCCTTGGGTGACACATTTTGTTCCTGGATGGCTTCTCTGATGTCCCAAGCAACGATCCTGGGAGTCCCTGTCTGCCTATGATAGCCATGGGTTCGATCATCTCTGGACCATGTTCTTTTCTCTTCTTCCTCATCAATTTGTGCTTTGATAACTAATGGGAGAAAGAATGGTGGACTGAGCTTCATCCCTATCCATATGAGCTGGTGTTTGATCAAGGATTCCCTGTATAATTTGGCCTTATTGAGTGCCATTTCTAGTCTAAGGGGGGAGTGAGGCTCCTTTTTCTTCAAATCATCTCCAATCCTTGCCCACCTCTCACTGATGGCCTCCTATACCTCTTTGTATGTGCATTGAATGGTGAGATCAAAATGCATGACAACCTCCTACTATTTTTCAAGCAAGATAGGAATTAACTCTTCGTCAATGGTGATAGTTTGGTGGTCCTGAATGACCTTTTCAAGGTGAGATGCCTCGGCCTTGATCCATAATGGATTCTGCCACTTCTCTGCAAGATATATATGATCATCTTGTGCCCTTTCCACCTTGTGGTTCATCCAGGAGCATAATGCTCTTAGCTAGAAGTCGCCTACGTAGGGATTAGGTGACCAGTTAGGTGTGCTTGGCACCACGAAGTTGTGCAAGAAGAATTCGCACAATTGATCCTTTTCCAACTCTGTGCAATTCAGAGAAGTATCCAAACATTTTTTTGGAGTGTCCAGTTCCAGAGGTAGACCTTGTTTCACCCTCTACAGCTGGAACCTCCCCCACGTTTCCTTCAAGTAGATCGTGTAGATCCTGGATAGTGGTCTGAGCTGCAATATTCCCTCATAGATTTTTGTAGTGACAGTTAATGTGTCCTCTAGTTGCTGGATTTTCTGGTCCTTCTGAGCCAATTCTGTCTGAGCTTGGCCCAATTTCTCCCTCAGTGCTGCATTTTGTTGTTCTTCTAGCTTCATCTCCCCTGCATGCTGCATCTTCAATATCTGTGTCTTCCCCTATACGAACAGTGGAGGTGCTAGTGGAGTTGGTTGGCTTCTCTGAATTCTTGCCTCAATCTTTAATGCTGCCAACTCTTCCCTGACCTTCGTTGATTCTATCAGTGCCTCCACTAGCCGGTCAGTGGATTCAGGGTTTATATTTTGATTAGTCGGGCTTACATCTTGGTCAGCAGGGTTTACATCCTGACCAGTGGGGTTCCATTGGTCATCATCATGTTCTTCAGGTGTGGTTGGGTTGTCCTGGTCTACCCAATCGTCATCATCGTCAGATACGTTTTGAACTATGGGGCTGGGCACTCTCTGTTCCTTCTTTTCCTATTCCTTCTTGGACTACTGTGAGATCCTCTTACTACGTCGTTTTCCCCCTTGCTTGCTGGTGGAAACCCCTGATTCTCTTTGGTGGGAGGCGTCTTTTGAATGTTTTATTCTCATCAGGGTATCGGCCATAATTTCGTTGTCACTATCCAGGTCGATCTTTCTCTTGGCCCCTGATACGGAAGTGGATTTTTCCTTTGACCCTGAAGCTAGGGGTATGCCTACATTAGGTGTACCCCTCATCCTCTACACATCATCTGTTGAGATTACCACAAATTCCTCCCATGAAAGTTCTAGAACCTATACTGTTAACTCTTCATGAATTATCAACTTGATTAGCCCATGGTGGGCTAACGCATATTATTTTCCTTCAACTACTTTTTTGCTCATTTCTCCCAAAGACAGGAGAAGATAATGAGGAATGTTGATGCTGTTGTTTGGCATGACATGGCTCCTGTGCCTCAGAAGATCCAGAATTCAGAAGTGGAAAAGAGGGATGTAGCTCAGCCTCCCTGTACACGTTACATATTTCTGAATGACAGCAGCTACTTCGTCCCAAGGTGCTGGCATAATGATCCTCTTGACTCCATTTTTGTCTTCTTCATAAGGTTCTCCCGGTCCAAAGAAATACACCTCTGCACTCTGGTTGGCTTCCCAATCTCCTTGGCCCAATGTAGAACCATGGGTAGCCCTGTATATTTTGCAATTGCCTCCTCATCCAGTTTGATATGAAGCCCCCTAACCCAGGTGACGAACTGCTCCTCTTTGATGTGCTTCAAGTTTCTTGTGAATTCCAAAGCCACCTTTGTATTAGACCCTCTCAGCCCTGAGATGAAGGGCATCCAGCCCACATTACGGAGGATTGATAGAACCCTTGGGTTTTCATAAATGGCTTTGTGATCCTCTGGTTCACTCTTTTTGAACCCCTTTGTCATCTTAAATTTTCTACTATAATCAGCAAAACGAAAAACTTTGAGCGTGGCTGACTTACCTCAACTACCCGGGATTGATTCACAGGTTCGAAGGCAGCTTGCTGACTAAGTGACAACACAAAATTTCATCTTTCCTTCTTCTAGAGAGCTCGTATTGCAAAACTGGGTCTTTTTTGTAGACTATGCCGCCTTATTTAGCTGTTCTCACACACCTCTCCCGATCATTTCGAATTGTACTTGCCACCTTACACATTCCTTTCCATTATTGAACCCTGCATTTATTTCCATAATTGTGCATTGCACTTCTGCTCTGATCATTGGGAAATATGGTGGCTAGATGCGGAGATTGTTATTCTGTCATGCCGAAGGTGGGTAATCATGATTTTGTGAGGTAATTTGAACCTTGCCGTCGATTTAACTTAAATGCTATCCTCAGCTTCAGAAATAACCATTTTGTGGGATGATGATTTGACCTTGAAAATAAAACAAAGAGTTTTAGGGATTACCTGGTTATGCTTAGCGTACCTGAGTGCATGATGTGGCTTGATTTCATGGGCATTGTATTTGGTACTAGATTTGCGCATTGTCTGTATTTATTTTAGGCATGCCAGTAGTTACGTGTTTTTTTCCTCCATTCAACCAGTTCTTTTGAAATGTTGTATCTACATGCTTTGATTTTTGTGTCAAATTCTGATTTGACTTTGCTCTTATGCTCAGTATTGAGTTCGAAATATTCCCTGAATCTGCTGACTTGATTTTTGTAGTGCATCATTTTTTCTGGGTTACTGGAATACATGGTTGGCTTGCTTGATTTGTTTATTTTATGGCTTAGTTGATTAGATTTCTTGCTCGCCTGGCTCTCTTGATTTCTGTAGTGCTTGATTATTTTCTGGCTCACTTGATTAGATTTCTGGCTCGCTTGAACAAATGGCTGGCTCGCTTGAATATTGCTACCTGGCTCGCTTGATTTGATCTACTTGTAATATGCATGCTGGTTCTTCATGGGGATGTATGATTTCCTACAATTCACTTGTGATAGCCTTGAGTGAATCATTTTTTGATTTTTCAATTTTGCTATTTTTTCATTTTCTTTTTATTTTTTATTTTTTCTTCTTTCTCTTTCATTTTTCTCTTTATATATATATATATATATATATATATTCTCTTCATTTTTTCTCTTTCTTTTTTCATTTTTTATTTGTTTTTTTAGTAACTGTAGATCAGTTACATTTGATGCTCTCTATCAGCATTAGACTTTGCTGGTAAAGTATGTCTGTGAATTCTTCTTTGGACTGTGGTGTCTTGTATATTTTTAATCTGTGTCCATTTACCAACATGGGGAATTTTTCTTCATCTATTGTTGTAATTCTGATAGCTCCATTGTCATAGATATTTTCAATGATGTAGGATCTGAGCCATCTAGTTGTTAGTTTTCCCTTGAAAGTGTGAAACCTGGAGTCATAGAGTAGTGCCCAGTCACCTTCCTTGAACTTTTTCTGCTTTATGTGTGTGTCATGCCACTTCTTTCTTTGCTGCTGGATGATTGCAGTATGGCCAAGTGCTTGCTGGCGTTGCTCATCCAATTGATTTAATTGTAGCATGCGCTCCTGTTGGATGTCTAAAAGTTCCATATTTAACTGTGTTGTAATTATCAATGTCTTGATTTCAAATTCAATGGGCAGCATAACTTTATTTCCATAAACTAGCTCATATGGGGTGAAGCCTGTTGTTGTTTTCTATGTGGTATTATAATCTCAAATTGCTTCACTTAATCTGTCTGCCCAATCTCTTTTGTGGAGTTGCACTGTTTTTGTCAAGATCCTTTCTAACTCTCTGTTGGTTACCTCAGCTTGACCATTAGCTTGAGGGTGATAGGAGGAGGACTGTCTGTGCTTAACATTGTTTCTTCGAAGCAAGTCTTCTATTAGATTTGATGTAAACTTTAGGCCTTGATCAGAAACTAGCTCTCTTGGGACTCTAAACCTGTGGAAGATTTGCTCAGTGAAAATTTTTTCCACATTGGTTTCATTTGCTACAGCAAGTGCTGCTACCTCAGTCCACTTCGTAAGGTAGTCAGTGCATACCAGAATGTAGCTTTTCTAATTTGATTGTGGGTTGATTGGACCGACGAAATCAAATCCCCATTTCTCGAATGCTTCTAAGGAGATTTGTGGATTGAGAGGCATTTCTTCTCTTTGTGTAGGCTTCCCCATTCGTTGGCAGTCATCACAGTGTGAAACATATTCATAGGCATCTCTGTGAAGTGTTGGCCAATAATACCCTATTTGCAAAATTTTATAGGTTGTCCTTTTTGCAGCATAGTGTCCTCCACATGGCTCATTGTGAGTGGCATGCATTATGTCATGCACTTCATCTTCTCTAATGCATCTTCTTAATATTTGATCTGGCCCTTTTTTGAAGAGCATCCCTTCTATCCATGTGTAAGTGGCACTTTGTCTTATGACTTTATTCTTCTCTTTGTAGCTGTAATGTGATGGAAATTCCCCAGACACTAAATAGTTTGCTATGTCAACAAACCATGGGCTTCTTGTGGAGATTGAAAAAAGATGCTCATCAGGAAAACTATCATTTACCACTTCATTGTCTTGTCCATGGGTGAGCCTAGACAGAAAATCAAGCACTACATTGTGTTTGCCTGGCTTATCCAAAATTGTGATGTCAAACTCTTGCAGGAGTAGTAGCCATATAATGATTCAAGCACTTGTATTAGGTTTTTTCATGAGATACCTTATTATTGAATGGTATGTATGGACAAAAACTTGGTATCCAGTTATGTAGTGCCTGAATTTGTTAATGGCATGTATGACAGCTAAAAACTCCTTCTCTGTGACAGTATAATTTAACTATGCTCCTGCCAAATTTTTACTGATATAATATATAGCATAGGGATTCTTCTCTCGTTCTTGTCCAAGGACAGATCCAATGGCCTTATCTGATGCATCTGAGTGGATGTGGAATGGAAGTGCTCAATCTGGTCCTTGGAGTACTGGAGCTGTAATTGTTTTCTCTTTGAGTTTGTCAAATGATAGCATACAATGTTTTGACCATATGAATTATGTGTTTTTTGTGAGTAGAGAAAACATTGGTGCAACAATTTTGCTATAACTCTCAATGAATCGTCTATAGTATCCTATTTTCCCAAGAAAACTTCTCACATCTCTCTGTTTCACAGGTGGTGGTAGTGTTTTGATGACTGTGACTTTTCCCTGGTCAACTTCTATTCTTCTCTGTGAAATATGGTGTCCAAGTACAATGCCTTCTTCCATGAGCATCCTGCATTTATCGTTGCTGAGGCATAAGCTCATCTCAATACATTTTTTCAAAACCAGTTCTAGATGTTTTAGTGCTTGGTCGAAATTCTGGCCATAGGGTGTGAAGTCATCCATGTAGACCTCCATTTGTTCATTAATAAAATCAAAGAAGATACTTAGGATTGCCCTTTGAAACATTGATGGGGCATTGCAGAGTCCAAATGGAAGCACTCTGTATGCATAAGTGCCCCATGGGCATGTGAATGTTGTTTTGTCCTGATCAGCTGGGTGAATGAGTATTTGGTTGTACCCACTGAAGCCATCCAAAAATGAGAAATATTTGTTCCCAGCTAATGTGTCCAGTACTTGATTGATAAATGGGAGAGGAAAGTGATCTTTCTTGGTTTCTTTATTGAGCTCTCTGTAGTCCACACAAATCCTCCACTTCCCTCCTTTTTTAGGAACTATGACCAGTGGTGATACCCACTCACTATCTGAGATTGGGTATATGAACTCTGCATCTAACAGCTTTTGTAACTCCAGCTTAACTATGTCCTTTAGTGCTGGGTTCATTCTTCTCTGTGGTTTCCTGATAGGAACAACACCTTCCTTTATATAGGTATAGTGCTTACAGATGTCTGGGTGGATACCCTTCATGTCAGTATATGTCCAAGCAAAGGATTTGTTGTTGTTTGTCAGTACTTTCAGTAATTGTTGTTCTTGTCCTGGCTCCAAATTGGAGTTAATATTAACCGTCCTGCCATGCATTATCTCGATTGTTTTTATCTGAATTGGCTGTTGTTGTTGGCTGCTTTCTTGGGCAGACCCGGGTTTTAATGAAGCGCAGCAACAAAACCCCTTGGCGCACTGGCCCTCTCGGCAACGAGCTGCGCGGCAGCTCGAGGTCTCACCCGAAGTGGCTATGGGGGGGTTAAGGAATCAAGTTTCCTTAACCGGGGTGACGCGGAGATAGCTTGTCCTTGAATGGTTCCTGCGAAATCGGCGGTCGGACCTTCCCGCAGACCGCTCGGCGCAGCTGCGCGGGTCCCTTCCTCGGCAGGTCTACTGCGCAGTTTCTCCTTTCCAACGCAGCAGGCAACTATTTCTTGGGTCAACGCGCGAAACACTTCCTCGCCCTTCGCGTCTAGCGCAGTAACGCAGTCTGCTCTCGCCGCAGCGACTGAGCGTTACTACCTCTTTAGTACTTAAGATACTTATAGTTATCAAGGGACCTTTCCAACCCGCTCAAACAGTCACAAAGATAAGATAGAAGTCTTGCATACACAAATAATGAACTCGGAATAGTTATCATTCACACAAACATTATAACAAGAAGATATAAGTGAAGCTCATCTCCTCGAGGAAAACCACGTCCTCAGGAGTCTTAGATTAACCAGAAAATGATAGAGTTATACAATATGCTGCGCACACAGCTGCAGCCTAGAACTTACAGGAAACTCCACGCACACAGCTGGGAGCCCTTTTCTCAAGCTTGTCTCCTCTCTATGGAGATTACAAAGGCCCAGACGTCGACACAGACTGTCTGGCAACTCAGGGATTAGCTCCTCGGCTATCCAATTTCCTCTCTCTAGTTCTACGCACCAGGTAGAATTTACAGTGAAGGATAATCAACACATGATCTATCCCTTTAGACTGACTCTCTAACAGTCTAGCATCTAACTCTCTAACTCTTCAAAAAGGGAGGAAGAAGAACAAGAAGAAGAAGAAGAAGCAGACCCTTCTACCCATTACAGTGATTCATCTATATAGGTAGCCATGACGGTCACACCTTTACAAAACTGTGGGCCTTTCCCAACAGTGATTCCCAAAAACCCTAACCACGCACATGGCTAGGTGTACTGTAGGCGCCGCTTGCAGTCACGTCGCCGCTTCCTGCAGGCTCCATGAATTCCGGCGCAGATTGTGGGTATGGGCGATCGTCCTTCGCCTTCAATGCTCTGGTCCGTTGCTCCTCCTTGATCCGAGCAACCATAACTTCTGTACTAAGCCTTTAAATGAGGGTAGCTAAGCCTTCTACTCCATCACCTTATTTATTATGGTAGCTGAGCCACCTTCATTCTTCGATGACGTGCGCGCGAGCTCCGCAATTTCCGGTCCGTGCTCTGTGCTGAGATCATCCATCTGGCACCGTACTGCGCACCGTCTCCTTCTTACCCAAAACTTAGTGCTTGTCCCAAAATTAGCACTTTCCTTTCATACTCGTGCTTTTTTCCCAAAATTCGCAGCTTTTACTATAGCTGCGACCTTGGCCCCAACAGTTGTTCAAGTGTGAGTACCTCTGCCCATATTTTGTCAGGATCGTGGTTTAATGTTTCCTCTCCTTGCTGCTGACCTGTGCCAAGAAAATCTTCAAACATATTATGATTAGAAGAAGCATTTTGAATAAATCTATCTAAATGACTATCTTCGTTGATGGCTTTTAGTGATAGGGCAGCTTCAATTGTAAGGACAGGTCGTATGTGTAGGTTGGATGTGTCATCATAATTGTTTGTCTAGTTTTGATATTCTGGGTCTGAAGACTTCCAGCTAGGGGATAAATCATGATTTTCTTCCTAGCTTGGCCACTGGTGATTGTCATATTGCTCGATCTGCATCCTATGTAAGCATCTGGAGTTGCCAGCCAGGGTCTCCCTAGTCTTATTGGATATCCACTAAGTTTACTCTTTACTTCGATGACTATGAAATCAGCTAGGTATTCCCAGGATTCTATATTGATAATTATGTCTTCGAGTATCCCTTTAGGTCTTACTGTAGATGTGTCGGCTAGCTGCAGGATAGTAGTTGTCGGTCTGACCATTGATTGGAGTCCTAGGTGTATCATAGTATCCTTGGTCATCACATTGATAGCAACTCCTAAATCAATTAGGCTTCTGTCTATATGTCTGTTATTGATGGTCATGTTGACTATCGAGCTGCCTGGATCAAGGTATTTGGGGTTAACAATGATACCCAGCATTAGATCTGCTAACTGGCCCACTACATTTATCATGGGTGGGTCACATCTTCTTCTACTAGGTATTTTCAAACAATTCTCTTTAATGAATTTGTTGCAGATAGGCACATCTTTGATGGCCTGCAAAACTAGAATTTGGATATTCAAGTGTTTCAATTCGTTCAGAATTGCATTTTCCTCTTCTTCTTTTGTATTTCATACAAGTTTTTCAAGGAATGGAGGGTTTATATTTTGTGTGAGTGGTCGAATTTCTTCCTCCTGAGGGCTTGGTTCATCTGGATGCTGAATATGAGGTTGTGTTGTTTGTTCGTGAGCCTCATCTTCTTGATTATTCCATGCGTGTGCATTTTGCAATGTTTTCCCAGACCTTAGATTAATTTCATTTATCTCCAACGTATCCACAACATAGGTTGGAAACTGTACCATTTAAGTATTGTAGGCTTGTTGTTGTGGTGGCTTGTTGTTGTTAGGGTTTGGAATTGGCTGGGAAAGACTTACTAGAGATTTGGGGGGTGGTTGATTTGGTGGTGGCGGCATGATGAGTGGATGTTGCTGCTGCAATGGATCTCTCCAATTTGATGAATAAGGGTATGGATTGCCATAATTCGTGGTTGGCTGAGCAAAAAGTGGGGGGTATGGAGAGTAAGATTGTGGGTAATAAGTTTGTTGATATGGTTGGTTTTGCTGCCACTGGTTTGGACTTGGCTGAGATGGCCATGGGGTTGGCACTGAATTCCAATTTTGCTAGTTATTTCCCTGATTATAGTATACTTGGTTGTTGGGTTGGTAAGGCCTAGGAAAATTGTTCCTCCTTTGGTTCACAAAACATAGCTGTTCTATTGCACCTTCAGTTGTGGGATCTTCAATAGCAACTTTACATGAGGGAAACATAGGACATTTATCAGTGGAGTGATCGTCGATGCAGAGACCACATATTTCTATGGTGTTCAGTGTGCACTACCCCTCTCATGTTTTTTTTTCTGCAGCGTGGACAAAAGACTGCCAAGGCTTGGTTTATTTTGTCATGTTTCTTCTTGATTTGAAGTGCATCAAGTTGCATGGCCAGATATTGTAAGATGTCGGTCTTCATGTCATCTAACAGGTTTCCTGAATCATATTTTGTAAGGTTTGGTCCTGAAGATGTTGATCCCCCAGTAAATGGGTGTGAATCCCTTGTCCGACTTTTACTTTTCCTAGATCTAGAGTAGTTTTTTAAGATTTGTATGATTTGGTCATAAGTCTTCTGGAATATATCTCCATCCCCCAGAAGGTTTAAGACTTCAAGATTTTCCTCTTTTATACCTTTAAGAAGGACGATTTTTAGTGATTCAGGATCTAAGGTGCAGTAACTAACTTGTTTGTAGCTGAGTTGAAATCTTTGGGCATAATCTTCTAATGATTCTCTTTCTCCTTGTTGCATCCTAAAGATTTCATCTCTTGTATCCTTTGCTTTGCAGTAGTCGCTATATTTTTCTAGAAATGCTTGTTTCATTTGGTCCCAGCTAACGATACTATTTCCTTCAAGGCTCATGAACCACCTAAGTGATAGATCTTTTAGTGTGGAAGGAAAAAGCCTCAACTTTTGTGCATCAGTAGTGTAATCAAAGGATCTGCAAACTACCTCAAACTCAAACAGGAATGTGTTGGGGTATTCTGAAGTTAAACCATGGAAGTTTGGCAGATTATTAGGGTTGATATTTTTCATCCTGGCATCTCCAAGAGGTATACTGATGGGAAAGGTGAACAGTTCTCTAGGTTCTTCATCTTCTTCTTCCATAGTAGTGTTTGAGCTAGAGCTAGCAAAGAAGTTATCTAAGTTTGGGTCATAGATAGAATCAGTTTCTTCCTTTGTGTTAAGGAATTCAAATTGAGAGTTATCATAACTGTTGTTGCTCATAGGGCGGGCAGGCAGGAAGCATCCAAATCTATCTCTCTGTCGTCTAGGCATTCATGGTAATTTTTTTTATGTTTTTATTTGTTTTTTTTTCAAAGATGTCACCTAAAGATTAAGCATCTTCTTGGAAATGGCACCAAAAAGTGGTGGTCTCCAAGAATAGATGCCTAATTAGGGAAGCTAGACCAGGAGCATACTTTAATTATCGACCATGGGAAATACAAACTTCAGAGGTGCTAGCACTGTATGTGCTCTATAGGATAGTCTTCGTCGTGTTTAGGGTGTTGGTATATATCTTAAAGGTTTATCTAATCAAAGAAGAAAGTGAGCTAACAAGATTGTGAATCTATGAATGACAAATTCCTATGCTAAGAAGTTAAATGCTGAAGACTGTAAATCTATACTAAGAATTGAAATGCTGAAAGCTTGATAAACATAGTCTAGAAATAAAATGCTGAAAGCTGGGATTTTAATCTAAGAAATCAAGTGTTGAATATTAAAAGTCTAATCTAAAAACTTAAATACTGAAAACCAAATCTAGAACATAAATATCCAATGCTGAGAAGTAACCAATCCTATCTATTTGGATAAAACACTCAAAGTGATGATCATTAATTAAACCAAAGAACTGAAAGTAATTAACCTCTATGATCTAACTCTAATAAGAGAAATATGCATGAGCTCCTAGATCTGAATCATTGTTTTAAACTAATATAAGAATGCATGAAAACAAGTGTAAAAATATGCTTGTAAAGAATGCAGCTACAGAACTACGGAACGAGTTCTACCAAACTATAGAATGCGCTGTAACCAACTACAGATAGTACGCTGAATCAAAATGAACGCTTAATTACTGAAATAAAACCACGTTATTCAAATGCCATCAAAGTACTTCCAGATATGATAGGGATTAAATCAATGCACAACATATATGGAAAATACTTGAAAACAGAGTAAAACTCCTGACTTACATGTTGGAGGGGCCCTCCCCAACCTGTACTCAGGAGTATGGAAAACTTATAAACACAGGCTTGAAAGTAACATCAGTCTTCTTATTAATATAATAACTTCATGGTTCAGGAACAGTCTTTAACGCAAATTGTTTTCGCAGTACAAAAATGCATAAACAATTGATTCTACAAAATAGCAATAGGACCCCCTCGCTACTCGAGAGGTCCATATATATATGTATCTAATTCTATCCTAGTCTATGATCATAAATGCCGATCCTCTTAATCAGGGCTTCTACTAGAACTTAGGGAGATATGAGCGCTAAGCCCCTCTGTTATCTGCAGTCCTCTAGCCTTGACTACCTCGTAGATACCTCAAGACCTTCACGCCCTGTTTATGCCTACTCATTACCAAGGTTAGCACGTGGAAAAACACTTTTAACATTAAAAGAATAATCTCTAAACACCCTTATTAATAATCAAAGTAAATACATTTTCCCACAAAACAGGTGTATTTCCTTCATCATATCTTGTGCTTTACTGTGGCAAAAAGGCTATAGGATACCTATAATTTGGGTTCATCAACTATCTACACATTCATGGATTTGATCCTACCTCAGTTGATTCGAATCACAGGTTCCAGGATCATCCTCATACCTTTGGATTTTTTCTCATCACATTCGGTCTGAAGAGCAAGTACAAACACATGCTTTTGAAGCATGAACCAGTTCTTCCCAAGAAGAAGATACCTACAGACATATGACCAAGCATCACACCTGCTTGAGTTTGGAGCATTTATTTTTGGTGTGCCTTACAGTCTCTTTTGAGGGGGGGTATTTTTCCCATGAGGTTTTTCCCTTTTCCTTGTTTCATGGACTATTCTTTATTATTCATTGTATTGGGTGACCTTTGGTCTCAGTTACCAGGGCCCAGGATGGATTAAGGGGGGGGTTTAGGATATTCCTATACTCCATCCTAGTCCTACCAACATTATCATTATTTTGCATTTCATTCATGCATGCATGTTTGCATGCATCCCAGTCATCAGTATGGTGTCTCCCAGCACCTAGTGCTTAGTTTACCAGCCCCGGGAGCCTGTTTCCACTTAGTTCCAACCCTCCTAGTCTGTGATGATCCCTCTCTCACCTACCATAGGAAGAAGTGTGCCCTCTCTCACCTACCACCAGTGACACACTTAGTGCGCCCTCTCTCACCTACCACTAGTGACACACTCACTTGTTTCTTGATTTTTGGATCTGATCCTTGATTTGAGGACAGATTGACTGATACACTCAGTGAGACCTCCAGAGAGACTAGTTGAATTGTTCTGACTGCAGTTAGCTCCTCATGCGCCCTCCATTAGTGATCCATGCATCAGTTACACCTACTACATTCAGTTAGACTCAGTTACATTCAGTTAGCTCAGTTTGACACATGGACAACCACTTGTGATCTGATGACACCACTACTGATCCAATGATTAGGACTCCTAGTGCAAATAAGTCATGCTCATGCAATCTAATTCGAATTGCCACCTTGGCATTCAAATCCTCTCCATTGTATTATTTATTGTTCATATTATGATTAATGAATTAGTGTGATGTTATTCTGCTTCTATCTGAGTTCTACTGTATCATAATTCTGTTGCTCTTTTACACTGCATTGTCCACTCTTCTTCTATTTTCCTACTTAATCTTTCTTGTGAGGTATACATCAACTCTTAGATATGTTGTGAGGATTTTCACAAATACACCTCGGTGATAGATCAACAAGACTTAATTAGATTCAACGGATAGACCACATGATCCATCATTTAGAACTTAGCCTAGTCCAATAAAAAACTAATCCAAGATCACAGCTTTTGGGAAATAAAGAATGGGCCCTAAACCCTCTTTTGGGAAGACTTATAGAAACATTCCTCAAATATTGAGTAGTACTTCCCAAATCACAATTATCAGGAGGCTCTAAGCACTAAAAATTCTATCAAGTTCGACACTTTTGGGACAACAAAATTAGGGAAGAGGGACGGTGACATTGGCTACATGTAGATCGATGGTTGCTTCAACCTCTACAAATTTACGCTCCGAACCTAAGTGCAGAACTGTAGAACAGAAGGATCAAAATATCGAATGATAATGGTTGTCTATGTTGGGGACTCAATCCTAAGCAACTTCACCATCAATGAAGGATGCACAAGAGTTGCTGGCCACAGTGACCTCCTAAACGACCCCATTTGGTCCTTCATTTGGACCACGAACCTTTCGGCCAAAATATCAATGTTCATGTGGCTTCTAGTGTGCAATATAACTCTCACTTGGGACAAATTAATGAAAAGAGGCTTCCAAGGACCCTCTTGGTGCCATCTCTGTCACAACAATCCTAAGAACAAGGAACATCTTTTCAATTCTTTCCCTTTTATTTACAAATTATGGAACAAGGGAGCTACTCTATTATGTAACTTAGAAAGAGATAACACTAATATAAATAAAACCCTCACCAATTGGAGGACCTCCCCTTCGCCAACCCTCTGCTTAATCATCTTTGGCATCTCTTCCCTACTTTTCTCCTATGGGAGACCTGGAAATAATGCAACCAAAGGATATTCAGAGACAAAATTCATCCCACAGATTGTGTATGGAACAAGATAAGATCCAACATTCAGGATACTTTTCGGCTCTAGCATTAGACTGACCAGGATATGCAACTCAACAATCGGGAAGCAATCATATTCTAGGCTAGCAGAATGAGAGGAAAAAAAATTGATGACCATTAGCAAGGTAGCATTGTGTTTTGGATCATGGGACAGAGCTTCAAAATCATACCAGAGATCATTTGAGAGCAACAATAATAGCAAATCACTATAGGGAGACCATTCCCCATTCCTGCAAAATTGAAATAGAAATGGTGGAAGGGAGGATATAGCAAGAGACAAAGTTTTTCCAAGAGGTAGACAAAATCCAAGCCTTGGCAAACTAGCACCCAAACCCAAATGATTCTCTGTCTAGGTAAGCACTCTATGACTTCTCTCTCATGACGTTCTGGACAGACAAAATCTTGTTAGACTGCATTCTAGTCAATTGTTAGAAGGATTTGGACAACTTGAAGGAGGAGCTATATCTGCTCATGGACCTTATAGATGACTCCAAACTTATGAAATCCAATATGAACTTTCTGGGGTTACGCCTTGGCATTGAGTTTATCCTCTAAACGCCTCCAACACCCAACAACTATAGTTGCATCGAAGAAGAAGAAGTAGAGCATAATAGGGAAAGGTAGGAAATTGAACAAAAAATCGTAGCCTTTCAGGTGGGGGCAATCTTCAATCCCTTGGAAGATTGGATTCAAAACCCAAGAGACACAAAGAGGTGGATTCTTTTGTATGAGCACTCGCTGGTATTGTATTAAGTGATCAAATCATTATTTGGGTGGGTACTAATGGAAAGAAATACAAAGATTGCAAGACTTAAAAAGGAGTTGGCCTCTCTTCGAGATCAAAGGATAGTCTCCAAGATCATGGTGGGGAAAATGAATATAATCAAGAGGCATATGGAGTTGAAACTTGCGCAGAAGACTTTTCTAGCAAGCATCTCCTGTGACACACCTCTTATCATCAAGGATGGTGCCCCTCATGTTGATCCACCTGTCATGTAGTTGTTTACTCTTCATATTTTCCAGGTTTTTTTATTATCTAATTGTCATGTATAATACTCTAGTACATTTCCATGTCCAAACTTCAGGTTATGTACATAGCGTAAATTCCACTATAGATACTCAATCCAGTCCATTTTTTGTTATTAAAACAAAGGCTATATCAGATATATGTATTACCTATACTCTCTTCTTTAGCCTGGTCTCACACAGAGGTAAATTAAAGGTCATTTTTTTATGACTGATGTATTTTTTTGACATACCAAGTTAATAGAAAGTCTCTACTCTTATTTACAAAATAAAAATAAAAATTACCTGGTTAATAAGACCAGGTTTTAACTTAATACCATCCAAAACTTTGAGACAAATCCTAAAATTTCCTTCGTCTAACGTTTACAGTAAATATTTCTGATATTGTTATACCGATTTGTATAAAATTTGGTTTCATTTCTTAAACATAATATATATATATATATATATATTTCTTTCCCATGGTTATGTGTACTTTTGTAAAGATCACCTATTCTATTTTAATTATTCATATTATAAATAGAGTAAGGTCTCTTAAGTTTGACTCTTAGTTGTTCCTATAGATTACCTGGGGATTATTTCTTCTTACGTTCACTCAAGAATGCTTAAATATTTGTATAGTATAATGGTATCACTCCGTCATTGTCACCTTATACAACTCATGAGTACTATACAATTAATTTAACCTTACAATTTGTATCTACAAGATAATAACAAGATTGTATAACTAATGCAATACCTATACAGGTATTACATTAGCTATAAATACAACAAGATTGTATAGTTAATGGAATACTTGCATATGTATTATATTAGCTATAAATACAAGGTAATTAATAAAAAATAATTGATTTACAAAGAATATAGCTTCATCTTTATAATTATTAATTGTTTGATTAATGGAAAAAGTATTTATGATTGGTCATACTTGCAATTAATTTAAAATATAATTTCATTGATTGATTTTCTACTATAAATATTAATTGATTAATTTAAAATATAACTTAATTATAAAGATTAATTGATTGATTTTTCAATATTGTTTTTTATAAAGATTAATTGATTAATTTAAAATATAACTTAATCAAAGCAATCAATAAGAAAAAAGTGGCCAATTTTCATGGATAATAATAAAAAAATTGGATTCAATATATTTGTTTATTTATTTATATTATAACATATATTTTTAAATAATAATTTTGAATCTTTTATATTTTTAATGTATTTATATTTTTTTAATTTAAAAGATAGAGACTAAATTACATATAATTCTTTTTTTCAATGTGGTTCACAACTTCGGAGAGGAGTTGCTACGGGAAGAATTCACAAGGGGCCCATTAGAAGGGGTCTCACCTCATCAACTCTGATTACAAAGCCTAACTCGGTGGGTACATCAAGTGAGGCCCTTATATATCAATGCATAGCCATCCAAGGATTTGACTCTGAGACCTTCTATTTACAACTCACAGCTCTCAACCACTTAAGCTAACCCATTGAACTACTACATACAATTCTTATTATATAAAACATTATGTTTCTTCACAAGTGTGTGTGTATATATATATATATGCTAATTGTTGTGAGACTTACTAAGATGAATCCACTAAACTCTTGTGGACTAATTTTTCATGCCCTCCCATGCCATTAAAATCTCAAACTCTACATACAATTAATAAGCGTTTTTTATTAAATATTAAAAATATATTTTAATTAAAATGATATTTTCTAAAGGTTTAAGAAACCAAGTTTATTATTTTAGTGTGAAACAAAAAAAAAGAAACATGATTCATTACCTACATGTGTTTGATATGGTGGGTTTTCATCCTATATTAGAATCCTAAAAGAGTAGGTGCATTCTTTTTTTTTAAACAAAAAAGGCTAGATTTTGATTATATTAAAAAGATGGAATACATAGCAAAAAACATAGCAGATTGCTCCCATGAGTGGAAGACAACCATCACTCCCAGTTCATCAAGTTCAGGCTGATAACATTCATTGTACCTACTAGTCCTATGGAAACTGTAATATCTTACGAACTGTCCTAAAAGCAGTAAGCAAGAGTAGAACATTGTGTATGTGCTTCCTTATACAAAACTGGATAAATAACCCAAGTTTCCAGAATTGCAACTAAAGCCTAGACTATTAATTACAGAGTTCTTAAACATATTTTGAAATAGCATAAAACAAAAATAAACTAAGAAGGCCAACCCGTGACCCGAACCAACAACCAGCTACTTGAGGCCGATGTCCATGGAAGCTCCAGCAGGTTCTGCTGCCCCATTCTTCTCTACACTAAGATCCACGAAATTTCTTGCGTTGGCCATAAAATTTTGCAATTTCACCATTTTCCTGTTGATTTCTTCTAATTCTCTTCCAGTGACTTCATTCTTCCGCGCCTTGCGAGAGAAGACTAAACCCAGACAATCCCCCAAATGCTCAATTTTCTCATCCAGGTTAGACTTTTGGGCTCTAACCTCGGTGTGGTTGGTGGATACCAAATTGTATAAGCGAAGAAGGACATTTTTGCATTCCAAGTTCTCACTTCTTATCATTCTAACCTGCATTTCCAGTTCTTGAAGACAGTCAAGAATTTCCTCCTCGGAATCAGGGCTACTATTGTTTTCCTCTTTTCCGTGGGCGTTCCCTACCCTTCTGTGCCTGCATTTTCCCGACCTGCAATATCCAAGCCCTGGGTTTTCCAAATCCACAGAGTCATCACGCGAGTCGTCTGGCTGCAGACCCCAGCTACACCCACTTTTGGGACCTCTCCTTGTCAAGCCACACCTCTCACACTTCATCATACCTTTCCCTCCGCCATGTGGGCGCCCAACGCCATGGAAAAACTCACCACCACCCTGCACACAAGCTAAACCACGACGGTCCATAATCCTTGAAACATAGAGACAGAGCAAGAAAATAGACGGAGCTCGAAGGACAACAGAGAAATGAGAGCATGAGGGCATCTGGTAGCTTAGATAACCCTCCCCATGCTTCCCACACGCCGTCAACTGTCACGCAATGGGGGAACCATTAATTCGTGCATGTGAATGGCCAAATCGAGAAGCTTGGGTGCCGACGAATTGCCAAGGGGAACATTCCATATCTTTTTGAATTTTAACATGCCTAAAACATAGTCTTCATAGTTAAATTCCAGTGAGTAGGGGACTTATCCCAGTTACAAGGATCATGCCTTGTCCTAGGGAAACCATGCATTTTCCAAGGTCTCATTATTGTGTCTTATGGTGCCATAGGGGAGTCCAACTCCAATATTTTCCATTTCATCAGCTTGCCCGTTAAGATTTCTCAGAATATGGAAGAATTTGAGCTGGTGGAGTTCTTTGCTGATACAAAGCAGGAGATGATGCATTTTTGAGGTTGGGATTTTCCACTTTCCCACAATACTTCTAGTGTCTCAGATGATTATTAAAGAGTCTCCTAGGACCATTAACTTCTTTATTCCCAACGAGATGGCGATCTCAATCCCTTTTATTAGACCAAGCCATTCAACGCCATTATTGGTTTTCCGTCAAATTCCCCATGCAAACGCTTTCTGCTTATTCCCCATGGAGTCGATGATCACTCCCCCTGCGCCTGCCAACCCAAGATTTCCTTTCGAGGCACCATCAAAGAGTAACATACGGCAACCCAATTGGGACTTCCACTGCTGAAATTCGTCCATGGTCATCCTCAGTTTCCAAGGTAGGGACTTTGGTTTCTTATGGGGGATATTTCCAAAGGATGGGGGGAGAAGGAAATTTTCCATCCAAAACCTTTCTTCCACAGTTAGAGACTCTTTGTGGATATTGTTCATGCCACATGAAGACAGGGCATCAATCCAAAGTGCTCTATCAGCAGAGGAAACATGACGAGGGTTGTAGACCGTGCCTTCAAATATCTCTTTGTTTCTTGCGTTCCAGACCTTACAGCTAATGAACCTGGGAAGAGCTTCCCAAGCTCTAGCAAAGTCTGGTTTTCTGTAGAAAGATCCCTGATAATAGTCCTTCCAGCAATTGAATAAATCATTCCAGTTAGTTGGCATTACTAGATTGATGCTTAGAGAATTAATGGAGTGGTTCCATACCTCAAGGGTGAACCTACATTCAAGAAAGAGATGCTCTATCGATTCTTCAACGGCTTTGCATAGTACACATCGTAGAGGTCCCTCAATTCCTCTTTTTCTCATATTTTCCGCTGTTAGCGTTTTCCTGTGGGCGAGAATCCAAAAGAATACATTCACTTTAGGCAGGCCATCCTTACACCAGATTTTTTTCCATTTTGAATCTTTAATGCTTCCTACCTTGCTTGAAAACACATGAAGATAGCCCTCCTTCACCAAATATGACCCCGAATTCCCCCAGCCTCGTTTATCCTTTATCGACATGCTAATGGGGCATTTCTCCTGAAGAAGAGAGAGGAGGGAATTGTATTCCAGCACCAAATGTGAGGGAGTATCTAAATCCTTCCAACCAGCCCAACGGTCGCTGTTGGTCCAGGTGGAGATATCATACAGGGAGTGAAGATTTTTACTTTCCATCCAGGCATGTAGATTGCTTAACTCCCATCGAAAGTTGATGGGAGAGGACTTACCCATTTGGTCATGCCAGATCTTAATACTTTTTCCATTTCCAGTGATCCAGTGCAATTTCCCATTGATAATGGAGGAGGCTTTCTTGCATAGGTCCCAGATGGGGGTTCCTTTCTTCTCAGGGTTGATGTTCTCAATGCATCTCTTTCTAGGCCCATTCATATATTTTTTCTGTAAATCTTTTTTCCACAATGCGTCCTTATCGGTAAGACCCTGCTAGTCTTCCTTTCTTTTTCTCCCTTTGAAGATAGGAATTCCGAGATAAGTGAAGGAATTCCAGTTTGTGAGACCTTCAAAGCCGAAAATCCTTGAGATCCTTGCCATAGTGGTTGGTGCGCAATTCCAACCATACGCTTTATATTTTATCTCGCTGACTTTACCGTCTGAGGCATTAAGGAAGGTTGTAAGGACTCCCTTGAAGTGCTCAGCAATGACAGTGGAAGCACCACCTAGGAGTATGGTGTCATCAGCAAATTGGGCATTGTTGGCTGCGCGCACCCCTCTGGCAATTTTGAGTCCTTTAAGCTCTCCCGAAATATGGAGCCTATGAAGTCTTCTACTCAGGGAGTCTGCGACCAGAATATATAAGAATGAGGACAACGGGCAGCCCTGACGAATGCCACGCGAAGCTTGGAAGAAACAGGTTGGCCTACCATTGACTAAAGGGGCAATCTAAGGTCTATTGATGCAGGCCTTGATCCACCTGATGAACCTTTGAGAAAATCCAAACTTGGACATGATTTCAAACAAGAAAAAATGGTTGACCCGATCAAACGCATTTGCCATGTCAAGTTTGATTGCCATACCTTGCTACTTGCGTTCCATGCTGGAATGTATGGCTTCCTGGACAATGATGATGTTGTCTAGGATTTGTCTTCCGGCGATAAATCCTCCTTGAGTCTCAGAGATTAGATGGCCCATCACTTTCTTCATTCTGGAGGCTAGAATTTTTGCAAGAATTTTATAGGAGGTATTGCAGAGCGATATGGGCCTAAAGCGATCAATGGAGAGGGGATTCTTGTCCTTGGGGATTAGAGCCAGGAAGGAAGAGTTTGTGGCTCCTCCAACTTTGTCCTTGTTCCGGGTCCAATTCAACATTTTTCTGAGATCATCTTTAATTACATCCCATGAAGCTCTATAGAAATTGATGGTGAACCCGTCTGGGCCTGGGGCTTTGTCGGCGTTCAGAGACCAAACTGCATCTTTAATTTCCATTTCCATTATGGGCTTTGATAATTCCCAGTTGTCTCCTTCATAGGGTAAAGAGGGAATGTCATTTAGAAGATCTTCCTGGGCCAAGGGATCTGTCTCACTTCTATCCGAATAAAGCTCCTGAAAGTGCTGTAAAATATGGTTTTTTATATCCTCCTGGTCTAGGATTCGTGACCCATTTTTGTCCCTGAGTTCTCTAATCATGTTATGGCTCAATCTGGATTTAGTTTGTTTATGAAAATAGTTGGTGTTGCTGTCTCCCCCTTTCAGCTAGAGCTGTCTTGACTTGATTCTCCACACCTCTTCTTCTTTTCTGGTAGCAATCAAAATTTTATTATTAAGGTCCTGTTCTTGATAAATAAGAGCAGGGGTGATATCTACCCGTTCCATTTCCGTCTGCAGAGCAGATAGATCGGATTGCAACTTTCTTTTGGAGAGACCTAGGCATTTATATTCCAATTTTTCCCAATTCTTAAGTGCATAACGAACATTCCTGAGTTTACTTTCCCAGACATAGCTCGAGGACCTGAAGCAGGGTTGATTCCACGCCGAGGAGATTAAAGACAAGGCTTTCTCTTCTAGAAGCCAAAAAGGATTGAACTGAAATGGAATGGGACTGAGGTTGGCAGGGAATGAAAGAGTAAGGGAGATAGGCTTGTGGTTTGAGGCAACAGAAGGGATCAGAAATGAGGTTGGGATAAGATTTTTCAGTAGAAAGGATGAGCTTAAAAGGAAGCGATCAAGCCTAGCAGCTATGTGCCCAGCACCCATGCGACAGTTTCTCCACACAATAGATCAAACACAACAGTCAAATCGTCCAGGAATTCCCCAAAACGGTCCCTGACTATGGACCTTCCATGCTTTTCTGACTGGGATTTTGTGGTGTTAAAATCTCCTGCAAAGATAATTTCTTTATCTTTGATGATCACTTTAAGAACAGAGAGGCTGCTCTAGAATGTCTGCTTATCCTTATAATGGGTGGGTCCGTACACATTACATACATAGAAACTGAAATTGTCTTCCTTGTTGATGATCTCATTTAGAGCCCAATGTTGGCAATCTTTCATAAGTTTGATTGAATACTTACTTGAGAATAGGGATGCGATTCCTCCAGAAGCGCCTCTTGAGATGATTGCATTTCCATGGCAGTCTTTCCAAAAGAGATGTGTGAGAACCAGGATCTCCACATCACTCATCTTCGTCTCTTGAATCCGTAGGATGTCTGGTTTTTCGGTGTGCACCATTTCCTTCAAAGCCTTTATTTTGTTTGGTCCACCAAGACCCCTACGGTTCTAAGAGACGAGTTTCATTACTTCTTCCCAATTTGGTGACCTGCTCGAGTCCTACCATCTGGTTTTCCTTTGGTATTCCGGAACAACTTCGTTTCTTCAATGCTTCTTTGCCTTCCTAACTCAAGTTCTCTTTCTGCTTCTTTCTCTCGGTGATACCGCAGAGATTTTCTTCCTCTAGTGTTTTGAGTTGGCCCTGGTTCAAAGTATTCTTGAGATCCTCTTGATGAAGATTCGGGAGTGATAGAGAATGGGGCAACTTTGCCTTGCTTGACCATGTCCGCCCAGGAGCTTTCAGAAGGAGGGGAATCATCCCGAGCATGGGTGTCTTTATTAAAATCAAGAGGAGGAGTAATGGAGCAGTTGATTAAGGCATCCTTGAGTACGGAGTCTGGAGTAGGAGCCTCAGGCTCAGTAATTTCACCTTCCTCCACATTTAGTGCTTCAAATTGGTTGCTAGCAGGGGAAATTGTTTCAGTCTGGACAATTTCTTTACCTTTTTCCAGCTGGCTCCTTTTTGGGTCCTGGTTCGGAGAAACATCTCTTTTTCCTTTCTTAACCTGGTGCCATTCCTATTCTTGTGGTTTCTCAGGGGCTTCCTTGGCGTTTTTAGGGAAGTTTTTAGCGAAATGGCCGTATTCATGGTGTTTTTTACACTTGAAGGGCAGCTGCTCATAGTCCACCTTCTGGGCATACTCCCATCCATCCATACATAGTCTGACAACCTCCGAAAGACCCTTCTCTAGGTCTACCTCTACGTAGATTTGAGCACAGGAGAAAAGAGGCCCTTTCGGTTCCACTTTGTCAATGAACTTCCCAAATGAGTTTCCTATTACCTGGAGAGTTTCATCATTCCAACAATGCAAAGGTAAATGGGGAAAACGGACCCAAACCGGAACAACAGATGGCACATCTTTCTCAGGATCAAAGGAAAGGCTCCAGCGATTGAGGTAGAGGCCCCGAGGGCCCATAAAGTATGACCCACTTCTAAAAATGAGATCTCGATCTTCGTTTTCCTCAAAGAGGAAAGTGAAGAAGCCCTTGCCACAAAAACAATGTTGAATCCCTCCCTTGATCAAGGGCATCCAATTTTTTTTATCCATATATCCATGGTCTTTGGCGACGGCCAAATACCAGTAAACTGACCAATAAGACCGCGTTCACTCAAATCAATGGATTTCAACCTAGAAGCAGCCGACAAGATCTGGATTTTTGGGGCCTTCGACAGCTTAACAAACCCATCTCCAGAAGCAGGGGCCGAGGGAGGAGGGGAGGCAACAACCAAGGTACGAAAGGTCTAATCGAGCAGCTGGCGAGCAACTAGGTTGGGGTCTGGAGGGGGATCCATCTCGAGCCACGCAGGGCTACAAGCAGGGAGCCTAGGAAGGACGTGCGAGGATGCGAGTAGTCATCGAGCTAGGGTTTTAAAGTATTGATTTTTTTAAAAGCCCTAAATAAAAGAGTAGGTGCATTCTTAAGTGCATCATTTTTTATGATTTTTTGGCAATACCAATATAGATCCATCTTAACTCTGAATCTACTAAACACCAAGAGAGATCGAATTTTTGAGGTACAATTGTTTCCTCAAATTTTACACTTAAGTTTGCACTTCAAGGGATTTGATCCCTCTTGATGCTTAGTAGATATGGAGTTAAGATGGATCTATATTGGTTTAACATCTAAATCTCTAGTATGTGCTCAAATCCGTCATATGTAAATCATGGTTTAATGATGGTTCAACTCTTATATCACATAGCAAGAAGTATCCAAGTTTTATTAAATTTTTTAGTTTTAATTAATTGGAATATATATTTCTTTGGCTTTGAAGTTTAGGTTAGGGCCAACATTGTAAAAATTTTATTTACTGAATATTTTATTATTTTATTAAAGTGCCATGTGTCAACTTCACTTTTACATTTTAGGTTAGGGCTGACATGTTAAATTTTTATTTACTTAACATTTAATTATTTTATTAGTGTGCCACTGTCACGTCCCCTCCCTTCAATCCCACTCGAGGAAGGGAACATGACTAAAAATTTGGGCCATTTCTACTTCTCAGACCCATTCATCATTAACAAAATTCATATCAAATAAAATGCATGCGTACAAATGTATAAATAAACATACATAGCCAAAATAAAATCTAGTACACACATCTAGCATGCATTCCGCATAATCATAACAGTCTTCAATAAAAACATTGCATAATTGAAATACAAGAAAATACTTATCTTGAAATGAGTTCTCCCAAGCAACTGGCTATGCAATTGCAACGTTCCACCTAGCCATAGGCCAACTGTGCTCATCAATCTCTCAGCACAGCTGCCACCCCCGAGCTGGCATAATTTCCACAAGGAAAAAGGGAATAACCATTAACACATAGTCAAGTATGCACCACAATTCAGCCAAGCCATTCCACATCTGGGTTTATCAGGCTTTCAAGGAACTAGAAAAGAAGGAATTTCTAAGCTAGTGAGCTCAACCACAAAGCTATCAGCACCTCCACAAGATTTAGCTATCTTGGCACCCACAATACCTACACACCTAACTAAAGGAAGTATTCCCTTCACTGCTCCACAGTCACTCAAGCCATACCTTCCCTTCTAGTGCTCTTCAAGGTGTGCATAGAAAAGTAGCCAAATCCCTATCATCTTTGGTGAGGTTACACCTTTCACTAGTTTAATCAAGCCAATTCCCACTCCTTCTCTATTCCTGATTACTTGCATACAAGTTCAAGCCAAACATGGGATGCATATGTCCCAAAACACGACAATATCTCCCCACATACACATATCAAGCATAAATGTTGGACATGGCAAAAACGTTTTAACTATTGGATGAACAAAAAAAGATTTCCATCGGTTTTTCTCAAATTGTGGCACATCAAAAATGGATTTTGAGAGAGGAAAATGACCACAAGGAGCAAAACAATTTTTTCCACAGGTATTTGAGCGATCCAAATGGCTAAAAATGACCTCTATGAAATCCCAGTTCGAATTCCCTTTCCTCCTATTCATTCTACCACCCCAAAACGCCCTTCACAGCTAGCAAAATGAAGAAAACACAACAAAAACATGGAGGAAAACGCCGAGCAAGCCCAGAACTTGTGAGGGAGCAAATCTGATGGATGAATAATGGGATGGGAAGCAATTTCATGGCTCTTTTCTTGACCAGGAAGGCAAACACGATTTTCCAAAAATGGTGGTTTTCCCATACACGAAATTGGACATCCATACCTTCCATTTCCCAAAACAATAACTACCTCAACCACCTATTGGAAGAAATAAATGATTGTGTTCAATAGTCAATATGGGTAGTTAATGGTTCACGGGTTCCCTCATTGACACTTGGATTGACACTATTGGCTTTAAGAGTTTAATATTTCTCTCCCTATTCCTTGTAAAAATCATGCTCCCATACTCTTGTTGCATTGGATAGCTAGTTGTGGGTATTTTATTAAAATACATATTTACATCATATTTATAATTTCTATCGTTCCATCCTAGCACACGATCCATGTGCATAGATTTTTAATTGCCGATATGAGAACAATAAATCGATGGTGGGGCCTTGGCCTTGAGCTCATCACCATGATTTTATAACGATATTACATTATTTACGTGTTAAGTGCAACAGAGTCAAAATCGTGGTGTTACAGCCACGTGTCAACTCCATGTTGAACACATAATTACACTTCTCCCACATAATGGGTTGTAGAAAGCACCTCTTAGTGCAATAAAATATTTTTGAGGGTGTAAGCTAAATGATCGACGATTTGCACCCATTTTTTTGATGATTTTTCCAGCCAAAATCCGATTGAAATTGTTGAAATTCCAATTTCAAGTTGTTGTTATTGCATAAGCAAGGTGCACTAGGGGTAATTGAGGGTGTTGAACATGTTTATGCAATCATAATTGCAATTTGAACAATGAAAATCACGATTTCAGCAAAAATCACGTCATTGTATTCCGACAAAAGTCATAAAAAAATGCAAATCGTCTACCCTTTAGCTTACTCCCTTTTTTAAGAGCCATGGATAACGATGTCATCTAGTGCACTTTGGTTGCTCATTGTTTTTTTCAGTAAGTTCTTTTCTATTCCACTTCCACAACATTTTCTTACTATTACCTCACCCCCTCATAATCTATCATGTATGTTAAAAAGTGAATGTTAGTGGTGGCCCAATTTGTGGAGTGACATGCAGTCTATGAATTTAGTGAATGTCAGAGTGAAGAGTGCAGTAAAGTGAAATTATTGATATAAATATGTAATTCAATTTTTTTAAGTGATTTTTAACTAATAAATATAAAAATAAAATTTGATTTCCTAACTTTAATAAATCTGTAAACAAAAATTGTTAACATTAAGATAATAAATGGATAATAAATTTATATAATAAATTTCTACTAAATTTTAATTAATTTAAAAAATAATTTTATTTTTTTCAAAAAATTCAAATTAATATTTTTTAATAAATTTTAAATAAAAAATATAAATAAAGGCATAGCAAATTACATTAGACTACTCTAACATAGACTAATAACCATAACATACTTGTATATATTGTTTTTTAAAATAATATTACAATCATTCCTACTTTGACATAGACTAATAACCATAACATAATTGTATATAACTAATTTGACATAGACTAATAACCATAACATAATTGTATATAAATAATGTTAATGTATTTTTTATTTTTATTTTAAATTATTTGCAATGATGAGCATCACTCCAAGAAATGATCTGCATCACTATGTGGATAAATGCATATACTCACATTTGTGCTCTGTTTATATATATATTTATGTATCAAAGTGGGTATTAGTATGAAAAAAATAAGTTTTTCTAATTGTAAATTAATATTAAAAATAAATAGTTAAAAAAATAAGTAATATGGGTATTAATATAAAAAGTAAGTTTTCAATAAAAATACGTAGCTTGTAAATATTTATATTTAGTCAAGTTCAATTTGATATAACAATTCTCTTTTCATATATTAATTTAATTTTGGTTTTATTTTGTATTAAAACCAAAATTATAGTGAAATATTTATTGTTTTTAGTGAATTTTTGTAAATTGTTAATACATTTAAAATTTGAATAATTAAAGTAGTTGTAAAGTCAAAAACTAAAAAACACAAGTACAAATATAAAATTTGGGAATGAGGGATTGAGTAAAGAGTCATCGGCTTTCCTTTGATTTTGTTTGTGTATTGTGAATGTTTATATGCATAGGTTCTTGGCCAATTTGTTTAACAAATTGCGAAAATTTGTTGTTGTGGTATTTCTATTCTTTTTAATTGAACTGCAAAATTGTGTGGTTATTTTTTATAGTGATTTATTAATATTGTGTTTTTTTTTAGTTAATTGTTTAATGTGTGGTTATTTATGTTGAGTGGTTTATTATTATCATGTATTTATATTTATTTTTAAATAAAATATAAGTTTTAGTGGTTGTTTGAATATGCTTCTAACGACTAACGAGAAATTCCATTGTATATGATATTGGAGGAGTGGCCTATCTACATTAGACTTTATTTTATTAAACATCGAAACTATTTACCTTTTTTTTTTAACAAGAATGGTTTAGGAGCATTTATATTAAAAAAAGGAGAGCAAACATTACAGAAATGTGCATAGGGACGGTTCCCAGAGAGCATTTATGTCCAAGACATCATGTTCTTCTTTTACAAAATGGAGGCGGATTCGAGAAAACCCAAGACAATGATGGCTATACCTTCTTACAAATTGCCCGAGTATCAGAATACAGAAACAAAACATATCAAAAAAGAAATGGCTGTTGACCTAATTCCCAAATATAACAGAGCCTTCATCTTGTTTGTGAAAATGGGATTCAAAATTCTCCTATTCTAGAAATTATAGTAGGTAGATATACAATCATAATGTGCATAAATAAAGAAAAAAAAACTGTAGGATGAAAACCAGAAATTCAAAAGAAGAGCCAAGTTAACGTTGGTGATGTGCCGTAGGTCCTGGGACGCTTTCCAGAGATTGGTCCTGCTGTACGCCGATTCCCGAGCCTTTGTTGTCATGGAGACTTGGAATGCAGCGACCAATGTCTTCTTTGAGCCTGTCGATTTTCCCTTCTGCATCCACGATGTTTCGATTGTTGTCCTCCATTTTTAAGTCAACAATTGAGATGGTATTAGCAACATAGTCCAGAGTGTCAAAGATGTTGGCGATTCTCCCATTCATCAAGTTGTTGTTGTTCCGAGTTTCAGTATTGGTAGGTTGGACCAGAGTGTACATTCTTGCAATAGCCCTTTTCATCTCAGAATTTTAAGCCCTAATCAGACGGATTTGTTCTTCCATGATTTCCAGCAGGCTGTTGGTTTTTGAGGCTGAGTCTAGGCTGGAGAGGAGGTGGGAGAAGGTAGACGTCATGCTGAAACCTTCCAAGGTCAGTTGGTTGAGTTTTGAGAGCTCACCAAAGTGGACAGGAAAATGAAAGCGCAGGCTTTCACCAAAGGGGTCGTTCTCTTGCGGGAGAGGAAGTGTTTTTTGCACAGAAGGCACTTATGCGGGAGGTGAAGGTCAAGTTCAGGATTTGAGGACCCAACACCCACAGTGGATGCTAGAGGAGAAGCATGGAGCGAATCACCCATTACACTTCGGAGCAGAGCTTTCACAGAGTGCTAAGGGAAAATAAGGAAGGAAAGCAAGACAAGGCAGGAAAGAGGACGGGGACTTTGAATGAACCCACCTGAATGCATTAAATCAAGCGTGCAAGCCTACTGCCGAGACCGAGAAATCCCAGCTATACGCCTCTAGGAATTGATTGCAAGTGCCAGAAGGTTCTGGAGAGACATAAAATCGCTGCCACGTCTTGAGAGGCTAAGAAGGCTCAAGCGAGAGCTGAAATAAAAAATTGACAAGTGTCTAAAGTTACATGGAGGAGTTCCTCTGCGAGGCGTCCACGGTAGATCAAGGAACCCAACATCGTTCGGGATTTTCTTCATTGTAAACAATATAGCCATAATCTATTTGAACCCCTTTGTTCGCCATTTGATCCGCGAAGTGATTGTTTGTTCGTAGAATGTGGAAGAATTTGAGAGCATTGAAATCATTGGTGATATTTTTGAAGATGTGGTGCAGCTTTAGAGTGGGAGTTTTATAATTCATTATGAGTTTTCGAGACTCTCTTATGACCAAGAGAGAATCACCAAAAACAACCAGATCTTTTATTCCTAGAGTGCTTGCAATCTCTAGCCCCTTGATCAAGGCGAACCATTCCGCATGGTTGTTCGAATTCTTCCCTAATCCCCAAGCAAAGTATTTCTGTCTGTTTCCCAGGGTAAAAAATGACCCCTCCCATACCTACCAACCCAGGAAACTATTTACCTTTTTATTAATAATACTATTTACCTTTTTATTAATGAAGTGGGGGCATATGAATTTATCAATATTTTACAATTAAATTATTGTTAATTTATAAGGTATATGATGCAACTTTTACATACACATTCATTTTAGATATATGTAATCATTTACATTTAATACAATTTAGAAAATTTACATCATTTACACCTTAAACACAATTTAAAGATAATAATTATTACTTGAATTCTTATTAATTGTTTTTAAATACAAAGTAATAATTTAAACATATTCATTTCTCTATAATACAAATTACATTTTAACACATCACATTTATTTGTATCAATGGTAATTATATTTGATTAGACACATAATACCATATTTTTATATAAATGAAAACATTAATTAAAACTTTGTAATAATTTTTCCATTATTACATTTTAACTATGTAACAAACTTCTTTTGTACGAAACCATCGATGATATATACAAGTTTCTTGGGCCATAAAATATAAAACAATGTAATGGCTTCGTTTGGCGCGCTCACCTCATTATAATGAATACAATGTTGTTTTAAAAGAGAAGACAATAGAAAAAATCTTGGACATACCCTGTCCAGCTCTATTTGAACTCTTCTATGAAGGCATGGAGGCATTATGTAAAAAAAAAAAAATACAAATTCACGTTTTTGTTAAAAAAATGTTCTTATTTTGGATAAGAATTTGTAGTCTCCCTCTTGAACATTATAAGTCTCTTTTAATTATAAATAATGTCTTAATGTTTTGTGTAAGTTTATCACTTAGTTTATAAATTAAGGAGATGGTTTTCAATGCTTTAAATAAAGAGCAAGGTAGATTTAAATGAATAGTTCATAAGGCAAAATACTTGTTAAATTTTTGCAAATGGAGTGTAATCTAAGTTGATTTGAATGTGGGAAAACATTCAAATTAAGTGCATTTGATCCAGACAAGTTTTGGGATGGGTGACCTTCCAATAAGTCTTGGTATTGAGTACAAGCCATAAAGGTGATGATTATTGACATGTAATTCATTTAACTAGTTTCAATCTCACTTCTTCACCCTTCTATGCATCATGCAATGAGGGTTAAGTGGAGTAATCACTATGGTGAAAAAGAGAAATTTGGTCATTTTGGTTAATACTCATGAAACATGTATCATGCATTAATGACTTTCTCTATGCAGTTTATCTCAAAATTGATATCATACATGTTGGTATGTGGAAGCTCCTCATTAGGTTAAAAATAAAGAGTCAAAGGAGCTATAAATGAATAGTTCATAAGGAACAATATTTGTTAAGATTGTCTAAATGAGGTAGTAAGCTAAGTGAACTTGGTTATGGAAAAAAATCCACAATTAAGCACACTTGAGTCAAAGCAAACATGGTATGGATTACCTCCTAAAAATTTCTAATTAGTAATTACAAGCTTTAAATGTGATAATTAATATTATGTGATTCATTTAACTAGTTTTAATCTCACTTCATGCATATAAGCATCACTCGTTAAAATGAATGATACATTGACTATTCAAAATCATTAAAAAATTAGTCATTCTAACTAATATTCATACAACATGAGTCATGGATTAATAATTTACTTTATGTAAATAATCTCAAAATGTTATATTACAAAAACCCTCCAATTATAATAGCTTTGTTTGAATTTATATTTGCATTGAATTGAGCAAAAACCTTTCTTATAAAATTGTATAAAAGAATGAGACCTAGTGCTAGACATAACTAGACATAATTACTAAACTATGAGCATATTAATATAGAGTTTTTCGAAGATACATTTTGTTATCATTTATTTTTTTATCATTGCATGAATTGTTTTTATGATGACACGTTTTGAGTGAGTGCTTCATTCATCATATTGTTCATTTGGTGTTAATGAAGAGTAAAGGTTATTTATTAAAAAGAAATATAATAATTTATTATTATATTGTTCAGTTGGTGTTCATGATGAGTAAAGGTTATTTATTAAGGAAATATGATGTTCATGATGAGTAAAGGTTATTTATTAAGGAAATATGATAACTTCTGGTTAAAGTTAACTTTTACAGCTTACACAATGAAACAATAATAAGCTTACTACCAAGGACTGACTTGATGACAAATCACCATTAATTGGAACGAATAAGGGTTTAAAGGAACCAAAACTAGGTTCCATAGATAATTCCCCACCCACCAAGAACTATGATGTAAACACGATCATAATGGGGATGAAAGGTCAACCACCTCACCATTGGTCTTTTCGCTTGATTGCTTCGTAGAGAAGGCAAAAACAAGGAATAAGTCGATTCACTTGGATCATGAAAATAACCAATGCTTTTAACCCAAATGGATATTAAAATTCAATTAAAATGATCTTCAACTTTAATAATCTAAAAATGAAACTTTAATCATCTCAAAATGAAACTTTAACCATCTCTAAATACCAATGCATTTAACCCAAGTGGACAATGAAATTCAATTAAAACATCTGAAACTTTAATGATCTCAAAAACTTTAATCATCTCAAAATGAAACTTTAACCATCTCTAAATACCAATGCATTTAACCCAAGTGGACAATGAAATTCAATTAAAACATCTGAAACTTTAATGATCTCAAATATTTTATTGATTAAACCAACAAATTCAAAATTGAATATTTTGTAAAATGGTTAAATGATTGAATATCATATCTCTAGAGGTGTAGAATAAAATTGATATTTTTTTCTTATAAAATTGATATTTTTTTCTTTGATAATATAACTACCATTAGTTATATGAAAAGGTTGTTTCAAAGTTTATAACAATTTTTATATATTTTGTAAGTATTGAGGTATGATTTTAAGATTTATCTTAAAGACTAATTTATTAAGCATTGAAAGGGATTGAATTTTTTGAGGTGTATTTTTTTTTAAATGTGTAAAAATCTTAACATAAAAATTTTTACTCATCGAGAAATGTGATCCCTCCCAGTGCTTGATAGATTTCGGTTTAAGATGGATATATGTTGGTTTTTTTTTTTTTAAATTTTTTGTGTAAATTTAAAATTTGAGTCGACATATGTTGATGTTGGAACAATGGGACATGCTAGTTCGTCACACCTACAGATCTTCTGGAGGTAAGAAGTTGGCAATCGATAGTCGGTTGAGGATTCAACTAGTTGGTCAACTAATAGGCCAACTAGGATCTCAACTAGTCAGAGCGACCAACCGATGGAGAAGTCGACTAGCTGACCTTTTTCTCAAGCATTCATAATAGAATTGTTGACTATGTCACCAATAAGGTAGAATTCAAGGAGATCATTATGTGCTATGACCCAAGTATGTGGACACATTCTTCCTTAGTGCAAGGGAGTTGGTTACATATTGAAGCTATTAAAGGATGATTCTATGGGTCAAATAAACAAGTGAAGTAACATTGTGAACAATGCATTTTGATGTATTTTTAATTGTGATATCATGTGCTTAAGTACTGAAATGGTGTATATCTACGCCACCTCTTCTTGGAATAATTAGCTCTCTAATTTTTAAGATTTATAATTCCCTGGTGTCTTCAACATGGTATCCAAGTTGTTGGTTTAAATCACAACCTTTTGTCTACAAGGATTTTTGAGGTGTTGACTGGACACACTCTATTGAGTTCAATCTATGCGTGGTTGACTCTAGGTTTAGGCTTGTAGGCTATGTTAGGGTTTAGATCGATAGATCAACACTATGGCCTACAAGAAAGAACCCTTAATCTTGAATCATCACAACTATGGAATATGGGCAGAAGGTATGGAGACTTTGCTAAACACCAAGGCCCTTTGGCAGTTTACCAAGATTGTGATCCTAGATTTGAAGGATGACCAATAGAAGTTCATCCTCGATGGGAAGAAAGATGAAGCTATAGGAGTGGTTACCACCTACATTTCAAGGGAAATTTGTTTTCATACAAGTGGAATTGAATGTCATCCTTAGTTTTCGAAGAAACTATAAATTATATTTAATAAAGTCAACGAAATTTAGGTTATGCAAATTAAAAAAGAGTTGATCTCTTTGGATCCTCTATCTTTGATAATATTGAGTACTATTTGGCTCTTTTTGAGGAGATGCAATAGAAATTTGGTGAATTTAGCAAGGAATTTCTAAGGAAAATTGATCACCTCATTCAATCGAACCTTGTGAATATGAAGGCACTCTATGATGTATTATGTTCGATGTTCCATTCTAGTTGGCCATCCAAAAAAGAACATGGTAAAGACTATACCTTTGACTCTTTCTATGGATTATTGATTAGGGAACATGAGAAATTGCTCGATGAAGGTAAATAAAGCATCAAGGAACATGCAAATATTTTGAAGGAAAAAGGTCGACAAAATTATAGAGGAAGAGGTCGACAAGGTAACCCAGAGAAAAGTCGAGAGGGCATCAACTAGACTGAGAAGAAGAAACGTGACTAGTTGACTAAGAAGGACAAGAATACGAAGACCTGCCATTATTGTGGGAATTTATGATATATGGAGAAGGATTGTAGGAAGAATACCAACAATCTAGAGGAAAACATCAAGAAACTTGAAGTAGACATGTCAACTGGATGATTGACCAATGATCAACACTGAATTCCAAAAGGTATGGTGACTAGTTATACATTTTATGTTAGTTCTTCTTAGGACCTACATGACCACACTAATTAGAGTGAGTGGATAGTTGATTATGGTTGTACTTACAATATGGCTACAGATGCTTTCCTCTTTTATTCCTTAAGTGAAGTTGTAGATTTTTTTTTTTTTAGTTGATGATTATACACTTACTATTGTTTGTTGTGGTAACATTGAATGATAATGGGGTGTGATTCTCAATGTGTATCATGTACCCAATATGAGTGTGAACTTGTTGTCTATAACTCATCTTACCTAGACTAGTAAAAAGGTTGAATTTTGGCCAGATCAATTTGTTTTGAAGGATGTAAACAATTGAGAAATTTTCGTTGAAGGGTTTCTTTATCCCAAACACATAATATATGATTTTCATGATGTTCCTAAGATATTTACAATCCCAACTACCTTCATAGTTTTCACGTCCTGAACAACCTCTTTGGCCTATCAAGACCATAGGGGATCTAAATTTTTCATTTTAACTTCTGATACCAAGACATTATTGTATAATACTAGTTTATTTCTCTGCATGACACCCTACACGTAGTACACTTTAGTCTATGCACACTTTTGCGCTTAACAATTCTTTACTACACATAATGTTCCATGCAAGAAGATGATTTCCATGCGATCCACTGTGCGACTGCCTTTACTCACTACACATCTAACACCATGCAGTATAACTTCTATGTGGAAACTTAACTTGCAATGCAAGTTCACTGGCTGCCTGCAGCGTTAGGAACTATATACATAGTGGGGATTCATATACATACAATCATCCACACGCAAGCCATTCACCTTCACAGTTATTATATACAACATACATCTTATCATTCATACAATGGAAATACATAACAACAATGAAACATAATATAACACTTATCTTGAAAGAAGCTTCTCCAAGCAACTCACTATGTAAGAGAAACATTCCACCCAACCGTAGGCACTCTATCTAGCATATACTCTTTATGCTAAGAGGCTACCCCCGCACTAGGACATATTACCTTAAGAAAAGGGGGATTACGCATAACTCTCTCCCACAATCAAATAGGCACAAGGTCACATCCAAGCTAGCATCTACTGAGTTAATAGGTTGTTATAGTCATACTGATAGGTTTATAGAGCATAAATAATAATTACTAGAGAGAAACAATACACAATCACAAGAAACCATATAGACACATTGTTTACCCTAGAAAACCCCATGCGATGAAAAACCAACATCGATGAAGATCTTCATATATGGCCAAAACCAGCCAACCGAGCCAAGTGAGCCAACCCACTCACCTCCAGACCACTCTACAATGGATCCTCCTCAAGCCTTATAAAGACTTCTTTACATGCAATACCTTGGGCCAATACCATGGGCTACAATAAACCATGTGCCCAAAACCATGTGCTAGACCTAAACCACCTTTGACTCATTACTAAGTCAAGGTTAACCCTAAAATCCCCCCTTTAAGCTTGACTTGGGGATCTCACATACACCCCCCTATAACCTAGGTCTATCTCCCAAATTTACCGATGAGTTACCAGGGGTATGCATGCCTTACCAAGTATTACAACTATAAGCCCTTTTACACGCAAACTGCTCCATTAATTTTTTTTTTCATGTGTCTTCATGGTGACTAAACCATCACCGTCCATTTCTTAATCATCTCACTTTTCCATTCTCACTTTCTTGATCGTCTACTTGCTCATTTTCAGCCATGCTCCTTTTGTACCTGAATCCAACCCTGTCATTGACGTCCATATAAAGAAGAATCCATCTACTGGAATAGATGGGTCCTCAGCTGTTGTAGCGGCTAGTTCTATAGGAATTTTGTTCGCATACATGGTTCATCAATCTTGGTTCCAAAACTGAGATTAAACCATCTCACATTTCTCCCTTTGCAATCGAAGATTCACTTTCTTTGATTCCACATCAAGCTATGATACTATTACACCTGCCACCCTCGTACCTACCCAGTGGTTCATTCCACACTTGATGCAACATCCCTTCTCTGTGCATAAGAGGGATACCCTTTTTTTGGGCTTCTAGCACCTAGGAAAATCCAAACTTTCCTATAGCTAGGTTTCATCAGGATCAAAAATATTGCTAGGATGTCAAGTACCACTGAACATACACCTTACAATTAATTCAAAACACCCAATACAACAAACATTTTAAAATACTTGTCATGCTTCTCATATGGAGAATTTTTCATATTACCACTTTATAACTATAACATTACCCTTTTAAAAAGTAATTAATCAATACTATAAATAAATCCCTTTATATTACTTTGATTCCACTTAACTTTTGAGAAATGATGTGAATGGCATTAAAATATAATCATCTACTTAAAGCACATCCTCCTTTATGTATTCTCCTCTTGAAAACAAATCCTTTATTGCCTTTTTTTTTCCACCTTTGTGCTTTTCAAGAAATGAAAACATTCATGTGAACCTTCCTCATGATTTATCCACTTAAATTTGTCCTTTTGCACAAGTCACGACTCACGGCTTCTTTTCATAATTACGTCGATAGACGTTTATTCTGAAGGGGAGTTTGAAAAACACTGTTCAACCTTCGTCGTCCCTTCGGCTAATCGGATTTCTCCACGTATGCATTTACCTTATTGGTTAGAATTCCACCGTTTATTTGTCCAGAGTGACAACTGTCACAAGTGTACATAAACGTCTGCTAGCGTGTTCCTGAAGTCTCTATTTGCGGAAATTCTCGTACGAGTGTACAAAAATGTCTGCTAGCGTGTTCCTGAAGTCTCTATGTGTGGAAATTCTCGTTTTGCTTGCTATGCAGAGGGATGTCACATTTAGGAGGCCTCTTTTTCCTACTGTGTGGAGGGTTTTCGCATTTCAGAGGCCCGTAGAGACTGAATTCAAGCGGCAGGATGAAGGTTTCTGTCAAAACCTTGATATCAAGGTGCAATTCTCATTTTTCCTGCTGTGTGAAGGGATTTCACATTTTGGAGGCTTATTTTGTTTACTATGCGGAGGGCACGTTTCAGAGGCTTGTAGAGACTGAATTCGAGCGGTAGGGTCAAGGTTTCCATTAAAACCTTGAATGGTAACCACTTTAATATCGAGGTGCATCCCATGGCTCGAAGCTCTGTCATCCATCTCTCTATGGGTCCACGCCCATTTAGTGGACAGACGTAATGCATGGATGGGTGTATCAGAGTTAGTTCTCAGGGTAGTAATTCACCCCACCCACTCCCGGAATGGAAAAAAGAATTTATAGGTCTTAGAATAAACAGGACTTCCTTTTTAGCAAGGACTTCTCCATGTGATTGAAACTCACCAAAAGTTCAATGGAGATTCCTTTCCTACCCTTTTTTAAGCTCACACTATTCGGGTGCCCAGGCCAAAGGCAGAGGGAGGGAATTATGAAATTCATCAATTTTACTATATAAAAAAGAGAGTTCGAGATCCAGATGGAGAATATGCTTCAGAACCCATCCCAACAAATTAAAATTGGTCTTTATAAAAAATGCATCGAAGTTTTTGATCGACTAGAACCAACCCCACCTGGGTACCTGCCCCAAATCGGGTGCCTTTTTTACATGGGCGGAATCATGCTGGCTGGACGTTACCAAATTGACTAACCTCACTCACTAACTTCCTGGGAATGTGGGAACCTAAAGAGCTCTCTACTAGTCCCTTATCCCTGTCTGGTCTATACCCTTATCCACTCAGGTCTGGTCTACATTGTTTTGCTTGCTGTGTGGAGGGATTTTGCATTTCAGAGGGCTTTTAGAGACCCGAATTCAAGCGTCAAGATGACGGTTTCCATCAAAACCTTGAAGGATAACCACTTCAATATCGAGGTTAAGCCCACATATACTGTAAGTCATTTTTTCTGCCCCTTTATTGCACATCAGGTTTTTGAATTTATTATGTGCGATTGTTTGGGCTATAGCTTCCAGGACATCTGAGCACTTGTGAGCATTGTCAGATGCAGTTGGGCCTCGTTTCATAAATGTGAGAGTGATCAGGAAACATCTGTTGATGGTGCCATGGATGACAGTAAACGCTGGTGGAGTAGTGATGGCAAAATTTATCAGGGCTTAGCAGAAAAGTTTTTTCTTTGATCTGGGTAGCAACTCCAAGGGTCAATTCCTCATGATTTCAGAGGTATGTATTCAATTCTAGATATATTTAAAGTGTCCTATTGATATTGTACCCAATCATTAAGCAGGTGCTAATTATTTCAGAGTTTTGTACTCTTGTCTTGATAAATTGAATTTCTAGAATGATTATCGATCCCCATTATGTTACATTAATTATGTAATTAATTAATTGAATTTCTAGAATGATTATCAGTCCCCATTATGTTACATTAATTCTGTATTTAATTCTTGATACAATTGTTCTGTTTGGAATCTCAGTAATGCTCGAAAAGCGATCACGGTAATAACAAGCTAATTGATGTTAAAATAGCCATATTTTAGGTCTTGGATTGTATCTCTCTTTGAAAAGCGATCACGGTAATAACAAGCTAATCGATGTTAAAATAGCCATATTTCAGGTCTTGGATTGTATCTCTCTTTTTATGATAGGCTAGCCTTAGCTTTCGAATTGAGGATGGTAAGAAAAAATGAATATTAGTAAATACTTATTAAAACAACTACTAAATATTGTGCTTGAACAAGACAAACAAAAAATGCTTGAATGTACGGCTTTGTATATTATAACATCGATGTCTAAACTTAGTTAGCCCTCATGTATATACTTCATTTGGGCATTTTGCACAAATACTATCAAAAGAAGCATATTATCTCACATCAATAAACATTTGTCACTGTCGCCAGAAAGGGTTTAACTGATATTTCATGTTGACAATTGTAACTTTTAAGAGAGAAAATCTATTTTCATCACCATTGAGAAAAGCGTCATGACCTTGAGTCTTTCATCCTTTTGTTGAAAACAAATTGCTTAACTTGGATTTGATCGGTGCAAATATTGCAGCTATTTAGCCACATACAATGTTATAGCACTTCAACCTACCTCAAACTTACAAAGATGATTATGGGCATATGTCTTAATTCACAGATAGTGTAATGCTTTATCATCTTATTATAATGTTCACAAAATAAGATTATTGTAATGGTATCAAAATATTCAGTGCGGCAGCTGCTACTGAGTATGTAACAGTATTTCATATGAATTTTCAATTTAGTGGAGAGATGTGAATTTTCAATTTAGTGAAGAGTTGTTGTAGCTGCTAGCTTTTTATATAAACTTTCGTACATGTTCTCAAGAAAGTTATGCAACTACTGAAACTTTTATTTTGTCAATGAATCCAATTAACTATGACAAGCTTTTAAAGTGTGTACCAATTTAGAGCTTTCAAATAGAATTTAATGTATTCTTAATCAATACATGATTGAGAAATATGATTTATAATTTAATGTATTCTTAATCAATACATGATTGAGAAATATGATATATAATTTAATGTATTCTTAATCAATACATGATTGAGAAATATGATTTATATTATTTTTAATGTAATGGTTGATTTCCATGCAGCTTTGGAATTAATGAAAAAAGACGTGGTGGTAATAGTAGGACCATCATTCTCTGTCCTTTCCCATCTTGTCTGTCCTTTCCCATCTTGTATCCCATATAGCAAATGAGCAAATATGGTTTATATTATTTTTAATGTAATGGTTGATATCCATATAGCGTTGGAATTAATGAAAAAAGACGTGGTGGTAATAGTAGGACCATCATTCTCTGTCCTTTCTCATCTTGTATCCCATATAGCAAATGAGCAAATATGGTTTATATTATTTTTAATGTAATGGTTGATTTCCATGCAGCTTTGGAATTAATGAAAAAAATGTGGTGGTAATAGTAGGACCATCATTCTCTGTCCTTTCTCATCTTGTATCCCATATAGAAAATGAGCATCAAATACCCCTTTTGTCCTTTGTGGCCAATGATCCAACTTTGACATCATATGAATACCTTTTATCCGTGTAACCCACAATAATGTTTCTCAGATGACAGGAATTGCAGCTTTTGTGGATTCTTATGAATGGAGAGAAATGGTTTCTATGTATATGGATGATGCATATGGGAGGAATGGAAGGGGATTCTCTTGTAATTGTGAGAGCAAAGATTACAACAAGGTAGCTATGATTCTTGGACTTGGCCAAACCAAGATGGGTGATGTCTTTTCAAACTTGGTTGGCTTCAATGGATACACGAGTTTTTGTAGTGCAAATTTATTCAGATGCTGGTCTTAAACTTTTTTTTTTAAGCTTAAGGACATTTGAATGTTGAGACAATGTTTGGATAGCCACAGATTGGATATGTTATGTTTTAGATTCAGGTTTAGTAGAAGCAGATAGCGTGAAGTCTCTTTAAGGGTTAATTATCCTGCGACCACATAATCCAAATTCAGGACTGCAACATGTGTTGAGATGAAGGTGAATTTTTTTACAAATAGTTAATATGGTTAATGTCTCCTTGAATGCATTTGCACCGTATGCTTATCACAGTATATTACTGATTACTCATTCTATCAATGGCTACTTGAAACAAGGGGAAATATATCTTTTTTTGAAAAGTCTACTCTATCAAGTTGGAGTGGAAGTAAGTCGGAATTAGCAGCACTGAAAGTCCTTGAAGGAGAAGCACAGTTATGAAAGACAATACCGCAACTAATTTCAAGGGTGTTGCAGGTTCTGTATAGTTGGACTTAATTCATATTTTTTCCTCGAAAACTTATTCCTATCAATTTCATTAAAAATTCAGTTATTACATATGATCATTTTCGAGCATGACCATTTTCCAACATTTATTTTCAATGCTAAACACAATCCTACATGGTAATAGCTTCCAAACTCGTTGAAAAAAACATTTCAAACCGTTTCAAAACTTGTGCGAGGCTTAAAGAATCGTGCAGTTGGAATTGGAATATTCAAACAATTAATCAGTGTGTTAATTAAGGACTAAATATCCTTAATTTATTTAAGTGAAAAAAAATTCCAAACCCTTCTAAGCAAGTTGTAGTGGAAAACGTGGATAAATCGGGTGTTTGGTCTTTCTTTGACAATGCTACTCTAGGTTGATCTCCAAGTTAGTGGGGTAGGCGGTGTCTTATACTTAAGGACATACATTGTTTAAAGTTTAAGGTTGGATTACGAGGAGGAACAAATAGTTTTGTAGAATGGATGGATTTGAAGTTAGTACTCATGCTTATGGTTGAAATAGTTGTTCAAAGATTGTAAATTTTTTAGAATTTTATGGTAATTATCAATTGGATGAGGGGGTTCAATGCTATACTTTTTTTGTTAAGATTTTTTTGGTTAAGATTCTTTTTTTAATCAAATTTATGTTCAACATGTCTAGGGAATGAGTTGGATAATGGGCTCTCCATGGCTACTTTGTCAGCCATTATGCATTGGTCATTGTCCGCTTTGTGAAATTGACAATGGACAATCCTTGAACTATGTTCACCTTTTTTATTTTTCTCATATGGTGTTCTTTGGCGACTCTTTGAAATTTTTAAGACATTGTATATATGTTGGATATTTTGTATAATTTTGTGCTCTCATATGAGTTTAGACATTTGTTGAATTGCTTTAAGACAAAATTTAGATTGGTTCACGAGATATGTATGGATATGTAGATGATTTAATGAGACATGAAATCTTATGATATTTGAGATTGTGTTTAGGTCTATTTTGTTGGGAGGTATAATTCCATAATTTGGAATTGATTGATTTTTCTAAATCTAGGGATCATAATGAAGGCTCCTAAGACATTCTCTTAAGCACACAAGGAATGTGATTTTGTTCTATTTTTAGTTTTTGGAAGTGGTTAATAAGGAATAGCAAATCTATTTTTTTACAAAATTAACAGCAAATCTCAAAAGTAGAAGCAACATCACGAAAAATAATAATAAACACAGTTGGAAAATGCATGTGAAATAATATTAAGATAGAGTAAGAACTTCGGTGGTGACCACCATCCAGATAAGAGTGGAAATTTGAGAAATAACAGACCACTGTCACATAAAAGGTCATAACCAAAAACAACTTATGAAATAGTTCTCTAAACAACAGATGCTCGGTATGCTTTAAAGGGCACCATTAAAACCAAGTTCAAATTCAAAATATCTCTTACCCTTTTGGATTTTGAGCTAGAAAAGCTCAGGGATCAAAAGTGTCTTGGTGTAGACATGACCCAACATAATGTCATATAATCTGAAAGGCATCCCAATCCCCACCCTTGAAGACCAATTATAGGATGGCTATAGTGAATATGAATGTTGAGCAGGGGCCCGTTACAAAGACCGTCTACGCATGTGAATAAATGAGCCAACCATATTCACCGATGAACTAATTTAGGCACATAGGCCAACAAAAAAAATATCAGGGCTTGCACTTGGAGAAACAAACCTAATATAAGAACCTAATAGAGCCTTTTCAAGCAAATTTCAAAAGAAAATTGTAAACATTGAATTTCCCCAAAACTGGATCCACATGGTTGATTCACAGCCACACTTTATGCAGAATCAAATATCAACATTTAAATTAAAAAAGCTAAAATTGAACTTACCAAGTAGCACAGCTACATAAATTTGACACAGGGTATGAGAAAGAAAGGAAAAGATTCAAGGTAGTACAAATACATGATTGGTATCTTCCCAACCCTATACAAATACCCAATATATAGAGCAAAGCTAAAAACAAGTTAAACTAACAAGATAATTTACCTTCAAAGTCATCTAAGAGAAGATTCTTACAAGCTTATATCAAATGCATAATCTCACAAAAATCCAAACTAATTCAAAAGGAAACCACTAAAATTACCAAATCAATCAATGAGGAGACCATAACATTCCCCTACAGACAATTGTATCCATACAGTATGGACAATTGTAAACGGACTTGTGACTAGCTATTTTGTATGCACCAACTATGAAATCTTGCTAAAGTGACTAATATAGTAATATTCAGGAGGATAAAGGATTTCATGCCCACATGCCAAGGACCATAACCTGTTGTGGACAAAGAAAATGAGCATTCATCCTTGTTTTCCTGGTCAGCCTAACCTAAAACACCAATTCAGTTTTTTGAAAAGTAGTAATCCAGGAAAATTAAGAAATTTAATTCAGAGCTTTTTCAATTAAGCAGCGAAGCACAAAAAATATAGTTGGAACATTAAAAAGAAATTTAATTAAGACCTTTTTCAATTTAGCAGCGAAGCACAAAAAATATAAGTGGAACATTAAAAAAATTCGAGCAATTTTGCATCATGTTGGGAAACTGAATGAAAACCCAGCTTCTGACTATGCCTGCTTTTATATCCATATATCGAAACAATGAAATGGAAAATTTGCAACGCTGAGAGGAGCTGATTTTTACATAATCTATTGTTTATCCTACCTTAATCCATACCTCTTACACAACCACAAGGAACTGAAATACCAAATAATTCAACCATTCAAATATGTGTCCACATGAAGAAAGCAAAGTGGTAATGTCCTACATAGGAAGAATCCCACCCTTGTTGATTCTTAGCATGCAATACACAAGTACAAAAGCACAATATGGTTATGCTGCTTACATTGAAGAAAAGAGTAAACAAGTTCCCAAATCTGAGATTATGCACACATATAACTCCCAGGACAGGGATAAAGAACAAAAAGAGATCTCCTTGAGGAAAACATCAATGCCAATGTTGAATTTTAGTGAGGAATATGAAAAACAAGATTGAATTTCTGAATATGGCTACAAAAACTAGATATAATATAGGAAAGATGGAAGAAAAACCCCCACAAGAAGTGGAAGCCTTGTTTTCCATTTGCATCCAATAGCATAAGCATATAAAACAGACAAGGATGAAAATATTAACGCAATCCATGATTGTGATTTGCATCCAATAGCAAAAGCATATAAAACATTACAAGGATGAAAATACACAAATTTGTTGTCCAAAATATTCATAAAGAAAAGACAATGCTGCTACATAAACAAAGTTGAATTTAAGATCATTCCATAAAAGAACGAAAATGTTACTTGGGAAAAGGTTCCAAACCAGGTAAGTACATGATAAACAAACAAAATTCATAATACCTTAAACCTTTGACATGACGAACAAAATTCTTCATTGTATCACACTGCATTTAATTTCATTTGCCACATTAAAAACACCTAGTAGTTTATAACTTGTGTATATACTTCTTATTGAAATATCATAGTTCGAAGTTTATAACTTGTGTATATACTTGTTGAAATATCAGAATTTGAATTGTAATTTTCAAGGAAACACATGTATTTTATCTTTTTTAAAATTATATTAAATTAAACACATGTAAATTATTTTAGTATTATTAAATATATTAAAGGAAATGTTATTTTAATTAAATTATTATTAAATTATAATTATATATATTAAAGAAATTTTATTTTAATTAGAATATTTAAGAAAATATTTAGGAAAAAGCTAATCTAAAATGCATAGTTTTTAGCTATATTAATTTATATTAGTTTAATAATGAGTATTTTAATAAGATATATGAAAGAAAATAAATTATCGTTGAAAGATTTATTTACTTTGGAAATGAACTTAAGTTTAATTTTTATTGATTTTATAAACACGATTTTAAATTTATTTGTATAAGAAAAATAACATGTTCAAGTATTTGAATCTAATTATAATTACAAAATCAATGGAATGTGTGCGTGAGAGAGAGATGATAAAGAATATGAATGACAGTGCAATCTAATGACTAAAAGAATATAATTGGTGCACCATAGTTGAAAATGATTAGTGACACTTTTTAGAAGATGTTGTCAATTAGTTGTAAATTGTAAATGGCATTATATATAAGATGTAAATAGACTAGAAATTTGAATTTAATTATAATTAAAAAATCAATGAATTATATATAGAATGAGTATAATGATTATTAATTGTAAATGGCATTATATAGATGATGTTGTGAATTATATCATCCAAATAGACTAGAAATTTGAATTTAATTATAATTAAAAAATCAATGAATTATATATAGAATGAATATAATGATTATTGGCTATGAGTGTCACTACAACATAATGATTAACATAATATAGTTAGTTACATTTTTTAAGATGTTATCAGTTAGTTGTAAATAGTAAGTGATATTCTTTAGAGGAAAATAATCACGATGTAAAATTTAATGAAAAAAAATAGAACCTTAAAATAGGTGTCATGAAGAGTTTTCATGTAAAATACAAAAGAATAACAAATATTGAAATGAAAACTTGAAAAATATTATAATGTCAATGAAATTTTGAAGAAAACATTTTTCTATAAAATTAATCAAATCTTAAAATATTGAATAAACTGCATTTTCACAAAGAATAATATGTCGATGCATTTGTGAACATGGTAAACTAAATGTTAGTGAAATTTCATTTGAAAAAACAAATACATTTATGGATGAAATACAATTTTAAAAATTTGCTAATATTTATTAAATTTATGATAAAAAGATTAACCATGTAATTAAAATCTTGCTTAATAATTATTTATAATTAAAAATAATAATAATTGTATTTTAAAATTCCTATTGTAAACATTTTATGATATTAATCATTTTTATTATGAAATTACAAACCTAAATCCATATTTAAAAAATACATGTTAAAAAAAACATGTAAATATATTTTTAAAAATCAGAATATTTTTAATCAATTACATTAAAAATGTTATAGGAATTTCTTTTATATTGAATTTTTTTTATATTGAATTTTTTTTATAAATTATTTTACGTATAACAACTTAGTGAGTGAAAATAGAAAAACAAATTCCTCATATTTCAATCAAGGATCACGTCCACATTGAATAAGATGTTAGTTTTTTATTGGTACCAAAAGTCTCATCTCAATCTAATTAAAGTATAATTGAATCCAATTTAATTGGTTTCTAGTTGGGTTTTACCAAAAAGATCTGCATGTGCACTGATGTTATATGAGCCATAAAGCCACTTGTGCTTATGCAGACAAGTTGTTCTTTAATTGGTGCAGCTTCCGCCAAATTTCCAAAATTTCATCAATCTTCGATGCAAGGACTAACTATGGGCATCACAACCTAAAGCATTTCAATTCAATTTATGTAACAAATTGTCTCTTTCGGTTCTCCAAATTTAATAGCTTCATGGTTGTTACAAAAGAGAAATACTCACAAGATGAGTGGTGGATTTTTTTAACAATGATTATTGCAATGCATTATCATTTGATTTTATCTTCTCATGGAATAAGGAAAGGTAGGGGCAATGCAATGATGGGTTTGACATTAAGCATTTTCCTACAAATTCTTGAATATCTTCCACCTTAGTGGTTGGGGTAGGATTGTTTTTTGCATCTCCAAGTAATGATACCTCTAGATATCGAGATGGAGTCACCCGATGGTGGTTCATCATTAGGTCTTTTCCCTTGGTATGTTTACTATCTAATTACTATATAATGTGAGATTATTGCTTGGGCATGATGTTGCCATGTGTACATGCTCAAAATAAAACATGTAGGGTAATGATGTATGTACTAATTGACCAAAAATATATGCATGATACTCTTCCATATACACAAATGTAGATTTTTGTTGGGATCACTATGTTTTTGCATATTTGATTGAGGTTTTTTCTTCTAGCACATGATAAGTTTAGGGGAAAAAATTAATCCATTGACTAATTTTAAGAATTTTTTCTTAAAATACCAATTCAATTTTAGTTTTCCAACAACAACTTATCGACGTATCATTGCACCTTTTTGGGGGCAATTTCTAGTTATATGGTTCACTTTCCACATTTCATTGGCTTTCACAATATTGGCGGCTTCTCTTTATGGAGAGTTCTCCTTGAGAAGTTACTGTGTGGAGGCTTTAAGACTTTAAGGCTCCAACGATTTCCATTATACATTTTTTTTTCAAACAACAACTTCTCCTTACTCGATTCCATCAATGGCTTCTCCTCAAGAGTTGATCTCTTGAGGATCTTCATTACCCTGGCCTAGCATTGTTTAGCATGCAGAATTTTCCACATCATCGTACTAACATGGATGGGGACGAATTCATGCACTAACAATGGATCTTTCTTCTGCGGCTTCTACCACTATTAACCTGAGTTTGGGCTCATCACTTTCTTAGGCACACCCATTTCTTCACATGGGATTCTTTGTCAGGCCAACCTTCTATCCCATGGCCATCTGCTTCCTTTGCAAAAGCAATACGCCTTCCACATGGGTTGATTTCTTCTTCTATGTGTGGATTCAATCACTGATGGTCTTAAGTGACAGACCCAATACTACTCAATTACGTGGGCTCCTTCTTCACGCTCTTTGCATACACGGTCTCCTACCATAACACATGCACATAACATCACCACGAGCACAACCAACCAATCTCTGATACCAGTTGATAGGTTTATAGAGCATAAATAATAATTACTAGACAGAAATAATACACAATCACAAGAAACCATATAGACACATTAGTTTATCCTCAAAAACCCCATGCGGGGAAAAACTAGCACTAATGAATATCTTCATTATATGGCGAAAACTGACCAACCAGGTCAAGTGAGCTAACATTCTCACCTCCATGTCACTCTAAAATGGAGCCTCCTCAATCCTTATAAAGGATTCTTTACTTGCAATACCTTGGGCCAACACCATGGTCTACAATAAACCATGTGCCCAAAACAATGTGCTAGACCTAAACCACCTTTGACTCATTCTCGAGTCAAGGTTAACCCTAACACATACCAACTCCACCCTCAATCCAAGCCATCCTCTATTGAGTTAATAGGATTCCATGGTACTAGAGGGGAAACACTAACTAGAGACTCACCATAGAGTTTTGGCACCTTCTGTAGACTCGGTTAGTTTGGGGTCCATATTACCCACCCCACACAACACCATGTAGGAGCTATTCTAGTGTGTGCATAGAAATACCACTCAAACCCTGCTATTCCACCAAGAGGTATTAATCTTCATTAGTATCTTAGTCAAATCGATGCTTTGTACCACTTTGGTACTCAACACTAGCAATCGACCCCCCGCAGACTCAGTTCGTTTGGGGTCCACAATGCTTGCCACACACAACACTATGCAGGTACTATTCCAGTGTGTGCATAGAAAGACCACTTAAACCCCGCTATTCTTTTGGTAGGTCACGCAACCACTATTGGATCTCAATCCATTTGGTGCTCAACACTTTATCCACTCTTTAGGGATCAAATAGGACAAACAGTCAGATCTGGTTTACCTCCAGGGACACAGACATATTGAGTAGAATCGTCTAGCTTGGGGTCCACAATGCCCACCCCACAGAACACCAATAAGGTACTCCTTCACCATTCATCCATGTGCTATACCAGTGTGTGTGTAAAAATACCACCCAAACCCCAGATCATCTCCCTACAAGCTATATTTCCCAGGGCTTACAAATCTTGGCTATGCACAACCAATGGCTACAAGGGAATCACTTTGGTCACTATCCAATGGACCACTCTAATGCAATTGGTCTCACGCACAACCACACTTGTGCTGAATTAGGATCAAGGAATGGGCTTCTCAGGCACATGATTGGGAATTTGCGATGCTTTATCCCTCTCTTATCACTCCGTCGAGACTTACTCAGACACTTTTGGGAACAGAATCAAGCACATAGGTCTTTGAAACAAACTCAATATGCTAAGGATAAACTACAACAAGGTACATTGATATTGCCCTATTGTCTACATCCACAAAAGAAGACATAATAGTTGAGTTCCTCGGATAACTCTTCGGCTCACCGTCATGACCACAAACCAAAACTTAGTCCGCTCTTTTCTTTGTCACTACTCATTTTTGGCTTCCTCCCAGGTAAGGGTCGATGAATGGACATCATGAAGAGTCACCAAAATCCATCTCCCTCTTCTCACGCAAGGGAAAGATTCATATGCCCACCCAAGACTGAGTTACTTGACCACATAACTGATAAATTGGTTGGAAAAATCACTGATAGGCTCACTAATAGACTAGTGATAAGCTACTGCACCATCCCCAACTGACAGGTAAATTAAGGATGGCATCAATGCAATTGATCGCTTATCCCATAAGCAATCCCCATTACGAGTTATGCATAGAGACTGACACAAATTTGCCACAATGAAACTCAAACCCACACCTTCCTTTTCCCAAGTCATTAACTATCTCAACTACCTTCCCTCTTGGAAGCATCAAATGATGGGGAACATGAGTCAAACTGAAATCTGATGGCCCTTCAATCCATCGTAGGACACTTTTATCTCATCTATTGACTTCATGGGTTCAATAGTCCCTCCCTAACTTAGGATAATCATGTTGCTTGCTCTTGTTTTCACATGCAGTCAGTTGTGGATTGTTTATTATTTTCATGCACATGTACATCATTATTACATTGTTACTGCGCTTGTCTCGCACATGTTTCACTAACCATATACATTCAAGGAATCCATGATAGGGATTTTGCCTTGAGATACTCACAATGTTCCTTACAATTATTAGTGATATTAAATCATTTGCATAGTTTATGTCAAGGTTCAAAACCAGGGACATTAAAGTACCCTCCCCCTTGTAACAACATTGTCCTCAATGTTGTTCAAAATTTGAAAAAAATGGGTATGCATTCCTTATGGCATCATCCATCTCCCATGTAGCTTCATCTACTCCAAAGTGCTTCCACTGCACCTTTACCTAGCTGATGGTGTGATTCCTGAGCACATTCTCCCTCCAACCTAAGATGCTCATAGGTTCCACCTGGAACTCTCCCTTGGGCTCCACCTGAATCACATTCCAATCAATATATGATTAGAATGTGTATATATTTCTTAAGCAAAGAAACATGGAAAACATTATGAGCTTTCATATGCATAGGCAATGCAATCCTACATGCAATTGGTCCTATTCTGTCAAGGACTTCAAATGGTCCACAATATCTTGGTGATAACTTGGCACAAATTACAAGCTTTAGCGAACTCTTCCTTGGTTTAACTCTCAAATAAACATGGTCTCCAACTTTAAATGATTTATGCAATCTTTTCATATTTGTGTAGCTCTTCTTCCTGTCCTACGCTATTTTCAAGTTATGCTTGATCTTAACCATTTCCCGCTCCATTTCCTTGAGCATTTCTGGTCCAAGTACCACTCTGTTCTGTGGGTTTTCCCAACTCACTAGAGTCCTACATTTCCGACCATACATGGCCTCAAATGGACTCATACCGAGTGATGCTTGATGACCATTGTTGTAAGAAAAATCCACTAGATGTATGTAATCTTCCCATTTGGATGGCTTATCCATCACATACATCCTTAACATATCTTCCAGCAATTGATTTACTCTCTCTATCTAGCCATTTATTTGAGGATGGTATGTTGTGCTAAACTTTAGCTGAGTTCCCAACCCTTTGAACAGTCCCTTCCATAAATTTGATGTGAATTTTGTATCTCTACATGAGATTATTGCCTTAGGAAATCCATGCAGCTTGAAAATTTCCTTCATGAAGATCTGCACAATGTCAATAGTCTAATGCGTTGACTTAAGTAGAATGAAATGTGCTTCTTTGGTAAACTTGTCCACCACTACCATTATTGAGTCATGATACTTCACTGTCATCGATAGTGCTATAATGAAATCCATAGATATTTCTTCCCACTTCCACTCAGGAATAAGAACTGGCTATAGTAATCCCATTGGGTGTTGGTGCTCAACTTTAACTTGTTGGAACTTCTGACATCTAGCTATGTACTATGTGATGTCCTTCTTCATTAATGGCCAAAAATACTGCTTTCTTGCTACTATCACGGTCTTCTGATATCCCGGGTGACTTAAGTATGGTGCATGATGAATCTCATCCATAACTAGCTTTTTTAGTTCTGCGTTGTCTAGAATGTACAAACATCCTTGGAATACAAGGATTCCATCTTCTTCCAACTGATATCCATCATACTTCTTTTCAGGTTTAGCTTACCTAAGTCTAGTGCTCACTTCCACATACTTCTCGTATTCAACTATGACCTTGTTGACTCGTTCTCTAAGGTCAACAAGACACAAGCTCATGGCGGTGATGTGAGAATTTATGTTGAGCGTGTCAGCAACCTTGTTCTCTTTTCCCTTGACATGCTTGATCTCAATATTGAATTCACTCAAGAATTATAACCACCTAGCCTGTTGAGCATTTAGATTGAGTTGATCAAGCAAATTTTTTAAACCCATGCGATCAATGCGCAACTCAAATTTTCTTTCAAGCAGTTAGTGTCGCCACATCTTCAAGGTGTGCACTATGGCTTTTAGATCAAAATCATGCATTGCATAGTTCTTCTCATGATCCTTTAATTTTTAGGGCTCATAACATATCATGTGTCCTTCCCGCATAAGTACTCCTTCGAGCCTTTTGATGCAAGCATATGTGCATACTACAAAATCATTATCTAGATCTGTGACCTTTAGAATAGGTGCACTGGTGAGCAATTCCTTTAGTTGTTGGAAACTTTGTTCATATTTCCTAGTCCATGCAAAATTCACATCCTTCTTTTGCCACGACATAATAGGATGCGCCACTTTGGAGAAATATTTGATGAATCTCCTATAATACCCTTCCAATCTCATAAAAGATCAAACATCTATCACATCCCTAGGCATAGACCAATTTACTATCGCCTAAATATTTTTAGGGTCTACTGGAATTCCTTTTGCTGAGATGACATGACCTAAATATTGTATCTTCTTCTGATAGAACTCACATTTGCTAATCTTGGCATACAACTTAAGCACCCTAAGCACCTGCAATACCTTTCTAAGATGCAATGTGTTCTCTTCCGCATTCCTATAATATATGAGGATTTCATCTAGGACTACCAAAATGAACTTATCCAAATATTGGCTAAACACACTATTCATGAGGCACATGAAAGTAGCTGGCACATTGGTTAAACCAAATGGCACTATGATGAATTCATAATGGCCATACCACATCCTAAAAGTTGTCTTATGTATATATTCTGCATTGATCTTGACCTAGTGATATCCTAACCTTAGAGAATACTCTAGATCCCTTGATCTGATCAAAGAGAACATCTATCCTGGGCAATAGATAGTTGTTCTTGACTGTGACCTTATTGAGCTGTCGATAGTCAATGCACAGTTGAAAGGTTCCATCCTTATTTTTAATAAATAGAACTAGAAAACCCCATGGGAACATGATTGACCTAATATACTTCTTTTACATGATCTCTGGCAATTGAATTTTGAACTTTACCAGTTTAGAAGTTCTCATTCTATAAGGGGATTTCGAAACTAGGGCTGCACCTGGCACTAGATTAATTATAAAAACATATATTTTGGGTGGAAACCCTAGAACTTCTTCTAGAAATACATCCTTATATTCTTGCAACACTGGGAAATATTCTAGCACTGGACCTCTATCTCATGTCAATCCTAAGACATGAACTACATAGATTCGACATTTCTTCTTGAAATATCTTCCTAATTACAGTGTTGGAACTTGACTTATTGAAACCTCTTCAGTACACCTGCCACTATCTAAGGCTTTCCTTCATCATCAATGTATTCAAGAGAATTATTATAGCAGTAAGGCTTGGCATGATGCTTTTCTAGCCAATCCATGCCAATGAAAACATCATACGATCCTAGCAGCAGGAGGTTCAAATTTGCTACAGTAGACAAATTGTCCAATGTTAATGGACATCTTTCTATCACTTCACTTACTTTCCTTTTCATACCTATGGCTAACTAGAATAGCCACGACTTTCCATGCTTACTTTTCTTAAGAAAAAAAAATTCAACAATCTTAGGATTCATATAACTATGATTAGTTCCTAGGTCTATTAAAATAGAAATATATTGCGGAACAATCTTACCTCGAAATTCAACCACTGCGGCTTGATGGTTTGCTTGATGATCATCCAAAGCTGTGTATATTCTAGGAGTTACTCTAGCCATTTCCTCCATAGTGACAACTCCTTCAATGTTATGGATCCTTTGCGGCTACTCCTTCCTGTGAGGGAAATCATTTAGCTTATGATTCTCTCTGCATCCCCATCCTTGCATTTGGTTCCCTGGGCCTTCCTACACCCATCATAGTGCACTAGAATCTGTCTCGCGATGGATGTTCTTGTTGAACATTCTTCTACTGATTCTTATAGGGTACGGACTTGAAATATTTCTTCCTTGGATCAAACTTCCCCTTGTTCTTTCCTCTCCCTACTGGACTCTCCTCAAATATTCCCTTGCTCTACTCGTAGCAATGCATAGCCTTCCTAATAGCATCATCCAAGATCTTGGGTTCCACAAATTCAATTTTGTCACGGTATTTATGGGGAAACCCACTTAAGAATCTCTGAATATTTTCCATCTCATTTATGAGATACTCCACATACCAGAGTAACTCTAGGAATCTATTTACACACTCCTCCATTGTCATTTATCCTAGCGTCAACTCATGGAACTCCTTGCTCTTATTGTCATAGTATCTTTTAGAAAGGTACTTCTGCTTGAAGTACTTTTCAAACTTCTTCCATTCAATACTCTTGTCTTTGAATCCTTTCACTTTTCAAAGGTGCTCCCACCATATTGAAGCTATGCCATTTAGATTAAAGATAACAATCCTATATTTTTCATTCCTAGAAAACTCACGAACCCGAAACTACTTTTTCATTCCAAGAAGCCATGCTTCAGCCTCCTGCTTCGACTTACCTTCCCCGTCAAATGTAGGCGGCCTAACTTTCCTGAATTCTCTAGAAGATGTTTGAGGATTTTTTTATCGATGCGGACAAGGATCAAAATCCCTAGTCTGGATGATTCAGATCTAGAACAAAAAGGGACAAATTGTACAAGCCTTCACTTAGGTCAATGAAATAGTAACAGTAGACACGGATAGAGAGAACTTACCTTTGATACAGTAGTTGTATTTATGATCTAGGAGTAGTCACAATCTAGCCTTTCATATAAGAGAACCTGCTACAGATCAAGAAGAGGCAACAACAAATAAAGTGGAAATAGTATGATTGACCTATGCAAGTGACCAAGGAATCTTCAATACATGATCACAAATATCAGATGTATGGGAAGGAAAATACAATTGTATTAAGAGTAGCATAAAAAGAGTACAACCATTTAGGCCCCCAATCATACATTTACCTACTTCCAATCTTCGTCCCCTCACCCATGGCCCAAGACATAAATTTATAGGACAATATGGATGGGGAGAGGTTGAAAAAAGTGTTTGAAATGGATGATATATGATCCCCATAATGGTGGTAGTCGAGTTAGATCCATAACAATAGGAGGGAAAGGTTATCATTTGAGATTTTGCTCTAGAATCTTCTCAAAACTCTAGTTTTTTTTCCTGGGGAGACATCAACGTAGTCTGTACTGGAGCAACCTACGCCAAAGGGGATCGACCCGGGTTACTATGAAGGAACATTGCGTCATCGACACAGGTTGACAGTGAAGCAGACTACGTCGATAGACTTCGACGCGTGTTGCTAGAAAATAAAAGTGCGTCAAAGTCACAAAAAAATCAAGTTACAAGGCAAACTAATTAGAGCTCATTCACCATGGAAGTGACTTCAGTGTGTTCGGGTACACAGGGTACTCCCAAAAGACCGAACACCTAGAGCAACCACTTCACACAAACAGATCACAGATCGATACACCAATGTTTTGATGTGATTTAAACCCTCGAGAGGGAAACACTCCACGGCCCCGGCCAAATAGCTTCTACGGAGCAATTTATTATGCAAAGAAAGAAAGTTACAAATGAGCTTCTCATAATCGATCAAGTAAACAATCACCCTCCATGCTCTTTAAATAGAGATCATGGACCAATCGGGTGTTAAGCCATGGATCAAGGTTAGGTATGATCTAAGAGAAGTTGAGTCGTCGGATCACAACATATCGTGACCGTCGGATTAAATATTTATAAATGCATACTAAAGAAACACACTTTTCCTAACAGATATATTACACAAGTTGTTCTTAACTAACTCCTAAGTGTCTAAACATCCTAACATCCCCCCTTAAGAACAACTTGGGATAGGATTGAAGGATTTACAAAGGTGACACTATTAGGAGAAGGAAGGAGTCATTAGAGCCTATCCCCCCTTAGTGACAAATTCCTAAACTCATAACATAGATCGAAGTTTAGAAAAATTCGCTTCTGTAAGAGACTTGGTGAAGATGTCTGCAACTTAATAATCTATAGGACAAAAGAGCACTTCAAGAACATGATCATGAACAAGATTTTTGATGAAGTGCATATGTATCTCAATGTGTTTGTTGTGTTGATGTAGGACTGGATCTTTAGCACGCTTGATGGCACTTTAATTGTCGCACCAAAGTGGAGTAGGCTGCTGCTGCTCGAATCCAAACTTTGAAAGGATCTGTCGAAGCCATAAAGCTTCCTGACTGGCATTAACTGCTGCTCGATATTCTGTCTCTGCTGAAGAAAGAGCAAGAGATTGTTGTTTCTTACAAGCCCAAGTGACAGGTCTAGATCCCATACTGAAAACATAACTTGCAGTAGACTTTCGATCATCAGGATCGTCGGCCCAATCTGAATCAGTGAAACCAACCAACAAAGGTTTCCCCCCTGTACTGTAATGAATCCCAAACTAAATTGTACATCGAATATATCGAAGTATTCTTTTAGCTACTTTCCAGTGACTTTCATGAGGTGTTTGCATATAATGGAAAACACGACCAATGGAAAAGGAAAGGTCAGGATGGGAATGAGTCAAGTATAGGAGACTACCAACAAGCTGACAATACAAGGTGGCATCTACTTCAGGTGAAGTACAAGTGGCAGAAAGTTTGACTCCAGACTGGAAGGGAGAAGGGGCTGGTGTACAATCTTCCCTGTGAAAGCGACGAAGAAGGTTACAAGCATACTTGGACTGAGAAAGAAATATTCATTATTTGGTTTGCAGGACTTGGAGACCAAGAAAATAATGCAAATGTCCTAAGTCTGACATTTCAAAATTTTGCTTAAGACTGGATTTCACATGGGTTATAAGCTTAGGGTTACTACCAGTAAGAATAAGGTCATCAACATATAGAACAAGTATGATGAGATGGTTTCCTACTTTCTTGGTATAGACATTGGGGTCAGAATGGCATCTAGAAAAACCAGTGTCAAGGAGAAAGCTATCCATTTTGGCATACCAAGCTCTAGGAGCTTGCTTAAGGCCATATAAGGATTTCTTAAGGCGGCAGACAAGGCTAGAGTTATTCTGAACATATCCAGGAGGTTGTTCCATGTAAATTTCCTCCTATAAATCACCATATAAGAAGGAAAAATTGACATCCATTTGATGGACTTCCCAGTTATATAAGGCTGCAAGGGAAAGAACAAGGCGGATGGAGTTCATTTTTGCGACAAGAGCAAAGGTTTCATTGTAGTCAATCCCTTCAACTTGGGAAAAACCTTTAGCAACTAACCTTGCCTTAAGTCTTTCAACACTTCCATCTGATGCATACTTAGTTCTGTAGACCCATTTACATTTGACAAGTTTTCTTCCTTTTGGAAGAGGTATAAGATCCCAAGTATCATTCACCATTAAGGAACGATATTCTTCATCCATAGCTGCATCCCAATCTGGATTTCCTAAAGCTTCTGCAAAGGTTTCTGGATGATAATTCTCGGAAACTTGAGCCAAAAGAGAAGAGGCTCAATGAAACTGAGAATGTGTTCGACATTGATCTCTAGGATCACCGGCAAGATCACCAGTTGCTTCACATGTTGAACGGACCCATCGAGAAAGCACTTGTGCTAGTGCAACTGGAGGAACATGAGTAGGCGGAGGTGGATTTTCATCCTCACTGTTATCATCATAAACTAGAGTTGGAAACCTATCAAGGAAGTTGGAAGAAGAAGAAGGCACAATTGCCGAATCAGGCTCGAAGGCCAAAGATGGCACAATCGCCGAGTTAGGCTCGTAGGCCAAGATATTTTCATCAAATTTAACATCTCTTCTAATGATTACATCATGAGAATGTGATTGAAGAAGTCTATAACCTTTTACATCTTCAGAATATCCAACAAATATGCACTTTTCACTTTTAGGCTGCAATGCTTTCCATTTTTCATCCGGAATGTGAGCCCATGCTTCACTACCAAACACACGGAAGTGACTTACATCTGGTTTAATTTTACTCCATGCTTCTTCCAGTGTGATACCTTGTAAAGATTTAGTGGGGGTGCGATTAATTATGTAATTTTCACAATTTATGGTTTTAGCCTAAAATTGAAGACTTAGTCCCTTAGATTGGATCATGCAATTAGCCATTTCTTTTAAAGTGCGGTTCTTCCATTCAGCTACACCATTTTTTTGTGGTGTATATGGAACAGTGTGTTGTTGTTGGATTCCTTATTCAGTGCAGAAAGTAGTGAACTTTTTGTTAACCTATTCTCCTCCATTGTCACATCTTAACTTAATAATTTGATGACCAGATTGTTTTTCAACAAGGGCCTTGTAGGCCAAGAACATGTTAAATACTTCGCTCTTAAGTTTTAGGAAATAAACCCAAGTGCGTTTGGTGTAATCATCAATGAAAGTTAAGAAATATTTGAAGCCAGAAAAGGAAGCAGATGGAAGAGGACCACACAAGTCACTATGCACAAGCTCCAAGGGAACCGAGGCGTTCCAAGAGGCATGTTTGTCAAAACTGTCCCGATGATGTTTTCCGAGTACACAACCGGAACATACACCATCCTTGCAAGATACCATCGGAAGACCTGTCACCATATTGTCTTTACATAGTTGTTGCAATGAGCGATAGTTTAAGTGACCAAATCGCTCATGCCAACGTTTGTTCAAGTTATCACTATGAACAACAAAAACTGAAGGAAAAGGTGATGACCCAAAGTTGTTAAATTTGTACAACCTAGTAATATCATCAACAATTCCGGTAGCTAGGACCTGTTGAGGATCTTTCAAGTCCTTGATTACAACTTGGTGAGGTGTAAACATCACAATTTTACCTTCATGAGAATGAGTGATTTGATAGACTGATAACAAATTGCAGGAAATTCTTGGAACACATAGTACATCACTAAAATGACCATTATCTACTGGAACTGTTCTAGCTCCTACAACACTTAGAGATCTATCATCACCAACACATATTTGTTTGGTGTTACATTCATGCATAGTAGAAAATATGTCTTGATCCTTAGCCATATGATAAGATGCTCCAGAATCAATGAGCCATTCATTTGAAGTAGATGCCTACCGTGGATTATCTGAAGACCCACTCAAGAAGATGCATTATAAGCACAAAATGCATGCCCATGAGAGATAGATTTTGAATGCGAATCTAGACTGATGTGGTGCTTCTTCATTGCTGCTTCCAAGGCTGCCATCTTTTAGAAACACTTAGATTCATCATGATTATCTTTCCCGCAATAGTTGCAATGACGTTCAGTCTTCTTTCCTTTTGGCTTGGATCCTTTGTCATTTTTTAAAAAAGGAGCTGATTGAGAGGGTTTGGGACCCTTGTTTGACTTATTATTGCAAAAATTTTGTTTCCTTGAAGGCTTGGACTTTTCTTTCTGTTGGGACAATAAGACTTTCCCAGATGTATCTGCATTGTTAATTATTCCAAGATGGATGAGCTTATCTTGCTCTCTAATTAAGGAATCACAAAAGGATTCAAGACTAGGCTCTTGATAGCTAGCTACATTCAAGCATTCTGTCATGGAGTAAAATGTAGATACAAAAATAGAATATGTAGGTCCAAGTTTGGAAAGAATATGATAAATGCATTGTTTGTCTTCCCTCTTAATTTTGTATTCTTCACATAGGAGTTTAAGAGTTTTGTACTTAGATAAATAATCTTGTATGCATGATAAATCACTTGGATTTAAAGAAATCAACTCATTTTCGAGTTGGTGACCTCGAATTTCATTGTGTTTACCAAACACAGATTCCAACTTATCCCAAGCAGCATCAGGTTCATCAATTCCATATATGTGGAATCACAAATCAGTAGAGATTGACATAACAATCAATCCACGAGCTTCATCACATCTATTTGCCCATTTGATTTTCTTATCATCATCAATGGGTTCTGTTTCTTTCCCTGAGGTAATTATGAAAAGTCCTCTACTTCGTAGAACATCCTCCATACGAGATTTTCACGAGAAATAGTTGGAACTGGTAAGTGGAATATCACAAGGGGTGGCCATATTTGTAAATTAATGGATGTAAAAGCAGAAACCAATAGTCTGGATGCGAAGAGCTCAAAAAAATAGGCGGTTTAAATAAAACGGCATTGAAAACTGACTCCGTATGATGAAGTTATGCTTGATCAAAAAAATGTTGAAGATGTCCCCAATAGTGACGTGGGAGATAGAGAATGACCAGCTAAAAAAAAGGACCCCCCTCTTCCCAAGATGAACCTTTGACAATCACTTTACAAGAAAGTTGCTTTAAGTGAATCACTTTTGTAAAGTAAGTGATTTTACTTTTACAATGATATTACTTTAAATAATGTAGCAATAAAAATGAACTTAAGTGACTCACTTTTTATTTTTATTTTTTATTGTTTAAGTGAGATGCACTTTTACAATAAGATAACTTGAAAATAGAAATTGCATGCACTTTTTCTTTTAAAAGTAACTTCCTAAGACTTGAACTCAAGACCTATTAAGGAATAAAGCAACTTTGAACCAAGTGAGCTAGATTAAAAGGTACGTAAAATATGGGAAGGAGGAAGGGGACTTTTTTTTTTTTTTTTTTTACTCTTCTTCCTCGGTTTTCGTGCTTGCCTTTTTTTCCTGCAAATCACACCATAAACCAAAACAAAAAAACTTTTCCACACTTGTGGGTTTAGATATTGTTAGCTTGCCCGGAAATTCTACGTTTTCTCTCTATTTCTGATTTGCCGAGATCGCACAAGGTGCACGGCAAAGAGCATACGCAGCCGGGAAAAACCCTTTCCCTTTTTGTTTCTGATTCGCCGAGATCGCACAAGGTGCATGAAAAATAGCATACACAGACAGGGAAAGCAACAATCCGAAACTAAAAGAATCTAATAATAAAAACTGATAAAATATGAGATATTTTTTTTTAAAATAGAAATAAAAAATGTCACTGTAACATTATACCTTCAGATCTGATGAAATACGCGTTTCTGAAGTAATTGGGAACCATTTTTTATCAAACGAAAACTATTTACCAATGGAAATGGCACTCCGGACGCAATGGAACACCTCCCACAGCCCAGAAATGCACATAAATACTAGAACTAGAAACCCTTTCAAGTTTCAGCAACAACAACTCAAGATCTAGATCATAACCGGAAGCATCTCTTCATAAAAGCTCTGATACCATGTTCGGGTACACAGGGTACTCCCAAAAAACCGAACACCTAGAGAAACCACTTCATATAAACATATCACAGATCGATACACTGATGTTTTGACGTGGTTGAAACCCTCAAGAGAGAAACACTCCATGGCCCCGACCAAATAGCTTCTACGAAGCAATTTATTATGCAAATAAAGAAAGTTACAAGTGAGCTTCTCATAACCGATCAACTAAACAATGACCCTCCATGCTCTTTAAATAGAGATCATGGACCAATCGGGTGTTAAGCCATGGATCAAGGTTAGGTATGATCTAAGAGAAGTTGAGCCGTCGGATCACAACATATCGTGACCGTCGGATTAAATATTTACAAATGCATACTAAAGAAACACACTTTTTCTAACGGATATATTACACAAGTTGATCTTAACTAACTCCTAAGTGTCTAAATATCCTAACACAGGGATTGTGGCAACTCAAGGTCACAGGGTTTTTTATGAGCGACAAAAATTTCGTGTAACCGATTGCCACCCCAAGTGCGAATCTAGAGAAAAAGGATAGGTGATGTACTTTGATGTGACTGTTGGAAAGAAGAACCATCGGTCGGAAAATTGTCAGCAATCATCAAGGACTTTGCAATACACGTTTTGACATCTTTGAATATTTCAATGACTCAAAGCATGGATGCCGACCAATACATTGCAGATCCATACTGGTACTAACTAAGGATATGGCCACCAAAAATACAATGTGGATCCATACCTAAATGACTTAACACAATCATGGCTACTAAGATACAAGTGTAGATCCATGATGATATAATAACACAGACACGACCAATACAAGAGTGGATATGTATGAAAGTACATTAGTGAGGCCACCGACATGATTTTCATGTGGAAACCTACTAAAAAAATATCCATCACAACCTAGGTAAATAGATAATGAGAATCCCCAGGGTTTTCTACCTAATTCTGAAGCGATACGAATCTAACCATGTGATTACAAGGTGTTGAAGTCGAACATGGTAGAAACCACTTGATTACCAGTTAATGATGTGAATCGATAACAAGTGCGAGGGAAATCACTGATGATGACAATGATCCCCAAGGTATCTTAGTACATTTTAACGAATGCGAATAAATGAATTGGAGTTGAATATTCAAGGAATCATTCAATCAGAGGTCAATGATGTAAACCTACTATTGAAAGTGAGAAAAATTTCCATTGAGGCATGTAGGATTCAAGGTACTTAGTGGTATCTAAATCTAATCCGTGGATAATGTGTTGGTGTCGACAAGGATAGATTCGTTGAAGGAGGGTCATAATGTATCCCACATCATCAACACGAAACTGATATACAAAGATGATTTTGGACGACAGATCAAAAGGAGCATGGAATGACACAAGACGTATGGACAAGTGATGTTGAGAGACTGCTTAAGGGATGAATAACATGATAGATAGCTTGTTGACTGCAAAGTTAGATTCAAATAGAGGACTCCCCTTGAACATTTTATGACATGACAAATGACCTGGAAGCATTGAATTGGTGAGATAGAAATCAAGACATAATGCAACATGAATGGATCATTCTTCGGATGAGCCAAAGGATTAAAGAGACTCATAAACTTGACACGAATCAAAGACAAGCTAATTACCCAAATATTTAGATGAAATACAAACAAGTGCCATGTTCAAGGGCGACGATAAGATGCCATAAATCTAGATACATATGAATTTCCCTTCCCTTATTCCCCATCATGATTGACGAGTATCTCTTTGTTTATTAACGAGCTTGATGAGGATAACAGATGCTTGATATAGCTCATCCTTCATACAAGTCACATGTTTTACAAACCTAAGAAAGGAGGGGTCCAGTCCCAAAAAGGGTTCTTCAACATTTAATTTTATGAGTCCGAAGAAGGTAAACTCGGTGACATTTCACGTTTAGGGAGTCTGAAACAACCAAAAGAAGACTCCCAGGTGAAATTTTTCGTAAAATTAGGCCCCCGGCCCGAAAAATTATAAAATAATGCCAAGAAGAACTCTACTAGTCAATGGTTGACTAAGGTATTCCTTTTTCATAAATAGTCTACACGGTCCGAAAAATGGGTAAAATATCACCAGATAGACGACTTTTCAAACCCTTTTACAAAAGTGAAAGAGTCAAGTGCATTTGGAAATCTTTTATTATTTTAAGAGTTTGAAAAGAGCTTAAAGACAACTCTAAAAGTGTTCTCAAGCATGAAAGATAGTTTGGACCATAACTTCATCATTACGTATGACTTGTAATCTCAAAACAAGTGTGAGAATCCATAATAACAAATAAGAAAAGGGTTTTTAGTAAAAAACAATAAAATATTATGAGGTAAAAATAATAAAATATTGCCTTTCAAGTCAATAAATAGAGGTGAAAAGGACTCATTTTACCATTGCATTCTTACCAAAGAGAGTAAGATCCATTTGAGGTAGAACTTGTGTTGGAGATTCCGGGCATTCCAGGCAACATATTTTCATCTTGTTAGCTCCAGGTAACTACACTTGCCCTCCATTTCATTTTCTTGGTCGAATCACTACAAATTTGTGTTGTTTTTAAATGTATTTGGGTCGATTTTTTAAGTAAAAATGCACCCTTGGATCAACGCGGCTTCCCCTTTCGAGGAGCTTGTCGATCGGGGTCGAAGAGGCTCCCGAAAGGTCAAGGCACGTCGATGACATGCTGTAGGTAAAGGTAGGGCACATCGATCGCAGAGCACAGCCCAAACAATAAATAGAGCAAATGTTTTGGGGTTTTCTTCATATGAATGGTTTCTAATGGCCCCATTATTGGTTTTGTAGGTCTCAATCAAGAAAATGTTGGAGTGGAGAGAGAGATCACGATTTGGAAGATCTAGAAGGGTTAAATGATGTTAACACTATGTTGGCCCTCCAAGAGTGTGGACTCAAGAAATTTTTCCTCACTCCAAGCATGGGAGCTCAAATCCCTTTGTTGGAAGATTTTGTGGGAATGTGGGATCTTTTTTACCTTCATTTTCAAATAGGGGCCCATATCCTCACATTGGAAGTAGTTGACATTTACTTCTTGACTGGGCTCTCAAGAAGAGGGGCTCGTGCATCTTTAACTAGGCATAGTGGGGGTGAAGAGGATGTTAATATGCTCATTTATCAATATTGTGATCATAGTACTAGAAAGGTTAGCGGGAAGATCTCGATAAAAAGAGTATGTAATTTTCCATTGAGGACCATTCTCTACATTGTGGTGCGAGTAGCGGAGACCAAGTCCCATCATCAACAAACTAGATCCTATATTCTATGTTCCATAGAGTGCATACAAACCACCATATTCAACTGGTGTGAGAGTCTATTGAACATCATGAAACATCAGCTGACCAATTGTCGCTTGGGTAAAACCAAACACTTTGCTTATGGGTTCGTCTTGGTATATTTTTTCATGGAGCGGGTTCCTCACTTCCACCACCAACATATAGAGAGAGCTAGCTCGGATCCATGGGAGCCACACATGAGGATATGGGTTGAGTTGTTCGGCTGTCATGGTGGTCCAATCCATAGTTATGGGCCATCTTTCTTCCGATGGGTGTGTAGACATCTACTCTTGGTAGAGGATTACACATATGCAAGCATGGATTTCTGAGGAGATCCTGACTTGGCGCTACCAGAGGGGTATTCTTGTGGCGACATAGGTGAGAAAGGATGTTCACGATTTTTAATTTTTTATGTCTTTTTAAATATATAATTTGTTTTGGTGTACTAAGACTTTTTATGTTTCACTATGCAGATGTCGGTCCAGAGAGGCCACCTGGGGCTTCCTCTATCCAACGACGAGGAGAAGGAAGTTCCATTTCTGCTCATGAATGAGAGGCGAGAGAAGTGCTTGTGGAGACAAAAGAGAACCTAGAAAGGTTGACTACTGATATCCCATATATGTCACTAGACAATCTACCACGGCGTTATCAGCGCCACACAGTGGGAGTTTCTGCGAGTATCAAACATCTGCTCTATCGGGTAGCTCAGGCCATGATATGTTATCACGAGCATCATGATTAGCATTATCATCTATGTGTAGTGATTCCTGAAAGCCGTAATCTTCATAATTTTGTGGGAATGATGTACTGAAAGGTATGAGGTTCATATTTTGTGTAAGTACTTTTTGTGAAACTCTTATCACACTTAATATAAAAAAAATTTCTAGCGATTTTATATACAATGTGTCTATGGTGAATATGGATCTCATATGAACATGTTATGCTTGCTATATACATTCATTAAATAAATGTTTAAGAATGCGAGATATACCAATTTATAATAAAATTGGCTAATGAATCAGGAACCGTATTCATGTGTCTCGGGATGTGTTGGTATTGAACGAATTCAAACGATCTCTTCAAGAGACGTACTCGTCAAAAAATATGGAGTAGTGTAGGGTTGCAAACACTATAGACTCGGTTCAAGTGGGATACCACAAGCTGAGAATCTAGATAGATAGTAATGTGGTTTACACCATGGGAATAGGAATCCATTAATAATCCAATCATTGTGTGATACTCGGCGGTATTATTTGTTGTAGGACCTAGACAAACTCCTCTTGAGCTTATAAGTTCATTGGTAGGGTAATAGAGTACCCAAGCTACCGAAGCAATGTTTCGAGTATGCCCGCTAGCACCGTCTGCGAATCCAGAATGGGTTGTCATCTGCACATTCAAGAAGCACATGGAATAAGTAGTCATGATGGGTATGAGACCCTAAACTATGAAAGGAAAGGAAAATTCACACCATATTAAATACACATTATATACAAAATGTACAAGGCACTTATGCAGGATTACCCCAAGCATAGTACCTTTTAAGGAAGAACCCATTTCTAGGCTCTCCCAAAGGTATCCCGTCATAATCGACTAACTCATAGGTCCCTTTTTCTAAAACATGCTTCATGCTTAGGGTCCATGCCACATGGAATCGAACTTACCTTCCCCCAGTTTATCGTGCTTTTGATCGTATGTCAAGACTAAATAACCCTCATTTAAGATGAGACGTTCAATGGAATTATCGTACTGGGCTTTGATGCCCTTCTTATGTGCTTTGTTAGCAAGAGCAGCATCACGATGGGTTTCGTCAATTTTGGCTAAGTATAGAAATCATTCTTCCTCAGTCATAATGTTTGGAAAGAGTTCAATTGCTAGTTTTAGGTACAAGATCTCACACTCTATAGGTAGCATTGCTTCCAGACCATACACCAATTGAAAGGGTGTGAATCTGGTAGCAATTTTTATGGAGGTTCTGTATGCCCAAAGGGATGAAAAGAGCATTAAGTACCAATTTGATCTGTGAGCCCCTACCATGCGTTGAATCATGGTTTTTAAGACCTTGTTAATGGTCTCTACTTGATCGTTCTCTTGAGGATAGTAGGGGGCTGAGTTTTCATGGTGAAAACCCAACTTGGCGCTCAATTCAATTACCATTTGGTTCTTGAAATGTGAGCCATGGTTAATGAAAATGGATTGTGGAACCCCAAATCTAGTGATAACATGATTAAACATGAAGAGTGCGACAATTTTTCCATCTTATTTGTATGTAGGCATGGCCTCAACCCATTTTGTGAAGTAATATATAGCTACAATAGCATAACCATATCCCCCGGTCGAGGTAGGATTACAGTGTATAAAATCAATGCTCCATTTTGGAAAGGGGCCGACGACAATAACTGGGTGTAAAGGGGCAGGATGAGTGTGCTTCTTAGAACGAAAAAAATGGCAGGGAGGACACTTCTTAATGGATTCCATGCAATCTTTAAAAATTGATGGCTAGAATGATCCAACGCATAAGATTTTCTAGGTTGTAGCCATCCCAGAGAGGTGACCACCACATGCCCCATAGTAGCAGTCATTTAGAACATGCTCAACTTCATCATGAGTTAAACATAATCGTAGGATTGAATCAATACTGCGATGATAGAGGGTGTCACCGATGATTGGATAATTTTTTGCATGGTGGCAAATACGATGACGTTCATCACAGAATAATTGAGGCCTAAATCAATGGGTTTGGAGATATAAGGTAATATCTCCGTACCATGGGTTAGAAGTACTGATCAGGAACAATGAATCATCGGGAATAGAGTCAATGGGCATAGTTTCTTGATCAATATGGGGAAGATCACAGATAAGATCTGCAATACTAAAGATTTCTTTGATTTTTCCTTTTCGAATTTTAGATCGAATTCTTGAAGAATTACGATCCACCACGAGTATTTACCTCCTAGTACTTGACGAGTTAAGATGTGGTACATGGGGTTTGAATCCACGGGGGCTTCACTGGCAAGGCAATATCATATCACGTCCATTCATATTGGGGGTTTGAATACTCCTAAAAACCTCAAAAATATATTTCCTCGTATCAAGGGGTCAAGGGGAGTTTTTAATTTGACATAGTAATATAAATATTGGGGATTATTTTATTTGGGTGGGCCGAGGAATAACATTCAAATCATGGGATGGATTCATATATATAACTTCTTCTTCATATATTTGGAGGCCACCCAGAGAGACCTGTTGTAATGACTCTCATACTCTAAACCAACAAACTCATCAATATATATATATATATATATATATATATATATATAAAGAAGATTGTTCCTAGTTGAAAAATTCACTACATGTGTTTTTTGATGTTCAACACTTACATGTATATATACATATATATTGCGATTAATTTTTCTCTTTGGACCAAATATCCAAAATGGTCTCTTAGCTTGATTAAAAAGGGTCCATAGTATGTTAAAGTATGATTTCCAATCCATCAAACTTATAAAAAGAACAAATGGTCATGCTTAAAATTTTTATTAAAGCTTCTAACATTTCTTGTTGATGGCTTAACATGTTTCAGCTTGTTCCTATTTCATAGAATTACTCCAAAATTTATGCTTTTAGAGCTCAATTACTAAATCAAGGATGTGGTATATTATATATCTCAATGGGGTGACCCTTTGAGTTTTCCCCATTTCTTGTAGGTCATACATGGGTGTTATGCAACTCTAGGTCGAGCAGGTGTTGACCCCGGAGTGTTGTTTTCCCATTTCACTACATATTAAAGTGGACTAAGGAGAGGGAAGCATAAATTCACTACTACACTATGTCTTGACATATTACATAGACATTTAAAGCACTAGCAATCTATGGGGATTGTATCTTTCTATATGTTGACAGTTGGCCACTCGTATAGTGAACAGTGAGGGTTTCATACCCCTTACAACTAGAAGGTCGATCTCACTTGGTGTTGGTGAAGGTTCTGGATTTTTCTTGGCCCTTTTGTGTTTGGCGAGAATTTAAGGAAGATGGGCTCAACTCTTCAGGCCTTGCATTTTCAAGGGAGGGAGATTGAAACAGAGTTGGAAGTTACTATGTGTTAGAATAATCTTTCCTCTTCCCAGTTAGTTCATTAGGTAAACGATCCGAGAGGAGAGACATTAGTAGGGTTCAAGTGAAAACAAAGGATGTAAAACTAGATAAGAATCAACATATGAAAGAATGTAAAACTATCTAAGCTAATATATGTTAACATATGTTAACCTTGTAAGTCCTCTTGTATTAACATGTTAAGATCCACTTAATTGAAACTATAATTGGTTTGAAGAGGGGCATATAAACACTTAGTTGTTTCGCATTTATGGCAATTTTAAAAAATGTTTAAATACAATTTGGTTAATTGGTCTTTCTGATGGGTCAAAATAAAAATAATTTGAAGATATTGTAAAAGTTAACAAGGTTCATTTTCAAGATATTTTCAATGATCCAAAATCTCCAAACATAGAAGAATTATGAAGGTGACAAGGATTTTCCTTAGAAGTTTTGAACAAGGGATGAATGAGAGCATAAAGATATAGTTTACCATGGAGAAACCATCCACCCTTAAAAAGATAGGTAATTTATGATTTCACACAAGTTCTATTATAAGGTCAACCAAATATCCTAATCTCCAACATGATTTAGGAATCGTATGCATTCTTTAGTAAATAATGATTTAATTTATAAGAAATTTGTAGAAAATCTTATCACCTTTAAAGGAAAACCTCTAAGTTTAGTCTTATTGGCTCTCTTCTATCTTGAATCATCATATCTAAGGTTTTGTTGTGCAAAAGTTTTCCATTTGAAGGAATTTGATTGAGATAAAATATGAGGGCATAGTAGAGCATGTAAGTCTTCAACAAAGGCATTTATGTGTGGTCCTCTAGTGCTCTATGAGACATAAACTTGCCATAAATGTGTATCATATATAGAGCATGTAAGTCTTCAACAAAGGAATTTATGTGTGGTCCTCTAGTGCTCTACGAGACATAAACTTGCCATAAATGTTTATCATATATATCGATACCAGACATACACTTGCAACGCTTCATGTTCTTCTATAAACAATAACTTTTAAATTATATAAATGAGCTTAAATCCCTAACCCTCATAAAAGGAAATGTAAATACAATATAATATAACTCATCTTCTAAGAAGAGTGCTTGATAAGTCTAACCTAAAGTATGCATGTCTTTGTCATATAATCAACCTTATGTCTTATATAACATGGTTTAATGATTTTTTTTACATGCCTGCGTAGGTATGTAGCAATTGCTATTGAGCCAAACTAGCTTGACTTTTAAATAATTTAAAATATTTCAATGAGGTTTTTTATACCCACTTGAGTGAGATATATAGCAATCGCTATTAAGCCAAACTAGCTTGACTTTGAAATAATTTAAAATATTTATAGTTTGTAATGTTTGTGTAAAATATATAAATTAATTTTTATTTTTTGAAAGTTTATATTTTTTTTAATTATATTAAAATCTAAATTTCTAATTTATTATTGATTGATTCATTTGATTTGATTATTATTATTTACTTATAAAAATCATTGTTAGAAATTAAAAAAAATAAAAATATTAATAACTTTAAAAATTTGGATCCGCCATCCATATAGTCATTTATTTTGCATTTAAGATGAAGTAGACTGATGTACTCATCACTCTCTTGGTGCATTAAGCATCGATCTCGTCTTCATTGCTGCATTTAAACAATTGTAAGAAATTAAAAAAAAAATAGTAATAACTTAAAAAATGGGTGGATCTGTCATCTGTAAAGTCCTTTAATTAAAATTTAACATGAAGTATACTGATGTACTCATGTTCATTGAGCATCGGTCTCGTCTTTCACGCTTGATTCTCTGTTCAAAAATTAACAATAGGCCACGTGTGTCATATATTAAATACAACATTCTAGGTAGTGTGCTTACGTTATGTGAATATTTATGTTTGGGGGTTGGTAACTTGATTTCTGCATTTAGTGTCGTGTAGGAGCTGCTAAACCATCACTTCGATTACTTCGGGATTTGAGACCATGCTTTTCGGTGCTTTTCCTGTCTGGACTGGTCTTTATCTAGATTTCTCGAGTGGAATTTATTGTTCTGAACTGAACATAGTCTTCAATTCTCTCTGTTAGTGTTCTGGGCACTACTGGTTTTTTTAATGCATCTACCACAAAGATTCAGTAGAGACAATGTTAAGGTAATATATATATATATATATATATATATATATTCTTCATTTCTTTTGTGTTGAATAGGAATGGTTGGCTTCAATAACCATGGCTAACTGATAACTGATATCAAATTGAACTCCGTTCAGAAGGTGAATAGTGCGACTAGGCAAATCAAGCGTTGTTTGAAGCCACAAGAGAGCACTTCAAAAAATTCAGGTATTTCTCACAACATTCCATGTAAAATTATTTGTACTTATTATTCTACTCGGTAAGATTTCCTGAAATATTTATGGGTAAGAAAATTACAGAATGCCCACTATTTTTTCTTGAATGACTAGTAATTAATATATGTGCGTGGGTAAGAAAATGACAAAATGCCCGCTATTTTTTCTTCAAATATGTGCAATTGGTGCAGGTGGATTGTATGCTTACTCAATTTCCTTACTCATTACTTTGGCATTTGTTGTTGTAGGCGTCACATTTTTGTTTTCTAGATATTCTTATAGGGGTCATGTTGTTACATATTGATATCCATCCCGGCATACCATTGGCCTAGAGTCTGGGTGGGGTATCTGGAAATAAAAGTGCCACCAGGGAGAGAGAACGGTGTGAGAGATATTATATATAGAGCCATGTCCAACATCATTGCAATGCACAACATGATAAGGGACACTCTGCCTAGCAAACACATTATATAAGCAGAGCCCGACCATACCAAGAATGAGAGGCAACATCCCCTTGCTCGGTCTGAGGAAAGGCAGGGAAGGGAAAGGTAGGAACATAGCATTGCGTTTCATAGCCAATCCGATTTCATGAGCCATAACTAGCCCATTAACAAAGTGAAATTTTCTTGGTTCAGTAGATTAAGGAGGGGATGGCACCCCAAAGTCTATAAAAAACTACAAGGTTTAACATTTTACATCCATTTTGAATTGCAAAAAATCAGGTTTTCTCTACATAACAATACCACTGTAAATGAAAATTGAGTATCCACGCCCCACTTTGGCTGGAATTGGGGGAAATGCATCCTTGAGCCGAGTGGAGGTCTCCCTAGGAAACACTGCCATCTACACCCGTAGGTTCTATGCTAAGTTCTTGATGAAGGAGCATCAACCCCCCTCCAAAATCATTATCGAGATTAAAGTGAACCTGGTTCCTCATGTGTTTGACCACGTGGGCATCTAAAAGATTAAGATTTCTTTCAAAATTTTCCATGTAATCAAAACCGAAGTTGTATTTTGGTGATGTTGTTGCATAGATTTAGGATGTAGTTTTAATAGCTTGTGTTGAACTGCCTTAGATAGAGAGTCGATTAAATGCTTTTGTTGAGGGTATAAATAAATGGTGCAAGTATGATGTAAGTGTGTGGAGAGGAGTTAGACAAATAGAGGAGTCTGAGAGAAGGGCCAAGTGTGGCCAAAAGGGTCAGCAAGGGGTCGATGTATTGTAAATCAGGCCAAGAACAGAGTGTTCTCTATCAAGTATTTGTACAGGATTTCATTGATAGAAATGGTTGTGCATTATTGTGTGAATTGAAATCCATTCCTTTGGTGTTAATGCTCCTCTACAAATTCTATATGGTATATTGAGCTCTTGCAATTGCAATCCAGATCAAAATGTTTCAAAGGGTTTATGCGAGTTCCAGAGTTCAATTGGATTAGATATGGAGTTCTTGTCAGTTTCCAAAAAGGAAATCCCAAAATTGTTGTCAAATCTGAGCCTCTTAGAGACTAGTAGAAGTGCGCTAGTAGTAAAGTGCACAGTCAAATCTTTAATGTAATGAGTGAGATGGACTCTATGTGAAGAGTTGGATAGTCAGTTGAAAATATCATAACAACAGGTGATTGAGAGGATGATGGAATTGTGGTTAGTTGGTTTTATGGTTCATTCACTTTTTATGGCTCTAGAATCAGGATTTTATGGGTATCCAATGATTAGTCAATTTAATTGCGGGGATTTTCTTAGTGTGGTTGTGTTACAGGGGTATAGATTTACCCATATCTATTTGTGTTTTAGGTTTTTAAGAATTGAGGAAAACCATTGTGGGTCATGGCTAGATTTTAAGAAATGGCTATCCAAATCTTAGAATTGAGCTCAGGAGCTTAGAATGGCTGATGTGTTTGGTCCTATTACTAAGTTTATGTTGCAAAGGTTAGTAAGATATTAAATTACGTGCATTTTGCAACTTGTAAATCTCCAATCTGGAGGAGTATCTAAAATGACATATCCTCTGAGTAACTATCCTTAAAATATTTACCATCTTTTAAAATTGTCCTGCTCGTGAGAAATTCTATACAATGTTAAAAAATTTGGTTCTTCAAAGCTGGATGGTAGGAACTCATACTCGCAACGACTTGGAAAATACTATAGAGAAGAAATTGTTCAAAATGAGGGGTTAATTTCCTTCTTGAGTCAAAATGATGGTCTTTTATCTTTTTGGCATTTATACTTGATGTAGACCAGTATTCCCATGAATCAATTTGTCTATGGGCTGGACTTGCTGGGTATTGAATAACCCGCAAGTTACACGTGGGTCAGGATCTGACCTACAAAGTCACCTTTTGGATTCACTTAAATGGATATTTGGACATGTTGTCTTGGGATTGAGCTAACTCATCTTGACAATATTTCCAATTAGATTTGGACTATGGAGTACTTCAAAGACTTGATGTTTAATAACTAGGATCCCAGGATGTCAAAGGGATAATTAATTCCAAAATTTTCAGCACATAAGTATCAGCTGAAATTTTTAGCACATAAGTAAAGTATCCGATGGTCAATAATCTTCTTCTTATTATTGAGGAGGTAACAACTTTTGATCAATGACCAGCTTCCATATTCTTTAAGCGGTTTAAGACATTTTCCTTTCTATTTTGTTATTTAATTTTATAAAAGTTCTCTTTAGTTTTCCTTGAAATAGCTAGTTTCTTTTACTATTAGCAATCGTTGTTGCATAATGGATTGGAAGGAATGTCTGAAGGGTGCACCCAAACAAGTCGAAATATTGTTTCCAAATGTCGACTGAGCAATTTTTTAAACTCCAAACCTTCGTTCGAGTGGTTTATTATTGTTATATGTCTACTTCCAGAAATCCAACCTCATAATATAAATTCTTATATAATAAAAGGTTTACAATAAGAATGTGACATTGAAAAAAAATTAAACAAAATTGTCATTGAAAAAACATTTTTACACATATGCATACTAAAATCCAAAAGTCGAACTTTCACGAAATAGTGAACTAAAATTGATGGTGAAATTAATGAGCTGAAACACCATATAAAACAGTGTATTATTAAAACATAATTTGAAGATTCAAAAGTGGTGCTAAACGACACCACGAAGATAATTGTTGAGCATCGTTGTCCATGTCATGTTCACGGCCATGCAAAATTGCACTTATGGATATCGTTATTCGGTGTTCTTCTCATATCGTCCATCATTAGCCTTATATTTCCATTTTTGGCTATCCCTACACCTTATCTTTTCTTTTTGGGTTGGATGTCGTGGTTGAACTCTTATCAACAAAAAGACAAAGAAGTTGTGAGAATTTTTTGTTAAATTAACAGCTCGTAACACTGAAAAATATAAATAATTTCCCATCAATAGATGTTGACCTACTATAAACATTCCAGGAAATATAATCTATTGTTGGCCGGGAATTTGATGTTTCTCCATCCAACGACTGCCAATGAGGAGGAAAAATGTGGAAATCTTTGGAAAAAAATGAAATATGATAAGATGGTCAGATTCGCTAAGACCGATATTGGCAGAAAAAAAATATTCCATCTTTGTATGCAATGAAGACTCCATGTGATGGCGGGTTTCTACTTTTAGAAATAAAAATACTCATATGATATTAAAGTCATATGATTTTTTTAACTCTATATAAAATTAAATATTGATATACGTTATCATTTGTGTCAATTTCATTTTTTTTATATGTTTCTTTCCCGTGTCTATGCTCACTGAATTTGGTATCATGTAAATTATAATAATGAATGAGATATATTATTTAATAATTATAAGAAATATAAGTTGGATTACTATATTTTATAAATTTATATGTGCATGCCTCTCACTAGGTGTAGATAATTTATTTTCTTTATAATATTTAAAATGGTTTTTTCATATACAAAGAATGATGTGGAATCACTTCAATAATAATTATATATAAGAGGGAAACAACACAGTGTAATAATGTATGAAAATTAATTTGGGAACACATTTACTTTTTCTTATATTAATGAATGAGATATATTATTTAATAAATTATATTAATGAATGAGATATATTATTTAATAATTATAAGAAACATAAGTTGGATTTCTATATGTTTGTAGTATGAGGTATCTTTATGATAAATAAATAATAAAATGTTTATTAACGAAGTAAAGAACTTTTTTAGTAATATTTTTTCACATATTATTTATTTTAAATGGTAGTTTTAATAAAGATACTTCCGAGACATCAATTGAAAATGTCAACTAAATGTCACTTTGCACTAACTATATAATTTTAAAAATACACTAGAGAAAGAAAGTATATAATGATTGTTTGGAGTATTAATAGTTAAAGGATAAAAATGTCCCATATTGGACATTAAATAAATTATAATAAAAATAACTTATGGTTCACTAATTTTGAAGTTAATTTTAGCATATATAGAGTAATAACTTGATTAAATTTCTTATTAAGTTTAATATAAAGATTTGTTAATAGGCATGTTAGTAAAATTGTGAAATTTTTCCAAAAGCAATAATACTGTAATTATGATATTAATGTATTATATTCACAAATTAAAAGATAATATGTGAAATGAAATGGATCAACTTGAATTGATTTGAAGTTGATAAGTGGAGTGGTTGCCAACAATGAAGTCGCTTCAATGATCAACAAGTCTACTTGTTGATCTCTCTAGCAAGTCTATTTGGCATCTATACTCTATGATAGAACAATGGAACATTTGGTAAGTTAGTTTTAGATAATATTTTTCCATCTCAAAAACCTCATTGTGGAAATGGTAGTATTCTTACAAAAAGTAAAGTTGATGCTTTCAAACAAAGTAGGGTTACCCTCCACTGTAATTTCTTATTCCTTTTGTGGTTCAAATCCCTGGGATATATTCTGGACTTCAATGTTCCTTACCCTTTGAAATGACAAGCACAAGCTAACTACGAAAGTGCTTAGATATGATCTTCGGGCCTCTCACCGCTAATATTTATTCATAGAATTACTGTAGGACGGATGGAAATACCCTAGGACTCACATCAATTTTCCATCCAAGACATTATTTGACACCCCAATGGAAAAAAACTAATAAGGGGGTAACAAACTCTACAATGAAGAAGTGGTAACCACTCAACCTCTATGCTTGATGCAGACAAGAAATGCCAAAGTTGTGTATCTTTAACCATCAAACCAAATCGCGAGTTTTACAAAAATGTCGATTATCTTGGAGTTAGTTATTTAAAGAGTCAATTAAAGAATCATTTTGGTGGTGATGGTAGAAGACTTGATTATCAATTTCCATATCCCCATTAACAAATTAATTCATTCTTCTATATGTATTGCTATTATCTCTTTAATCCTTTGCAGTAACCCCTTGGTTCTCCTTTCTTTGGTAACCATATCTAAATTATCTTTAGGTTGTTCATATAATGTCTTTATGGCCAATGTTTGAGTAAATAAAGTTTTATGAATCAATGTCTAGATTCTATTACTACTATATTATTTTTCAATTTGATGTTTTCCTCTAATTAATAATGGACATAATATTTAAGCATGCCCCACGTGGCATCATGTAATGCAATTCGATGCGTTATGGATAATAAGTTGCATAGGTAACATTATACCTTTTTTTGTTCTATACGAGGCCAATTTCCAAAGTGTGTTGGTTTATTTTCTAGATAGAAGTCACATTGTAGCCTATGAAACTGTTCAGTATGTTTGAATATGCATTTGGTTCCTCGTCAACTCCAAAGTTAAGAGATGTAGCTAATAGAGAGTTCTAGAGTTGAACAATTATATTGTATTTTTTGTATTCATTCGTCTCAATATTGTATTGGAACCACATTGAAACTGACATGAACATAGGTGAAAATCTAGTGAAAATCTAAATCCTTGTTTACATACTTTATGTGTTATCGGTATCGTGAAATGGTATCATATAAGTTTCACCATCTGTGTATATTTATATCTATTGCATGCTTGAAACTTAATAATGGATATTTTTCCCTCTCTCGTAAAGACAAAAAAAACTAGATATATTAACCCAAGAAAAGGTAACTAAATGTTGTTAATTACCTTGATTCCAAGAATAAATGTAGAGGAAGTAGAGGCAATTCATTGAATATTGTGAATGACCCCAATCCAAGATATGCACATGATCATATGGTGTTATTGGAAAGTAAGAGGAAGTTTTATATGTTCATTTGGGTTCAAACATCAATGATGTTTGTTTTGATAGGAAGGTAGGGAAGTCCATCCACGAAAGGGTTTACATTCTGTATTTTATGGAGTTTAATTTATTAAGCTCATAGAGAACATGAGCTCTCTATGGATATATTTGTATTTACATGATATAAAATTGGTAGATTGGTAGGTTGTGGTTTGAAACATATGCAATTCTCATCTTTTCTAAGCATTGCACTGACTATTAGACTATTAGTCTTTTACATTCTTTGTTGCATTGATCTCTTGACGGGTTTCCTTTTACTCATTTTACCTTCCCCGTTACTATTTCATTGGGTCTTACACTATCCAATGCTACAAATTGATCAGTCAACCCTGCAATCCCGTTGGGATCGTTATTAGCATTATAATACTATTTTCTTTAGCATCTTGTTTGCTTATATTAAGATGCATTAAGGCTCTTGTTTGTTACACATTGATAATATGATATAAAGGGGATATTAAAAATGGGTTGATAAAAATGGATACCTACAATATATGGTGAAAATAGGGGTTTTCTTAATTGGAAAGGTATATTGGGAGGGGGGTTCAACAATACAATTTTAGGAGGCATTTTCCAATATTTAGTGAAATTAGGGATATTCTTTAATATCCTGTGAACGATCGTGCTATGTAACAAGTTCAGTGAGTGAAGCCCCCGTGTTTGAATCAATGATGATAGTAGTTGTATGTAGTATATTGTAATGACAAGAACTTCTAGATGGCTATGACAGCTTCCAGATCCAACTTATCAATATGTGAGTAGCGGGTTTCAGATTCCACTAGACTCTTACTAAGGTTATAAATCACATGTTCTTTCCCGTTGTTATCTTCCTTCACTAAAACGACATCGATAGTAGATGTAGAGGCAACAAGATAAAGTATGTAAACCTTGGTATAATCAGGAAGTTGTAAAATATGTGCATGTGTAATGGCGTGTTTTAGATTTTCAAATGCATTTTGCACGTAGTCATGCCAAACAAAAGGAACTCCCTTTTTCAACAAGCACATATAACCTTGTGTCTTCGTCGTTAAATTACACATGAAATGACACAAGTAGTTTTCCTTCCCCTGCAAACTTTGAAGTTCAATGATATGTGTAGGTGAGGGAAGGGATAGAATAGACTCTACCTTCATGGGATTGATATGAATCCCGTATTTGGAGAAAATGAAGCTAAGAAGTCGTTAAGACTCAATGCAGAATATGCACTTGTGAGGATTTAGGTGGATGTTATAGCATTGACATTTTAGGAAGACAACCGTCAGATGATCGATGTGAAACTCACGATGACTTGAATGAGCTTGCAAATCATTGAGGTAAGGATCCACGAAATCCTTAACGTCATGAAAGGAGTATGGCATAACCCACTGGAATGTGGCACCACCATTTTTAAGGCCAAAAGGTAATTTGCGGTATGCAAATGTACCCCATGGGAAGATGAACACAATATTGTGCTGGTATGCTAAGTGGATCTCAATCTCATTATAGCCGGAGAAGCCATCCATAAATGAAAAGATGAAAATCGCGACACAGTTGTCGATGACCTAGTCGATGAATGGGGTAGGTTAATTCTCTTTGGGAAAAGCCTTATTTAGATCCCTGTAATCGACACATACTCTGATAGTTCCTTGTTTTTTCCTAACAAGAACATTATTGGAGACCCAATCTGTCAAGGGGACATGATAAATGAAACCAGCTTTCAAGAGATTTTTGACTTTTGCTTTTATAGCTGCAGTCTTTTGAGGGTGTACAGGACAGAGTTTTTTTCGGACAGGCTTAGCATCAAGATAAGTTTTGATCTCATTTACAACGATAGTAGGATCAATTCTGGTTATTTCCTCATAGATCCATGTGAATACGTTGCATAACTATTTGAATAAGGCCATATAAACTATGATTTATTTAGAAGAGAAATTTTTTCCAATATGAATGTGTTCCACGACACCAGGTTTCACCGAGATATCAATAGCCATGGTAGGAATAATGTTGGCCAAATTCCCCTTAGTTACCATATCCTTTGTGAGAATAGGGGGTTGAGGATTTGGAAAAATATCTGTTGAAATGATAGAATCAATATTATTCTCCACCGTGTCTAAAGGTGGGAGGAAGGACGAACGATGGTGATGATTCTCCTAGGGAAGCTCATCCAAGCTCATAATATCCACAATGGATTTGTTGGAGGGAAATGTCTAGTAGACATAATCCAGTGATGGCGAGGACAAGTTTAACCAAGACGATGTTAAATTTTGAGCATTAATTCACAATACTCTAGGATCTTACTAAGAGAATAACATGTACAGTATATCAATGCATATCAATCATAACAAGCATGTCAATCATCTCAAGAATCAAAAGCATGAGAGACAAGAGACACAAAGTTTCCGTGGGGAAAACCCTAAGGTGAAAAAACCCCACAACTTCCTCAGAGATAGAGAGAGCAATGGCTCAACCAAAGTACAACCAAAATACAAAGAGATAGCCTCCTAGTAGCAGATGATCCTCCTCCTCACTAGTGCGCCACTTTTTGAGTGAGAGAAGTGTGAGTTTCTGAATGATCCAAATAGAGATCTCTCGATCTCTATTTATACTTAACCTGTTTGCCCAATATCCTTATGGGGCCAACTTGTCTAGCTAGGTACATTAATTAGATATTACATAAAATAGGGCCGACCCCACACATGGTGGTCTAATAACCCATCGACAAGTTAACATACTTGCGACACTTGTCAATACACATGACGACACTTCCTTATAGAGGAATAACACATATCTTATAAGGGTACAATAAATATATATGAAATACATAGATGAAATACATTCAGAAGTTACATATACATCAACACTCCCTCTTAACTAGGAAGGTATTTCTCGACACAGATCTGCTAGCACAAGTCTTCTTCTTTGGATCATCGTCATCGATGCATCGTCCTTGAATCATCATCATCATCACTGCTGCTGCTATCTCAAACAATCTTTGCATCTACTCATCATAGGAATTTCTACAGAGCCAGTCCTTTTTCATATTGGATGTAGGCCCACCACCTGCAGGTCTTCATCATCACTGGCCATACTATGGAATCCTCAGGACTTATTACGTGCGTCACAAAACCTTGCAAGAGCATCCCAGGCTGTTACGAGCACACGGCTCTACCTGTAGGATCTCCTAGGGCCATATTATATGTGACCTCACCACAAAACCTTGCAAGAGCATCCCAGGCTATTACGAGCACACAACTCTACCTATAGGATCTCTCAGGGACAGATTATATGTGGTCATGGAAAAACCTTGCAAGAGCATCCCAAGACTTATTACGAGCACACAGCTAAAACTACCGAATCTCCCATGGACGAATTATATGCCATAGGACAAAACCTTGAAAGAGCATATGCCAAATATCCCAGGGCCAAATTATATGCCATAGGAAAAACCTTGCAAGACTATCTGCAGATATCCTAGGGCCAAATTATATGTCCTCCCAGAGAAAAACCTCGAAAGAGCATTTGCTAGATATCCTAGGGCCAGATTACATGGCATAGGCAAAACCTCGAAGGACTATCTGCAAATCTCCCAGGGCCAAATTATATGCTCATCTGCACAATTTGATCCACGACCATAGAGTATCAACCTGATACTCACCATACATCATCTTGATGCATATATGATCATCCTGATCATCATCACTACAACATCTTGCTGCATGTCATCTGGAGCAACATCCTGAAGCTTGTCATCTATGATCATCCCGATCATACACTGCATCCACCTGATGCATACCAAGTATCTACCTGATACATGTCATCATACATGATCCACCTGATCATACAATGTATTCACCTAATACATACATAGATACATAATGCATCTAACTGATATATATCAACATACATGATCTGCCTGATCATACACAGTATCCACCTGATACATATATAGATACATGGTCCAAGCATCCAACATGATGCATATACAAAATACATATAAATGATCCAACTGATCATATCCAGCATCAACTTGATGCGTACATACATATACATATAAATGATCCAACTAATCATATCCAACATCATCCTTATGCGTACATACATATACATATAAATGATCCAACTGATCATATCCAGCATCATCCTGATGCATATACAGAATAGTAACTAGAGCATCGTCCTGATGCTCATCATCCAGCGCTTACATCCACAGCCATGTGAAGGATCCTCCTTCCAACATGCTTGGAATGGCTTCAGCAAATGTCTCCATTACTTCTTCCTTGAAGTGTGGTTGATCGAAAGAACACTGAGCCTCTCTCTGAAGTACTCGAACTTCACTCTGGCTAGTGGCTTTGTCAACACATCTGCAATCTGTTCGTTCATCACAACATACAGGAGCTTCACTGCTCCTCTCTGCACCATATCCTTGATATAGTGATATTTGTTCTGTATGTGTTTCGACCTGTCGTGAAACACTGGGTTCTCAGACAGCTTCACACAACTTTGGTTATCATAGAAGATAACAGTAGCATCCAACGGGAGATAAAAATAACTCAGACAGTAGCTTCCGAAGCCATACTGCCTCACAACTAGCTGAAAAAGCTGCAACATACTCTGCCTCGGCTGTACTCAGTGCAACTGCTTCCTGCTAAACCAAGAGATCACACCTGATCCCATACTGAAGCAACACCCAGATGTGCTCTTCCTATCTGCAGCATTGCCTGCCCAATCTGAATCAACATAACCTTGCAGGTTAAACTTTTGATTCACTTCATACCAGAGCCCATAATCAACTGTACCCTTCAGGTACCTCAGAATATGATTTACAACAACCAGGTGAACACTCCTCGGATCCGTCAGGAACTGGCTCAATGTGTTCACTGCAAAGCAAATATCTGGTCTCGTGTTCATCAAGTACATCAAGGACCCAATCATCTGACGATACATAGAGACATCAACCGGCTTAGATGAAGCATCACATAGAAGCTTTAGATTCGATGCCATAGGTGTGGCCATGGCCTTGCAATCCATCATCCCGAACCTCTTCAGGATATCTACAGTATACTTCCCTTGTCCAAGGAAGATCCCATTTGTACTCTGCCACACCTCCATACCTAGGAAATAGTGCATCATCCCCAGGTCCTTCATATCGAACTCAGCAACAAGCTTCCTCTTTGTATCTGCAATCAATCTGTCATCTCCTGTTACAAATAAGTCATCCACATATAGGAGTAGAATCACAGGATTCCCTTCCTCAACCTTGTAGTAAAGGTTGGAATCCGCTCTACTCTTGGTAAAGCCCAAACTAGATAGGAAACTATCCATCCTACCATACCAAGTTATGAGAGCTTGCTTCAAGCCATACAAGGATTTCTTCAATCTGCACACATATGACTCCCTGTCATGTGTTTCAAAATCGAGTGGCTGCTCCACATACACTTCCTCTTCAACTACACCATTCAAGAAGGAAGTCTTGACATCCATCTGGTGTATCTTCCACTTCATCGCTGCAGCCAGGGCAAGTACTGATATGATGGAAGTGTACCTGGCTACAAGAGAAAAAGTTTCTTCATAGTCTATTCCTCTTTCTGAGAAAAGCCACGAGCTACGAATCTTTCCTTGTATTTTTCTATGCTGCCATTTGCAGCATGCTTGATTTTGTAGATCCATTTGGAAGTCACAACAGACTTTCCTTTAGATCTTGGGACAACATCCCAAACATCATTTTTCATTATTGATTGGTATTCCTCAACCATGGCATCCTTCCCTTCTTTCTTTTCCGCTGCTTCTTCATAACTGGAAGGTTCTTTGTTCATTATATCACAGAGTAAAGCAACATAGCTGGTATGAGATCTAGTTCTCTTCTTTGCTCTGTGCTCTTCTTCTGGAATGCCAAATATCTCTACATCTTGAATGAGCTCTCTAGCCCATGCAGGTTTCCTCTTGTGAGAGTTGTCCTCACGTGGTGGATCTACAAGTTGTTGAGGATCTTCAATTTCGCGATCAACATCTGGAGTAGCTTCAGTCATGGTAGTGTCTTGAAATCTAGTTTCCTTAGGTTCTTCATAATCTTCAATAGGTGTCTTTCTTGATTTGATAAATGCTGAGTTTTCATTAAATGTCACATCCCTGCTGACATCAATCTTCTTGAACCTTGGAAAGTATATTCTGTAAGCTTTCAAGCTTTCACTGTAACCCACAAAGATACCTTTCTTTCCTGAAGGATCTAGTTTGGCCCTCTTTTCCTTTGGGACATGAGTGTATACTGGACAACCAAATATTCTGAGATGGCTGACTTCAGGTTTCTTACTAGAGAAGACCTCTTCTAGTGTCTTGTTGTCCAATATCTTGTGGGGTGTCCTTTTCTGTACATATACAACTGTTCTAGCTGCTTCTTCCCATAGGTGCATAGGTAGATCCTGGTCATGCAGCATTGCCCTTGCTACTTCCATGATTGTTCTATTCTTCCTTTCTGCAACTCCATTCTGTTGTGGATTGTAAGGAGCAGTCAACTCTCTCTTAATCCCTGAATCACTGGAAAGCTTCCTGAAGTCACCTGAGGTGAATTCTCCACCATTGTCGGATCTGAATGTTTTGATCTTCTTATCAGTTTGATTCTCCATCAAGGTTTTGAATTCCTTAAACTTATCAAACAACTCATCTTTGTTCTTCAAGAAGTAGACCCAAGATTTCCTGGAGAAGTCATCAATGAAAGAGACATAGTAAACATACCCACTCAGAGAACTGGATGACATAGGACCACATACATCTGAGTGGATGATTTCCAAAATACCTTTTGCCTTGCTTTCACTGCTTGGGAAAGCTTTCTTAATGTTCATACCTTCATGGTTGGTCTTAATTTCAGGAAGACCTTATACAGCCTTACTTGCAATTGGTAATGCTTTGTAGTGCATAAGTGCAAGTATTCTATGCCAAAGTTCACTTGGATCCATGGAATCATGTACCATGGCATGTTCAGGTTGGCCCTTCAATTTATACAATCCTCCCTCTTGCTCTCCAATCACCACTGCATCATCAATAGTTTTACCCTTTGGCCACATCAGAACTTGGCCATATACAAATGCAACCCTCATGCCTTTTGCATCCAATGCAGAGATGGAGAGAAGATTCATCTTGAGTCCAGGTACATAAAGAACTTCTTTCATCTTCAAAGACTTTCCAGAATCTAGATTGTAGGAGGCTTCACCACTTCCTTTGATGGGGTATTGATAGTCATCCCCAAGTTTCACTTTATGGGGTGATTCATGTTCAGATAGATTTACAAAAGATTCTTTAAACCCAGTCATGTGTTTGGAAGCCCCACTGTCTATTAACCAATCATTACAGCCATGAGAGATAGTACCTGTGAGAGCAGAGATTAGAACATACTCTTCTTCACTTGATGAGTCATCATCACTTTCTGCCCTAGCCTTCTTTGGAGGTTCATCATCTTTGGCAGCATGAGCATGGAACTTTATTTTGTTGCCCTTCTTCTTCTTGCTAGAGTTGATGTTATCCCTTTTGTTCTTGGGAAATTCTGAAGCAAAGTGACCCTTCTCATTGCATGTGAAACATCTTATTTCCTTCTTATTCTTTTGTTGGTTGTGATAGGATCTCTTGTAGTGAGAGTGCTCCTTCTTGGGCTTGCTTCTTTTGGTGTGGGCTACGAGATCTTGATCTTCACCTCCCATCTTTTCTTCATGAGCTACAAGCCTAGCTTCTTCTTGAGAGCATTCCTCCCACAGTTTACTGAAAGAGATCAATTTATTTCTTGCACAGATTCCTTAATAAAGGAGTCCCATGACCTAGGAAGGCCATTCAGAGTGGTCATAACAACTTCACCATTATCCACTACTTGATCCACAGCTTCAAGTTGTTACTTGATCTAAAAGACCTTGGAGAAGTAAGATTGAATGGTTTCTCCATTCAACATCTTGACCCCTTTCAATTGATTCCGCAGAGTCATCTTCTGATTTATGTTCTTCCCTTCAAATAACTTGGTCAGAGAGTCAAACATCTCCTTGGGTGTCTTTAGAGAAGACACATGAGGTATGAGATGGTCTTTGATAGAATCGGAAATAATTCTCTTTGCCTTGACCAAGTTCTTCTTATGCAATACCTTAACTTCTTCATCCTCTGGGATAGGGATGTCTTCTTTTATATATGAGTCCAACTCATTCTCTTCCAGGATTAACCCAATCCTATACTTCCAGGCTCAAAAGTTATCAGCCCCTTCAAGCTTATCCTCAAGGTTGGTGTGGTGAGACATCTTTAAAGAGTACTTCAAATGGAAATAGAAAAGATTTAGGTCTTACCACTTATTTTGCTGAAAAATGGATCTGGTCCCGGATTAGGGTTTGTTGGGAAAACCCTAAAAATTCAAAATGTGAATTTCAACTTTTTGAAAGGATAGAAAGATGTGCCTTGATGAGCTGATCAGCTTGGTGTATTCAGAATTTGAGATCTACAAAGCTTTACCCTTCATAAATGCCTTTTTGTCTTCCTGGGTTCACTGAGGAGGACCCTGAATTAGGGTTTGAGTTTCCCGGAGATCTACCCAGCCAAAAATCTCGATCCAAAGCTCTAAACTTCGATTTTTGCAAGGAGCTTCCAGCTATGTCTTCAGATTCCAGAAAGTCCTATTTTTGTGGAAACCCTAATTTTTAGGGCCAAATCTGAAAATGATCAGAATTGAATTCTGATTGGACAGATAGATTCTCCTTTATGAGTAGAGTCAATCTACTATATTGGTTTTCCAAAATACGTGGAGAGAAACCCAATAAACAAGAAACCCTAGTTTCTGTCACTGCACAATGTCTTCTTCTCAGGTTAGCTCTGATACCATGTTAAATTTTGAGCATTAATTCACAATACTCTAGGATCTTACTAAGAGAATAACATGTACAGTATATCAATGCATATCAATGATAACAAGCATGTCAATCATCTCAAGAATCAAAAGCATGAGAGACAAGAGACATAGAGTTTCCATGGGGAAAACCCTAAGGTGAAAACCCCACAACTTCCTCAGAGATAGAGAGAGAAATGGCTCAACCAAAGTACAACCAAAATACACAGAGATAGCTTCCTAGTAGCAGATGATCCTCCTCCTCACTAGTGCGCCACTTTCTGAGTGAGAGAAGTGTGAGTTTCCGAATGATTGAAATAGAGATCTCCCGATCTCTATTTATACTTAACCTATTTTCCCAATATCCTTATGGGGCCGACTTGTCTAGCTAGGTACATTAATTACATATTACATAAAATAGGGCCGAACCCACACATGGTGGTCTAATAACCCATCGACAAGTTAACATACTTGCGACACTTGTCAATACACATGATGACACTTCCTTATAGAGGAATAACACATATCTTATAAGGGTACAATAAATATATATGAAATACATAGATGCAATACATTCCGAAGTTACATATACATCAATAGACGACAGAGGAAATAGGTTTGATGCCACAAGACGATGGTCATCAGGTGGGTCTGATGCAGATTGGATGGCATTGTATGTAGCCTCAGCTGGGCTGAGAGGACTGTGATCTCCAATCAAGGTGCATTCAATAGAGTCAAGAACAATCCAAGGGTCCGTTGAGTTGGAGGAATCTGGAGCCATGGACGGAATCATGTTCCATGTGGAAATTTGTGATGGGGGATCAACTGTTGGAAAGAATCCCATCAGATATGAGTCTTTAAGGAGTCCTACCATACTCTCATACATATGTGAAGACTTCCCTAAAAGAGGGACATTATCCACAATATGGGAGTTAGTGTTAGGTGTACAAAAATCTAGTTGGTCGATGGTGACAATTTTCGCTTGGTGAGGAAATTGTACAATGCGGAAGACTGAGGATGCGACTGCAGTCATGGCATAGAACCAACTCCGACCAAGCAATAAATTATAGTCGAGGGTTGCAATGACTAATTCCACGTTAATGGAAATAGTCTTACCTCATAAATCAATGGCTAAGGATTGTAAAATTTCTTGTGTTTGGTACCCACGACTATCAAATGCTTTCAAAGTAGCAGGAGAGCGGTTCAATTCAGAAGACCCAATGGATCTCCAGTAGGACAATGACAGAACGAAAGTAGAGGCTCCTTCATCTAAAATAGTACGATGGATGTTTTTCCCAACAACATTGGTGATGTTTTGAAACGCCAGTTGATGGGAAAGCCTCGACTTAAAGTATTCCAGTCTAAACATGATGGTGTTAGATGATTCTGGATCCACTGCTCTGATTGCAGATAGTAGTGTCTTACATTGATTAGGGCAGTTTTGTAAGACCTCAAGCATCGAGATAGCACAAGGTGTCTGGGCTAGATATTCATCAATGTTGTAGTTCTGAGAAACCCATGAATTGGGATTAAAAACCGCCTTCCGAATTGTGCTTTTTGGAGGACGCAGTACCGCATATGGTATAGGTTTATCTATTACTAGAGGGCCTTGTGTGGGAGGGGTAGTGGATGCAGAAGCGGAGGATTTTTTAGTATTACCTCCATTTGATTCTTTGTATGGAATAGGATCATATGTATGTGCTCGAGTTGATAGATTGATTGTCTCGCTATGCATCATGAAAACATGTGCGGTCGTGGATGTTTCTCCTTGCGATGGTGGTTGTTGTTATGTAACCATCTGTTGCTATTGTGGTGGAAAGGGATTAGTCAAAACTGCGGGTTGAGGATTTCCTTTTAGGAACTTTTGGACTTCTTCACGATGGGGGCATTCCTTCGTGAAGTGGTCATCACCACACAATAGACACAGATATTTAGCCTTTCATTTGGGTTTGGAATCAATGGTGCCTTGATTGTTTTTTGGTTCCTGTTGTTTAGAAGATATTTTGGATTTACCTTTATTTTTGCTCTTACCACCGGATTTTTGAGATGAAGTGGATTGGACTGAATTCAACTCCACAGTGGAACCAGGACTAGGTGAATTATTGGTGTTATTACCATCCTGTGTTGGATTTGGATTTGAAATCGTATGGATTTTTTATCCGATTGATTGGGTGGAAGGTTGGGTTTTAATGGAACCAATTATGCCATCGGCATGTGATCCCGTAGTTGTTTTTTTTGGGTCATTGATGGGGCGAGGGGTGTTGGGAATTATGTCATACAGAGTGCCATATTGAGACTAAGTCTAGATATTGGGCATGTGCAGTGGCTTGTTCCTCTGTAACCACCCCACCCATGGCGACATATTTGTCTATGACGAGCAATAGAGATTTGGTGAACCAATATGCGAGTAATTGGTCCAAAATAGAAGCCTTGATTAGACGACGTCTCCTCCTCCACTCATGAATATAGTCAGAAATATGAGTGGAGGTAGATTGTTAGAGTGAGGTCAAAAGGTTTGAACTGGTTTCGTAGCAGATTGGCAGTTGAAAATGCATACAAAAGGCCATGGCCAGAGATGGAAAATATGGGAAAGAGTGTGGTGGCAATTCAATATACCATTTGGCGGTCGTGCTAGTGAGAGTTCACTGAAACAACCTCAAACGAATAGAATCATCCATTAACAAATTCAAGGAACACCCTAGATGATATGTCATTACGTGGTTTTTGGATCCTCATCGGGATTGCCATCAAAACTAGGTATGTCCGATGGCAGCTTAATAGGAATGGGTGGCCAATTTATGCCATGCTAAATGGGATCATTGGTCAAACGTAATAGGTCCGACAGATCTAATGTAGATAGAAATGGTAACTGTCGGTTTGGATGCGGATACTGGTAATATTGATAAAGAATTTGGGTACTAGTAGGACCATAAATTGATTGATCATAAGGTGTATCCATATACGGCGGTGGTCCTCCCATAGTGGGTTGGCCATACGGTGGAGGTCCTCCCATGTTAGGAGGTTGGACCGATGGTGGGTTTCCTCCCGAATGGGGGGGTTTTTTGGATGGTGGGGGTGGGGGTGGGATATGTGGTGGAGGTGGAGGTGGGTCAATTTATGGGGGTGGTGGTGGTGGTGGAATGCCATCTGGGGGTACGTCTAGTGGAAAGTTATGATGTCTGTTGGGCACTATTTTGACCCCTTTTTGCCTCTTAGATAACCTTCATTTCCTTCATAAAATTTCCATTTTGAGTAGAAAGCCTTAAAGATCACCCATAAACCTTGGTCAAAGAGGTATAATGTCATTTGCTTATTAATAAATTGAGTTTTGTGATTTTTAGGCATTTTAACTAGGATTTTTACTAAAATTACGGGATGTACTAACTTCCCGTATTACTTCCAAAGTTGAGTAATTGCAGGACAGTTAGGAGGGAAACAGAATATCAGGAATGGATCCTTAATGTCCACAGATGGATGAACATCCAACAGTCAGGAGAAGTGGCCTATGCAGATGTCGAGTCAAGCAGAGCTAAATGTGGCCACCTGTTCTGCGTTCAACACAAAAGAAGGAGCAATGCTGATTTTGTGGAACCCCACGATTTTGAAGATGATCTCGACTAGCTGTTAGCATTAATTAGATGTAGGGTTATAGTAATTTCAGTTTGATTTAGAATTTGTATAAATCATTTGCAAAACAATGAGATGGGGGATCACGATTTTAAAAGAGGAATGCATTACATTTGAGCTTCTGAAACTGCGTGGTATCTCCTGTAAAATGATTCTGTGAATGAATACGAAGCTTTAAGTTCTGTGAAGTCGTTTTATGTGTGTTGAGCAAGGCGTTGGAGGGCCCCCATCGTTAAACTCTACACACTTACCTGTTGCTGGTTGATTGATTGGGTATGCATTTGAATGTAATTTCCAGTTTATGAATCAGAATATAATTTCCAGTTTATAGATCATAGAACAAGTACAGTCAAGTTTTAATTGAATTCATTGATGCTCTGTTCTTTTTATTTATGGTTTGAATTACAAATTCTGTCACTGTACATCACTGCAGTATTGGATAAACGTTGTTCTTCACTGATTAACTGTTACGAATATTGAATGGTTTAGACTACGATTTCTGTGAATTGTCCATTGCTGGTATTCGATACTGAAATGATAGAAAGACATTTACAAATTATGAGCACTGTCTTGTAAAAGAAATTAATTGGTAATTGACTTTCAGTGATAATAGAATCTTGCAGTTTAAATCTTAGGGTTTATAGGATTGTTATTTAATTTTTACTTCAATCTTCATGTTTTCACAAATCAATCATTGCAGGCTTAAAAATGAAACAATGAAATCACCCTTGTAAGAGGATTTTGTCTCTATGAGCTGCAGTACCTCAGTTCCTATCAGTAGATTTAATTACAAACAGCTAAATTCTGAATAAGTCCAGCTTCTCTGTCCTAAACTTGGATGTGTCTCGAAGTTCACAAACCCGGATTGATATTAAATTTAAGTTCTGATTAACACCAATAGATCAGAGCCAACAATGTCCCCATGGGGTATTTATATTTCCAGGGTAAGGTAATCCGGGATAAAGGTTTCCAGGAGCCGTTTTGTAGAGTTGGCTCATTTTCATATTCTGATTACCTGGATATGTGTAACCCCATGCAGGTTGACTCCAATTAGATGGGCCCCATGTATGATGTCCCCATGAAGGTTGTCCCATGGCTGGAGGTGGACCTCCAGTCATATTGAAAGCTGGTAAATTAAGGTTTCCCTCCAGTTACATTCTTTCCACAGACTAGAGGTTTCCCTTGAGTCAAATTTCGTCCGCTAACTAGAGTTTTCCCACCAGTTAGGCTTTGATTAAAAACCGAATTTTTCCCCATACTTATATTTTGATCACTGACCATAGGTTGCCTCGTGATCATATTTTGACCACTAACTAGAGGTTGGCCTCTAATTTTACTTTTCCTTGAAGTTTGTGTTCCAGTTACAACGTTAACATTGGATGAAGGTTTCCCCCCGGTCATTGAGTTCAAAATAGGTCTAGAACCAACCAATTGATTGATACGATACATGTGGAAAAGATGGTTGTCCTGGTTTGTAGGAGGTCATGTTGGGCACAAACATTCCTGGTGAAGAAAGAGTAAAAGAATAAATGGGAGAATGGTATTCAGGATTTACTACTTCCGAAGTGGATACTAAAGGAAGAATCCGATGCGTTACATGTTATCCAAGTATCCGTAAATGAGATACAATATATTGAAGTGGTCCAATTTTTTTTTTCGTTCAAGACAAATCTAGTAGGATGCGGAGTTGGAGGTGTCTTTATGGTCGATGGTGAACCAGAATCAGAAATAACTTGCCCTAAGGAGGTTCCCCAAAATGAAGCAGTTGGACCGAAAGTAGTCATTATCGGGTCATTTGGAGGTCGATTAAATATCCAATCGACAGCTCTAGTGTGTCCTTCAAGTGAATGGTGAAAAGAGGTGTCATGTGAAGAAGGTTGTTCTACCACCAACGGTGCCATAGGATCGGTGAAATTTGGATTTACAGGAGGAGAATAATTCCCTCCTGATTCAGTAATTGGAATTGCTTTTTCATGTGAACGAGATGTAGTGGGTTGGTCCATATCTTCCCTTGTGCTTCCCTCCCCGATGAGGGGATATTCAGGTGGCAAATTTTGCATTCTGCGAGACCTGCTTAAAGTTTGCTCATCCAGAGTGTATAATGAAAATATCTCCCTAAAAGTATACTAATCAAAAGAAACACTTCAAGTCCTACCCAAACCAAAGCCACAAGCAAACTGTAACATCCCAAATTTTCATAAAAATTTAAAATTTTTGTTAATAGCAATAATAGCTTTATTTACGATAATTTATAATTGCGGAAAATAATAATTGCTGAATGTAACAATGTTAACTAAACAGCTATTTGTACTAAACAAAAATAAATTTATGATGAAACTAATGCGATAGTGACAACTTAATTACATTCATAACAACTATCATTAAGATAGTCAAATGCATGATTAGATCAGACTTTTGATGCGACACTTTTCAATGCAATGATAAATATGATTAATGTAATGATCAAATGCAAGGTTAGAAATGTGATATGATACTTTTTCTTTGAGATGATACTGAAAATTTGTTTCTTTGATGTCCAAGGGAGTCCTATGAGGGACCCTGAAGCTTACTTAGCTGTAACGCTAAAACATTGGATCTGTTCTATGTGTAGATGACGGGTAAGAAGTTTTATGATTGCAATAAATTCCAGTTCGTGTGAGTTCAAATTCATCGTTTGAAAATAAAAATAGAATAATTAAAGACTGTTGCATTTATAAAAGCATATAGGTACGATTCACATGCTTACACTTTTTCTTTCCATGATTCATCTTGTATCTAAGTAAAATCAACCCAAGTTAGCTGTATGAATAAGCATCTAATTAGCAGCATCGTCACTGTAGTCGTCATTGTACTTAGCTGGTTCTGTCGTCGTCCATGTACTAACTAATTCTGTCGTCGTCATTGTACTTAGCTGGTTCTGTCGTCGTCCATGTACTAACTAATTCTGTCGTCGTCATTGTACTAGCTATCTTGTTGTCACCATTTAGTTGGTAGTACCAAGATGGTACAGTGCCATTGTATCGCATGAATAAAAGTGGATAGGGGATTGGAGAAAATTATTACTCCCATTACCAAACTATATATTATAGCATGTATGTGCTTGTGAGTTTTATACAACACCATTGACTAACTATATAAGTTTTATGGTTCACAATCAATATATTTATTTAGGTCTTATGTAAGCAAAAGTAGTCTTTCCCAAAGACTAGACATTGGTAGCAATTAGATAATAAACAAATACAACCATAGGTTAACTATGTTGCAAAATAAGACTTGAACTATTTAACTATCATCCTATAACATGATATTTTCATGGTCTTGTGAATATAGTGGGTGACTATATCGATTCTTGGTTTATTATCAACATAAATATAAAACAAAACTCATTGCAATTAAATGCAAACGTTAGACTTATAACTAAACTATATGAATAGTTTGCAAATTGTTACCAACCTTGTATTATGTCGAAACGATAACAATATCGTGTAACATTATAATGAAAACTATGCATAACATTACTATTACTATGATGAAATTAAAACTCGTTATGTTAACAAAGGAAATTAAAGAGTTTACTGTCATGTCGACTTTTACTGATAGGCATTGAATTTGATAATGGACATGTTGCTGGTTCATTAAATTGGCGCCGGTCTCGAGCTTGGTAAGGATCACATATCCAACCTACAATTAAAGTTTAGTACCAAACCCTTGCCACAAGGGATTTGCCAACGGTCCACGTAGATGTGAACACCACTATGCTCGTCGATGTGTAAGAATAATGCACCATGCATTGGTTGTGCTTGCTCCACTATATGCCATGGTGGCATTGTCAACCTGTAATGTAGGTCGGGCATTTAATGTTGACGTCATTTGTACCAAGGCTAAAATCGCTGGCATTGTAGAGACCGTTGATGGTGATGAATTTGGGCCGTTGGATTTGTAACCCTACCATCATTGTTGTTTTGGTTTATGAACTTGGAAACGCAGCTTAATGTGCTATTGTTTCGGTTGGGAGTGGTTGACAGGCTGCCGAATTTTTGGTAGAAGGGTTTTGGGAGAGGTTCGACCTCGAGACCTCCAAAAGGGGTTGAGTTTGCAGGGTTTCTCACTGTAATAAGGATGTAGTTTTAAGAGATTTGATCTCTGGTTCGAAGGATTACAGTTTTAGTTTATGTTTGAGAAAAGAGTGAAAAGAAAACACAGAGCTGCAAGAGGATGAAGCTTCCTGGTGTTCTCCGTGGCAACGTTCTCGTCAAGTTATGAAGGTAAGCATCCTTCTAAAGAATAGGTGTTTCTTTTTCTGTACTTTGGTTTTTGATTTAATGTAATAGGTATCTAACTTCAAACCTATCGTTTGTCAGTAGCAGGGTTCTAAGCAAACAATTGAGTAACGTTTTTGGCAAGGGTATCAGCGTGCCTCATCACCGGTAAGCCTCGGGTCTTCCATAACCCTCATAGTGCTCTTGGATGGTGGTTGAAGTAGTTCAAAGAATGAGTAACAGGATTTGTCAAGACTCGTCGTTTCTTTGTCGATGTTGATAGTTGCAGAACTTTCGAATCACGCTTATTGTTTAGTGACGTGACTTTCGTTTCGCTTAAATGGTTCTTGGTTTCTATATTTTGAAATTTTTATAATATTGACTAGAGCTGTGACTTGTCGATGTTTGAGAAGAAATGGGTTCTTTCAAAAACTGTTGAGTAATGGTTTTAAACCCTGTAATAATTTTTTTATTTGTGAAAACATGTTGAAAACCTCATTCTAAGAATCACGATTTCGATGGTTAAGTTTTGGAAATAGAGTCGTGGGCTCGTTCACTGTGTAATTGATACTTCTATTCTTGGAATGAAATAGTATGCTAATATTTTGTGTAGATGTCTGTATTGTTCGACTTACTGCTATAGGTTAATAATGTGGCTTCCAAAACTAAAACTAGGTTTTAAGAATTTCGTCAAGGTCGTGTAGTCTGTAGAAAAGCATTGAATAAATTTCAAAATGAAAACTTAAATATTATCTAGAAAATTCACCCATAAGAGGCGTCTATCAGGTCTGTAAAGAACAAATAAATTGCTATAGATGGAAATCATCAAGTTACTAACTAGGGTTTGTGACGATTTTGAAGGTGGTAGCTGTATATAATATAATCATGAACTGATTGTCTTTTTGTCTTCAAATATGACAACAAGTCATAATCTCGTTGGTGTTTGATTCAATAGATATCGAACTGTTGATAAACGAAATTTAAAAGGGTTTTGGCTTGAATCGAAACCTATGTAAAAGTAATATTTCTATTTTGAAAATAAAACAATTTATATCGTTTATAATTTTATAATGTAGATGTATAAGATATGAGGCATCGACATAGTATAAAAATGTTTTGCAGTACAACTAGGAAATAATCTTGAAAACCCTAAATGAAAATCAATTTGTCTTTAAGCAAAAGAGAATTGTATTATGATTGTTATGTATGGTTTTGTTAAGATAATTACATCCACTTATATTGCAACTCTGGTATAAGCTTGCAAAACATAATATGAGGTATAAAGAGATGAGATCTATCTGTTTCTTGTATGCATAAGAATGATAAGAATAATGTGATGCATTGTTTTTAATGAAACTTTGATAAACATGTATAATATATATTTATACATAACATTCTGTTATATTCAACTATAATGTAGAAAACTAAATAACCTATATATATACAGAGAAATAATAGTGTTTATATTTTATGAAACAATATAGTAATTATGATCTTCTAGATTTTATCAATCAATTCTATTACTGTTTAGCATAGAGCAGCATGATAAAACAAACTCAAACACTGTTCTATCTATTCGAATTATTGGCATTTGCCCATCCTCTAATCTAATTTAATTTGCATATCTCTACTAGAGTACGATGCTTCAAAACAACATGTGGAAAAATAGGGATATTGGTTTATCAACTCATCTTTAACATTAAACTTAAACATTTAGACTTAAACATTTCTAGAATTAGATTCTTTTTCGAAAGCAGGAAAAATAGAAAATACTAGTTAAATAGGACAGAATTATTGTCATGTCCCCATCTAGACCCTAACACTTTAACATTTTTAAATGATGTAATATTGTTATGAAATTGTGGTGAGGAGCTTAAGGCCAAGGCCCCGCCATCGATTTATTGATGCATATGGTTTGCGTGCTAGCTAGGCACATTGGAACTTCAACATCATGTAATATGCATTTTAATAAAAATACCCACAACTAGCTATGCAATGCAACAAAGAGATGGGGGCATGATTTTCACAAGGAATTGGGAGGGAAAACATTCAAACCCTTGAGCCAATCAGTTAAATCCAAGTGTAAATGAGAGAACCCATCAAACCCTCAACTACCCATGTTGACTTTTGTACCCAACCATTGATTTCTCCCAAGAGTTGGTTGAGGTAGTTAATGCCTTGGGAATGGAGAGGTATGGCTGTCCAAATTCGGGTATGAGCAAGCCACCCTTCATGGAAAATCGTGTTGTCTTCTTGGGAAAAAAAAAGAGCCATGAATTGCTCCCCAAGCCATTAGGAAACCATCAGTTCCTCTCCCTCACGAGTTGGGAGCTACCTGGGCGTTTTCCAGCCATGTTTTCTATGGTTTTCCTTGATCCTCAGCTGGGAGAAGGGTGTTTTTGTGTTGCATACCAGTGGGGAAGAAGGGGAAATCAAATGGGGGATCAATAGAGACCGTTTTGGGCTGTTGAAGGATGAGATATTTGGGGAAGAAATCATTTTCCTCCCTGGGGTTGTTTGCCCCATCCCACAATCCGTTTTGGGTTGGGAACATTTTTTTTGGAAAACCCATGGCCATCCTATTCATGAATCCCATTGTTTAAAATGTGTATCTATGCCCAATGTTGTGCTTGCTATGTGAGAAAAGAGTATGTTGGGGTATGGGTTATGGGTATCTATTGCTTTGTCTTGAGCTTGAGTGCAAGCATCCAGGGTTCAAATGTAGCCTGATAAACCCAGCTGTGGACTGGCTTGGCTCAGATGAAATGATTAATTGGCTATGTGTGAGCTTGAATGTCCCATGTTCCTTGTAAGAATCATGCCCAACTCAAGGGTGGCATTTGTGTTGAAAGATTGATGAACACAGCTGGCCTATGGTTGGGAGGAACGTTGCGGCGACATAGCTAGTTGTTTGGGACCGCATTATAGTGAGATGAGTATATTCTCTTATGTGTATTTACTTCTACATTGTTTTAATTAATTGATGACTGTTATTGATATATTGAGTGCATATGAAAATATGTGTGTGGATGAATTTATTTCCACTGTGCATATTTGTTTGATTTACATCTGCACACTTTTGTTTTTAACTGTATGCATCTAATGAATGGGCTGAGTTTTATTAAAAGCCCCATAGATTGGTAGCATGTTCCCTTCCTTGCATTGGGTCCAAGGGTGGGTACGTGACATTTGGTATCAGAGATGCTAGTTGCAGCATTGGACCTCTATGGGCCAAATCCAATTACAGTCACATGGGAAGGTCCCTTCCTGATCACCACAGATCTCAGCATTGGGCCAAAAACTGGCTAAGTTGGGTAGTTTGCAGAGGTAAGGTTACCTCCTGCTGGGCAGCAATCATTAAAGAAAGGAGGAAAGATCTCAAATTTTCCTAAGAGTTTTGAAAATTTTTCTAAGTGTTCGGCATCGAAAGGAAAAGTTTCGGAAGGAATTTACGAATCTCTTCCGAAACTGCGGAAGGAATTTCCGAATCTCTTCCAAAACTGCGGAAGGAAATTCCGAATCTCTTCCGAAACTGTGGAAGGAATTTCTGTCCGAAACTGCGGAAGGAATTTATGAATCTCTTCCAAAACCGCGGAAGGAATTTTCGAATCTCTTTCGAAATTGCGGAAGAACTCCACAAGTTGCTCCAAAACAAGGAATTTTAGCCATTTTTCAGGGATATTTTCAGGTGCCGAAAATGGAAAAATTGCCTTGGAACTTATGCGCCAGATTGCGTGAAATGGAAAGATTTACAAAAAAAAAAAAATGAGGGCACTACCACAAGGGGGCAAGCCCCCTTGGCCCTCGTCGTCCCCCGGAGATAGTCATTGAAAGTGTGAAATGCACTCTTGGGATGAGAAGCACAGATTGCATAAAGGATGGAATTCTTAGCAAGAGAAATTGGTTGTGATATCCATTATGGAAGATGAAAGGGAAAATGCCTCACCTTAAACTATTTCTGTTTATAGCATAAGAATTGCATGTTTGGAAAATAGCAAGAATGAATGATTGCACACATGTATATGTTGAATTGCTAATTCATGATAATATCATAGGTAATGATTACTTGTATGCTTGGTAGGGAAGCCAAGGAAAGGATTAGCTATAATGTGGATGAGAAACTCCATGATGGAATGAGGAATTGGACCAAAGCCAACCAAAGCATGGCTAAACAATGTGGATGATGATTGTTGCATACAACCTCATGAAGAGAGGATGGTGCAACAAATCCATGATCATGATGTTGGCAAAAGGACTGAGTAGCCTTGGTAAGAGGCCGACTGATCAGGTAACATCAAGCGATATTAATAACAGCCATGCAGGTAAGGGTAAACAGTGCTTAATTGCATGAATGTTGAAAGAGGATATGGTGAGTCTCTTCAACTATGCTTAAACTAAGGTGATTTGGTTTGCATTGAGTACTTGAATGTGAATGCCAACCCACCAAGTATGGTGAGGTGCGGGTAGGTGAAGGCAGGGAGCCTTACACCCTATAGTTTCAAAAAACCTCAATGCATTCATATGAATTCATAGCATGCCATTTGTGAATATTGGTGGTGAGTTTAACAACCAAAGAAACTGAGGACTTATGGACCTGTCATGGTAGTGCATACTGTATGTAGTAATCATGGTTAGGCCATAGTCTGTTTGAATGCATAGTATTCATGAAATCATGCAAGATGGAATTGAAGAGATGTGCATTGAAATATTCGGTAAATGTTGTAAATATGCATGCATGTGTAGGTGCACATGTTGAAATGCATTGTGTGAATGCATGGGTGTGACATATATATATGTTCAAATGCAGTTAGATAAAATGGTGGACTATTGCTAATCTTGAGACCATTCCATAAGCTGCTATGAATGCAGGAGAAGGACTGCATGAAGAAGGTAGACATGTGATGGGCTACCAAAGCACTCTATTGGAAGGATAGAGATGCATGGGATATCAAGTAATGAGCATTTACAGTTATTTAAATTGCATGGATAATGTGACTATGTCTTGCAATTTTATTGTGATTATGATGCATATATAGAAATGTATATATATTTCATTGCATTTCAAATGTTAAACAGCTGAAGGTGTTTGAATTATTGAGTATTATAATTCTGAGATCACTTCAGTGACTGTTATGGCAATGAATGATTTTGTGCATAGATACTCACAACGCGTTTGGTTGATTGAAGTTTCAGTTTTTAGGTAGAAAAGTCTTGCGTATGGAAATGAGGATAAGTCCATAGTAAAGACCGAGATCTACCATGTGCAAAAGCCAAAGGTTATGAGAAGTTTCTCATGGTTGTAAATTTATGCATGAAACAAATCTGAAAATTGTCTGGTTTAAGTTTATGAGAATAGTCTCATAGTTGCAAATCTAATTTTTGTAGGAAAACAGATTTACAAATTTCAGATTTGAGAATTTGCTTATAATTGCTAATGATTGTTTGGCTTATATAGAATTGTGTCAAGAGGACATGTTGTAGGTGGATGTTCAGGTATGGTAGCAAGGGTGAAACCATAATGGGCAGAGTGATACCACTTACAAGAGCCAAACAATATGAGGAGATCCTCATTGCTAAGCAAATCAATTTCTGTAGGAGACATAATTGCAAATTCATATTGAATTTAATTATTAATGCTATTGATTGGTTATGGAACAATCATATTTGAAGCTTATTACTAAATGTTGTTGACTGTTTGGCTATTTGATAAAGTGTGCCAGGATGACACATTGCAGGAAGACCATGTGTGATGGCCTGCAGTATCCAAACTAGATGGGAAGGATCCCATGCTTTGGAAATGGGTTTCGGGTGAAACGCCAATGTAAATGTTGATAATGTCTCAGCCGAACTGCATGTTGGTAAAGCATGTGAGTGAGACAGTAAATTATGCCAATAAGGCATGTGTGGGTTATGGCATGAGAAAAGATTGGGGTGGCAAACCGAAGGACTGTTGACTCAAAGAAGAGAGCCCCCATTCTTCGCAAATGAAGAAAATATACATTTATGAAACGAATGAGTATTCGGTAACCCTAACTAAGGATATACATGTCTGGTTATTAGATTTAATATGCAGAGCATGTTTTATTATTTCATTATTGTTCCAGACTGCTTGAGTGTGACTAAGGCCTACATGGCTCACATCGGAAAGGGATGCATACCTTTCGGGTGATGGGTTATGTTAGGGTTTCAATATTGACTACACCCTACGGGAATGGACGCATTCCTGGTGTTTCAATACTTGATAGTGAATGTTATGAAATATGGTTACAATTTTAGAGCAGCAATATTGATGAGTCTGCTTATCCTTCTTGTGCTATCAGCTTACACAAATGCAATTTGGTGTTGCATGTAAGAGGCAAAGTGAAGAAAGGGTGTTCAAGAGGACTGTATGGGCAATGGTAACCTTTATATGCTCACACTAAAGGACACTAGAAGAGATGGATAGGCCCGAGGAGCTGTGTTGCAGAAAAGGGGTATCATCCTTGTGTAGTGTGAGTGGGTATTGTGGGGCCATGCTAGACTGCAGTCAAGTGAGTCACCTATGGAGTTCCTGGAGGGAACCACTGGTTGCATAAGAAAAGGAGCCACGTAATCATATTATGTTGTTCATATTGCCTGATAAATCTAGTCGATGTACTAGCTTGGCAATGGTTGCTAGATGCCTGATAAACCCAGTCGGGGTACTGGCTTGGCATTGGTTATTTGCATGTTGTGGAGGTATTGGTGAAGGGTGTTATTTCCTGACAAACCCAGTCGAAGAACTGGCTTGGAAATGGTTATTGTATGCTTGATAAACCCAGTCGATGTACTAGCTTAGCATACTGATTTTTGAAATGCTTGATAAACCCAATCGGCGTACTGGCTTAGCATACTGATTTTTGAAATGCTTAATAAACCCAGTCGGCGTACTGGCTTCGCATACTGATTTTTTTGGGGTGCCTGATAAACCCAGTCGACGCACTAGCTTGGTATTACCTATTCGGATGATGTTGTGGAGTAGCATGTGTGCTGGCCAAGCATCCACCCCAAAGGTGATCCAAGGCTTGTAAAGCAGAGAAGGAAACCTGTGGAGTAGCGAAGAGAAATGCGCAATACAGACAAGCATTCATTTTCATTTAATTCTTATTTGGAATAATGAATATTTTAGGTACAAGTCTTATTGCAACCAAGCTAATACACTGTTGTTTCTTTGTTGGAAACCTTGGCCATTACAGGAAGCAAGGATCCTGAAGGAACTAAAAAAAAAAAATTCTTGGTAAAGCCAGAGAGTAACTGGTTGGGCGCTATAAAATTCTTGGTAAATTTAGAGAGTAGTTGGTGGGAACATTAACCACTTCATGTTGTGGAGCAGCCGGCGTGCTGGCCAAACATTCCCTTAAACAATTGATAAAACCAGTCAGCTTACTGGCCTGGCATTTCCTATTCGAATGGTTGTGGAGTAGCCTGCATGCTAGCCCAACATTCATTCTTGTATCCTCGGGAAATCCAATGCTTGGAAAGTGAAGAAGGATCCTGTGGAGTAAAGTGAAGACATCCAATACAGATAAGTATTTGGTTATCTTGTAACTCTTGCTTATGAATATACATGTGTATATGATTTAATTATGATTTTTTAAACTCTTGTTTAGAGATAAACCTTATAAAAATACACTAAGCATGTGAATTGATTCAATGTTTGAGTGTAGGTACTGCTAGAAGCAAGGATTATGAAAGCATTTGGAGGATGCATGTGGACATATGACTACCCTAAAGAGCTCAGTATGAGCAGTAATGAAAGATAGTGCTAGTGGAATTGTGTGGGTCCTAGCATCCAAAGGTTCTGTAAGCAACAACGGGGAAGGGTTCCCTAGTTGAAAAGCATTAGACAGACCCTAGACACTAAAATGTCATAGCCAAGAAATGGCACGCCAAGCATTCAAATTGAAGTGAAAGAGGCTAAGGAGCATAGAACCACAAGTGATGGTGTGGCTCCGGATTGGAACAAGACTAAGAGGGGGAAACTCTTACTCTTCTCTTTCCTTTGACTGATGCATCTCAGAAACAAAAGACTGTTGAGTGCATGTCATAAATAAAAACAAATTGTGTTTAATTGCTTGAAATGAATTGCGAATGCTGAAATGGTTATTTTCCAGTGAAGTGATGAACATGAATGAATTCATGAGTATATTGGGAAAGCATGAAATGTGCGGAAGTCTCATGAGTAGAGCATGGACGTCCCATGTCAATTGGGAAAATAATTGACTAATTTTAACATTATGTTATGCTTGTCCTAATAGGAATTGCCATGATAAGTCTCACAGGAGAGACATTGAAAGCCATTGTTGCAGCTGTTACTAGCCAAATGATTGCTAGTGAGAAAAGCGAGAGCCAGTTATGCACATTGATCATGGCAGCAGGCCAAAAGCTGTTTGTTTTGGCTGGAAGTCTTCCTCAGATAGTTGCCGGGACAACAAGAAAGATGGCATCCATGAAATTCCAGACTTGTAGATCAGCTGGAAGGTGAATAAAGGGAAGGGATTGCTATGGAGAAATGCCCACCTGCAGAGCTGGAAGACCAAAGCCAGCAGGAGCAGCTTTAGGAAGCCAAAGGACTTGATCCTGAAAGTTCAAAGTAAAGAGATGAAACGCAGGACAGACCTGCCCCCAATTGTGAATTTTGAGGCATATGTAAAGTGGGTATTTATTCCTAAGTGTTGGAACACCGAGGATGGTGTTATTCCAAGGGGAGGGGAATGTCACGTCCCCATCTAGACCCTAACACTTTAACATTTTTAAATGATGTAATATTGTTATGAAATCGTGGTGAGGAGCTTAAGGCCAAGGCCCCGCCATCGATTTATTGATGCATATGGTTTGCGTGCTAGCCAGGCACATTGGAACTTCAACATCATGTAATATGCATTTTAATAAAAATACCCACAACTAGCTATGCAATGAAACAAAGAGATGGGGGCATGATTTAACCAGGGAATTGGGAGGGAAAACATTCAAACCCTTGAAGCCAATCAGTTCAATCCAAGTGTAAATGAGAGAACCCATCAAACCCTCAACTACCCATGTTGACTTTTGTACCCAACCATTGATTTCTCCCAAGAGTTGGTTGAGGTAGTTAATGCCTTGGGAATGGAGAGGTATGGCTGTCTAAATTCGGGTATGGGCAAGCCACCCTTCATGGAAAATCATGTTGTCTTCTTGGGCAAAAAAACAAAGCCATGAATTGCTCCCCAAGCCATTAGGCAACCATCAGTTCCTCTCCCTCACAAGTTGGGAGCTACCTGGGCGTTTTCCAGCCATGTTTTCTATGGTTTTCCTTGATCCTCAGCTAGGAGAAGGGCATTTTTGTGTTGCATACCAGTGGGGAAGAAGGGGAAATCGAACGGGGGATCAATAGAGACCGTTTTGGGCTGTTGAAGCTTGACATATTTGGGGAAGAAATCGTTTTTCCTCCCTGGGGTTGTTTGCCCCATCCCACAATCCGTTTTGGGTTGGGAACGTTTTTTTTGGAAAACCCATGGCCATCCTATTCGTGAATCCCATTGTTTAAAATGTGTATCTATGCCCAATGTTGTGCTTGCTATGTGAGAAAAGAGTATGTTGGGGTATGGGTTATGGGTATCTATTGCTTTGGCTTGAGCTTGAGTGCAAGCATCCAGGGTTCAAATGTAGCCTGATAAACCCAACTGTGGATTGGCTTGGCTTAGATGAAATGATTAATTGGCTGTGTGTGAGCTTGAATGTCCCCTGTTCCTTGTAAGAATCATGCCCAACTCGGGGGTGGCATTTGTGTTGAGAGATTGATGAACACCGCTGGCCTATGGTTGGGAGGAACATTGCAGTGACATAGCTAGTTGTTTGGGACCGCATTATAGTGAGATGAGTATATTCTCTTATGTGTATTTACTTCTACATTGTTTTAATTAATTGATGACTGTTATTGATATATTGAGTGCATATGAAAATATGTGTGTGGATGAATTTATTTCCGCTGTGCATATTTGTTTGATTTACATCTGCACACTTTTGTTTTTAACTGTATGCATCTAATGAATGGGATGAGTTTGACTAAAATCCCCATAGATTGGTAGCATGTTCCCTTCCTTGCATTGGGTCCAAGGGTGGGTATGTGACATTTATTTACTGACAATAAGTTAGAAATTCTATAGAACTTGAGAAAATCTGTAGGGCAACAAATAGCCCAAGAAGACTGTTCCACCCAACCAATTCCTGAAAACAGTCAAGTACTGTCTTAGGACCCCTGAGCCTGTTCACTAAACCACCAGGAGGAAGAAATTCAGGAATGAGGACTTCTTCTTGCTATAGCAATCGACTTCTGAATCTTCAATAGATAGCAATCCAATAGACTTGCACCAACATTTATGGTTCCTCTCAGCAATAACGCAGACTCAAAATTATAGTCACCACTAAACTCCCTATTTGAATCTCTCTTGAAATCACCTGATTCACAAGAGGAAAATATTCTGCATAAATATTGATTAAGAGCTGCCTTCCCAATTCGAATTTGCCTTTATAGGCTGCCTAGGCCTTTTAGATGTTACTGGGTCATTAAATGATCTGCCTTCTCAATCCCTCCACCTGGGGGATAATGCCCTATTTTAGGGGTAGTTGTCCCATAACCAACAGCTAGTGGTGTGATGCAACTGCTGCCATGTGTCCCATACCTTCCAACATTTTCCATTCCTCCTAGTGGGTCAGTGAACACTCATTCAACAGCCCTCTTGGGTGTTTGTCTCCTAATTAATTTATTTAAATAATAATATTCAATAATTACATTCATCCATCATCAAAACTGATCATAATTACAAAACTTTGGGATTTAAATTAACATAAAGTATTTTTTCAAATAAAATAATAATTCCCAGAAATTTGGGTAGGTGACATACACCCCCCCTTAAGTCTCAACATCGTCCTCGATGTTGGCTAATCACTCCTTGAGTGTTCTTGAAACAGAGTTGGGTATGCTGCCCGCATACTACTCTCCAACTCCCAAGTTTCCTCTTTTGGGCTAAGGTGCTTCCATTGCACCTTCACCTTCCCAATGCTGTGATTCTGGAGAATAGTTTCCCTCTTTCCGAGGATACAATTTGGTTCCATCGGAAAGTCTCCATCTTGTCCCACCGGTACATCATTCCAGTTTACAACATGAGTAGTATCGTGCACATATTTCTTTAAAAACGATATATGAAAAACATTATGTATTTTCAGGTTAGGTGGCAAAGCCAGTTGGTATGCCACTGCTCCAACTTTAGATAATATTTCAAAAGGACCACAATACCTGGGTGCCAACTTGGCACAGCTCCCCAATTTTAGTGAACTCTTTTTCGGTCTTACCTTGAGAAGCACATGTTCACCCACCTAGAACTCTTTATGAGTTCTTTTCGAATCTGCTTGACATTTTTTCCTATCTTGGGCAACTTTTAAATGTCCTTGCACCTGTTTCACAATTAGTTCTAACTCTTGCAATAATTCAGGTCCTAAAACAACTCTATTTATTGGATCATTCCACGAAACATGTGTATTACATTTCCTACCATAAAGAATTTCAAAAGGACTAAGTCTGGCCGATGCATGATAATGATTATTATAATAAAATTCTGTTAAGTGCAGATAATCTTCCCACTTACCAGGCTAATCCTTAACATACATTCTTAATAAATATTCTAACACTTGATTTACCCTTTCTGTTTGCCCATCCGTCTGTGGATGAAATGTTGTACTGAAATTTAAAGTTGTATTCAATCCTTTAAACAATGACCTCCAGAAGTTTCCTGTAAACTTCGAGTCACGATCTAAAATTATTACTTTCGGTATTCTGTGAAGTCTAAAAATCTATTTCATAAAAATTTCTGCAATATCTGGGGCTTTATGCGTGGTCTTCACTAGTATGAAGTGTGCTGCCTTGCTAAGTTTGTCCACCACCACCATGATAGAATCGTGTTGTTTATGATTTTTAGGTAATCCAGTAATGAAATTTATGTTGATCACTTCCCATTTCCAACTTGGTATTGGTAATGGTTGCAACAATCCAGCAGGATGTTGGTGTTCAACCTTCACCTTTTGATAGTCCAAGCATTATGCGATGTATTCTGCTACTTCATCTTTCATTCTTGGCCAATAGTATTCTTTTCTCAGCATAGTGATGGTCTTTTGATATCCTGGATGACCAAAATAGTGACTTTTATGCATCTCATTTAATGTTAGAAATTTTATTTCTGGTATATCTGGTACATACAATCTGTTTTTATACAGTAATAGACCATTTTCCTTAATTCTGTAATCTGACATACAATTTTCAGAACTGTTATTGGCTGTCTTTTCCTTCATTTTTTTGTATTCTTCATCTGTTTCACCTTTTTCCAGAATTTGATTTTCCAAATCAGTTGAATAATTACTGATTGCTGAAATGAAATTTAGTTTTGCCTTGCGACTCAAGGCATCTGCAACTTTGTTCTCCTTTCCTTAATATGCTGAATTTCGAAATCATACTCACTTAAGAACGTCAACCATCTAGCTTGTCTAGCGTTCAGGTTTGTCTGATCCAATAAATATTTCAGACCCATGTTATATGTTAATAATGTAAACTTTCTGCCAATAAGGTGATGACGCCACATTTTTAAGGCATGAATAACTGCTAATAACTATGAATCGTATGTAAAGTAATTATTTTCATGTACTTTCAGCTTTCTAGATTCATATGCTATTGCATGTCCTTCCTGTGTTAAGACTCCACCGAGTCCATCATTGCATGCATCTATACAAACTACAAAATTCTTGTTGGGGTCAACTATCTTCAAGATAGGTGATGTCATCAATAGTTCCTTTAATTTCTTAAAACTCTCAGCACATTTCTGATCCCAAACAAATTTCTTCCCTTTCTTCTGCAAGGAAGTTATGGGGTTGGCAATTTTTGAAAAATTCTCTATAAACTTTCTGTAATACCCCATAATGCCCATAAATGATCTTACATCCAACACATCTTTAGGAACCGGCCAGTCATTAATGGCCCTTATCTTGTCGGGGTCAACCGAGATTCCTTCTGCTGAAATTATGTGTCCTAGATACTGAATTTTGTCTTTGTGGAAGTCACACTTACTAAATTTGGTGTATAGTTGGTGATCTCTTAATACTTGTAAGATAATCCGTAAATGTTCATCATGCTCTTCTTGCTTTTTGAGTACACTAAAATGTCGTCTATAAACACACCATCAAACTTGTCTAAGTATTTATGCAAATTATTATTCATCAAACACATAAATACAGCCGAGGCATTAGTCAAGCCAAATGGCATGACTACGAACTCGTAATGTCCATACCGAGTTCGGAAAGCTGTCTTGAAAATATCTTCGTCCTTAACCCTTGCTTGATGATACCCTGATCTTAGATCAATCTTCGAAAATACTGTTGCTCCATGCAGCTGACCAAATAGATCATCTATGCAGAGCAACGAGTATCTATTCTTGATCGTCATCTTATTAAGCTGGCGATAATCTATGCAGAGTCTTAATGTTCCATCTTTCTTCTTAACGAAGATGACAGGTGCTCCCCAAGGAGACACACTTGGTCTAATATACTTCTTGTCAATAAGTTCCTTCAACTGAGATTTTAATTCGTTTAAATCTAGTATATTCATTCTGTATGGAGCTTTTGAATTTGGTACTACTCCTGGTATCAACTCTATGGTGAAATCTAAATCTCTTTTGGGTGGTAATCCTGGAATCTCCTCAGGAAATACATCTTTAAAATCTTTTAGGACATGTATGTCCTCTAATTTCAGTTTTTCCTCTTTATCCGTAATCTCATCATTTACCACGTTTACTGAAAACATTTGGCATCCCTTCCTAACTACCCTCTTAACTTGCATGGTTGAAATTTGTCAAAGGGTTACCTTCCTTGGAATGCCTTTTATTTCTACAGTTTTCCCTTCATCATTTAAGCATGTAAAACTTTTTCCATAACAGTCCAGGATGACATGATGGGCTTCTAACTAGTCCATCCCAACTATAATATCATAAGAACCTAAAGGTAGAATATTCAACTTGATTTGTGTTTGCAAATGATTCATGGACAACACCCAGTTTTCTATAAAATCTGATACTTTCCTCTTTGTTCCAGTTGCTAGTCTAACTAGCCATGATTTACTAAACTTTTCAGTTTTCAGTTTAAGAATTTCCACAACATCTGGTGATATATAACTTAAACTAGCACCTGGGTCAATTAAAATAGTAACAGGATGGTCATGTATCATACCTTCAATCTCTACCATAGAGATTTGATGATTTGCTTGCCTGTTGTCAAGTCCTGCGTTAATTCTTGGCATCTCCCTTGCTACGTCTCCAACAGTAGGTTCAGTATGTATAGAGTTGATGTTGTTTGTCTTCCGTTTCCTTAAGGGACATTCTGATGCGTAATGGGGGCCTTGACCTTCAAAACATTTAATATGTGTCTTTGGCTCACTGGTCTTGGCAGTATTCGATGCATTTTTCGGTGCTGTAGAATTCTGCTGTGAATTATTTCTGGAATTATTCCCTTGGGAATTTTGATTCTGAAAATTCTTCCTTTGGAATCCGGAATTTCCACTGAATCTGAAAATTTTCTTCTTCTGTTCAAAATTGTTGGGCTTATGATTTTTCCAATTAGATATACCTTCTCTCTTCCGATTTGTATCATAACAGAAAATTGCCTTTCTCATAGCCTCCTCTAAGGTTTTAGGACTGTCATACTCAATTTTGTCTTTAATGCTGAAAGGTAAACAGCTTAAGTACCTTTGAATTTTTGGTTTCTCTTCTATGAGGTATGGTACATATCTCAGTAAGTTCAGAAACTTACTGTTCATTTCCTTCATGTTCATACCTCCCAACTTCAAATCGTAGAATTCTTTAGATTTTTCTTCGTAGTACTGCTCAGATAGATACTTCTTTTTGAAATATTGTTTGAAAGCACTCCAGCTTACATCTTTATCTTTGATGCCCTTTACCCTTTTGATATCTTGCAACCAGATATCCACTTTTCCGGTCAAGTTATATATAGCCATATTTTCCTTTAAGAACTCTGAATAGTTGTAGATCTGGAAGTACTTCTTCATCCTTGACAGCCAAGCTTCAGTTGTCTCACCTTTCTCAGCTTCTCCATTGAAAGTTGGAGGTCTTATCTTCTTGAATTCTCCAGAAATCTGCTCATATTCCTTATGATGTTACACAAACTTATGTGACAGGTGGGATAAAAGGATGGATCCTAATAGGAGTGTCGATTCGTCGCAACTCGCGATATATTGCAGGGTCCAACATTTCAGAGCACTAACCAGGGAGGATTATAACTGTACCCCTGACTGTATTACCCGACTACCTAACAATACATGTGTATTAGCTCCCTGACTTATGTTCTCGGTGTATTGCATTGTCAAGACGACCAATGGTTAAATCATATGGTTTCAGGATCCTAGTGGGGTCTCCCGATATACGCAAGGTACGTGGGAGCTCCAATCCGTAGTAGTGTTGTCTAATGCACAAACGTTCGACATGATACTTTATATATATCGTCGAGTACATGAAGTACCTTTCTATATACCATTAGGTACATGAAAGGCCGTTTGATATACCGACTAGTACATGGAAGAACTACAAGCCCCTGGGATGCAATATAGGAAAAAAATGACAGCTCCTACGTTTAAATTTGTCGGAACACATCTCTAACTATCACTCAAGTTTCTAAAATTTTTAACTTAGACTAGGATTTATTTTATCTTTGATGGTTAAATGGACTTAAGAAGTGTGGAATCGACCCAATATGTGTAAATGAGCTAGATGAGGTGCAAGTCTTTTCTTTTTTGATGAAAACTATCTAAGGAAAGGAGAGAGATATTTTCTTCTTTTGCTGAGACAAATAAAATCTACCCCGAAATGAAATACTATCCTTTCACTTTTATTCTTAAGCAAAACCAAAAGAAACAAGCAAGTAACACTCTTTCAATTGATCCCAAAGGCACCAAAAATAGCACCAAAGCAAAATCTTTTTTTTGTTTTTTTTGTTTTTTTCTTTTAACTTGTAAAACACCTCACTTTCAAACAAAGAAGCAAAGGAGTTAGAAGGATGATTTCAAAGATCTTTGGAACATGCAACACTTGTAAAAAATGCTTGAAAATGAATACTTTATGATTGAATCTAAGAATTCTTCTCCTTTTCAAATACTTTTTAAAGATCAGAAGGAAGAAAACATGAACAATTTCTAGCTCTTTCAAGTTTTTCAAACAATTATCCAAGATCCAAAAGGTCTATATTCTCAACAAATCAAAGCAATATACTTCAAAATTGAAGAGAATGAAACTTCAATTCCTTCTAACACTACTTTCAAATGAACTCAAATATAACTCTGCCCACTTTGTTTTGAATCTCAAATCACCAAATATCAGAGAGTTCTGCAACTTTCAAAAACAAGAAAATCAATCACCCAAGCAACTAATCTCGAAACTCACAACAATTTGATCCAAACTCACACTAGCAAGGGATATTACAACAACACAATCGAAAAGACTTAAAAGCTAAAGTAGAGCAGACTAGAGGCTTCTAAGAGCCATAAGACAAGCTACGCTCACAAGGGATCAAGCTGACCCAAGACAAGCAAGGTAATTGCTTGAATACTAGGGACCCAACAAGAACACTCAAGCGGAGCTTCAAACTTCAAGAAAATGCAAAGAAGAGGGATAAATACCAGATATAGATTGAGATTATAGCTAGAACAGAGAATATATAGATTTGATGATAACACTTGAACTAACCTTAAAAGGAAAATTGAACGCTACTGCAAAAATTTGCACAGAGTCGCGGTCTGCTATGGGAGACAACGCGCCAAAGTGGATCGACACAATCTAATACACTGCCCAGGTGCATCATCAATGCACTGTATGTAAATATAGGTCACTTCGATGCCAATAAAGGGCGATTTTTGAAATGAAAAATACCAAAAAAGTAATCAACCTCAAAGGATTCGGATGGATTGCAAGTGCCATATCCGTATTGGATCATCCAGAGACTCAAAAATGCAAAAAATCAATCAAGTAATACAAGGTAGGTGAAAAAATTCAAAGAATTTCCAAGGAAAACCAAAGGATATCTAATGAACATGCCCAATGGAGTCTCCAATTTTGTTTTAGGAGTTTTCGATCGAAGCAGACAAGGATCAAAATCCCTATTCTGAATGATTCAGATCTAGAACAAAAAGGGGAAAATTGTACAAACCTTCACCTAGGTCAATGAAATAGTAATAGTAGACAAGTATAGAGAGAAATTACCTCTGATACGGTAGTTGTCTTTATGATCTAGGAGCAGTCACAATCCAACCTTGCATATAAGAGAACCTACTACAGATTAAGAAGAGGCAACAACAAATAAAGTGGAAATAGTACTATTGACCTATGCAAGTGACCAAGGAATCTTACAATACATGATCATGAACATCATATGTATGGGAAGGAAAATACAATTGTATTAAGAGTAGCAGAAAAAGAGTACATCCGTTTAGGCCTTGGTGTTGTAGCTTCTTCCCAATGGGTTCTTCTTTATCCAACAAGTCAAGTCACTTTCACCTTGAACATAAAGCAATTCCAGAGTCTCAAAGTCTAGGGATATTTCTCCATCATTTACCTACTTCCAATATTCCTCCCCTCACCCATGGCTCAAGAGATCAATTTATAAGACAATATGGATAGGGAGAGGTTGAGAAACGTGTGGGGAATGGATGAGATATGATCCCCATAATGGTGGGGGTCGAGCTAGATCCATAACAATAGGATGGAAAGGATATCATTCGATATTTTGCTCTAGAAGCTTCTCAAAAATCAATTTTTTTTCCCGAGGAGACATCGACGTGGTCTGTAGTGGAGCAAACTACGCTAAAGGGGATCGATGCGGGTTGCTATGAAGGCACACTGCATCATTGATGCAGGTTGACAGTGAAGCAGATTGCATCGATAGACTTTGACGCGTGTTGGTAGCAAATCAAAGTCACAAAAAATTCAAGTTGCAAGGGAAAATAATCATAGCTCATTCACCATGGAAGTGACTTCAGGGATTGTGGAAAGTCAAGGTCACCGGGTTTTGTACGAGTGACGAAAATTCCGTGTAACAGATGAATTCTCTCTACGAGGACTCCTCCTCTTAGACGTTCAATTTGAATGCACTAAGCCATATGATGAGATTTTTTATCTACTCAATTTGCTACTCAAAGTTACTTATGGGGAAAAGATCATTCTCCTTATGCTCTCACTTCTTACTTGGCGTCAAAACCTTCCTCTAGAGCGACTACTCACACTTTTTCCATCCTTACTGTCATTCTTCTAATTTGACCCTAGATTGGATTTTTCTTGAAGGTTTGTTACGATCAGGGTATTTTTTAAGGGTTTTAAAAGTATACCTAAGTATATGATTCTAGGCGATTATTTCAGATTCAAAAAATAATTTATATAGATAGGTAGGTGAATATTAAATATGAAACATGTAGTTTACTACTAAAATATGCAAATTTTGGTGAATATTATAATAAAAAAACATATTTTATGTAAATATAGGCGATATTGGAGAGTAAAAATGACCAATTAACGAATTTATTTTTTGAAAAAAAGACTAAAAAATAGCCAATTGGTGAAATTTCGCCCTTAAAAATTACCCTGGTTAAGATTTGTAGTATGGTAACATTGATCTAATTTTTCTCCTCCTATGCCTTAGTTATCCTTTCATTGAAACTCCTCATAGTTTCAACCACATTCAAAGGTGCAACTTGCAACCTCCTTGGACCATTGCATTATGTTTCTACACTACCACCACGCACATACTTTCCCAAAGTACCTTCTGTGTGATTATAAGGTTTTTTCACATCATCCATGATAATATTTCAACAGGTTAAAACATTTCATTTTTCTTATTACCCTCTTTCCTTTGTTGTAATGACCTTTCGGCTACTGCTAGCACTGTGCAAAAAGGAAAATCTATTAGCGAATGCATTAATAATCACTTTCATATTATCGTGCGGAATTCCTTTTGCATTGAGAGGCCTAGTGTTGAAACCTGTCTTTAATACCACTCTGTCATGTCCCCAACGACCTCTTCGGCCTATCGCGATCATGAGGGATCTAATTTATTCTTTTTAAATTTCGATACCAAGACATTACTCTCTAATACTGTGCTATTTTACTGCATGACACCGTACACATGTCACACTTTAGACTACGTACACTTTCACGCTTATCAATTCTTTACTATGTGTCTTGTTGCATGCAAGAAGAATATTGCTGCCCGATCCACTGTGTGAATTCCTTTACTCACTATGCATCTATCACCGTGCAGTATAACCACTCCATGGAAACTTATCTTTCAATGCCAGTTCATTGGCTACCTGTAGAGTTAGGCACTATATAAGTAGTGAGGCTTCATATACATGCAATCATCCACATTCAAGCCATTCACTTTCACATTTATTATATACAACATACATCTTATCATTCATATAATGGAAATACATAACATAAATTAAAAAATGTAACACTTATCTTGAATGAAGCTTCTCCAAGCAACTCACTGCATAAGAGCAACGTTCCACCCAATTGTAGGCACTCTTTCTAGCATATACACTTTCTGCTAAGAGGCCACCCCTGTGATGGGCATGATTGCCTTAAGAAAATGGGAACTACCCGTAGTTCTATCCCATAGTCAAATAGGCACAAGGTCACAACCAAGCTAGACTTTGCTGAGTTAACGGACTATTACAGTCATACTGACTCAAATCTCAAGCTAAGCCAACCTCTATTGCGTTAACAAGATTCCACCGTACTAGAGGGGAAATGCTAACTAGGGACTCACCATAAATTTTTGGCACCTTGCATAGACTCAATTAGTTTGGGGTACACAATACCCACCCCACACAACACCATGCAAGTGCTATTCTAGTGTGTGCATAGAAATACCACTCAAACCCTGATATTCTCCAAAGAGGTATTAACCTTCACTAGTCTCTTATCTAGCTTTGCACTCTGTACCACTAATACTCAACACTAGCAATCAACCCCGCACAGACTCTATTAGTTTAGGGTCTACAATGCGCACCCCACACAACACCACACAGGTGCTATTCTAGCGTGTGCATATAAAGACCACTCAAACCCCTCTATTCTTCTTGGAGGTTGCGCAACCTCTATTGGATCTCAATCCATTCGATGCTCAACACTTTTATATCCACTCTTCAGAGATCAAATAGGACAAATATTCATATCTGGTTTACCTCCAGGTCCACAAATGCCCCAAGCAGACTCGGCTAGCTTGGGGTCCACAATACTCGCCCCAAAAAACACCAAGAAGGTACCCCTTCACTACTCAACGGTCCCTCAGGATTCACCTTCTTTCAAGTGCTATACCATTATGTGCATAGAAATACCATCCAAACCTTAGATCATATGTCTATAGGATTTGTTTCCCAGGGATTACAAATCTTGGTTGTGTACAACCAATCGATACAATGGAATCACTTCGGTCACTGTCCAACAGACCACTCTCATGCAATCAGTCTCACATGCGACTGCACTCGGGATAAATTAAGATCAAGTAATGGGATTCTTAGGTGCACGATTGGGAATTCACAATGCTTCACCCCTCTCTTACCACTCTGCCAATACTTAATTACATGGCTCACCCCCAGGATGGGAGCTACGTCCACGAGAACTATTGTTTATATTAACGGGAAGGGTCAACAGTTCTAGTCTGCGCACACAGCTGCAGATTCTTCTCTCTACAATAGGTCTCCGTACACACAGCTGCAGAGCCTTTTCCTCTCTTCTCGCTCTTACAATACTTAGTCTTTTCCAAAAGACTTAATACCAAAAATAAAACCAACCCTTCCCTTACAAAATTTCCCTTTTTATAGATCGTGCCCGAAGGTCACATCATTACAATAGTTATGGGCACAAGCCCCCATAGTACCCTTAAACCCCAAAAACTGGCATGGTTACCCTGCTAACCATACTTCATCATAAATTCTTAGCTACTCTACTTGTCCTTTGCATCCTTTCTATCGCTTCCTTGAACCTAACGCCCTCCTGACAGCCGCTTCCTCTGACAGGCGCTTCTTCTGACCGCGCGGCACTGAAAGTACCCTTTTGCGTCCTTAGCACTTCTCACCTTGCAATGCCATAACTGTAGCTGCCAGGTCGTCGCTTCATCCTTAACTGCTCCATCTACCCTAGATGTCCTTAGTACTTTCACTTTTACTAAGGAGACGGGTCATTTTCCTCTGACAACGTGTCATTCCATACCCTTTTCCCGGGGATTGTAGAGATGCTTCCCCCAAAAATAGGCTAGTACCAGCCTTCGCTGAATTCATACTGCCTTGAAGCTGCTGTACTTTAACTTCGCTTCAACATAACTTTTCTAATCCTCAAACCTGTGCTAACTTGTCCTTAACCTATGCTTCAACAAACATGCGCTAATATTGAGCCTCTTTAGCACAATTGTGCAAACCTTGGAAAACCTGCGCACACCTTGGGCATCGCCCAACAGGCCCATAACACTTAATCGTGGATCATCCCCGGTCCACTTTTGCTAGGAAACTTCGACTGCATGCCTTCTAGGGAACTTAACTTCGCAGTGAATTCGTGTAGAGTTTTGTTGAGCTTTGCAATTGTGTCCTTTGCCTCATGCTCAAACTCTTTGATAGTCTCCAGCATCGCCTGCGAGACTTCTTCTTGAACTTGTTCTTTAACTGTGCCCTCTATTGCTTGAAGTTCTAGGAACTTCTCATCTATGTGTTCCAATAACATGAGTGCTTCTTCTTGCATTGGATGCAACTTTTCTAAAGTGACAACCTCTTTCTCCCTTAATGTTTTCAATTCCTTCTATAGATCCCTTGTCTCCACGAAATTTTGTATCTTTTTCCTTGGTGGAAAATTCTTCATTGTTGTGTTCATGGAGTCAAGCGCTTGTTGCCTTTGCTACAGGAGCTCTTATATTGTCTTCATTTCTAGATCTTCTTGCAATGTAGTCAACACTCTAGTGGATTCCTCGAGCAAGTCTTGACATCCCGCCACTTCCGCGGATATATTTTCTAATGTGACCCTTACCTCTTCACTGCGAGCTGCGCTGTCATCCTGAGGAGTGCTAGGATTCTGAGATTGTAAATCAAAAATATTTTCCTTGTATGCAACTTCCATATCCATCATCTCGGCCTTAAGATTATCCACTACGGCACCAATCTTAAGTATAGTGGCCTCGACCTCAGGTTCTTCCTCGTACTTGGGTATTTTTTTGCAGACTGCTGAGATCGTCTCTTTAAGTCTGTGGTGCTTCTCCTAGACATGTGACAATTCTCTGCTGCTTCGCGCAGATTGAAGATTCAGATCATCATAGCTCTTTTCTAGTTGTGTATTTTTGTTGTAAGTAGTGATATCTCTGTCATGGATTTCCTCCACAACCTGCAGGTGCAAATTGTGTAAGTCTTCAATGGGAAACATCCTGACATTAAGGTCGAGGTGTGCCAACTTCTTTGCTCCTTCCGCCATCTCATCATTTGGAAAGATGACGTTTATTGGATCAATATTTACCAAATGAGGTCGCATGGTCAAGAAAGGTGATTGTCTCCTCTTTTTGCTGGACTCGCCTGACCTATCCTTAGATTCTGATTCTTGTACCAAGTCCTATTGTACTTGTTCAATCTTTGCAACCATATTTCTTAGCTCTGCGAGGTTTTGAATGAGGTTTGCTTGTACCTACTCACTTTTAGTTTCCTTTAAAGAGAGTGCTTCTCCCAAGTGCTCACTGACTCTCATGGCGATGTTCTCATAATCATCATCATGTAACTGCGCCTCTAGTGGCGGCTTAGTGGATTTATGCTTCTTTCTATGCCCCTTCTCTGTTGCTAGGATTTCAGGCTATTTTCTTTTCTCTCCCGGTATTCATGTCCAACGCTTTGCTGAGTTTATTTTTTCTTCGGACTTGATGTGCCTTCACCATCCTTTGGATTCTTACCTCCTCTTTCCTCAGATGCTGTGTTGATTTCCTCCGGTGCATCCTCCTTCCATTCTGGCGGCCAATATTCCATCATTAACTCAATATTCGCGGCATCTAACTAATAGAACCCTCGGTGCCACAGTGGTTTATCCTTATCAGCCCTTGCTTGAATATATATGAAATGAATTCCATCTTTAAATAGGACCCTCTAAATATACACGGTTGTCACTTCCTTGGAAATGCGCGGAGTGTGCTGAATGACAATGCACAACTGTTTGTAATAGGTGAATAGTTTCTCATTGTTTACCCGATGCCTATCTGACTTTGCATTTTCCCACATGTTAGAAAACTGTGTTCCTCGAAAGTCTTTTGGCCAGACTGGAAGGCCCTGCTGGTAAAGTGGCTCTTTCCAACCCATGAATGCAATTAATACCAATAACCAAATGTAGTGGAATGCAGATCCACTTTCTTGAGTCTCTCGGACATCGTCTAAGAACTCATTAAACAATTATTTCGACTAGTTATATGAGGTTCCATCCTTAACTTTCGATGCTAGGAGACCTTCTGCGACCGGCACCTCTGCCGGTCTACATTTTCTGAGCAATTTCCCTGCTAATAAATGAACAATGAAGTGCGTGGCCTTGTCCGAGATTCCAACTGTGGTGTATCCATGGCTTCCTTTTTGTAATCCGAATTCTTCCTTCTTGACCGCAATCTCTTTATCTTGACTCTTCCCCACAAACTCTGCTGCAGTATCCACACCTCGCTTATTGAGTTGCGTGATCCTGTGTATGAGTTCAATGTTCAGATCGATCCGCCGATCTAACCACAAGTAACCTGAGTGTGTGCACAATAGAAAAGTGAGCACTACTGTTGTAAGCTCAATGCTTTTGTCAAAGTGCGGGATACGCAGAGGATTTAGAAACCCGGATGGCACTAACAGTGTGAGCCATTCCTGCACATGAATAGTTTTGCTTCCTGTCTGCTCGTCAACCCGGTGACACATATACTGGTCATGCTGAAACTGTGAATACTTTGGTTCCTTGGGATCCTTCCCTTCTAACAAGTCATAGTCTGCAAACTTGCAATATTGAATTTTTCCTTATAGTTTATAGTGGATGTGTACATGACTTTGTTGATGTATATGTAACTTCGGAATGTATTTCATCTATGTATTTCATATATATTTATTGTACCCTTATTAGAGATGTGTTATTCTTGTATAAGGAAGTGTCGTCATGTGGATTGACAAGTGTCGCAAGTGTGTGTACTTGCCGATGGTTATTAGACCACCATGTGTGGGGTCAACCCTGAAATATATATTATATTGTGGATGTACCTAGCTAGACAAGTTGGCCCCATAGTGTAACTAGGAAAACAGGTTAAGTATAAATACAGATCAGGAGATCTCTCACTCAGAAAGTGGTGCACTAGTGAGGAGGAGGATCATCTGCTCTAGGAGACTATCTCAAGTGTATTTTGGTTGTACTTTGGTTGAGCCATTGCTCTCTCTATCTCTGAGGAAGTTGTGGGGTTTTTCACCTTAGGGTTTTCCCCACGGAAACTCTGTGTCTCTTGTCTCTCATGATTTTGATTCTTGTGATGCTTATTGTGATTGTTATGCATTGATATACTGTATATGTTATTCTCTCAGTAAAGATCCTAGAGTATTTTGAATTAATGCTCAAAATTTAACATGGTATCAGAGCTAACCTGAGAAGAAGACATTTTGCAGTGACGAAAACTTGAGTTTCTTATTTATTGGGTTTCTCTCCACATATTTTGGAAAAGCAATATAGTAGATTGACTCTACTCATCAAGAAGAATCTATCTATCCAATCAGAATTCAATTTTGAGCATTTTCAGATTTGACCCTAAAAATTAGGGTTTCCACAAAATAGGAATTTCTGAAATCTAAAGACATAGCTGGAAGCTCCTTGCAAAAATCAAAGTTTAGAGCTTTGGATCGAGATTTTTGGCTGGGTAGATCTTCGGGAAACTCAAACCCTAATTCAGGGCTCTCCCCAGTGAACCCGGGAGGACAAAAAGGAAAATATGAAGGGTAAAGCTTTGTTGATCTCAAATTCTGAATGCACCAGGCTGATCAGCTCATCAAGGCATATCTTTCTATCCTTTCAAAAAGTTGAAATTCACATTTTGAATTTTTAGGGTTTTTTCGACAAACCCTAATCCGGGACCAGATCCAGTTTTTCAGCATTTCAAGTGGTAAGACCTAAATATTTTCTATTTCCATTTGAAGTACTCTTTAAGATGTCTCACCACACCAAGCTTGAGGATAAGCTTGAAGGATTTGATAACTTCTGAGCTTGGAAGTATAGGATTGGGTTAATCCTGGAAGAGAATGAGTTGGACTCATATGTAAAAGAAGACATCCCTATCCCAGAGGATGAAGAGGCTAAGGTATTGCATAAGAAGAACTTGGTGAAAGCAAAGAGAATCATTGCTGATTCTATCAAAGACCATCTCATACCCCATGTGTCTTCTCTAAAGACACCCAAGGAGATGTTTGACTCTTTGACCAAGCTATTTGAAGGGAAGAATATAAATCGGAAGATGACCCTGCGGAACCAATTGAAAGGAGTAAAGTTTCAGAATGGAGAAACCATTCAATCTTATTTTTCAAGGGTCTCCCAGATCAAGGAACAACTAGAAGCAGTGGATGAAATGGTAGAGAATGGTGAAGTGGTGATGACCACTCTAAATGGCCCACCCAGGTCATGGGATTCCTTTATTCAAGGAATTTGTGCAAGGAAGAAGTTGATCTCCTTTAGTAGATTGTGGGAAGAATGCTCTCAAGAAGAAGCTAGGCTTGTGGCCCGAGAAGAAAAGATGGGAAATGAAGATCAAGCTCTCACAGCACATGCCAAGAAAGGAAAGTCCAAGAAGGAATCATCTCATAACAGGAAATTCTCATACCACCATTATCATAAAGATAAGAAAGATCTCAGATGCTTCAATTGCAATGAGAAGGGACACTTTGCTTCAGATTGTCCCAAGAAGAAGAAAGACAACAACAAATTCAATAAGAAGAAGAAGAATAAAAAAAGAAGATATCATGCTCATGCTGCCGAAGATGATGAACCCCCAAAGAAGAAGGCTAGGGCAGAAAGTGATAGTGATGATGACTCATCAAGTGAAGAAGAGTATGTTCTAATTTCCGCTCTCACAGGTACTATCTCCCATGGTTGTAATGATCAGTTGATTGACAATGGGGCTTCCAAACACATGACTGGGTTTAAGGAATCTTTTGTGAATCTATCTGAACATGAATCACCCCATAAGGTGAAAACCTGGGGATGATTATCAATATCCCATCAAAGGAAGTGGTGAAGCCTCCTACAACCTAGATTCTGGAAAATCTTTGAAGATGAAAGAAGTCCTTTATGTACCTGGGCTCAAGAAGAACCTACTATCCATCTCTGCATTAGATGCAAAAGGTATGAGGGTTGCATTTATGGATGGCCAAGTTCTAATGTGGCCAAAGGGAAAGACCATAGATGATACAGTAGTGATTGGAGAGCAAGAGGGAGGATTGTACAAATTGATGGGACAACCTGAACATGCTATGGTGACATGAAGACAAAGATTCATCAATAATCATGGATCACATGGAGGTATGTATAATTTGGTTTTGCAAAGATTAACTTATGAGTTATGCAGGTAATTGAAGAGAACAAGAAAACATTGCTAGACATAACTAGCAAATATGGTGACCAGGTATGTTTTCCTTATATCATAGGATCTCTTATATATAAGTATACATGGCATGATTGATAATGATTATTCATGAAGTCATAGATTTGAATAATCATGGGTGCATGCATATGATGTTTCTTACATTAATTGATGATATGACTAACCATAAGAGTCATAGGTTTGAGTAATCACGGGTTTAGGTATATTATGACTAACCATAAGAATGCTTATTATTTCTGTTTGAAATGATCCTGACTATACATGCTTGAGATTATTGTGTTTTGATAATATTAAGATTATACTAATGAATGTTTGATTGTGTATGAGACCTTGAGGATAACACAATGATGATACTAATAAGAATGCATAGGGATCAAGAATGAATTCAAGAACAGGTAATCCAGGAAGCAAAGATCAAGAGGGAGCACACTCCAGTGGTTTCTGCAAGGATGCAGATATTCAGAGGGAGTTGACCATCTCTCTACATTCCACAACAGAAAGGTGTAGAAGAAGCTACCTCAACAGCTCCTGCAAGGAAGCAAAGACTCAGAGGGAGTCCACCCAAGAAACAAACAAAGATAAGTATTTTAATTATCATTTCTTACATATTTGTTTGTTTAATAACATTGTTCAATGATGTACATGCTTATCTTCCTAGACTTAGGATATGTATTGTGCATATTAGAATGTTTGCATTAATGAACAATATACTACTAATATTCATTTCATGGGTAAGTGGCCTATGGCACTGTACAACATTCCATTGCTACTTATCTAGAATGAAACCTCTTTGCTGACATGTTGGGAGTAGTGAAAACTCTTAACAATGTTCTGTAGAGATTGGAAGGCATCTAGAAAGTTACAGGATATGGATGAATGTTGTATTGAAGCATTGGCTAAAATAATTGCATGATTGTATGACATATTTCTTTATGTATAAGAATTTGTTTTGAAAACTATGAGATGTTTCTAATCATGCAATTTACTTGTCTTGTAGGAAAGATCGTATGCCATCACCTACAAAAGAAGAACTACAACATTTGTCCAGCAACAAAGATATATATTGAAGATATTGAAGTTCCCAGGATATGGGAAGAATGCCATGATCCGTCGATCATGAATAATGATGTTTGGGATGTTGTCCCAAGACCTAAAGAGAAGTCTATTGTGACTTCTAAATGGATCTACAAAATCAAGCATGCTGCAGATGGCAGTGTAGAAAAATACAAAGCAAGATTCGTAGCTCGTGGCTTCTCTCAGAAAGAGGGAATAGATTATGAAGAAACTTTTGCACCTGTAGGCAGGTATACTTCCATCAGAACAGTACTTGCCGTGGCTACAACAATGAAATGGAAAATACACCAAATGGATGTCAAGACTGCCTTCTTGAATGGTGTAGTTGAAGAGGAAGTATATGTGGAGCAACCACTCGGGTTCGAAATACATGACAGGGAGTCGTATGTATGCAGATTGAAGAAATCCTTGTATGGCTTGAAGCAAGCTCCCAGAACTTGGTATGGTAGGATGGATAGTTTCCTATCTAGTTTGGGATTTACCAAGAATAAAGCGGATTCCAACCTTTACTACAAGGTTGAGGAAGGGAATCCCGTGATTCTACTCTTGTATGTGGATGAATTATTTGTAACAAAAGATGACAGATTAATTGCAGAGACTAAGAGGAAGCTTGCTGCCGAGTTCGATATGAAAGATTTGGGAATGATGCATTATTTCCTAGGTATGGAGGTGTGGCAGAGTGCAGGTGGGATCTTCCTTGGTCAAGGGAAGTACACAATAGATATCCTAAAGAGATTTGGGATGATGGATTGCAAGGCCATGGCCACACCTATGGCATCGAATCTAAAGCTTCTATGTGATGCTTCATCTGAGCCGGTTGATGTCTCTATGTATCGTCAGATGATTGGGTCCTTGATGTACCTGACGAACACGAGACTAGATATTTGCTTTACGGTGAACACATTGAGCCAGTTCCTGACAGATCTGAGGAGTGTTCACCTGGTTGCTATAAAGCATGTTCTGAGGTACCTGAAGGGTACAGTGGATTATGGGCTCAAGTATGAAGCGAATCAAAAGTTTAACCTGCAGGGTTATGTTGATTCAGATTGGGATGGCAGTGCTGCAGATAGGAAGAGCACATCTAGATGTTGCTTTAGTATGGGATCAGGTGTGATCTCTTGGTTTAGCAGGAAGCAGTCCTGCGTAGCACTGAGTACAGCTGAGGCAGAGTATGTTGCATCCTGTTCAGCTAGTTGTGAGGCAGTATGGATACGGAAGCTACTGTCTGAGTTACTTGATCTCCCGTGGATGCTACTGGTATCTTTTGTGATAACCAGAGTTGTGTGAAGCTGTCCGAGAACCCAGTTTTTCATGATAGGTCGAAACACATAGAGATCAAATATCACTATATCAGGGATATGGTGCAGAGAGGAGCTGTGAAGCTCCTGTACGTTGCGACGGACGAGCAAATTGCAGATGTGTTGATGAAGCCACTAGCCAGGGTGAAGTTCGAGTACTTTAGAGAGAGGCTTGGCGTTCTTCAAATTGATGACACTTCGAGGAAGATGTGATGGACACATTTGTTGAAGCCATTCCAAGCATGTTGGAAGGAGGATCCTTCACATGGCTGTGGATGTAAGCACTGGATGATGAGCATCAGGACGATGCTCCAGTTATTGCTCTGTATATGCATCATGTTAGATGCTAGATATGATCAATTGGATCATTTATATGTATATGTATGTATGCATCATGTTGGATGCTTGGACCATGTATCTGTATATGTATCAGGTGGATACATTGTATGATCAGGTAGATCATGTATGTTGATATGTATCATGTATGATCAGGTGGATCATGTATGATGATATGTATTAGGTAGATACTTGGTATGCATCAGGTAGATGCATTATATGATCAAGATGATCATGGATGATGAGCTTCAGGATGTTGCTCAAGATGACATGCAGCAGGATGTTGCAGTGATGATGATCAGGATGATCATGTGTACATTAGGATGATGTATGGTGATTATCAGGTTGATACTCTATGGCCGTGGAACAGGTTGTGCAGATAAGCGTGTAATTTGTGCCCTGGGAGATTTGCAGATAGTCTTTCGAGGTTTTGCCTATGGCATGTAATTTGTACCTTGGGATATCTGGCAAATGCTCTTTCGAGGTTTTGCTTGGGAGGACATATAATTTGTGCCTTGGTATATCTAGCAAATGCTCTTTTGAGGTTTTGTCCTATGGCATATAATTTGTGCCATGGGAGATCCGATAGGTTGAGCCGTGTGCTCGTAATCAGTCCTGGGATGCTCTTTCGAGGTTTTGCCATGACCACATGTAATTTGTGCCCTGGGAGATCCGATAGGTTGAGCCTTGTGCTCGTAATCAGTCCTGGGATGCTCTTTCGAGGTTTTGTGGTGACCACATGTAATTTGTGCCCTGGGAGATCTGATAGGTTGAGCCTTGTGCTCGTAATCAGTCCTGGGATTCTCTTTCGAGGTTTTGTGGTGGGGTCACATGTAATAAGTCCTGGAGATCTGGATAGGATGAAAAAGGCCTCAGATGCTCTTTAGGGTTCTTGCTAGTCAAGAGACTCTTTTAAGGTTTTGTGACGCATGTAATAAGTCTTGAGATTTCCACAGCATGGCCAGTGATAACGAAGACCTACAGGTGGTGGGCCTACATCCAGTATGAAAAAGGACTGGATCTGTAGAACATCCTGTGACGATTAGAGTCAGAGATTGGTTGAGATAGCGGCAGCAATGATGATGATGATGACGATGCATCAATGATGATGATCCCGAGAAGAAGACTTGTCTAGCAGATCTGTGTCGAGAAATACCTTCCTAGTTAAGAGGGAGTGTTGATGTATATGTAACTTCGGAATGTATTTCATCTATGTATTTCATATATATTTAGTGTACCCTTATTAGAGATGTGTTATTCCTTTATAAGGAAGTGTTGTCATGTGGATTGACAAGTGTCGCAAGTGTGTGTACTTGCCGATGGGTTATTAGACCACCATGTGTGGGGTCGGCCCTAAAATATATATTATATTGTGGATGTACCTAGCTAGACAAGTCGGCCCCATAGTGTAACTGGGCAAACAGGTTGAGTATAAATAGAGATCGGGAGATCTCTATTTGGATCATTCGGAAAGACACATTTCTCTCACTTAGAAAGTGGCACACTAGTGAGGAGGAGGATCATCTGCTCTAGGAGACTATCTCAAGTGTATTTTGGTTGTACTTTGGTTGAGTCATTGCTCTCTCTATCTCTGAGGAAGTTGTGGGGTTTTTCACCTTAAGGTTTTCCCCACGGAAACTCTGTGTCTCTTGTCTCTCATGCTTTTGATTCTTGTGATGCTTGTGATGCTTATTGTGATTGTTATGAATTGATATACTGTATATGTTATTCTCTTAGTAAAGATCCTAGAGTATTGTGAATTAATGCTCAAAATTTAACAGACTTGAAATTGGTGGCAATGAGATCTCATAGTGTGCATTCCTCATAATATGAATGGGTGGTGCATCATCTCTTCTTGGCAGAATGTATTCATGTGTGAGATGAATGGGCCGGTCATAGGGTGGTTCTGGTGGTGGTGGCGGCCTCGGTACACTCGCTGACTTCGACTTCTCTTGCTCTCGGGCCGGTTGCTTGTCTTTCTTCTTCATCTCTGCTGCGTATCTTGGTGAGGTTTGGGACGGTGCACCTTTTTCTATAACAGACTTCTTGGAGGGCATTCTCATCAATCCCTCAAAGCCAGATTGGTTAAAACTTCTCAAAATCTCTTTGATCATGAACTGCTCAAACATTCACATGCAAATCCCTCGGCATACTCTTACTGGTAAAAACTTGGAATTTACACACAGTAAAATTATAAAATCATGGTAAAGCCAGTAATTGCTTGGTTAATTCTATTTATAGGCACTGTTTGACCTAAGGCGCCCCCATTAACAACTAGTAGGCATTAAATGCTGTGTCCATTGGAAAAATCTCGGTGAGATCTTGGTCCTTTCCTTCATTAATTATGCCCGAACGAAAAAAAATTCTTTAAATGCAGAAATTTTTCGGTGCCGATAAACTGTATAAAGTCTATTTTATCGACCGACCATTGTAACGACTATTTTTCCTTCGAATTGTGCTAGCGGTTATGTGATCTCCATGGTTCACTGCACGTTTTCCTTTTTCCATACATTTGACTTTGTAGTGCAAACCTTTTCTGGTTGTTAATGTCTGTGAATTGCGAGGTTCACTGTGCATTTTTCTTTCCTTGTTCTTAACTTTGTAGCACGAGTGTTCTGATACTGCACAATTCAGCTTCCTTTGCGTGCATTACAACACAGGTTCCATATATGTAAACACTTCGCATTTTACCAAAATTGTGTGCAGACTCACATTCTTGCATTCTTAGTGTCCAATTTCAATTACACTTGACACTTAGAATTTACTTTGCTGATTAATCGATGCTTGGTGGAAGAGGAATATCCCTGTAAGGATTTAGTCTACTTCCATTAACAAGTCCTTTCATATTTTCCCCAAGTGTTGGGCCTGGCCCAAGTAAGGCATTTTTGTCAAGACAATTTTGGGAAGCTGCGAAGTTACAGCGCAGCGTAGTATCGCTAGGGTAAGAACCGTGCAGCTAAGTGCCAGCTCCACGAAGCGGTAGCACCGCGCACTACCAGTAGAGCACCTATTTTAGGTAAAGAGTATAAGGGATGGTCAAGCTATGAAAGCGACCTGTTTTGAGTAAGAAACTCCAGTATTCCCGGGAATGGGTATGGAGCAGCGTGAAGGCGGATGAAAGTGACCTATCAAGAGAGTGGCATAAAATAGTTAGAAGCTAAGCCATGAAGATGACAGCGACAGACAGGCCAGAGAGACGGAAAGTGACACGCCATGATGCAGTATAACCGTTTTGTGAAGACTACGGATGTCAGAAGGGTGTGCGAGCTGCGAGTGGTCTAGTAGAATGGAAAGAAGCGTGTGGAGTAGCTGTTGACTGCAACAGGCCGAGTCGGTGGGTAACTACACCATTTTGTAACCTTAGGGTTTGGCCTATGCATTGTAACATACGTGACCTACGGGAACGATCTCTATATAAAGGGAAATTTTGTAAGGGGAAGGGTTAATCTCTAATCGTGAATATTTGATAACTGTTGAAGAGTAATCTCTATTGAGAAAATATTGTAAAAGGCTCTGCAGATGCATGCGCAAAGACCTACTGAGAGAGAAGAGAGTCTGCAACTGAGTGCACAGACTAGAACTGTTGTACCTTTCCCATAAATAATATAACAACAGTTCCTCTGGACGTAGCTCCCATTCTGGGGGTGAACCATGTTAAATTCTATGTTATGTGATTGATTATGTGTTTATATCTGTGTATTTGCTTATGTGAATGGTTAAGATCTTATTTTTGAATGCATGTGTTCTTGCTTTTATATGTATTCGCCATAAGGATAAAAGATGGGGATAATATGTTAAGTAACAACATGTGTGGATGAATGTCGAATGCACCAGTATTTATAAGCCAAATGAATGCATAAGTTAATCGGGTAAACACTTAGCTAGGGAAGTCTATATAGTGCAATTTCCTGAGTGCAACACCGGAAGTGCGCAGTTACAGTGTTGTTGTTATAGTGTATAAGTTAGCAAGGCTTGCATAAGGATAAAAGATGGGGATAATATGTTAAGTAACAACATGTGTGGATGAATGTCGAATGCACCAGTATTTTTAAGCCAGATGAATGCATAAGTTAATCGAGTAAACACTTAGCCAACGAAGTCTATATAGTGCAATTCCCTGAGTGCAACACCGGAAGTGCGCAGTTACAGTGTTTTTGTTATAGTGCATAAGTTAGCAAGGATCGCAATCCATTATGTTGTTGAATTCATAACTTACACTAGGTAAAGTCCATTAAAGTGGTTAAGTACTGAAGAGGAAGCGTAGTCTCAGTGGCACTGTCCTATTATCGAAGAACCATTCTGAGCCATGCAGTTCATGGATGCGCTAGTGTAGTCTCCCATTCCATTGAAGCGCACATCACCCGGTATTGGAAACATGATTCTGTAACCTCCCCATAACTTCGCCTCGGGTGAGACCTCAGTCTGCTCACAGACTGTTGCTGAAAGGGCCGGTGAAAAGAGGTTTTTTTGGTTGCCTGAGCCGCGCAGAACCTAGATCTACCTCATTGAACTTAAAGAACACATCTAGAGCCAACAAATGGTTCCGTTGCCACGCATGAACTGGTGATGAGCACCAAAAATTGGAATCCTAAGAAAACAAAAATATGGAACTGGGTAGACAAGACAGAGAGAGATTTTTCTAGAAAGGAGAATAGACATCCGCATCTCTCTGACGTAGATTGGTTAAATAAATACCTGTGGAAGGATATTCACGAAATTGTCTAGGCAAGCTTTGGAAACGAGTTGCACGAGTGGTTATCAAGATTTGCAGAGTGAAAGAACTGTTTCCAAGAAGGAGCATCTACTGAGTGGAACCCAAAACTTACTCATAGGCTTAAAGAAGTAGATAGTCCACTCTCACAAGCAGACGACTTTTTGCTTGACAACATACTACAAGGCTTCATGACAGAGTTTGATGTGGACACCCTGAAGTCCTACATCGCAACAGAAGTAGAGTTCTTCAAAGGATTCAGAGGTAAGTATCTGAACAATCTGATTTTATATATTAAAATGCTTTTAGCTGAGAAAGGAATTTTAAGAATGCAGTAAAATTCCTATAAGCTTTTGAATTTGTAATGGTCGATAATACATATAGTGATTCTGACAAAGATACACACAATTTAAGAAGTGGAAAAAGATATAAGTACACAAATAAGAAGAACTCTAGTTAACATGGACTCCGCGTAGTCACTGAGTTCCAAGATGAGACTGATAGCCAAACAACACCTGCATCAACCACCTATCAACCTCTTACACTGCATAATCCACCAGTCGTTAATACTACACCTCATATTTCACAGATTCCACTAGTTCAAAACCCTCCAATTATTAGTACTACCAACCCTCAGAGTGTCAATACTAGTAACACTGTGAGAGTGAGTACTCAGAACATTCCGACTCAAACCATTCCGTGCAGTAACACTGCACAGACCACTACGCAGAACACTGCACCTAGAAGGAGAATGAATGACGATATTAAGCTGCCGATATTCAAAGGAATGGGTCTAGAGGACCCTGAGCAACATTGGTTTCTGTGTGAAGCCGTCTGGAATGTCAAACAAGTCCAGGACGATGCTTTTAAGCAGGCACAGCTCGTCACTACACTCAGAGATAGAGCTTTAAATTGGTTCATGAAGTATTCTTAGGGATAGAGATGAACTCTAGTGGAGATTAAGGTTGCCCTACTAGGAGAGTTCAAGAAGCCAAAGTCTGAATCCCAATGTATAATAGAATTAAGGAGATTAATCAAAAACCTAATGAAACAGTCTGGGAATTTGACCAAAAGCTTAAAACATTGTTAGACTAGGTCATTTTTGACATAGCACCACAACATCACCTAGAGTGGTTCATAGTTGCATTGTTGCCCCATATTAGACTGTCGTTGATGCAACAAAAGGTGGCTTCGCAGGAAGAATCCCTGGAGATCGTCATGAAACTAAAAGATTCGTCGATCAGAGAAACAAGTCAAGGTATGGTCCAAATCCAGAATCAGTTGGAAACACTAACACTTCAACTACAAGACATAAAGAAGGGAAAAGAGACCAGAGAAGAGATCTGGTGTACAAGATGCAAGGGAGAGTGGCACCCGAAAGAATGCTGCCCTCTATTTCAAGAGTACCTTGATAGTGGAGCACTGAATCCTTTGAATAAACAATAGAGGCTATGGTGCGATATTTGTAGAACTAGAGGACACCACCCTGAAGATTGTTACATAATCCAGAAATATGTAAGAGTACCCAAGAATTTGTATTGCAATTTATGTAATTCAGTTGGACATGATGATTCCAACTGTCGAGCATATGAGCTCATGATAGAAAGAAAGCACAAATTTTATAGGGTCCAAGAAGAAAAACTGCATCATAATGAGAATGTGCAGTATGACTAGGGTGCATACAGAGGCCATGGTGGTTTCCGCGGAAGAGGAAGAAATACTGGCCCAGGACAAGGAAGAGGAAGAGGCCAGATGAACTGTTATAACTGTGGCCAACCATGTGACTTATCTAGAGATTGTACCAACGCTTGTACTACCTGTAGTTATTGTAAATCTTTTGATCATGTTATTGAAGAATTCCCACTACTAGCTGCAAAAATTCAAGAAAGAAAACAACAAGAAGCACCGAACCCGAATGTTCAAATGATCGCAGCAGAGAAAAGAGCTTGAGATCAAAATGTTCATGCTGTGACGCAAAGTGGTGTTGCCATAGGAAGAGATCGAGAACCAGAAGCTTTGACTTCTAGGAATGGCCAGGTTAAGTAGACTCCAACTTAAGGGGTCTAGATAAAAAAAGCAACTGGGAAAGCACCTACTTTCAATCTAGAAAGAAACAAGGAAGTCTTCGCAAAAGCATGAGAGACCTTCATAGAACCAGCACTTGTGACACCTAGAATCCCGTTGCGAAGTGAAACAACGCATACGAAGGATATGCCAGCAACATATGAGAAAACAAGCACCACAATAGAAACAGGGATTTCTGTTGCGCAGTTCCTACGAAGCTGCATGAAGTTGCTGAAAAGCGAAGATGCCTTAGTGGAATTGCAACACTTACTTGACTAGTATGAACCGTGCAATTCCAAGAATACTTCCAAGAGCGTAGTTTATCAGATAAAGAGCCATACGAGAACAAGCCGAGAAATGAGGCTAAGTGCACAAATTGGAGATTATGAGATGGATGAGATCATCCTTGATTTAGGATCTGAAGTAAATGTCTTGAGCAAATAGACATGGGAGCAGATGGGGAAACCAAGACTAGCATGGTCACCCATCCAGTTGAGATTTGTAAATCAGCAGAAAGTGATTCCATCTGGAAGGATTTCAAACCTACTTGAGCACATCAATGGAGTTAGAAGTTCAGTAGAATTCGAGGTTATCGAAATGAGCGACGACAGTAACCCATATCCAGCACTATTGGGGATAGATTGGGCGATGGATAACCTCGCGATCATCAACCTAAAAAACAAAAAGATGATCTTCGAAGGGCAGGATATTAGGGTCATTGCACCCTTGGACCCTTCGCAAGGAGAAAGATACAGTGAGCCGATACAGGAAGAATATAGAGCACAAGACCTTGATCGCACTTACAAGATGACTGGGGATCAGGATGGCTACATCAATCCTACAGCAGATGGAACACTTAGTTGGCAATGCAACAACTCTTGCGCATCAGATTCTGACGTAGGACTGGAGAATTGGCAAATCCAAATGCATGAAGTATCTGCAAGACGATGTGTGTAGATCACGAAGCCACTGCAATGGATTGGAACAGAGGTGATTCCAAACCCCACTTATGATGGTTCAACTAACGTCTATACATTTTTGCAAGAATATACTGTATCAATTGCAGCTGAACACCACATACCAGCGTTGGATATAGCACTGCACGCTACACCTGCTAGATGGTGGTCCATGCATAAGAATACTTTTACCACATGGGAATAGTGTAGACATATGATGCAAATCAAATTCACAGAGGAGATCACACTGACAATGGAAAAGTATAATGGACAAACATATCCGAGAGATCACATAGAGAGTTGTTCATGAGGATGGGAAAGTAGACCACAGACAGAATGGGTTCATCTGTTTGTGCACACATTGGAGTAGATTCCAAAGAATTGGTACACAGACGCCGAACTTCGCAGAGGAACCACAGATTGGTCTATCATGACTGTAAACCTCTAGAGAACTTTCAGTTTTGAAGATGAATCTCCAAGCATAAATGAAGCGCTGCATATTATTAAAGAAAGGATATTCAAAGAATAATTCCCAAGTACAAATGAGGCATTAGAGGAAATCAAAGACAGGATAATTGAAGATGTAAAAGTACCTGTGAACCTACAACCAGAATGGGAAAAATAAATAGAACATGCCCTTGAATGTTACAATCTCTCCACAGAAGAAGATGAAGATGCAGAGGAGAGTGATGAGGAGTATCCACACAACATCAACATACCTGAATCCGAAGGAGCGCATGATGTAGAGGGACCTCCACTAGAAATTCCAGATATGAGCAGCCCCGTCAAGACAAAGAAAGTGAACATTGGCACAAGTGAAGAGCCGAAGTTTGCATCCATTGGATATTACTGGGATGATGAAACGGTCGTGCAGATCGCAGACCTTCTACATGAGTATCAGGATTTGTTTCCAACGAAGTTCGCCGAAATGAAAGGCATTTTGGGTGACTTGGGGGTCATGAAGATACCTCTCAATCCAGGCACGAAGCCCGTGAATCAAAGGCCTTATAGACTAAATCCCGGATACAAAGAAAGAGTTAAGGCAGAGATTGATAAGATGCTTGATGCAGGGATCATCGAGCCAATTGAAGAATCAGAATGGATAAGCCTTATGGTTATCCAGGACAAGAAGATCAAAGGAGAAATCAGGATCTGCATAGATATGAGGAAACTAAATGATGCTTCGCTACATGACCCATTGCCGACTCTGTTTATAGATGAAGTATTAGATAACGTTGGAGGAAATGAGGCCTATTCTTTCACTGATGGTTTTTTTGGATACCACCAGATCAAGATCGATGAAGCAGACAAGCATAAGATAACATTTGCTACTGAATGGGGATCATAGCAATATATATTTATCCCATTTGGATTGAAGAATGCACCTGCTATATTTTCCAGAGTTGTTGTGGATGCACTCAAGGACTTTATCCATAAGTTCTTAGAAGTCTATTTTGATGATTGGACTATCTTTAGTTTACTGAAGAACCACTATGAGAACCTGAGAATGATGTTAGCGAAATGAAGACAACATCATATTTCTTTGAATTTGAAGAAATGCATATTTTGTGTGCCCTATGGAATTCTGTTGGGACACATTGTCTGTAAACAGGGTTTGATGGTTGACCCTGTGAAGATCACAGTTATTGGGAACTTGCCAACACCGAATTCAATGAAACAAATTCGCACCACGTTGGGACATACAGGGTACTATAGAAAATTTATCAATGGTTATGCACAGATAACTGCGCCAATGGTGAAGCTGTTGAAGAAAGAAGCGCAGTTCATATGGAACGCAGAATGCGAGCAAGATCTAGACACACTAAAGGAGAAAATGGTAATTGTGCATATCCTTGTCTTTCCGGATTGGGATAAGCAATTCCATGTACACATTGATGCTTCGTCCATTGCACTTGGTGTGGTGCTAGCACAACTAGGAGAGGGAGGCATTGACCCTCCCATTGTATTTTCGAGTAGGAATCTCTCATCAGCTGAGAAGAACTATACAACTACAGAAAGAGATGGTTTAGATATGGTGTACACACTACAGAAATTCGAGCACTATTTGTTGGGTGCACACTTCTCAATGTTTACTGACCATTCCGCTTTAAAGTATATGGTCAATAAATCAGTGTTAGGGGGGGGAATTTGTAGATGGTTGTTACTATTGCAAGAATATGACTTTGAGATCATTGTTAAGCCAGGCATATTGAACCTAGGACCTGACCATTTATCAAGGATTGAGTCAGGCAAAGAACCCACAAATCTTGAAGACAATCTGCCTGATGTGCAGTTATTTTCCATACAGGTCACTGATGATTATTACAAGGATATTGTAGAATTTTTTACTACAGGATTGGCACCTACATAGTTCACTACGTAGTAGAAGAAGCAACTGCTATTCAGAGCAACAAAATTCACTATCATAGCAGGACAACTATACAAGTTGGGGCCAGATGAATTGCTATGTAGATGCGTGTTAGAGCATGAGAAGCCATTTATATTGGTTGATGCACATTCAAGTGCATTAGGAGGTCACTACGCAGGGAGAGCTACTGCACAGAAGATATTAAGAGCAGGGCTATGGTGGACTACAATCCATAAAGATTTAAAGGAACATTGCCAAAGTTGCGATGTCTGTCAGAGAACAGGAAAGCCATCGCGAAGAGATGAAATGCCGTTAAAACCGCAGTTGACACTACAAGCATTTGACAAATGGGCTATTGATTTCATGGGACCTATTAACCCACTGGGAAAGAGGACTGGTGCGAGATATATTATCACCGCGACTGATTATCTCACCAGATGGGTAGAGGCTAAACCAGTAAAGGACTGTAGCACAACTAGTGCCGCGCAATTCATCTTCGAGAACATCCTTACCAGATTTGGATGCCCAAATATTTTGATGAGTGATCATGGCACTCACTTTTTGAATATAACAATTGAAGCCCTTACTAAAGAGTTCCACATTTATCATCAAAGGAGTACACCGTATCATCCTCAGGATAATGGAACTATTGAAGCTTTCAACAAGGTATCAGAGAATGTGCTGACAAAGGTATGTAATGTAAACAGGGATGATTGGGATCTAAGTATTCCAGCGTATTATGGGAATACATAACAACTTGCAAGAAGCTTACAAGCCATACACCCTTCAGATTGTACTATGGATAGGAATCTGTGATGCCAATGGAATACATTGTACCAAGCTTAAGGCTTGTTGCATTCACAAGCATGGAGGACGAAGAAACAATAGAATAAAGGCTTATACACTTGGTTGGATTGGAACAGGATCACTTCATTGCAGGCTTTCACCATCAAGTGCAGAAAGACAGATAAAAAGCATGGCATGATCGCCACATCAAGAACAAGTCCTTTTAGGTAGGTGACCTTGTCCTCCTGTATGATAACAAGTTCATGAAATTTCCTGGAAAATTTAAAATGCATTGGCTTGGTCCCTATACTGTTGTGCATGTTACTAATGGTGGTACAGTTCAGTTAGCCACATTAGCCGGAGATAACTTACCAAGTTTGGTTAATGGGAGTAGACTAAAACCCTACAGGGATAGTCCTACTTCGCTAAACCCTCAATGATCAGAAGAGGAGATTTCTAAGTGTCAAGTATAGTTGAAATTGGGCACTAGAAATGCAAAAGAGTCTATACACAGTTTTGGTCCGATACGCAAAGTTTGATGAAAAGAATGCATCGAATGCGCAACACTAGTCAAGAAGTGAATCTTTGCATGAAAAAGAAAAAAAAATGAAAAGAAAAGAAAAACCGTGTAGTTGCGAAGCTCAAAATGTAGCGGCATAGATCAAATAGAACAACAAAGATACAAATTTCAGAAGGAAGAAGCACGACACCGCAAAGTAACCATGCGGGGATAGTGACAACCCACTATGCAATTCGACACAATGCTCCAAGAAGCTAGCCGTTAAAATATCAGTCGGAAAACTAGTTGTTATACAGTGATTTTGCCGACAACCGCTTGAGCATTTAACGCAAAAATAACCGTTCTGAAGAAGTTAATGAAGGAAAGGACCCGAATCCTCTGTGGATTTTTCCAACGGACATGCCATTTAATGCTTATCTAACCATTGATGGTTGCGGCTAAGGCTCAACTGTGCCTATAAATAGCACTATGTTTGGACTTGTGAGTGTTACCGAAACTTTGAAATTTTTCCGCACACCGTAGTTCAATCTATTTCCAGTAAGTGCTCAGTTATCCTGTGAGTCTGCAAAGAATAGTCCAGTGAATGTCTAATGATTCTACAGTTGAGCAAGAGTCCACATTCGAGCAGGTTGTGAGCGTGTTTAAGAAAACCGGTCTTGAAGGGTTGATGAGAACCCCTGCTTAGAAGGTTGTTACAGAACAAGGACAAGGTTCACGCCATTCGCCACGACATTCTACACAAATGCAAAGCAAGGGTAAGGAACCCGTAGTTGGGAAAGTCAAGGTGAAAGTAATGGGCTCCAATCCACCAAAAGTTCCACCAGGGGATAAGGAGTTGCCATTAACCTTGACGCTAGAGTATATCTCTCCACGTGCACAGGATGCACCGGACATTAAGCTCTCCCAAAATGCCAAGTATGAGATACCACTTCCACCCATATACAAACATGTAAAACCAGAAGAAAATTTGTTGGGTAAGATCGTGGACTGTAAGTTCCAATATTACGACTTGGTGTAGCAGAAGAAGGATCCAGACGAGCCGAAATACCCACAATTTCATCCAGATAGATATATGTGTTGCAAGACGGACGTCAAGAAAAACCCGTTGTTGGTTGCGCAGAGTTGTCTGTCTGAAGTTGTCAAGTCAGGGTTGCTGAACCTATTGAGGCTCCCACACTTCGACTAGATCCCAGAACTTAACGTGGTGGTGCGCACACTCATATCGTGCACACACCAAGGCTACCTTTGGTTGGACATAAACATTGACCTCAACATAGACTTGATCCATCAGATCACAGGGCTAAGCAAGCGAGGTGGCAACCCAAAGAAGTTCTTTGCCGGCAAAACGAAGGATAAGGAGATTGCCACGTAGATAAAAGAATCCTATAGTATCCCCAAAGGCAAAAGAGGGTCCGTCATGGATGACATAAAAAATGATGTTACACAGTTTGTAGTACAACTGCTAGCAGGAAAAATATTGCGGAAGGCCATACCTACAAAAGTACCAGCCGGCACAATGCTCCTGGGGGCGAAGGAAGCGTAGGGCGGAAGATTTAACTGGTGCCAATGTTTACTGAACGAGTTTCTGGAAGATGTCCGTGAAACTCAAGTCAACGATGCTGCATTCCATTACAATTGGTTGATGGTATTGATTGCCTTTGTAGGCTGGAAGGACCCAAGGCCCTATGTTGGCCTCACCTCTCCTAGCAATGACTGTCAAGGCCTCTCCTAGCAATGACTGTCAAGGACCTAGGTATGCAAATATCTGGGCAAATTTGATGCCAGAAAGATAGCGCGCATCGAATGAAGTATTCTACACATATTACGAGCAGCTATGTGATGCCATCGTTCGCACACCACGCATCTCCAAAGAGGTAACATCTAAGTATATTCGTACTTTAAATTTTAGCGCTGACATGCATTCCATTTATATTTCAACGAAGGCACAAAAAAAGAACCTAGAATGGTTCCAAGGGAACTATCACATGGATGAAGCAGATATCGACCTCATTATGAAGGAGTGGCTATATGAATGGAAGGTCGAAGGACCTATGATCATTGAAACTGACTCGGACGATAGTAACCCAATACCAACAATGATTGTTGAAGGGTCACCAGCAGGAAAAAGAGAAGAACCTGAAAGCTCTGTACAACAGAAAGTATAGAAAAAGAAACAGAAATCCATAAGGGATCCATCAGAAGAAAGGCTGCATGATGATGATCATGAGATCATCGCGTCTAGGGTTACTGCACATCTAGAAGACATGATGGCCCTCAAAGATAGTAAGAAGGAGGAAATTCAAGCAAGTTTGCAATAGAATCTCACCACACTGCAAGGCCTAACGAAGAAGTTCAAGCAAGTCCAGTGCGACTTCACCTTGACTCGAGAATCAGAGTCAGAAAGAAGGTCAAGGGACACATCATAGCCAAAGAAAACACCTTTAGCCCTAACCATGGCACCAAAATCGTGCATAGTGTGCATTGATCCACTAAGTATCATATTACTGCATGATGAAGTAGCTACGGGCGCGCAAAGCATAGAGCACGTGGACATTGACATCGCGATGTTTCCCATAGAGGGCCTACACAATCTACACCTACAGGTTGTGGAGGAGATCCATGATAGAAATATGGTCACTCTAAACTAACACCATGAATTACAAGAAAATTATAAAAAATTGCAGGAAGCAAGTGCAAAGAAGGCTAAGGCACTTGAAAGTGAACAAGAGCAGCGAAGAAGAATAGAGCAAATTGTCGCTTCAGTCTATGCGGATATACCAAAGTGTGACAAGCAACCAGAGCTCGCAGACACTATCCTTAAGATTGGCTCAGTAGTCAGCGATCTTAAGTCCGAAATGGAAGACATGGAAATGGACTATAAAGAAAATATTGCCACCTTGGAAGTAGAGAATCAACCAAAGACACCACCAGATCAGGCAGAGCTCAGAGCAGCAGAAGCGAAAGCCTCCGCAGAGAGCATATCCATTGAAGTGGCTAAGTGTAAAAACTTGCTAGACAAAGCTGATAGAGTGTTTACTGCACTACAAGAGGACCCTCAGCTGATGTAGGTCCAAACCAGTTTGCAGGAAAAGCAGGCAATGTTAGATGCTCTGAACACAGAGATGAAGACCCTACTACCAAAAGACAGACTCCACCGATTTCCAGAATTCAAAGAATTAAAAAGAATACTTCAAGTGTTAAGAGAACATAAGACTAAAGCTGGAGATAAGTCACAATTCCTGCAGGAGGAAGCCCATGAACTAACACAGTAGATCGAATAAAAACTGCAGGAACTCCGCGACATGCAGGCATCAGTACAAGAACAGACTCAGGAAGATCTAACACCGGATGTGTTGGAAACCATCATAGCAGTTGAGCAGGACGTCAAGGATATAGTTGTGAAGTTTAGCGCAACTTACCAAGAATTCACTTCGAAAATAGATTGCAAGAGGAAGAGTAGACCATGGAACCAGAAGTGGAAAGTGGCTCGGGACGAGCCACATGTAAGTGTTAGGGGCCTGTTGGGCCTGGCCCAAGTAAGGCATTTTTGTCAAGACAATTTTGGGAAGCTGCGAAGTTACAGCGCAACGCAGTATCGACAAGGTAAGAACTGCGTGGCTAAGTTCTAGCTCCGCAAAGTGGCAGCATCGCGTAGTGCCAGTAGAGCACCTATTTTGGTTAAAGAGTATAAGGGAAGGTCGAGCTATGAAAGCTACCTGTTTTGAGTAAGAAACTCCAGGATTCCTGGGAATGGGTATGGAGTAGTGTGAAGGTGGATGAAAGCGACCTGTGAAGAGAGTGGTGGAAAACAGATAGAAGCTAAGCCATGAAGCCGACAGTGACAGGTAGGCTAGAGAGACAGAAAGCGACATGCCATGATGCAGTATAACCGTTTTGTGAAGACTGTGGATGTCAGAAGGGCATGCGAGCTGCGAGTGGTCCAATGGAATGGAAAGAAGCGTGTGGAGCAGTTGTCGACTACGACAGGCCAAGTCAGCGAGTAACAACACCATTTTGTAACCTTAGGGTTTGGCCTATGCATTGTAACATACGTGACCTATGGGCACGATCTCTATATAAAGGTAAATTTTGTAAGGGAAAGGGTTAATCTCTAATTGTGAATAGTTGATAACTGTTGAAGAGTAATCTCTGTTGAGAAAAGATTGTAAAAGGCTCTGCAGCTACATGCGCAGAGACCTACTGAGAGAGAAGAGAGTCTGCACCCGAGTGCACAAACTGGAACTATTGTACCCTTCCCATAAATAATATAACAACAGTTCCTGTGGATGTAGCTCCCATCCTAGGGGTGAACCATGTTAAATTCTATGTTATATGATTGATTATGCATTTATATCTGTGCATTTGCTTATGTGAATGGTTAAGATCTTGTTTGTGAATGCATGTTTTCTTGCTTTTATATGTATTCTCCATAAGGTTAAAATATGGGGATAATATGTTAAGTAACAACATGTGTGGATGAATGTCGAATGCACCAGTATTTCTAAGTCAGATGATTGCATAAGTTAATCGGGTAAACACTTAGCCAGTGAAGTCTGTATAGTGTGATTCCTTGAGTGCAACACCGGAAGTGCACAGTTACAATGTTGTTGTTATAGTGTATAATTTAGAAAGGCTCACAATCCATTATGTTGTTGAATGCATAACTTACACTAGGTAAAGTCCATTAAAGTGGTTAAGTACCGAAGAGGAAGCACAGTCTCAGTGGCACTGTCCTATTGTCGAAGAGCCATTCCGAGCTGTGCACTCCGTGGATGCGGTAGTGTATAAGTATTAACTATGAAGGAGGTAAACTCTGCATAGTCGCCCATTCCATTGAAGCACGCATCACCCGGTTGTGGAAACCTGATTCTACAACCTCCCCATAACTTCGCCTCAGGTGAAACCTCAGTCTGCTAGCAGACTGTTGCCGAAAGTGCCGGTGAAAAGGGGTTTTGTTGGTTCCTTGATTTACGCAGAACCTAGGTCTACCTCATTGAACTTAAAGAACACATCTAGATCCAACACCAAGTAGCATGGTTAACTGAACTGCGCCACCACTAGTAACATGTTTGACAACATATGATCCTAACCAATGCATTTTAAATTTTCCTGGAAATTTCATAAACTTACTATCATATAGGAGGACAAGGTCTCCTACCTGAAAGAATTTGTACTTGATATGCCTATCATGCCATGCTTTTTCTCTATCCTTTTGCACTTGTTGGTGAAAACCTGCAATGAAGCGATCTTCCTCCAGTCCAACTAAGTGTAGAAGCCTTTCTTCCATTGTCTTATCATCGACCATGTCTGTGAATGCTTCAATTCTCAAACTTGGTACTATGTATTCCATTGGAATCACAACTTCCTGTCCATAAGCTAACCTGGAGGGTGTATGACCTGTCAACTTCTTGGAAATTGTCCTATACGCCCATAACACAGTTGGTATTCACAGATCCCAATCATCCCTCTTTATGTTGCATACCTTAGTTAGCACATTTTCCAATACTTTGTTAAAAGCTTCAATAGTGCCATTAGCTTATGGATGATATGGTGTGCTTTTCTGATGGTAAATTTGAAATTCCTCAGTCAGGGCTTCGATAGTTCTATTCAAGAAGTGCATTCCCTGATCGCTCATTAGGATCTTTGGACATCCAAACCTTGTAAGGATGTTTTCAAAAATGAACTACGTGGCAGTAACTGCGCTATAGTCCTTCACTGCTTTTGCCTCTGCCCATATGGTTAGATATTCTGTAGCTATAATGATGTATCTTGAACCAGTTCACTTTCCCGATGGGTTGATAGGTCCCACAAAATCAATAGACCACTTATCAAATGATTGCAAAGTCATTTGTGGCATCAAGGGAATCTCATCTCTACGAGATGGAGTTCCCATCCTTTGAAAAACATTGCAACTGCGGCAATGTTCCTTTGAATCCTTATGCAATGTAGGCCACCATAGTCCTACTCTTAAAATTTTCCGCGTAGTGGATTTCTTGCGTAGTGGCATCCAGATACCCCTGAATGTGATTCAACAAGTATAATTGGTTTCTCATTCTCTAGTACACATCTGCGCAACACTTCATCAGGTCCTAGCTTGTATAATTGTCTAGCAATTATGGTAAAGTCAGTAGCTCTTACCACTAATTGCTTCTTCTGTTGCATTGTAAACTCTGTAGGTGCCAACCCTGTAGTCAGGAATTCTAGAATATCCTTATAATAGTCATCTGCTATTTGGATAGCAAACAAATGTGCATCTGGTAGATTATCCCCAGGTTGTTAGGCTCTTCGCTTGACTCAATTATGGAAATGTGGTCAGGTCCTAAGTTCAATCTCCCTAGCTTAACGATGATTTCGAAGTCATACTCCTGAAAGAGTAACAACCATCTACAGATTCTTCCCCCTAACATTGGTTTATTGAACAAGTATTTCAAAGCTAAGTGGTCATTAAACATACAAAAGTGCACACCTAGCAAATAGTGTGTGATAATCTGCAGGGATCTAACAACTGTAACAAACTCACAATCTAACTCTCAGGATTATTTGCAAGGAAGAAGAAGCATACATTCAATAATCACTCATAAACATAAAAATAATGGACAATGTTAGTATCATACAATGAATAATGAATGTAGAGAATATGTTACAATGGGCTGCAAAGCAGCATCATATAGGATTCGAAATAGCCAAGTAGGGTATTTGAATCACTGATCTAAGAGTCTAGTATGAATAACTATGGAGACATCAACTAGTTAGCAGTATCAGTCATGAGTGGTAAGAGTCATTCATGTGAGTCTAACTGAGTCTAACAGAACTACTACCCATAAATCAAGGAATGGAGGCTCTAAGTGGAGTGCATGAGGCTGTCTAACTCAAAGTCTAGGTTGGATAACAAAGGAGACATCATCCAGTCAATAGTATCAGTCATAAATGGTAATAGTCAGTCAAGTGTGTCTAACTGAGTCTAACAGAACCATTTAGGCATAAATCAGGGAATGGAGACTCCAAGGGGGGTGCATGAGGCTGTCAAATAGTCAGGTGGAACTCCAGAACTAGCTAACTAAGAGATACAAGCAGTTAGCATGAGTAATCAGTGGAAGAACTACTCAATCAATGCACTAACTGAATGATAACTCCCGGTAGGTGAGATAAGGCACCCTAACTGAGTGATAACTGATGGTAGGTGAGTGAGAGCGCTCTAACTGATAGTGGTAGGTGAGAAGGGCACACTTTCCAAGTAGATGAGTCAAAGAGGGTGCATTAGGTAGGTAGGAGGCCAAATGAGGGCTGAAGAGAGGCTCTAGAGAGCTAGAAGCAAGCTCTAGGTGTTGGGGAGACAACCAGGATGATGACTGGATGCATGCAAATGCATGCAGTATGCAGTTTTGCATGCAAGCATGCAAAATACAAAAATGATGGTGTGAATATTCCAATATAGTGTTTGAACTTCTGCAGTGCGTACACCATATCTAAGCCTTCTCTTTCTATCGTGGTATAGTTCTTTTCTGCTGAAGACATATTTCTGCTTGAGAATGCAATAGGATGGTCAATGCCTCCCTCACCTGGTTGAGCTAGCACAATGCCAAGTGCTATGGATGAAGCATATACATGTACGGGGAATGGTTTAATCCAATCTAGAAAAACTAAGATAGGAGCAGTAACCATCATTTCTTTCAATGTGTCCAATCCTTTATGACAGTCCTCGGTCCATGTGAACCTTGCTTCTTTCTTCAATAATTTTTCCATAGGCACAGTGATCTGCGCATATCCTTTGATGAACTTCATGTAGTACCTTGTGTGTCCTAATGTAGTGCGTAGCTATTTTAATGAATTAAGTGCTGGTAAATTCACAATAACTGCGATTTTAGCTAGATCAACCATCATTGCTTGTTTACATACAATGTGGCCTAATAGTGTACCATAAGGAACACATAAAACACTCTTTTTCAAGTTCAGGGAGATATGTTGTTTCCGACACTTTGCTAACATCATTCTTAAGTTCATATAGTGATTATTTAGTAAACCAAATACTGTTCAATCATCAAAATATACTTCTAAAAATTTATGGGTAAAATCCTTGAATGCAACAACAACTACTCTTGAAAAGATAGCAGGTGCGTTCTTCAGACCAAAGGGCATAACCGTGTATTGAAATGACCCCCATTCAGTGGAAAATGTGGTCTTGTGCCTGTCTGTTGTATCAATTCTGATTTGATGATATACAAAAAATCCATCAGTGAAAGAGTATGCTTCATTCCCTCCAAAATTGTCTAGTACTTAATCTGTAAATGTAGTAGGAAATGGGTCATGCAGCGATGCATCATTTAGCTTTGTGAGATCTACACATATCTTGATCTCTCCTTTAGCTTTCTTATCTTAGATAACCATAGGGCTTAAAAATTCTAATCTTCAACTGACTTGATAATTCCTGCATCGAGCATCTTATCAAGCTTTGCTTTTACTCTTTCTTTGTATCTTGGATTCAACATGTGGGGTCTTTGCTTTGTAGGCTTCGCATATGGCTTGAGAGGTATTTTCATAACTCCCAAGTCTCCCAAAATGCCTTTCATTTCAGAAAACTTCATAGGAAATAAGTCTTCATATTCATGGATTAAATCTGCTATCTGCAGACCGTTTCCTCATCCCAATAATCCGCTATAGAAGCGAACTTTGGTTCTTCACTAGTTCCAATGTTTAGTTTTTCGAGTTTTTACAGGATTGTTTAGATCCAGAATTTCCAATGGAGATCCTTCTACTTCGCGCTCTCCTTCTAACTCAGATATGTTAACATTGCATGGGTCTTCATCCTCACTTTCCTCTATGTCTTAGTCTAAAGCGAAGCTACAACATTCCAAGGCATGTTCTATCTGTCTTTCCCATTCTGGTTGTTGATACACAGGTTCCATTGTGTCATTGAATACCTTCTTTTTTATGATCTACAAAGCCTCATTTATACTTGGACAGTCGTCCTCAAAACAGAAAGTCGCTTGGAAGTTCTTAATCATGATAGACCATTCAACCATCCCTCTGCAAAGTTCTGTTTCTGTGTACCAGTTCTTTGGAATTTGCTCCAATGTGTGCACAAACCGATGGACCCATTCTACTTGCGGTACGTGTGTCCATGATTTTACGAAAAGTTATATGTGATCTCTAGGATTAGTTTGACCATTATATTTCACTTGCAAAAGTTCAGTCACTTCTAGAAATTTGAGCTCCATCATGTGCTTACATTCTTCCCATGTGGTCAGATTCTACTTATGCGCAACCCGCCATCTAGTAGGTGTAGCGCGTAGTGCTGTGTCCAATGCTGCTAACTTGTGTTCATATGAAACCGATATAAGATATTCTTGAAAAAATTCATGAATATTACTCAAGCCATCATAAGTAGGGATTGAACATACCTCTGTTCCAATCCAGCGCAGTGATCTCATGAGTTGCGTGCATCTCCTTGCAGATACTTCATGCATTATGCTCTGCCAATTCTCTAGTCCTGCATCTGATTCAGATATGTAAGAACTGTCACATTGCCAACTCAATGTACCATCATTAGTAGGATTGATGTAGTCTGCCTTATTTATCGTCATCTTGTAGATGTGATACAGATATTGAGTTCATCATTCTTCTCTTATTGGTTCAATATATCTAGGTCCCTGTAAAGGATCCAAGGGTGCGATGACCTTGATATCTGATCCTTCGAATATCATTTGCTTCTTTTTCAAGTTGATAATCACGAGGTTATCACTTGCCCAATCTATCCCCAATACTGTAGGATAGGGATGGCTATTATCTACGATCTCAATCACTTCGAAGTCTACTCTACTTCGCACTCCATCAATTTCAACAACAAGATTTGCTAATCTCCCAAAGGGTAGAAACTTTTGTTGATTGGCTATCCTCAACTGTATTGGTGACAATGTTAACTTTGGCTTCCCCATTTGTTCTCAGGTCTGCTTTGTTAGGACATTTACTGCTGAGCCTAAGTCAAGGATAATCTTGTCCATTTCAAATTCCTCGATCTACGCACTTAGTCTCATTTCTCTTCTAGTCTTTTTATGATTCTTAATATGGTGAACCACTCTATGTGCTTCAGTCACTACATTATGCTGCTCGTAATGACTCAGTAGGCTCTGTAGTTCTGCCAAGGCATTTTCGTGCTTTAAAAAATTCATTTAGCCCTGTAAAAGCTGCGCAATAGGACTCATTGTGTCTCCTGCAGTACGTGATCGATCATACGAAGCTGGCATATCCATCACAAGTGCTGTCTTACTTCACAACTTGATTCTCGGAGTTAAAGGTTCTAATTCTTTGAAGTTTTGTCTTGCTTCCATGAAGACCTCTTTTTCTTTTTTCAAATCGAAAGCAGGTGTTTTTCCAGTTGATTTTCTTATCCAATCCCCTTCAGTAGGCTTCTTCCTAGCTTGGTTATTTCTAGAAGTTGAAGCTTTAGTTATGTGATCTCCACCTATCGCGGCTCCACTTCGCGTTACAACATGAATGTTTCAATTTGTATTCCTTTTTTCAGCTACAATCATCTATACATTCTGATTCTGTGCTTATGGTTTTATTTCTTTCATTTTTTATTTTAAGACAAGGCATGCCTCAATGACATGATAAAATACTTACAGTACTTGTAGGTAGTATAAGAATTCGAGCAATCTCTGGATAGGTTTCCAGGTTGAGAACAGTTATAACATACTTTCTGACCTATGCCTCTTCCTTGGCCATTGTTTCTTCCTATGCCTTTGAGTCCACCACATCCTCTGTATGTGCCCCTATCGTACTGCGCATTTTCATTGTTATGCGGTGTTTCTTCTTTTACTCGGTAGACGTCATGCTTCTCTCCATCATGAGATCGTATGCTCTACAGTTGGAATCATCATGACCAACTGACTTAAAAAATGTGCAATACAAATTCTTTGGTGTTTGCACGTATTTCTGAATTAGATAATAGTCCTCTGGACAATGTCTTCTACATCAAAAACTCTCACACCATGGTCCTTACTATTGATTTAATGGGTTTGGAGCTCCACTAGTGATGTAATCTCTTAATACTGGACAATGTTCTTTAGAGTGTCCTTCTCCCTTACAATTTGTACACCAAACCTCTTCTCGGGTTTCTTTTCCTTTCTTCATATCTTGTAGTTGTAATGTCAAATTTGCTAGCTGGGTTTGTATCTGAACCATACTTGTGCTAGTCTCTCCTATAGGCGAAGCTTCCAGTTTCATCGCAATTTCTAGGGCCTTTGTCTGCGATGCTACTTTCTGTTGCATCAACGGGAATCTGATATGGGGTATTAGTGCAAGTATAAACCATTCTTGGTGTTGTTTTGGTGCTATGTCAAAGGTCACTTGATCTAACAACTCTTCGAAATTTTTATCAAATTCCCATACTGTCTCACTCAATTTTTGCTTAATTTCTTTCAGCTCTATGATACATTGAGATTCTGACTTGGGTTTTTTAAACTCTCTGATGAGCGCAGTTCTAATCTCTGCTAGTGCCCTATTCTGTCCAATAGAGTACTTCATAAACCATGTTAAGGCTCTGTCCCTGAATGTGGTAACTAGTTGTGCTTGTCTAATAGCATCATCGTGTACTTGTTTAACATTCCACACGGCTTCATAGAGAAACCAGTGTTGCTTATGGTCTTCTAGAATAGTTCCTTTAAATATAGGTAGTTTAATGTCATCCGTCATCCTTCTTTAAGGATACGTAGTGTTCTGAGATGATGAGGGTATACCACTACTCGAATTATTCTGAGTCTTTGGTCTGGCAGTATTACTACTACTAGTATTCTGCGAACTGGTAAGGTTTATTCCCTCAACTGTGAATTTCTGCGGAGTGATAGGCTAATAAACAGTATGGCTGGGTACTATTTCAGTATCTGACTCAACCTGATGTGAGTTTCTATCACTTCCTATCTCAGTTTCTAGGCAAGTGTGAGGTTTTGCTCCTCAAGACCTCTTTCTAGTGAAAGGTTTATATCTTTTACCACCTCTCAAAGTATAAATTTCTTCTTCAGTGTCATTATCTGTGTTACTGAACTTCACAGACTCGGATTCCTAGGAGTTTTATTGCATTCTTAAAACACCTTTTCTGCTAACAGCATCTTAATTATATAGGTTGATATTTTTTAGGTACTTACCTTTGAATCATTTGAAGAAATCGCTTTCTGTTGTGTTGTAAGACTGCAACATGTCCACAAAAAATTCTATCACGTATCCTTCTAAAATTCTATCCATCCATAAGTCTACTACTCTCGAGATTGGGCTATCAACCTCTTTAATCCTCTGAATCAATTCTAGATTCTAGTCCATAGGTTCTCCACCTTTAAAGCAATTTTTCCATTGTGCGAGCCTCAATAGCCACTCATGTAGCTCTTTAGCGAAAGCTACGAAGAAGATTTTGTGTATGTCAGAAAATAGGTATCTATGCAACCATTCCATGTCAAACAAACGCGGATGTTTGTTCTCCTTCCTTGCAAACTCCTCTTATGTCTTAGTCATGCAGTTCTGTATTTTTGTTCTCTCGGGATTCCAATATTCAGAGCACATCACCATTTCAAGCGTGGCAATGGAACCATTTGTTGGCTCTCCTACCTCTTTAATACTAAGATCAGACCCGGATTCAACGCAGTTTTGGTCCAACAAAATATTCTTCACCAGCCCTTTCGGCAACAACCTACGAACAGACTGAGATCTCACCCGAGGTAAAGTTATGGGGGGGCTGCAGAAGCACGTTTCTACAACCAGGTGATGCGAAAATAATAACTGGTGAGCTGACTAAGTCACACCTACTTCACATTTACTTCATATAGTACATCGCATTTTGGGGCTGCGCTTACGGGAAGCTACACAATGCACTCTCGGACTGCGCTGAGGGACAATTTTACACTCTACAGGATCTGTTGACTTAGTGTCACTTGTGCAACTACGTATTCAACATACTCAAAAGTACTTGTGCATTCAACTATATGTGTTCAATACTTAACATATTATTCTCATTGACCATTCATGTGAAACTACATATAAAAGCGAAAACACACATAAGTATAAGCATGAACATAAACATAAACATAATCAATCACACTCATACATTCACACAACACGCTTATTTACATGGTTTACCCCCAAGAAGGGAGCTATGTCCACATGAACTCTTGTTTATATTAATGGGAAGGGTCAACAGTTCCAGTCTACGCACACAACTACAGACTCTTCTCTCTACAATAGGTCTCTGTGCACACAGCTGCAGAGCCTTTTCCTCTCTTCTTTCTCTTACAATACTTATTATTTTCCAAAAGACTTAAGACCAAAAACAAGACCAACCCTTCCCTTACAAAATCCCCCTTTTTATAGATCGTGCCCTAAGGTCACGTCATTACAATAGTTATGGGCACAAGCCCCCATAGTACCCTTAAAACCAAAAAAACGGCGCGGTTACCCCACTAACCATACTTCGTCATAACTTATAAACTACTCTACTTTTCCTTTGCGTCCTTTTCGTCGCTTCCTTGACTCTGACGCCCTTTTGACAATCACTTCCTCTGACAGGAACTTCTTCTGACCGCGCAGTGCTGACATTATCCTTTTGCATCTTTAGCACTTCTCACCTTTTAATTCCATAATTGTAGCTGTCAGGCCGTCGCTTATTCCTTAATTACTCCAACTACCTTGGATGTCCTTAGTACTTTCGCTTTTACTAAGGATACATGTCCTTTTCCTCTGATACATGTCCTTCGCTGAATCTATATTGCCTTGAAGCTGTTGTAATTTAACTTCACTTCATCATAACTTCTCTAATCCTCAAAACTGCGCTAACTTGTCCTCAAGCTACGCTTCAACAAAACTACGCTAATCTTGAGCCTCTTTAGCACAACTACGCAAACCTTGGAAAAAATACGCACACTTTGGGCCTCACCCAACAAAAACCTAATATTTTATTTTATGCCAACACTATTAATGTGGTTTCTTGATTTATGCAGGATCCTCAAGAAAGTCATTGGAAGGCTACAAATAGAATTTTTCATTATATCAAGGGAACTTATCAACATGGTATAAAGTATTTCATTAATAAAACATAACCATTGGTTGGTTACTGATCCAGGAGGATCTAGGATCACTCAAGATTAAAAAGTATTAAATTCTGATGAAAGTGGAACCATTGCAAAGGGATCAATGAGAGATTTTCGGTAATGCTCGCTTTGCCTTAAACGAACTCTGGACGGTCGAGATATTAAGTTCTGAAGTTTTGGAAAAATTGTGGAAAAATAGAAAAAAAGGGCTACCATGTGGCACCACTGAAAGGGTGACATGTGGCTATACACTGATGAAATGGAACTATGTAATGACATGGCATACAGGTGGTGCAATCAGAATCTGACACATGGTAGGAAGCTGATTGGGCACACATGTGGTAGTACATGGACCAATCATGTTTGGACATGTGGAATCAGTTGTGAAATTGGACCAATGATGGGGCTTGATGTGGCACCTCCCAATTGGCTAGAATGGTTAATATGTAGTAAAATGATGGTGGAGGAAATAATATTTGAACCCACAACCTCGTGCATATAAGCCAAGTTCCTTCATCACTGTGCCATCACTTAATCCCGATGAATGGAAAATATGTTATTTAATCCACATGGGAGTATCATATGGTGGAAAAGAGGGCCAAGTGATTATCCTTGACCCCCCTTTTTGGTTCTATTATGTGGGTTCTTTACTATACATAGTGGATTTAAACTTTGGGTTAAAGTTTGCAACAGATATATGGTAAGTGCACCACATGTAAAATGGTGGTTATAACTATACACCATTTAATATACAATTTAATATGCCATGCCATGAATACATCCAAAAACACATAGGTAGTGGTTAAATAGATGGTTATCCAAAGTTTTGGAATGGCCCATGAAAAGTGGGTGCTTTGTTATGGTTGTTATAACCATATATTATAATATGTTTTCCATCTAATTGGTATAGTGGATAAGCCAACTAATTACCATGATATTAGTGGCATCCAAACCATAACCCACCATAAATAATGTTTGGAAAATGGTTGGGATTTTGGATGTATACGCCATATTAAGTCTATGGTTTTGATTTACCCAAAATTAAAAGTTGTTTCCATGAAAAGTGGGGTTGGTTAGGACCCCCATGATGTTATATAAGCACTCCTACAATTGTGCTGAAGACACAAGTATTTTGACAAGACAAAAGTCACAATGTCATCCATTTGGTAAGCAAGCCATTGAAGCTAAAGCCACGGGGCATCATGGTATAGACCTTCGGAGGACGAGGATCGATGAGACCAAGCACGCCATGGATGATGGGTCAATAAATTTGTTAAAGAGTTTTTATCATGTCTTTTCGAGTTATGCACCTTCTTCCTTTGTTATGGGATTTTACATTATAGTTGTTAGATACACTAGTGGAAATCCATTTTATTTGTAATGTTTCCATAAAGAGTTAATAATGGAAATTAAGGGAGGTGCTTGCATTTGTAATTGCACTTTTTATAGTGGAATTCAATACCATGGTGTCTTCCACTAAGTGCACTCTACTTTTGTACATTGTGACTTGAATATGATGTTTCCGTGATTGTAATAGGCTTGTAGTCACTTGTTGTGAGAGGAATGATTTTTCCTAAAGCCTATGTTGGGAAACTTTGTATGAATGTTTCCATATTGTAAAAGGTTCTCTTAGCCACTCTTAAGCGATGATGAGAGTGAGAGGCATTGTTCTCTATGCTTGAGCCTGGTTGGCAATAAAGTAATGGCGCACATTATGTTGTAGTGGTTTTGAGACAATAGAATCTACCACTTGTACACATTTATTATGACTTGAACATGATGTTGCCATGATTCTAATAGGCTTGTAGCCACTTGTTGTGAGAGGCGTCATTTTTCCTAAATCCTATGTTGGGAAACTTTGTATGAATGTTGCCATCTTGTAAAATGTTATCTTAGCCACTCTTAAGCGATGATGAGAGTGACAGGAATTATGATCTATGCCTGAGCCTTGTTGGCAATATTGTAATGGTGCAAATTATGTTGTATTGGTTTTGAGACCACAGAGACTGCCACTTGTGCACATTTATTTTGACTTGAAGATAATTGCTTCCATGTTGAAATGGTATTTGAAGCCATATATTTGTAAGAGGCATTATTTTTCCTAAAGCATATGTTGGGAAACTTTGTAACTTGTTCGAGTTTCATAAGTTCTTTGGGAAATGATGAGGAAAGTATGAACTTGTTGGGATCCTACAAATTGTTATCAATTGATCAGCTACAACTATGCACTAATACAAGTGTCATCCTTCAATATTCTCCATCCGAAGAACAAAGGTGAAGGGATTGAAGGAGATTGTGGATTTTCAAAGACAATTATTGTGCAGAAGAAGTAGCTACATATTTGTATACTTGATACAAGTGTTAGCCTTTGAAATTCTTGGTTCGAAGAACAAAGATGAAGGATCTTGAAGAAAATGTGGTCTTACAGAAGCACTTGTTATGCAGTCTAGATAGTGAGCAGTTGGTAAATAATTCTTGTAGGTGAAACCCATTTGTGATGTAATAAAGTTATATGCATTTTATTCATCATATTAATGGATCAGTTTGCAATTGAAGCAGGCCCAGAGATGTAGCCAAAAGAATCTAGTGAACTCTGTTATCACTTGGGTGTTCATTTACGTGCTTGAATTTCTATTGCATTGTTATATGGTTGATTTTTCTTAGAGATGCACCATAATAGTTGCTCATGTTCGCATGCATATAATCTCCAGTAAAAGGTATTTTGTCAAATATTTTTGTTGAGGAAGTTCTCGCATAAATCTCAGATCAAGTCGGTATCAGAGCAGGTCTAACTAGTTGTTGATTGTGAACACCGTCATGGGAAAAGGTGTGAAGCATGCGAAGATCCATGAAATGGAAGAGATAAACCAATGCATGCAAGCAAAGAATGCATATATCAGAAGGCTTCTTGAAATTCCAAAAGATGAAAAGAGAAAGTTACAAATTTTCTTGGAACAAGTGATGTAGGAACAAGTTGGAGAATGCTCCACTACCGAGGCAACCGAAGGTCCATCCAAGGCAACCACAGTAGGTATATCAATACTGGTTTGGAAAATGTTAACACTTTCACATTTTTTCAAATATTGGAGGACACTCATCAAGCAACAAACAACCAAGGAGGTTTCCTAGAAGCTTCATCTTCATATGAGCCAGGGCAAAGGGAGTAGTTGGTCAAAGATCAAGAAGAGGATTGAACATCACTCACAGGACCAAAAAGTCTAAAGAAATCAAGTCCTTCTTAGAAAGATGGCGACAACAAGAGTGATCACCATGTTTGTATGTAATGTTTTGGGTCCAAAAAATTCTCAATGGGGAGGAATGATCCAGGAGGATCTAAGATCACTCGATATTAAAAATTCTTCAATGCCGATGAAAGTGGAACCATTGCAAAGGGCTAGACAAGAGATTTTCAATGACGTTCGTTTCAACTCATATAGACTCCAGAAGGCCGAGATACTAAGTTCCAAAGTTCTGGGAAAATAGTGGGAAACTGGAAAGCAAAGGGTTCCATGTGGCACCAATGAAAGGGTGACACATGCCCTGTACAGTGTTGATCTGGCACTATGTGATGACATGGAATACAAGTGGTGCAATCATAATCAGACAAATGGTAGGCAGCTTATTGGGAACGCAAGTGGCAGTACACGGACCAATCATGTAAGGACATGTGGCATCAGTTTTGTAGCTAGAACAATGAGGAGTTTCCATGTGGAAGATCCCAATTGGCTAAAATTGTTAATGTGTAGTAAGATTATGGTGGAAATGATGGGATTTGAACCCGCGACCTTGTGCATATAAGCCAAGCACCTTCACCATTGAACCATCACCTGATCCTTGGTATGTGAATGGAAAATATGTTATTTAATCCTTATGGGAGTATCATATGGTGGAAAAGAGGGCCTAAGGGCTTAGCCATGACCCCCCCTTTTTGGTTCTATTATGTGGGCACATACTATACATAGTCGATTTAAAATTTGGGTTAAAGTTTGCAACAGATAATATATGGTGGGTGCGCCACATTAAAATGGTGGTTATAACTATACACCATTTAATATACCATTTAATATGCCAGGCCACAAATACATCCAAAAACACATAGGTGGTGGTTAAATAGATGGTTATCCAAAGTTTTGGAATGGCCCATGAAAACAAGGTGCTTTGTTATGGTTGTTATAACCATATATTACACTATGTTTGCAATCAAATTGGTATAGTGGATAAGCCAACTAATTACCATGATATTAGTGTCATTGAAACCATAACCCACCATAAATAATGTTTGGACAATGGTTGGGATTTTGGATGTATACACCATATTAAGTCTATGGTTTTGATTTGCCCAAACTTAAAAGTTGTTTCCATGAAAAGTGGGGTTGGTTAGGACCCCCAAGGTGCTATATAAGGACTCCTACAATTGCGCCAAAGAAATAAGTCCTTTGACAAGACACAAGTCACAACGTGAGCCATTTGGTAAGAAATCCATTGAGGCCGAAGCCACAGGGCATCATGGTAGAGACATTTGGAGGCCAAGGATCGACGCGAGCAAGTGCACCATGGACGACGGGTCAAGAAATTTGGTAAAGAGTTTTTATTATGCCTTTTTTAGTTATGCGCCTTCTTCCTTGGTTATGGGTGTTTACATTATAGTTTTTAGATACACTATTGGAAATCCATTTTATTTGTAATGTTGCCATAAAGAGTCAATAATGGAAATTAAGGGAGGTGCTTGCATTTGTAATTGCACTTTTTATAATGGACTTCAAAACCATGTTGTCTTCCACTAAGTGCACTCTACTTTTGTACATTGTGACTTGAATATGACGTTGCCACGATTGTCACATAGGCTTGTATCCACTTGTTGTGAGAGGCATGATTTTTCCTAAAGCCTATGTTGGGAAACTTTGTATGAATGTTTCCATATTGTAAAAGGTTCTCTTAGCCACTCTTAGGAAATGATGAGAGTGATATGCATTGTGCTCTATGCCCGAGCCTTGTTTCCAATATTTTAATGGTGCAAATTATGTTGTAGTGGTTTTGAGACCATAAAGTCTACCACTTGTGCACTTTTATTATCAATTGCAGATGATGTTTCCATGATTGTAATAGGCTTGTAGCCACTTGTTGTGAGAGGCATGATTTTTCCTAAATCCTACGTCGAGAAACTTTGTATTAATATTTCCATCTTGTAAAAGGTTTTCTTAGCCACTCTTAAGCGATGATGAGAGTGAGACGCATTGTGCTCTATGCCTGAGCCTCGTTGGAAATATTGTAATTGTGAACATTATGTTGTAGTGGTTTTGAGACCATAGAGTCTATCGCTTGTGCACATTTATTATGGCCTGAAGATGATTGTTTCCATGTTGAAATGGGATTTGAAGCCACATATTTGTGAAAGACATTATTTTTCCCCTATGTCGGGAAACTTTGTAAACTTGTCCGATTTTCAAAATCTCTTTGGGACCTGATGAGGAAAGTATGAACTTTTTGGGATCATGTAGATTGAGATCAAGTAATCAGCTACAACTATGCATAGATACAAGTGTTGGACATCGAAATTATCTGTCTTAAGAACAAAGGTGAAGGGATTGAAGGAGATTGTGTCTTTTAAGAGACTTTTTTGTGTAGAAGAAATAGCTACAGATTTGCATACTTGATACATGTGTTAGGCTTCAACATTCTTGGTCCGAAAAACAAAGGTGAAGGATATTCAAGAGAATCTAGTCTTATAGAAGCACTTGTTACGCAGTCCAAATAGTGAGCAGTTGGTAAGGACTTCTTGTAGGTGAAATCCATTTGTGATGTAATAAGATTTTATGCATTTTATTCATCATATGAATGGATCAGTTCGCAGTTGAAGCAGGCCTAAAGATGTTTCCATAAGACTTTGGTGAAATCCGTTATCACATGGGTGTTCATGTTGATTGTGGAGCCCGATATTCCCGATTCAGATATCTTGTTGTTCACTCGTGTTTGTACCACATTTTTATGTGATGTGCATGTGGATTGTACACTTATCCTAGCAGGGGGGTGCGGGAGCAAATCTCCCAAAAGAATTTTTTATTGCCTTGTAAAATGTTGTAATTTTCATAGTCATGACTTGTTCAATAATGGGTAATTTACGGGCCCATGGTATTGGGTATCCCATAGTAATCCCTTTTTAAAGGAATGCATTATAATACGGTTGTGTGTTGTAGTATTGTAAAGATCTCTATGATTGCGTAAGAGAGACTGTAAGAGAGGGAAGAGGAAGTTGCAGTGGATGTGTTGTGGATTGTATCCCTTCATTAGTTGGACGATATAATAAAAGGATTGGCAATTTCTTTGTGGACGTAGCCCAGATTGGGTGAACCAAGTATATTGGTGTCTCTCTTGTATTTTTTTTATGTGTTTTATTTTTGCATCTTATTTTATGTTATTGTTTTGTGATTCTTCTTTCTGTAATACCCCATTTTGACCCTTATGGCTTAATGGCATCATGTAAATATTATATATATGTTATGTGTGTGTTTTCCCTAGTTTGGAGCTCAAGGCCAAGGCCCCACTAGTGGATGTTCAGGATTTAATTGCATAGGCAAGTATTTGACAGTTTGATTATCCATGAGCTGTTAAGCCATGAAGATTTGTAAATGATGTAATTATTAATTAATGCAATAAAATACCCAAGAAGATGGCTAAGGAGGAAACCAATGAGAAGGGGCCATGTGTATCCATTAGGGAGAGGCGAGGGGGTTATGGGATTGGTTCCCATGCTGTCACATGTCCAATTGAGAAGCCATTTGACTCCCCATGTTGAAATTAATGCAACTGTAAGAGGGTGGTTGAGAAAACCAGACCCATGAATTCGATGGAGTATGGGGAAACCTCCGAATCCATATGAGGAGTATGGCCCTATGTCATGCTTGTCCCTTAAGCCACTACATTCCTGTAAATTCGGCCATACTGTTTTCTAACCATAGATTGACCAAGAACCCAAGTCATTTACGCACCTGCAGAGTCCAGTCGTGAAGAAAACAAGTAAAAATCTTTATTTCATGGGTAAGACGAAGATGCAGAGCCGAGAACGCCCAAGGAAACCCAGTGCAAGAATGAAACTAGTTGGGACAACCATAGATCGGTTTGTGGGATCAATTTCAGAGCTTGAATGACCTAGAGAATTGGTAAGAATCCCTTAGGATCGATTGCAGAAGACCGAATTTGCAAGGAAGAGTTTAGGGAACGACCCTATGAAAAATTGCTTGTATAGCAGAGAGAAAAGGTCCCTCGGGGTTAGGTCTGGTTGATAAACCTAGTGAAGGCTGTAATATCATGAGGAACAACATCTGAACCTTTCTATGTCCACCCTGAATAGCACTGGAGGGAAGGGGCCTCGAGGGACTGTTCAACAGAGAAGAGGGCCTTCCTTATGTTGGGTGAGGTAGGTAATGTGGGTGTCATGCTTGCTGAGTGGTTTGAGATTCCTGCAGCTATGTGGTAGATCTCACTAGCTTAGCAGCACCCCCCCCCCCCCTTGTTCCCTGGATTGCTTGATAAACCCAACTGTAGGTTGTCTTAGCATTGGGATTAGACCTTGAATGTGAGAGAGTCCATTAGCCTTCCTTAGTGGATACACAACCTAGCTCAGGGGTGGTCTCTAAAATGAAAGAGTACAAGTTGGACAAAGACCTAAGGTTGGGTGGAAAGTTGTCCTCACTTAGCCAGTTGCTTGGGGCAACTTCAAGATTCAAAGATAAGTGCTTATGTGGTATAAATTGTGAGGTTTCATGTATTATGCTTATGTGTTGATGCTCAAGTTGCTAAATAAATGTTGTATGAATTTGATCAATATATAGATTGTGTATAATCCTGAGTAGAAGGCTGAGTTCATGTTGAATACTCCATTCAATTGCACAATTTTAATGCATTGCAAATCTTACAGGTGGTAGATGTATTGGTTAGACTTAGTTTCATGCACCTTATGCATTGCTATGCTTGTCATGCCCTAGACTAATGAATGGATGATTTCATGAGCTTGCTCATTAGGAAGATAGGTAGAGGCTTGAATATGAGATTGAAAGCATGTTGAATACTTCATCATTTTCATGAATGTGATGTATGACTAACCCCTATAGGCTGTGGGTGTAATAATTAGCTTAGTTCATTATATATGATTATTATGCATTGTCTTGACCATTCAAAGGGATGGATTGAATTAACCTGGTCATGGGAAAGGAAGGGGATAGCCTTGACGTGTTTCAAATCCCCTCTGTGGTTAGGTGAAGGGAGAACTCATGGCAAGAAGGAGACATAATCCTTGGCAGAAGGATAAAGGAACTTAGGTGGAGTTATGAAAATAATTTAAGTTTGTAAATTGGCATGGTTGGAGTGCTCATATGGGGTGGGGATCGCACCATTGGATAGATCTCTCCAATATCTTTCCAACGGTACCAACTTCGTCCCATTTGGATTGAGGATAAGGGAGTTATGCCCCTGGAAAGTTTGAAGGAGCATAGGAGGTGCTTCGGCAGTTCCGCATCCACAATGTCGATTGCGGATTATGGATGTTGGAAAATAACGTTGGATTGGAATTCCACATTCCCACATTCCACAATGCAGATTGCGGAATGCAGAAGGAGAAATTTTCTGGAGGATTGGAATTGGACTTTCGCATTCCCGCATTCCGCAATGTGGAAGGAGAAATTTCCCAGAGGATTGAATTTGGGATTCCGCATTCCCGCATTTCGTAATGTGGATTTCGGAATGTGGAAAGAGAAATTGTTGGAAGGATTATTTTTGGGATTCCGCATTCTGAATCCCGCAATGCGGATTGCAGAATGCGGACTTTGAATTGACTACCATCGCATCTGTGTGTGGATTTCGAATAATTTGGAGAAAAAATAAGAAACCAAGGGTCTCCCATGGCCTCTGAAGGCCACCTGGGAGGTTCGGGAACGTGAAAAAGTGGTATTAGAGCTTCAGTTGCAGCACTGGGAGCTATTAGGCCCGAGTCATGCATGAAATTATGGTTAAGAAATGCACCATGGAGTGGTTTTGCTGAACATTTATTGATTAATTTATTGAACAATGAGTAATTCTAGATTTAAATGGATATGCTAAGGTTTATTTACATGCTTGTAATGTCTAATAGATTCCTATGTTATGCACATTGGTTGTAGCAGTTAATTCGTGAAACGTATAGCAGGGTAGCGCACAGAAAGGCGGGAGAATGGTCACCTTCAACAATGCACAAGATGAGCCAGAGGACGATGTGTTGGGTGTGAACATGCAAGAAGCACATACAGAGGCCGAGTCTGATGGAAGAAGGGAACATGTGACGCCCCCAAACTTGGTTGATACCATGGTAAGCTTCAATGAGCGGATGATGAAAGCATAGGAAGAGAAACACCAGCTCAACTTGGCCATCTTGCAGAGCCTCACAAACATGCATCAAATAATAAATGGTGGGTCTAACCCAAGCAACGAAAGCCGAGAGGAAAGAAATGCAGAAAGTCACTCTAGGGGTCGTTCTAGGAGAATAACACCAAGCCCTAGAAGGGATTCTGTGAACAGGAAACAAAGAATGCCCTCTCCTAAGTTTTCCTCTAGTAGGTCAAATGACTCCCAGGGTTCCCAAGGAATCCCAATGCATACTTCCAATAGGAATAAGAGAAGAAAGAGGAACAAAGGTATCCCACAGGGTGAGTTTACGAAGTCAAGGCCTCCCACTTTTGATGGTGAAAGAAAGGAAGGTTAAGAAGCATAGGCATGGCTTCTTGGAATTAAAAAGTACTTCAGAATGCATGAGTATTCAGAGAATGAAAAGGATAGGGTTTCCATCTATAACCTTAGTGGAAGAGATTCAATTTGGTGGGAACACCTCATGCAATTAAAAGGAATTAGTGAAAGAAGAATCAACTGGGAAAGGTTTAAAAGATACTTCTAGGAGAAATACCTATTGGCTAGGTATTATGATAATAAAAGAAAAGAGTTCAATGAATTCATATTAGGGAAGAATACCATGGATGAGCATGTCCACAAGTTTCTGGAGCTACTGAGGTATGTAGATTACATAAAGGATGAAAGAGTGAAAATACAATGTTTCCTTGGTAGTCTATCATAGAATTATAGAGATAGGATATAGTTTGTAAAATCCACCAAGCTTGGATGAAGCCATTAGAATGGCATAGCATTGTTATGAGCAGAGTAAAGGCAAATTAGAGATGCGACCAACATGGAAAGGTAAGCCTAGAGGAAGGCTTGAACAAAAGAAAGTGAATTCAAACCACCATTCTTAAATTAGCCCAAAATATTTCCACATGACCAGTAAGCAAGAAGAGACTTCAAGGCAGTTGTAGCAGCAGAAAAGACACCAAAAGGGCCACTCCAATGTTGGGGATGCAAAGGAAACCATATGATTAAATATTTCCCACATCAGAAGGAAAATTCAAGGGGCTTGCATAACATAAAAGGAGCAACTACATTGGGATATATGGCAAGGGAAACACCTAGGATTTGTGTAGCACTGGATGATCACCAAGCAAACCATCAATCAACAGTGGTGGATGTTGAAGGTAAGATTGCTAAGCAATCTATTTCTATTTTGATTGATCCAGGGTCTACTCATAGTTATATGTTTCCTGAGGTAGTTGAAAGTTTTTCTCTTGGTAAATTAAATCATGGTAAGGCTTGGCTAGTTCAATTATACACATGTACCAAGAGTTAGGTAAGTGAGGTAGTGAAGGAGTGCCCCATAGAATTGAATGGACTCCTCACATATGCAAAATTAAATGCCTTACCACTAGGATCATATGATTCCCTAATTGATGTGGATTGGTTGGAAAGACACATAGCCAAGTTGGACTGTTATGAGAAATCACTTGAATGCATTGATGATGAAGGAAGGCCAAGGTTAGTAAAAGGAATTCCTAAGCAAGTTTCATTAAGACATATTTCAGCCTTACAGCTAAGAAAGTTCTATAAAAAGGGTTGCCAATTATATGTTGTGCATATATCAGATTCAACAAAACATAAAGGGCCCAGGTTAGAAGACTTTCAGCTGTTACAGGAGTTCTAGGATTTATTCCTAGATGAAGTGTCATGGCTTCCACCCAAAAGAGACATTGACTTTTCCATTAACCTTGTTCCAGGGGCAACACCAATTTCCAAGGCTCCCTATAGAATGAGCACACTAGAATTGGTAGAATTGAAGATGCGACTGCAAGAATTAATGGACAAATAATATATCATACCTTGTGTATATCCTTGGGGTGCACCTGTATTATTTGTCAAGAAGAAGGATGGGATATTGAGGCTGTGTATTGATTGCAGGGAGCTCAATAAGGTGACATTTAAGAACAAGTATCCATTGCCTAGGATTGATGACTTGTTTCACCAAATGAAGGAAGCTAGAGTGTTTTCAAAGATTGACTTGAGGTCCAGGTACAATCAAGTGAGTATTAAGGAAGAAGACATTCATAAGACATCATTCAATACAATGTATGGCCATTATGAATTTACAGTGGTGCCATTTGGTCTTACCAATGCATATGCTACATTCATGTGTCTCATGAATAGTGTCTTCAACAAATATTTGCATAAGTTTGTGATTGTGTTCTTGGATGACATTCTTGTGTATTCAAGAAATGAAGAAGAACATAATGAGCATATAAGAATGGTGTTACAAGTCCTTAGAGAACACCAATTGTATGCAAATTTGAGTAAGTGTGACTTCTATCAGCAGAAAGTATAGTATTTGGGTCATATTATATCATCAGAAGGCATTGCAGTGGATCCAAAGAAGATTGAAGCCATAATGGATTGGCCTACTCCAAGGAATGCAAAAGATGTTAGATATTTTATGGGTTTTGCAAGCTACTACAAAAGATTCATTGGAGGATTCTCCAAGAAAGCTCACCCAATCACTTCATTGCAAAGGAAAAATATCAAATTTGTATGGTTTGAAAAATGTGAGAAGAGTTTTCAGGAGCTGGAGGAATTGCTCACTAGTGCTCATGTTCTGAAGATTACAAATCCAAAGAAAGACTTTGTGGTATGCATTGATGCTTGCATTGAAGTGATCGGTGGAGTGCTCATGCAAGAAGGATTTGTAATCTGCTATGAGTCAAGAAAATTAAAGGAGCATGAAAGGAAATATGCCACACATGATTTAGAGCTTGTAGCCATAGTGCATGCTCTCAAGAGATGGAAACATTATCTCTTGCGAAGAATATTTGAACTCAGTACTAATCATATGAGTTTAAAATACTTGTTTGACCAGCCAGATATGAATGCTAGAAAAACTAGATGGATGGAATTTCTTTGTGAGTTTGATTTGGATATTAAGCATGTCAAAGGTAAGGAAAACAAGGTTGTTGATGCACTCAGCAGAAAATTCCATATTGCGGAAGTAAGTGTGTGTAAATCAGATTTGAAGGAAAGGGTTCTAGAATATCAAATCAATGATGAAGTTTACCTTCAGGTCAATTAGAAATTGCATTAGGGTATTGTGGATGAAAAGTATGCAAGATATCAGCTAGGTGAGGATGATGTTCTCATATATCAGGGTACCAAACCATACATTCCAGATAGTGTAGATTTGAAGAAGATTGTGACGGATGAGATACATCAAAGGCCATATTCTGGATACCCAAGATATAAAAAAATTATAACAAAAACAAGGAAGCATTACTTTTGGAATGGTATGAAGAAATACATAGTTGATTACATTGCTAGGTGTCAAAAGTGCCAACAAGTCAAGGTAGAGAATCAACATCTAGTAGGATTGTTGCAACCATTGCCCATCCCAGAATGGAAGTGGTAAGTGATGTCTATGGATTTTATAACAGGTTTTCCAATGACAATGAAGAAGCATGATTGAATCATGGTAGTGGTGGACAAGCTATAAAAGGTAGCTCATTTCATTCTGGTCAAGTCCACTCACAAGGCCAATGATATTGCCAATATCATCATGAGAGATATATTCATATTGCATGGGTTGCACAAGGCAATAATTTCAGATCGTGACACAAAGTTCACATCTAATTTTTGGAAAGGATTCTTCCAGGAATCAGGGACTCAACTGAAGTTTAGCACAACCTATCATCCTCAAACTGATGGTCATACCGAGAGAGTAAATCAGATTCTTGAAGACATGTTGAGGATGTATGTGATGGAAAAACCATCCAAGTGGGAAGACTATCTACATTTGGTAGAGTTTGCATACAACAATGAACATCAAGCATCATTGAAGATGAGTCCTTTTGAAGTGTTGTATGGCAAAGGATGTAGAACTCTAGTGGGTTAGGACAGCCCAGTGAACAAGGTAGTGCTTGGACCATAGATGATCAAGGAGATGGAGCAAGAGATTGCTAAGATCAAACAGAATTTGAATACATCACATGATAGGAAGAAGAGTTATGCAGATCTTAAAAGAGTGCATAAGGAATTTCAGATTGGGGATCATGTCTACTTGAGAGTGAAACCAAGGAAGAGTTCCATGAAGTTGGGAAGTTGTGCCAAGATGGAACCAAGATATTGTGGGCCATTTGAAGTCCTTGATAGGATGGGACCAGTTGCATATAGGATTGCATTGCCTGCTAATATGAAAACTCATAATTTTTTCCATGTCACTTTTCTTAAGAAATATGTACATGACCCTAATCACATAATTGATTGGAATCTGATATGGGTGGAACCATATGGAGAGTTCCAAGTGGAGCCTATATGAATCCTCAACAAGAAGGTCACTTTTCTCTGGAACAGGGCCATAGGGTAAGTAAAGGTGAAATGGAAGCACCTTAGTCCCGAAGAGGCCACATGTGAGCTGGAGGATTCCATGAAAGAGGAATTCCCATTTTTGTTCAGTTTTGAGAACACCGAGGACAGTGTTATTTTAAGGGAGAGGGAGTTGTAACCCCATTTTGACCCTTATGGTTTATTGGCCTCAATGTAAATATTATATATATGCTATGTGTGTGTTTTCCCTAGTGTGGAGGTCAAGTCCAAGGCCCCACTAGTGGATCTTCAGGATTTAATTGCATAGGCAATTATTTGATAGTTTGATTATCCATGAGTTGTTAAGCCATGAAGATTTGTAAATGATGTAATTATTAATTAATGAAATAAAATACCCAAGAAGCTACTAAGGAGGAAACCCATGAGAAGGGGCCATGTGTATCCATTAGGGAGAGGTGAGGGGGTTATGGGATTAGTGCCCATGCTGCCACATGTCCAACTAAGAACCCATTTGAATCCCCATGCTGAAATTAATGCATCTGTAAGAGGGTGGTTGAGAAAACCGGACCCATGAATTCGATGGAGTATGGGGAAACTTGCGAATCCATATGAGGGGTATGGCCCTGTGTCTTTCTTGTCCCTTAAGCCACTCCATGCCTGGGAATTTTCCCATCCTGTTTACTAACCATGGATTGAACAAGAACCCAAGTCATTCACGCACCTGCGGAGTCCAGATGTGAAAAAAACAAGTAAAAATCATGATTTCCTGGGTAATTCGAAGGTGCATATCCGAGAACGCCCAAGGAAACCCGGTGCAAGAATGAAACCAATTGGGATAGCCATATATTGGTTTGTGGGATAAATTGAAGAGCTTGAACGAATTAGAGAACCGGTAAGAATCTCGTAGGATCGATTGCAGAAGACCGAATTTGTAAGGCAGAGTTTAGGGCACGAACGTATGAATAATTGCTTATATAGCAAAGAGAAAAGCTCACTTAGGGTTGGGTCTACTTGATAAACCTAGTGAAGGCTGTAATATCATGAGGAACAACAACTGAACCTTTATATTCCCACCATGAATAGCACTGGAGGGAAGGGGCCTTAAGGGATTGTACAATAGATAAGAGGGACTTCCTTGTGTTGGGTGAGGTAGGTAATGTGAGTGTCATGCTTGCTGAGTGGTCTGAGATGCCTGCAGCTCTGTGGTAGAGCTCACTAGCTTAGCACCCCCCCCCCTTGTTCCTTGGATTGCTTGATAAACCCAACTATAGGTTGGATTAGCATTGGGATGAGACCTTGACTGTGAGAGAGTCCATTAGCCCTCCTTAGTGGATACATAGCCCAAATCAGGGGTGGTATGTCAGCTGAAAGAGTACAAGCTGGACATATACCTAAGGTTGGGTGGAAAGTTGTTCTCACTTAGCCAGTTTGTTGGGGCTGCTTCGAGATTCAAAGATAAGTGCTTCTGTGGTATAAACTATGAGGTTTCATGTATTATGCTTATGTGTTGATTCTCAATTTGTTGAATGAACATTGTGTGAATTTGATCAATAGATAGACTGTGTATAAGCTTGAGTAGAAGGTTGAGTTCATGTTGAATAATTCATTCAGTTGCACAAGCTTAATGCATTACAAATATTGCAGGTGGTATATGTATTGGTTAGACTTAGTTTCATGCACCTTATGCATTGTTATGCTTGTCATTCCCTAGACTAATGAATGGATGATTTCATGAGCTTGCTCATTAGGAAGATAGGTAGAGGCTTGAATATGAAATTGAATGCATGTTGAATACTTCATCATTGGAATGAATGGGATGTATGACTAACCCCTGCAAGCTGTGGGTGTAATGATTAGCTTAGTTCATTATATATGCTTATTATGCATTGTCTTTGTTAACACTTATTATGGTTTCCACCAGACAAGGTAAAGGAAAGCCCCCACCAAAGCCCCAAGGTCGCCCATTCACTGGTTGCACTGAATAAAGAGTCAAGAAACCCGAAAGTAGCTAAGTGTCAAGCAAATCCAAGCTATATGACCAAGCCGTAGTGAGAAAATGAGAAAAATCAAGGCAATAGGGCTCTTCCGCGGAAAAAAATAGCAATAAGGCTTCTTTCGCAACCAAAGAAGAGTCGACGGCCAGGATTGAATGGCAGGATTAGATCGACAGTTTAAAATGAGTTCTGCAAGTGGGTTTCTGAGTTCCGCATCCTGCATTGCGGATTGCGAAATTGTAATTTTTTGAGGATATAAAAAGCAAAGTTTCTAATTCCCACAATCCGCATTGAGGATTGTGGATTGCAGAAAGGCCATTTTCCCAAGGGGCGAAAAAGTAAGTTTTTGAATCCTGCATTCCGCATTGTGGATTGCGGATTGCAGAAAGGCCATTTTCCAAAGGGGTGAAAAATTAAGTTTCCAAATCCTGCATTGCGGATTGTGGATTGAGGAAAGGCCATTTTCCAAAGGGGTGAAAAAGTAAGTTTCCCAATCCCGCATTTCACATTGTGGATTGCGGATTGCGGAAAGGCCATTTTCTAGGAACGCAAAAAAGCAAGTTTTTGAATCCTGCATCCTGTATTGCAGATTGTGGAGGGGCAATTTTCCAGCTGATATAAGATCAAGTTTTCGGATCTTGCATCCCGCATTGCGGATTGCGGAAAGGTTATTTTTCAGAAGGCACAAAATGGAGATTCTGAATTTCGCAGTCCTCATTGCAGATTGCGGAACGATAATTGCGGATCGAAAGAATTTTTGTAGAGAAAATCACGGCTGCATGGCATAAATATTTTCATAGAGTAATGGCATGTTTGAGAACGGAAAAGGGGCATGTTTCAGTTACCTGTCCTAATCAACCTAAAACGACCTGATCCGAAGGACGAGCGGGTGGCTTCCGTGGCCCAATCATTGCGCTACCAACGCAAGTGATTCCTTTTCTTGATGCACGAAAGAATCAGGGGTTGTTGATTAAGGCGGCCCAACTCGAGCAACCTCATCATTACCAGTCCGAGTTTGTTCTGAATTAGTTAATATATTTTGATGCTTTGTAAGCCTATAAAGGCAGGCTCCAAAGAGGACCAAAAGGTTGGAAGTTTTTTTTCAGAGAGATTACTGCTCTGCACCTATATTTGAACTCAGCCTCTTAATTCAATGAGAAGACCAAATTCTGGAGCTTGATATTCCTGTGTGTGGAATTGAAGCACAACAGATCTAATTGAACAAGTAAATCAATTACAACATATGCATAAAGAATAATATGTGTAAACTATGCAAGAGAATTGCAGCAATGCTCTATTGAACTCAGAAGTAGAATACAATACAATGTGCAGTCACAATTACTGAATGATCCAAGTGCCCAAGCAATTTGAATTGACCAAGGAGGTCAATGGAATAGCCTGCATGGTGTAGCTTGCCTTCACTAGGAGTCCTCATCATCATCAGTGGAGTGTCATCAATACCCAAGTAACTGTCATCCAGGCATCAAACTGAGTCTAACTGAATGTAGGTAGGTGTAACACATGCATGTGGCACTAATGTAGTGAAGGAGGATCAAAGGAGGGTGCATGGGGAGCTGACTGGAGTCAAAATAGGCAATCTAGTCTCACTGGGGGTCCAACGGAGTGTTTCAGTTACTTAACAAATCAATCTAGCCTTAAATCAAGGAAAGATCCACAAATTACTCAACTAACTGAAGTGTAACTGAGTGGTAGGTGAAGAAGGGCGCCTTTCACATGTGGTAGGTGAAAGGTGGGTGCATCACTAAATAGGAGGGCTAAAAATGAGTGGAAAGAAGCTCCTGGAGCTAGAAAACTGGGGACTAGGTGCTGGGTGACACCAAACTGATGACTGGGATGCATGCAAAATGCATGACAATGCATGATTTGCATGCCTTCATGATATGCATGATATGCATGACTGGATGATTGCATGACAACATGACGAGAATATCCTAACACCCCCCCTCAAGCTATACTATGTAGTAAAAATAAAAGATAGGGCCCTGGTTACTGAGACCAAAGGTCACCCCAATACAATAATAATTCAAATAAAGAACATTCCATGAACCGAGGAAATGGAGAAAACCTCATGGGAAAACCCCCCCCTCAAATGGACTGTAACACACCAAAATATTTAACTGCTCCAAACTCAAGTAGATATGTCTGGAGGTATCTTACTCTTGGGAGTAAATTGATCATGCTCCAAAAATATGTGCTTGAATTCTCCATCAATGGATGCAAGCGAATATGGAGACTTTATGAACTTGCTCTTCATACCGAAAATGGTGAGAACAAATCTGAAAATATGAATATGATCCCGGGGCCTGTAATTCGAACCACGTGAGGTAGGAATAGCTTCAATCAGATCAAATAGCTCTTGAAACTTGAACTTCTGATCAATGGAAGTTAAATCAGCTGCAAGAATGGATGGATGGTTTCTTGAGATCTCCTTTGACCCAACAGGGGTGAGATCAAAACCAAAATCAGCAAAAGGAATTGACAGATGGTTTCTTGAGATCTCCTTTGAACCAACAGGGGTGAGATCAAAACCAAAATCAGCAAAAGATGCATGAGACTTGAACTCAAGCGAATGGTAGTGCTCTTCATATTCATTAAAACACTGAGAACTTGTGCCAATGATTGAAGTGAAGTATGTAGGAATCATGTGATCAAGGAGAGCAAATGCCTCACCTCCAAACTTAGATTTTACCTCCAAAATATCAAGTAGATCATCATCATACATACCAGCAAACTCATGTGAAAGAGAGGATTCAAGAACCTCTTCGGATTCTAGAGTATGAGCTGGTTTTTCTTGCTTAGAATTCGAAATAGAAGACAGTAAGAAAATGAGTGTTGAATCTACAGTTTCTTCTTCATCTTGAACAATTGTTGAGGTTGAGACATAATCGGAGAAAACACATAAGGAGATCTCACTGGTCTTGTTCTCCAAAAGGCTAGCATGATCCTCTTCTTCCTGCTTTCCAAATTCTCTATTGAGTTGGGCCCATAGATCTCTTTGATTTTCAGTAGTAGTAGTACTAAGGTAGCCCATACAAGGAGACATAGCAAGACATATTGTCCCAGAAGATCTGTCACAATCATTAAGCCAATCATTCTCCTCTTCATCGGAATCAAAATCTCTTGTAATACCAATGCACACATCAAAAAGACATTGTCTCTTAAAACATGCAATCATCTTTGGTTTCCATTCATTATAGTTGAATGGAGTAAGAATATTTTTTGAAGAAGAATATTCCATCTCTGCAATAGCGAATGCAAATGGAGGAAATAAGAAACCTGCAAATCACAAACAAACAAGAACCATTATGGAGCAATAGCTGCAACTGCAGAAAACTGCTACAAAGTGAGCGAAAATTGCTCAATCTTCATGAATAATCCCTGCAGAAAAGAAGTCTTGTCCCTACCATGGCTCTGATACCATGTGAAATTGAAGCACATCAGATCTAATTGAACAAGTAAATCAATTACAACATATGCATAAAGAATAATATGTGTAAACTATGCAAGAGAATTGCAGCAATGCTCTATTGAACTCATAAGTAGAATACAATACAATGTGCAATCACAATGACTGAATGATCCAAGCCAAGCACTTTGAATTGACCAAGGAGGTCAATGAAATAGCCTGCATGGTGTAGATTTCCTTCACTAGGAGTCCTCATCATCATCAGTGGAGTGTCATCAATACCCAAGTAACTGTCATCCAGGTGTCAAACTGAGTCTAACTGAATGTAGGTAGGTGTAACACATGCATGTGGCACTAATGTAGTGAAGGAGGATCAAGGGAGGGTGCATGGGGAGCTGACTGGAGTCAAAATAGGCAATCTAATCTCACTGGGGGTCCAACGGAGTGTTTCGGTTACTTAACAAGTCAATCTAGCCTTAAATCAAGGAAAGATACACAAATTACTCAACTAACTGAAGTGTAACTGAGTGGTAGGTGAAGAAGGGCGCCTTTCACATGTGGTAGGTAAAAGGTGGGTGCATCACTGACTAGGAGGGCTAAAAATGAGTGGAAAGAAGCTCCCGAGTCTAGAAAACTAGGGACTATGTGCTGGGTGACACCAAACTAATGACTGGGATGCATGCAAAATGCATGACAATGTATGCCTGCATGATAGGAATGATATGCATGATATGCATGACTGCATGACTGCATGACAACTTGATGAGAATATCCTAACACTGTGATGTGTGTTCTGATGTCTGTTATTTCCTGTGTATGTGTTATCGCTTTGTATTTCCATTGATTGTTTACTTCTGAAGTACCTAAAGATCAAGACTACATGGTCTGTAATTCATGCCCACATGCTCCAGATGCATATGACTAGGTATCCCACCCCTTTCTTCTTGAAGTTGCAGGTTAGAATTCATTTTTAAATGCTCTGACCTTGTAATGGAACTTGTACCCTTTTTCTGCCTTCACCTGTTGATCATTTCGACTTGAAAGAACCCCATCTACCTTGCCTCTTGCCTCTGCAATTATGGTCCAAATTTGTCATTAGTGACAATAAACCCACCAAATTTGACTCCATGCCCAACTATCTTCATGTTCTTAAATCCAACCAAACGAAAACATTCCTTTAATTCATTTTTTGAATGTCTAGCCCCCACTTTTACCAATATCCCAGCCCATTCAAGCTATATCCCATTGCTGGAAGCACTAAAGAGAGATCCCTCTCTGTGGTTGGAAAGGATAGTTTCCATCCACTAAATATTGGTTTGCAATAGTTACCTCATGGTCTTTCCTTCCACAACCCAAGAAAATATTGAGTGATAACATTCTGGCGACTCTGCTGGGGAGAATCTCTGGTTTTCATAGTATCAAATCGGACTTCTCAGGAAAAACAAAGATCCTGAGGTTCCAAGGTTGTATAATTTTCCCCGATGACTCCAACTAATGTTCAGGTGATTCCACTGGAGATCGAGCTTACTTTAAAAATTTGTATCAAATCAGAGCTAATTACCAAGGGTGAACAATAGTTAGATGCTAAGGGGATTGTGTATTATTATCGTGGCAAGTCCATCTTCAGAATCAGTGAGATCCTAGGAGGAATTCTGGCTCCTATGAGGATACCTACCAAAATTCATCTAGATCCAGAGCTACCAAAGGTTACTTTGGACCCGGAGAAGGTCGTCGAGAAATCAAAGAAAGTCCAAACAGGTATTTCTCCACTAACTAGGTCCTTTTCTTTACCAAAAAAAGAGGCATATACTATAGAAAGCATCCCTTCAAGTTTAAGGACTAGTCCCTCCCCATTTAGATCTAGGTCTAACACTGATCTAAGAGAAGCCATGTTCAACCAGAGAGGATTCCAGACCTATTGCCTGAGTGCTTTGTGGGAAAATTTACAAGCCCGGGAAGAAACTAGTGGCCTTTTCCCTTCGCTCAAGCTACTGGCCAAAATACCTACGTCCTGAATACTCCTCCTTTCGCTTCTAAAAATCCCTCTACTCCTAAGCAAAACCCAAGATCCATGGCTTCTTGATATGCCCCTCTAACCCTCCCATCCAATCTCGATGACCTTCCTGTGGGCTATGCCCAATGCTTCATGAGATTTGATGGAGAGGGAGAAGTCTCTGCGCAGCAGCACATAGATCAGTTCAGTGATTTCATAGACCTAGAAGAGGTGGATGAAGATGATGTTAAGATGAGGTTGTTTTCCCAAAGCCTTGTTGGGGAGGTGAATAAATGGTTTAAGGCCCTTCCGAATAGAGGAATTGCCCTTCCGAATAGAGGAATTGCTACTTATGAAAGATTTGAAGAAGCTTTCCTAGCTAGATGGCAGGATAAACAAAATCATCTCTAGATTCTCACTCAGTATGAAAATACAAAGAAAACAAATGTTGATACTATCCAAGAATTCTCAGCCAGGTTCATGAGAGTACAATTCTATCCCTGTGGATATAAAACCGCCTGTGGGGGCATCCAAGCTTCATTTTTCCAACTGTTTTGACAGTGACTTTTCCCTCATGCTAAGAGAAAGGAGATTTTCCAGTCTCCTTGATATGCTAAAAGATGCACTAGAAGTGGAATCCAACTTGATGGCCTCGGGTAAAATGAAGCACATAACTAAAGCTGAGAAAAAGAGATGTGATGAAGCAATGTAGCCTTCCACATCCCAATCCATGGATGCCAAATTTGAGCAGATGATGAGAACTATGGAAAGGCTGGTGGATAGGATCTCCCTTAACAATAGGCCTCCTTCCAGAGAAAACCCAGAGCCTCAAGCTCGAAATGACAATCTCAGAAGGCCCCCTGACCCATAAGGAAGACCTAGAGAGCCAAGAGACTCTAGAAACCTTGAGAATCAACCAATCAAACCACCTTTTGCTGACAACTTCGTAGATGAAGAAGAGGAAGATAGACCTGTTGAAGACCAAATCCATCTCTTTGATCAGGTCCAACCGTAGTTCTATTTGACTAAAGATGAGCATGAATGGTCTTCCCTGCAATCATATGAGGTCTTAGGAGAATCAGAATCTGACCAATACCAAAGAGGGCTCCACAATGCAATCTATGAGTTTGAGAGGAAACATAATTTGAGAAGTAGAAAAATAATGGTAGACCAATGAAAGGTTGTTGCTGATCCATCCTCCTCTCAACCACAAAGAAAAGAAAGCTCTAGGAGAAAGGACCCAAAAATTACAATCCCGGAGGGGACCCTTGGGAAGGAGGCAAAACCCCCTAAAAAAAGTCCAGAGTGGGGAGATGAAGGTAATGCAAATACAACTGAGAGGTTCCATGCTGCTTTCAGTTTGGAAAATGAAATATCTAAGATTAAGATCTCCATCCCCTTAAATGAGTTGGTCAAAATATCAGAATACAAAGACCAGATTATGAAGGTAGTTAATGGTGGAGAAGGAAAGCAACCTGATACTCTCAATATGCATGATGACAAACCCACTCTTCTGTTTGGTCCCCATGTTGAAAATGCCTCAGAAATTGATGTCCCCCCTTTCTATATCAGTCTCAACATACATGACCATATCCTGCACAATTCCTTGTTTGATTCAGGAGCCTCTCATAACCTCATGCCAAGTTCAATGGTCAAGAATCTAGGGTTAGAAATCACAAGACACTATCAAGATCTATTCTCCTTTGATTCTAAAATATTTCCATGTGTAGGGATGATTAAAGACATGGTGGTCTCACTGACTCAAATACCTCAGAAGAATATGATCATGGATGTGGTAGTGGTTGATATTCCACATAAGTTTGGGATGTTGTTGTCTAGGTCGTTGAAAACCAAGTTAAAGGGAACCATGCAAATGGACATGTATTATGCTATCGTCTTTGGGGAAAGCAAGAGGTTGTACATGGAACATAGGCTGTCGTATGTAGTAAGCAACAAGGAAATTCCTAATAACCACCCAATATTCTCCGTAGACACGGATGTAGGTTCCTCAATTCTATGCTATGATCCAGGTTCAGAGGAAGAAAGTGTCAAAGTTGCCTAGTCACCTGAACCAAATGATAAAGCTAACGGTGGGAATGGGGTACAATTCCTTGACAGCTTGGCCAACACAGAGAATGATGGGCAACTAATGGAAGAATGCGGTAATGAAAAATCAGAATTGGAAACAAAAGCCATGGTCACCCTCCAAAAGGAAGATCACTGGGTCATGGGATTCTATGGAGTTGTGAATAAATAAGGAGTTGGAGTGGGAATATGGATTACCCCTCTAGATGAGGGAAATGCATGCGCCAGATTTCATACTTCCAAACTGATGTTTGAATTTTCAAATAATGTGGCAGAATATGAAGCTATGCTATTGGGATTGAATGTACTCAGAGTCCTGAAATCTAAGAAGATCAACATATATGGAGATGCAGAGTTGATAATCCAACAAGTGAACGACAACTATGAGGAGAAACACCCCAGATTAAGGGATTACAGAAGCGCGGTGTGGGATTTGCTTGACAAATTCTTCACAAAACATTGTGTTTCTTTCATTCCTAGGGAGAAAAATGAAATAGCAAACATTCTAGCCAGCTCTGCTAGTAGGTTTCAAGTCCCTTCATATCCTACCAAGAATCACTTGATTAATATAAGGCATAGACCCTCTGTCCCAGACAATACAAAGCATTGGAAAATATTTGAGGATGACCAACAGATCAAGAAATTCCTAGAGATGACTGGAGAATTTTCCAATATCCAGATTGACCAAGAGGACAGTGAAGTGGAGGAGTGGGAGCCTGATCCACCAGAGCTCAAAACCACTTTGGGAGGAAAAGATATTTTGTAGCTAAAAAGAAACTACATACCCAAAGGGTTGGTCCCACTGGAAAGAATGTTTGATGAAAATGATGTAGCCAAAGATCACAAGGTTGCTCCAAACCCAAAATAAATAGAAGACTGTAACATTGGGAGTGATGAAGAACCTAAAATTGTCAAACTATCTAAATCTTTGGCCCCAGGTACCAAAAAGGACTATATGGACTTAATGAGAAAGTTTTTTGATGTGTTTTCATGGTGCTACGAAGATCTGGAGGAATATGACACAACTGTCATCCAGCATACCATACCAGTCAAGACAGGGGAGAAGCCATTTAGGAAAAAGCTAAGAATGATGATTCCCATGCTGCTCTCGCTGATAGAAAAAGAGGTAAAGAGGTTGTATGAGACCAAGATCATAGTTTCTTTGAGGTTTTCGAAATGGGTGGCTAACATAGTCCCAGTGAGAAAAAAGAACGGTGAGATCAGACTATGCATTGACTTCAGAAATCTCAACAAGGCATCCCTAAAGGACAACTACCCTCTTCCCAAAATGACCACATTTTTTAGAAGGTTGTAGGGGTAGCAAGAATGTCCATGATGGATCGATTTTCAGGGTACAATCAGATTAAGGTACAACCAGAAGTTCAGAGCAAGACAACCTTTACCACACCTTGGGGAAATTTCATGTATGTGAAGATGCCCTTCAGTCTGTTGAATGTAGGGGCCACCTTCCAAAGAGCTATGGACATAGATTTTGCAGGAGAGAAAGACAAATTTGCAGTGGTCTACATTTATGGCATCACTGTATATTCTAAATCTGATGCAGAGCATCTAAAACACTTGCACCAAGTGTTCACCAAGTGTAGAAAGTTTGGAATCTCCTTGAACCCTAAAAAGTCAAATTTTTCCATGCAAGAGGGAAAGATGCTAGGCCACATAATATCTAAATATGGGATCAAAATCGACCTAGACAGAATGGATGCAATACAGAAAATTGAGCTCCCCGGGAGTAAAAAGGAAGTCCAATCCTTTCTAGGCATAGTGAATTTCATAAGGATATTTATTCCCAATTTTGCAGAAATCATGAGGCCGATCGCCTGCATGCTTAAGAAAGACACCCATGTCAGGTGGACTGCCGAGACTAGGAAAGCATTTGAAGATATAAAAAGAGCCATTGTTGAAACTTCGGTACTGATCAGCCTAGATTTCGACAAGGAATTTCTTATGTTCTCTTTCGACTCAGAGCACTCCATAGCGGGTGTGCTTTTACAGAAAAATCAGAAAGGGGATGAACATCACATAACTTTCTTCAGCATGTCTCTCAGAGATGCTAAGCTAAAATACAACATTATGGAGAAGCAAGCCTATGCCATGATCAAAACTATGAAGGATTTTAGGGTTTATGTTCTACATTCCCATGTTGCATCTTATGTTCCTAATGCTGCTGTGAAAGATATATTGACCCAACCAAATCTAGAAGGTTGAAGGGAAAAGGGGATAGTTGCACTACTAGAATATGACCTGGGGATCAAACCTACAAATCTTATTAAAGGACAAGGGATGGCCAGACTCATGGCTGAGTCAAATTGGGATTCCATGAGTATGAACCTGTTGTCACACATGTAGGGAGAAACATCCCAAGATCCACTACCTCAGGTATCAGACAAATTCATGTCCTCTCCTTGGTATTCTGATGTTTTATATGTTTTGCAGAACTTGCAAGCGCCCCCTGAGATGGGAAAAAGAAAAGCTAGATCCACCAAGATGAAGTCTATGATGTTTTGCATACTGGGTGGTTGTATTTATTGGAAATACCTCGGAGGTGTCCTCTTGAATTGCATAATGGAAGAGGAGGCCCAAGTGACCTTGAAAGAGTTTCACAGAGGGGTTTGTGGAGGACATCATTACTGGAAGGCCACTGTTAAAAAAATTCTCAGGGCAGGATTCTATTGGCCTACTATGTTCAAGGATGCTTATAAGGAAATAGCCAGTTTCCATGAATGCCAAGTTTTTGAAGGAAAGAGGAATCTCTTGTCCTTGCCTTTGAAACCAATATCTGTAGAAGCCCATTTCCAACAGTGGGGGCTTGACTTCATTGGAAAAAATTTCTCCAACTCCTCTGGACAACAAAGGTGGATATTGACTGCCACTGATTATTTCACCAAATGGATCAAAGCAGTACCTACCAGACAAGCCACAGATACAGTCATCATCAAGTTTCTAGAAGAGAATATCATGTCTAGGTTTGGGTGCCCCATTAAAATAATCACTAATAATGCACAGGATTTTAGATCCAATAAGATGATCAAATTTTGTGACAAGTTCCACATCAAATTGAGTCATTCTACTGCTTATTATCCCCAGGGAAATGGATTGGAAGAATCCTCCAACAAAATTTTGGTGAGGATAATCAAGAAATTACTGCAAGAAAATAAAAGGGCTTGGTATACCAAGCCAACCTTTTCCCTGTGGGATAATAGGATCACCTCTAAAAAATCCATCGGAAATTATTTTTTCAAGTTAGTATATGGAACAGAGGTAGTATTCCCTGATTCCCTCAGAGGACCCGTAATGATATTTCTACAGGAGCAAGAAGAAGAGAAAAACCCTGAACTAAGGAGAGTTAATCAACTAGTGGAAGTGCAAGAAATTAGAGAAGCGCTACAGGATGAAGCCACGAAAGCTCTGGATCGGATCAAGAAGACGTTTGATAGAAAGACTAAGAAAAATGATTTCCAAGTGGGAGATCTGGCATTAAAATGGGATGCTAGAGGAGAATATCAGGCCCAAAATTTTGATAACCTTTAGTAGGGGCCCTATACAATCATCACCTACCATGGGAATAATGCTTTCTTCCTACAGGACGAAGATGGTGAACCAATCAGCAGGTGATCCGTCAACAGACGGTTCTTGAAGCATTATTTCAAGTTAAAAAGTAGGTCCACCAAGCCACCCCCACTGCACATTGCCATTTTTTTAATCTCTATTAGTCATGTTTCAGTTTTTGTGATACGAAGAAGAAAAAAGAGGAGGAGAGAAATGGCCACTAGTCTACATGTTCTTGCTACCTCATAGGGAGGATAACATCCCCGGTTGGAGCCGCTGTTAACATGTAATGTCCCCATCTTGACCCTATTGCATTAATATTGTAAATGATGTAAATATCGTTATTTAGTCATGGTGAGGAGCTCAAGGCCCAAGGCCCCGCCATTGATTTATCGTTCTATGTATCGGCAATTAGAATAGACGCATATGGTTCTTTTGCTAGCCGTGCACAATGTAAATTCGGACATCATGTAAATATGCAATTTTAATGAAAAACCCACAACCAGCTATGCAATGCAACAAAGAGATGGGGCGTGATCTTACAAGGAATAGGGAGGAAAAATAACCAAACCCTTGAGCCATGGAGTCAATCCATGTGTCAATGAGAAAACCCATGAGATCCCAACTACCCATTTTGGCTTATGCCCCAATCATTAAATTCTTCCAAGAGTTGGTTGAGGCAGTTAATGCCTTGGGAATGATGAGGTATGGCAGCCAATTTCAGGTATGGGCAAGCCATCAATCTGGGAATTCGATTTTTTGCTTGCAATGCAAGAAATCACCCACGTTTTTCCTTCCCAAGCCATTCTGAACCACGGTCTTTCCTCTCTCACGCAGCCTGGGGTGAACTGGGGTTTTTCCTTCACGTTTTCACCATTTCTCTGCATTCTTCCATGCCAGGGAACTCATTTTTGGTTAGCACAGTGGCTGGGAGAAGAGAACCATGATTTTCTGGGGTTATAGAGGCCGTTTTTGCCCATGAAATGCCCATGGACATTTTTTTGAAAATGATTATGCTCCCGGGGTTGTTTTCCAATTTTCCAATTTTCCTTTTGGGCTTTCCCACGTTTTTATGAACTGGTTGAAATCCCATCGTTGGGCATCCTACTGCAAAAACGCCCAGCACTTGCATTTCTGGCTGTTATGTCCCTCCCTTTTTAGTTTGAACCTGTGAGCAGGAGATTCAGGAGTGGAAGAGGACAGATTTGGCTTGATGAGCCCAATGAAGTATCCATAGCTCAATGGTTGAGCCACTAGCCTAGTAATTCACCTCTGTCCATCTCTTAGCAGCCTGAGAAACCCCACTGCTGATTGGTTTGGCTGATTCTGGTGTATCTTTGGCTATGTGAGAGCCTGCTTTCCCCTTTTCCTTGTGGAGATAATGCTCAGCTCGGGGGTGGCAGTGGTGCTGAGAGATTGAGTAGCACACTAGCCTACGGTTGGGTGGAACGTTGCAGAAGCGTATCTAGTTGCTCAAGGACTACTTGGTTTAAGATAAGTATTCTCATTTGCTATTTGATATTGCTTAATTGATGAATGACATGAAAATATGGAATGTATGATGGATGTGTAATGGAATTAAATTCTGCTGTGTTTTCAAGATTTTATGCATTTGCATATTTCCATCTACAATTTATATGAATGCTTATTTGATTAAGTATGGGACTAAATGTCCAGTATTATTGTTAGTGTCCTCTCCATAGCCTTGTAGGATAGGAGGGACATTACATTTTGGTATCAGAGCTGCTGGTTGCAACATTGGGCCTTCATGGGCTACTTGTCACAACTTGCAAAGGTAAGTATGCTTCCTTCCCAGCATAGACTATTAAGAAAAATTTCAAATTTTCAAAATTTATCAAAAACTTTTCTATGTATCTATGAGTTTTCTACCAAAAAAACTGAGCCGACGGAAAAACTCGGTGAGTTCGTCTGCAATGGCGGGAGGACTTGGCAAGTTGTTCCGCAACGCAACAGGAAATCAATAAGTTCGCCGAAACTGCGGAAGAACTTAGCGAGTTGTTCCGCAAAGGCGAAAGAACTCGGCAAGTTGGCCCGAAGTTGCGGAAGTGCCCAGGGAAGGGAAGAAAAATTTCAAAAAAAATTCTAAGTGTTTTCGGCGGCCGGACTCAGCGAGTTGGCCCAAAATTGCAGAAGGAATCAGCAAGTTGTTCCGCAATGTGGAAAAACAAATCAATAAGTTCAGTGGAAAGATGGAAAAAATTTCAGAAGAACTTGGCGAGTTGCTCCAAAATAGCGGGAGAACTTGGTGAGTTGCTCCGAAACAGCAGGAGAACTCAACAAGATGGTCTGAAACGGCGGAGGTTTTTTCTAAGTATTTTTTAGCGTCCAAGAGAAATTTTGGAAGAACTTGGCGAGTTGCTCTGAAACAGCGAGAGAACTCAGTGAGTTGCTCCAAAACAGCGGGAGAACTCAGCAAGATGGTCCGAAACGGCGGAAGGTTTTTCTAAGTATTTTTCGGCATCCAAGAGAAAATTTCGGAAGAACTCGACAAGTCGCCCCGCAACGGCAGAAGGACTCGACAAGTTGGTCTGCAATGGATCGGAAGGAAAAACTGAGTCTTCGACCGGAAGAACTCGGCGAGTTGGCCCGAAACAGGTCGAAAGAACTCGCTGAGTTGCTCCGAAATAAGGAATTTCAGCCATTTTTTAGAGAGATTTTTCAGGCGCCGAAAGTTGAAAAATGCCATGGAACTTGTGCGCCAGATTGCAAGCCCCCTTGACCCCCATCATCCCCTGGAGACAGTCATTGAAAGTGTGAAATGCACTCTTGGGATGAGGAGCATGGATTGCATAAGGGGTGGTGGAATTCTCAACAAGAGAAATCATTATGGAAGATGAAAGGGGAAATTCCTCACCTTAAAACTAATTCTGTTTATAGCATAAGAACTGCATATTGGAAAACAGCGAGAATGAATGATTGCATATATGTATATGTTGAATTGCTAATTCATGATAATATCATAGCTAATGATTGCTTGTATGCTTTGTAGGGAAGCCAAGGAAAGGATTAGCTATGATGTGGATGAGGAACTCCATGATAGAATGAGGAATTGGGAAGAATTCCTTAACTCCTCTCTCGCTATCGTATTTATTTACTGGAAAATTATGGCATAAGGATGCTGTAAATGCAAGAGAGTAATAGATTAAAAATAAATATTGCACGGTGCATGTGAAAATGTTTGTGCATGTATATGATATTACATCTTGGTAAAATAGTGAGGTTTTACATATGCATTGAGCCACTTAAGATAGTCATTGTGGCTGCTAATAAGTAGTTATGTTCGCATTGGTCGTAGGATCAAATACAACCGAAACATGGCTGAAGATGTGGATGATGATTGTTGCATACGACCAACAACCGTATGAGGAAGGGATGGTGCAATAAATCTATGATCATGAGGTTGGAAAAAGGACTGTGTAGCCTTGGTAAGAGGCCAACTGATCAGGTAAAATCAAGTGATGTAAATGACAGCCATGCAGGTAATGGTTATTGGTGCATAAATTGTGTGAATGTTGAAAGAGGATTTGGTAAGATCCCTTCAACTATGTTTGAATCATGTTGAACGCATAGTACTCATAACTTAATGCAAGGTAGCATTGAGGAAATGTGCATTAAGATATTATGCACAATCTTGTGGTTATGCATTGAGTGAATGCACATTAAAAGATTATGTGAGTGATGTAAATGTGCATGCATAGGTATAGGTGCACATGATGAGATGCATTGTGAGAATGCATGATTGTGATGTATGTTTCGTTGCAATTAGATAATAGATGGAATGGTGAACTATTATCAATCTTAAGAGCAAGAGAATAATTGCATAAAATGATGAAATCAAACCATGCAACTCTAGTATGGTAATAATTCACAAGAAGTAGATTGTTTTGGTGATATTAAAATGCTTCAGTGACTGTGGCAGCAATGAAATATTATATGCATAGAAACTTACAAAGCATTTGGCTGATTGAAGTTTCAGATTTCAGGTAGATTTTTTGGGCATGGCAAATATGGATAAGTCCATGATGAAGATTGGAATCTACCGTGAACAAGAGCCAAACGATATAATAACAGGCTCATGGCTAAGCGAATCAATTTCTGAAGACACATTGCAGGAAGACCAGGAGTGATGGTCTACCAAAGCCAAACCGGATGGGAAAGACCCCATGCTTTGGAAATGGGTTCCAAGTGAAACGCCATTGATAATGTCTCATCCAAACTGCATGTCGATAAACCATGAAAGTGAGATGGTAAAGCTATGCCCAGAAGGCATGCGAGACACATCTGCAAAATGAATGAGTATTCTGTGACCCTAGACAAGAACATGCATGTCTAAATTATTAGGGTTAATATGCAGAGCATGCTCTATCTTATTTATATCATTGCAAATTGCTTGAGTATGATTAGTGCCTACATGGCGCACATCAGAAAGGGGGTGCACACCTTTTCTGGTGCTGGGTCATGATAGGGTTTTCAATATTGACTACACCCTAAGGGAATGGACACATTCCTGGTGTTTCAATACTTGGTAGTGAATGATATGGAATGTGGTTAAGAATTGAACAACAATACTGATGAGCTTGCTTATCCTTCTTGTATTGTCAGCCTACACAGATGCATATTGATACTGCACATTAAAGGGAAAAGTGAAGAATGGTACGCAAAGGGACTGTATGGGAATTGGAAACCTTTCTATGCTCATGTGAAATATTACCAGAAGGGATGGACAGGCCCGAAGAGCTGTGTAATAAGAGAAGGTATCATCCTTGTGTGAGTAGGGGTCATGTTAACCTGCAGTCAAGAAAGTCACCTATAAAGTTCCTAAAAGGAACCACCGATTTGCACAAGAGAAGGAGTGGCATCCTTGTATAAATGAAGAGTTGATGTGTGTGAAGGGTTACGGTGCAAGAAGGTGTGGTGACATTGGTAAAGGCATAAAATATCTACTGGGACAGCAGTGGGAGGGCGGGCGCCGAGGACTGACTGAAAACCCTAAGATGCCTATGGATCCATAGTAGAGCCTTGACCTATAATGGTCAGATGGTACAATAAGGTGTGGTGGCATTGGTAAAGTCATAAAATCTCTACTGGGATAGCAGTGGGAGGGTAGGCGCCGAGGACTGACTAAAAACCCTGAGATGCCTATGGCTCCACAGTAGAGCCTTGACCTATAATGGTGGGTGGCGCAGTTTCCTTCCATTGGTCGATGACCCAGACGAATGTGCTAGCTTGGCACTGGAGAGGGCCAACCAGGTATGGGACTGGTTGGGCACCACCAAATGCTTGGTAAATCCAGCCGATGGGGAGGCGTACTGGTTAAGCATTAACTATATCCAAGTCCATAGGCGATCCCAAGGCTTGCAAAGCGAAGCAGGATCCTATGGACCAGAGGGGAAATGCACAATATAGATAAGTATTCGTTTTCATTTATGTCTTGTTTGGAATAATGAAAATTTCAGGTATAAGTCTTCTAACATCTAAGCTGATACACTATTGTTTCTTTGTTGGAAACCTTGGTCATTGTAGGAAGGCAAGACCCTGAAAGACTATAAATTGCTAGTAAATCCAGAGAGTAAATGAGTGGGCGATATAAATTATTAAGAAATCCAAGGAGTATCAGGTTGAATGCTATAAAGTTCTTGATAAGTCCAGAGAGTGACTAGTTGGGCATTAACTACTTGATATGGTAAAGCAGTGTGTACGATGGCCCAACACCCCTTAAACAATTGATAAAACCAGTCGGAGCACTGGCCTAGCATATTGCTAAAGGAAATGATTGATAAACCCAGTCGGCGTAATGGCTTGGAATTGCCTATTCGAATGATTGTGGAGTAGCCTATGTGCTGGCCCAAAATTCGTTATTGTGTTCACGGGAAATCCAAGGCTCGTAAAGCAAACAAGGATCCCGTGGAATAAAGTGAAGACATACAATATAGATAAGTATTCAGTTACCTTGCAGCTTCTTGCTTATGAATATGCGTGTGTATATGATTTGGTTATGATTTCCTAAACTCTTGTTTAAAGATAAACCCTATGAAAATGAACTAAACATGTGAATTGATTCAATGTTTGAGTGTATGTATTGTTGGAAGCAAGGATTATGAAGGCATCCTAGAGATGCATGTGGACATGTGACCGTCCTAAAGAGCTCAGTATGAGCAGTAATGAAAGATGGTGCTAGTGGATATGAGTGGATCCTAGCAGCCAAAGGTTCTGTAGGCAATAATGGGAAGGGTGCCCTAGCTGAAAATCCATATACAGACCTTAGACACTAAGTGTCATAGCCAAGAAAGGAAAGTCAAATCATTCACAATGAAGTGAAAGAGACTAAGGAGCATGAAACCACAACGATGGTGTAGCTCCATAATAGAACGAGACTAAGAGGGAGAAACCCCTACTCTTCTCTTTCATTTTGATTGATGCATTTATAAAACAAAAGATTGTTGAGTGCATATCATGGCTGAAAATAGATTGTGTTTAATTGCTTGAGATGAATTGTGAATGCTGAGATAGTAAATTTCCTGTGAAAGGATGAACATGAATGAGTTCATGTGTATGTTGGGAAAGCATGAAAAGTGTGGAAGTCCCATGAATAAAGCATGGACATTCCATGTCAATTGGGAAAATAATTTACTAATCTTAATGTTTATGTTATGCTTGTCCTAACAAAGAATTCCCATGATGAATTTCACAGGTAAGAAAGTGAAACAATTGGTTGCAGTCGGCACAAGAAAGTGTTGCTAGTAAGCAAAGTGTGTTCAGTTGTGCCCATTAACCATGGCAGCAGACCGAGGGCTATTAGAGTTGGCTGAAAGTCTTCTTCAAACAATTGCCAGGACCCAAGAAAATCTTGGGGAGATGCTCAAGCTACAGAGGCAACAGAATGAGATAAACCATGAGGCTTTGCAGGACTCTATTCATCTGCAAAAAGAGGTAAAAAGCATTCTGGGAGCAATCAGCAAGGGAAAGGAAAGTGGATCAATGAAGAAGCATTCATCCAATCATCCGATTAAGAAACGTTCCAGGTGGGAAGACTCAAAGGAAATGGACCAGGAAAAGGTAAAGCCGCCAATGAAATGTTGGGGATGTGGAGGAAATCATTTCCTCCGTGAATGCCCAACAAGAGAATATCAAGAGGGTAGCCACCGTAAATTCCCCAGGTTCGTGGACCAGTTGGAAGGAAAAGAAAAGGAAGGAAATATTTTGGAACGATGTCCTCATGCAGAGCTAGAAGGTCCCAGCCAGCAAGAGCAGTTTGTAAAGACCAAAGGACTTAGTCCTGAAAAACCCAAGTAAAGGGTGAAATGCAGGACAAACCTACCTGTGAATTTTGGACATATGTAAAGTGGGTATTTATTTTCGAAGTGTTGGACACCGAGGACGGTGTTATTCCAAGGGGAGGGGAATGTAATGTCCCCATCTTGACCCTATTGCATTAATATTGTAAATGATGTAAATATTGTTATTTATTCATGGTGAGGAGCTCAAGGCCAAGGACCCACCATTGATTTATCGTTCTATGTATCGAAAATTAGAATAGATGCATATGGTTCTTGTGCTAGCCGTGCACAATGTAAATTCGGACATCATGTAAATATGCAATTTTAATGAAAAACCCACAACCAGCTATGCAATGCAACAAAGAGATGGGGCATGATCTTACAAGGAATAGGGAGGAAAAATAACCAAACCCTTGAGCCATGGAGTCAATCCATGTGTCAATGAAAAACCCCATGAGATCCCAACTACCCATTTTGGATTATGCCCCAATCATTAAATTCTTCCAAGAGTTGGTTGAGGCAGTTAATGCCTTGGGAATGATGAGGTATGGCAGCCAATTTTAGGTATGGGCAAGCCATCAATCTGGGAATTCGATTTTTTGATTGCAAGTCAAGAAATCACCCACGTTTTGCCTTCCCAAGCCATTATGAACCATGATCTTTCCTCTCTCACACAGCCTGGGGTGAACTGGGGTTTTTCCTTCACGTTTTCACCATTTCTCTGCATTCTTCCATGCCGGGGAACTCGTTTTTTGTTAGTACAGTGGCTGGGAGAAGAGAACCATGATTTCCTGGGGTTATAGAGGTCATTTTTGCCCATGAAATGCCCATGGACGTTTTTCTGAAAACGATTATGCTCCTAGGGTTGTTTTCCCATTTTTCAATTTTCCTTTTGGGCTTTCCCACGTTTTTCTAAACTGGTTGAAATCCCATCGTTGGGAATCCTACTGCAAAAACGCCCAACACTTGCATTTCTGGCTGTTATGTACCTCCCTGTTTAGTTTGAACTTGTGAGCAGGAGATTCAGGAGTGGAAGAGGACAGATTTGGCTTGATGAGCCCAATGAAGTATCCATAGCTCAATGGTTGAGCCACCAGCCTGGTAATTCACCTCTGTCCATCTCTTAGCAGCCTGAGAAACCCCACTGCTGATTGGTTTGGCTGATTCTGGTGTATCTTTGGCTATGTGAGAGCCTACTTTCCCCTTTTCCTTGTGGAGATCATGCCCAGCTCGGGGGTGGCAGTGGTGCTGAAAGATTGAGGAGCACACTGGCCTACGGTTGGGTGTAACGTTGCATAAGCGTAGATGGTTGCTCAAGGACTACTTGGTTTAAGATAAGTATTCTCATTTGCTAATTTGATATTGCTTAATTGATAAATGACATGAAAATATGGAATGTATGATGGATGTGTAATGGAATTAAATTCTGCTGTGTTTTCAAGATTTTATGCATTTGCATATCTCCATCTACAATTTATATGAATGCTTATTTGATTAAGTATGGGACTAGATGTCCAATATTATTGTTAGTGTCCTCTCCATAGCCTTGTAGGATAGGAGGGACATTACATAACACCTATTATGGTTTCCACCAGGGAAGGTAAAGGAAATCCCCCCACCAAAGCCCTAAGGTCACCCATCGGCCGGTTGCACCGAATAAAGAGTCAAGAAACTCAAAAGTAGCTAAGTGTCAAGCAAATCCAAGCTATATGACCAAGCCGCGGTGAGAAAATGAGAAAAAACAAGGCAATAGGGCTCTTCCGCAAAAAAAATAGCAATAAAGGCTTCTTCCGCAGACAAAAATAAAAATAAAGGATTCTTCCACAACCAAAGAAAAGTCGACGGCCAAGATTGAATGGCAGGATCAAATCAACGGTTGAAAATGTGCTCTGCAAGCGGATTTTCAAGTTCCGCATCCCGCATTGCGGATTACAGATTGCAAAACAACAATTTTCTGAGGATCTAAAAAGAAGGGTTTCTGATTCCCGCAATCCTCATGGTGAATTGTGGATTGCGGAAAGGTCGTTTTCCCAAGGGGCAAAAAAGTAAGTTTCTGAATCCCACATTCTGCATTGCGGATTGCAGATTGCGGAAAGGCCATTTTCCAAAGGGGCGAAAAAGTAATTTTTTGAATCCCGCATTCCTCATTGTGGATTGTGGATTGCGGAAAGGCCATTTTCCAAATGGGAAAAAATGTAAGTTTTTGAATCTCGCATTCTGCATTGTGGATTGTGGATTGTGGAAAGGCCATTTTCCAGGAATGCAAAAAAGCAAGTTTCTGAATACCGCATCCCGCATTGAGGATTGCAGATTACGGAGGGGCAATTTTCCAGTAGGCATAAGATCAAGTTTTCGGATCCTACATCCTGCATGGCAGATTGCAAAAATGTAATTTTTTAAAAGGCACAAAATGGAGATTCTGAATTCTGTAGTCCGCATTGCGGATTGCGGATTGTGGAAAGATAATTGTGGATTGAAAGAAGTTTTGCAGAGCAAATCGTGGCCGCAGGGAATAAATATTTTCATAGAGTAATGTCGCATTTGAGAATGGCGAAGGGGTCTGTTTCAGTTACCTGTCCTAATCAACCTAAAATGGCCTAATCCGAAGGATGAGCGGGTGGCTTCTGTGTCCCAATGGTGCGCTACCAACGCAAGTGATTCCTTTCCTCCATGCATGACAGAACCAAGGGCTGTTGATTCAAGCGGTCCAGCTCGAGCGACCTCATCATTACCAGTCCGATTTTGTTTTGAATTAGTTAATATATTTTAATGCTTTGTAAGCCTATAAAGGAAGGTTCTGAAGAGGACCAAAAAGTTGGAAGTTTTTGTTTCATAGAGATTACTGCTCTACGTCTATATTTGAACTCGGACTCTTAATTCAATGAGAAGACCAAAATCTGGAGCTTGATAGTCTTGTGATGTGTGTTCTGATGTCTGTTATTTCTTGTGTATGTGTTCTCGCTTTGTATTTCCATTGATTGTTTACTTTTGCAGTACCTAAATATCAAGACTACATGGTTTGGAATTCATGCCCACATGCTCCAGATGCATTTGACTAGGTATCCCACCCATTTCTTCTTGAAGTTGCAAATTAGAATTCATTTGTAAATGCTCTGACCTTGTAATGGAACTTGTCCCCTTTTTATGACTTCACCTGCTGATCATTTCGACTTGAAAGAACCCCATCTACCTTGCCTCTTGCCTCTACAATTGTGGTCTAAGTTTGTCATTGGTGGCAGTAAACCCACCGAAGTTGACTCCATGCCCAACTGTCCTCTTGTTCTTAACTCCAACCAAACGAAAAAATTCCTTTAATTCATTGTTTGAATGTCTAGCCCCCACTTTCACCAATATCCCAGCCCATTCAAGCTATATCCCGTTGCTGGAAGCACTAAAGAGAGATTCCTCTCTGTGGTTGGAAAGGCTAGTTTCCATCCACTAAATATTGGTTTGCAATAGTTACCTCATGGTATTTCCTGCCACAACCCAGGAAAATATTGACTGATAACACTCTTCACCCTTCAAAGGGATGGCTTGAAATCACCTGGTATTGGGAAAGGAAGGGGATAGCCCTGATGTGTTTCAGAGCCCCTCTATGGTCAGGTGAAGGGATAACTCATGGCATGAAGGAGACATAATCCCTGGCAAAAGGATAAAGGCACTTAGGTGGAGTTATGAAAATAATTTAAGTTTGGAAATTGGCATGGTTGGAGTGCTCATATGGGGTGGGGATTACACCACTGGATAGATCTCTCCAAGAGATTTCCAATGGTACCAACCTTGTCCCATTTGTCTTAAGGATGAGGGAGTTATGCCCCTAGAAATTTTGCAGGAGTAGAGGAGGTGATTCCACAGTTCCGCATCCGCAATGCAGATTGCAGATTGCGGACGTTGGAAAATAACGTTGGATTGGACTTTCGCATTCCCGCATTCGGCAATGTGGATTGCAGAATGCGGAAGGATAAATTTTCCGAAGGATTGGAATTGCACTTTTGCATTCCCGCATTTCGCAATGCGGAAGGAGAATTTTTTTGGAGGATTGAATTTGGGCTTCCACATTCCCACATTCCTCAATGCAGATTGCAAAATGCAGAAAGAGAAATTGTCAGAAGGATTATTTTGAGGATTCCACATTCCAAATCCCGCAATGCGGATTGCGGATTGCATAATGCGGACTGTGGATCGACTGCCATTGCGGCTGTGTGCGGATTTGGAATAATTTGGAGAAAAAATAGAAACAGAGGGTCTCCCATGGCCTCCGAAGGCCACCTGGGAGGTTCGGGAATGTGACAAAGTGGTATCATAGCTTCAGTTGCAACACTGGGAGCTGCTAGGGCCGAGCCATGCATTAAATTATGGTAAAGAAATGTTCCATGGAGTGGTTTTGCTGAAATTTTATTGATTAATTGATTGACCAATGAGTACTTCCATATTTGAATGGATATGCTAATATTTATTTACATGCTTGTAATGTCTAATAGATTCCTTTGTTATGCACATTGGTTGCAGCAATTAATCCTTGAAACGTACAGCAGGGCCGCGCATAGAAAGGCAGGACAATGGTCACCTTCAATGATGGACATGATCCGTTTGATCCAGAGGACGATGTGTTGGGTGAGAACGTGCAAGAAGCACATACATAGGCCGATTCTGATGGAAGAAGGGCACAAGTGATGCCCCCAAACTTGGCCAAGACCATGGTAAGATTCAACGAGCGGATGATAAAAGCACAGGAAGAGAAACACCAGCTCAACACAACCATCTTGCAGAGTGTCACAGACATTCATCAGATAATAAATGGTGGGTCTAACCCAAGCAACGAAGTTCGAGAGGAAATAAATGTAGAAATTCACTCGAGGGGTCGTTCTAGGGAGAAGAACACCAAGCCCTAGAAGGGATTCTGTTAACAAGAAACATAAAAATCCCTCTCCTAGGTTTTCCTCCAGTAGGTCAGATGACTCCCAGGGTTCCCAAGGAATCCCAAGACATAATTCAAGCAAGAGTAAGAGAACAAAGAGGCATAGAGGTATCCCACAGGGTGAGTTTAGGAAGGCAAGGCCTCCCAATTTTGATGGTGAAAGGAAAGAAGTTCAAGAAGTAAAGGCATGGATTCTTGGAATTAAAAAGTACTTCAGAGTGCATGAGTATTCATAGAATGAAAAGGCTAGGGTTTCCATATATAACCATAGTGGAAGAGCTTCAATTTGGTGGGAACACCTCATGCAAGTAAAATGAATTAGTGAAAGAAGAATAAGCTGGGAAAGGTTTAAAAGATACTTCCAGGAGAAATATATATCAGCTAGGTATTATGATAATAAAAGAAAAGAGTTCAATGAACTCATATTAGGGTAGAATACCATGGATGAGCATGTCCACAAGTTTCTGGAGCTACTAAGGTATGTAGATTACATCAAGGATGAAAGAGTAAAAATACAGTGTTTCCTTGGTAGTCTACCACATAATTACAAAGATAGGATAGATTTTGTAAATCCACCAAGCTTGGATGAAGCCATTAGAATGGCAGAACATTCCTATGATCAAAGTAAAGGCAAATCAGAGATGCAGCCAGCATGGAAAGGTAATACCAGAGGAAGGTTTGTTACTTTATGTTTGTTACTTTTAAGATCTCGATATGATAGCTTGTATCTAACGACATCATCCTATAAGTTATGGGATTTGTATCAGTTCCAAAGAAGACAGAATATGCCACAATCCAATAGTTGATGGGATATGCAGTGTTCCATAGTAATCCTAAAGGTGATGTAATTCACAACAATCATGGATATGTAGCGTTCCTCGACTTGCAACAGTTTTATTACACTCCACAAGGCAATTACAAAGCACATAATCTTTCATCCACTATTCAAATAAATAATGAAATGTCAAGGCACGCAAGATGAAAATACCTTATGCTTGAGGCCACTTTAAAGCATCAAAAGGATCAAATACATAGTAAGATATGGGAAAAAAGAGGGATAGACAAGGCAAAACAAATGACAAAAGATGACATTTTTAGGACTCGTCAATATTTATGAATCCTTTATTAGAAACTAAGTTTGTCAAACTTTGGGAAATGCTTGGGCTTCAGAGAGTTCCAATTATGGGGAGGTGTACAGGTAACAGAAGCAATTTCACCTCTTAAATCTCCAAAGCATTTTTCTAATGTGGGGTGTTGGAATAGCAAGTCATGCTAGTTCATCACACCTCTAAATATTCTATAGAAAAACATTCTATGATCGATAGTCTACTAGAAGAGTTGACTAGTTGGTAAACTAACAGGTCAACTAGTCTCTCAAGTAATCAAACCAATTGTCTAACTAAGGAGTTGACTATCCAACTGGTTTGTTTAACAATTAGAATAGAACTTGACTATGGAAAAAACATGGAAGAATTCAGAGAGATTGTTATGTGCTATGGCCCAAGCATGTGATGATGATGATATGGATTATTTGGAGAACGAAGGAAGGAAGTAATATAAAATAGAAACACACAAGTATTTTGCAGAAAGCACAATGGTATAATAAAACAAAAATTATATTAATGAATGGAATGGAAAACCACTATAAACTACAAGGACATAAAAACTAGGTTAGATGGCAGTAGCTTATCTCTGAAGAGAGATGTGTCAGATACACTCATTTGCAAGAGATCATTATAAAGAGATCATAAAGGGCCTTTTTATAATAAGAATAAAGAGGAAAAAACCCTAACATCCAAAAACCTAACCCTATAAGGTGAAGTTCCAAAAGGATTTGTGAGCCTCGAGGTGGCTAGTTGATACATCAACTTCTCGAGGGCGCAACTTTTGCACACGATCTTCGTTTATGGTGCTCGATAGCTTGTTTGAAAGAATTAGTTGAGAATTACAACTTTTGAATAGGGCCAAGGAATTCCATGGTAATCCTTGTCCCCTCAATTGGCCAAAAAACATCATTTAGGGCCTCAAAATGGACACAAAAGTTTGGGACCCAAAAAACCATAGACAATTTCCAAGAAGATGGATAATAGTTGTAACTTGGTGGAATAGGTGGGTGGCCACTAGTATCCACATGGATTAGTCCTCTCCCCTTAGGGATCAATGGTCCCCATTGAATCAAGTTCCTGCATCATATGAGGAAAATTGTGTTGAATCTAACTCATGGTGAGCCACTTTCCCTAGTGAATAAGTTTCCCTTCTTTGACGACCCAATACAGTTGGAAGTTCTTCTAGCAAGTGCCCTTCATATCAATGTCCATGATCTTGTCGATTGTATCCTTCTCAATGCAGTAGGTATTAATTTTTGTAGGGTCCAAGTTCCCAACTACCTTTGAGGTTTCCAAGAGAGGTGGAAAATATGTTCGAAGTAGATCCACATTAAGGACAGGGTGCAAGCCAACGAAAGGGGGAATACTTAAATCAGAAGAATTCTCACCTACAACCTTGGTGATGGTGTTAGTCCCATATCAAAGTGGTCAGAGCTTAGGATGGAGACCTATGAGGATCTCTTTCTGTAAATGTAACTAGACCTTATCCCCAACCTGAAACTTATGTGGAAACCAATGTTGGTCATGTCATTGCTTATTCTTGGCATTGGATTTCGACAAGATATCATGAACTTGTTGTTGAATGTGGTGGATCTACTCAACAAATTTGGATGCCTGATCAGACTTAGTTTGAACATGGGAGGAATCTTCTTATGTATATGCAATGGTAAGTTCTACATCAACTAGGTATAATGGATGGAACCCCAGCATACCTCAAAAGGGTTGTGGCTAATAGATCCATGAATGGCTTTGTTGTAGCTATGCTAAACATAAAGAAGGCTATCATCCTAAGTGCGAGGATGTTTGGATTTTTACATTCTCAATATATGAACCATCATACTATTGACCACCTTTGTTTTTCCATTGGTTTGGGGATGGAAGGAAGTTGGTTTGGCCAACTTGGTGTCCATCATTAACCATATGCAATAGTATTTTCCATATATTTTTGGAATGTGATTTTTCAAAAGTATTTTGAAACACTTATTTTTCATAGTTAATATTCAAGTTGATATGATGTGAAACTAGAAAGATACCTTCTATCATGGCACAAGAACTATCCAAAAACCTTCCTAAATAGACCTCTACTAAGAAAAATATGGATAGAAACTCCCTTTTTCCTATGTTGGAATCTTTCTCTAGTGAGGAACACAATTATATTTAACCATGAAGAAGCTTCAGCCAAAAACGTGGCACTCCATGCTAGGGGCTTGTTATTGAAGGTAGTTTCTATTTAAGGAGTTAGATGAAAAGACATGGAAAACCTGGAAGTTGTGGAATGATTATGGCTTATGGATTTAATTAACCCCAAAAAAACCATCTCAAAATCCATGGTGGAAGTGCAAAGAAATTCATCAATTGGCATCTAGTATTATTTGAAGAAGACACAAATGGATGGACCCATAGTGGACAACATCATATTCTATGATGGTGCCTCAAATGGAAATCCAAGGGTGGAAGGTCTAGGGGGTAATATTTGACCCCAGAGAAAATCAAGTAATTTCATTCTCAACGGAAAATGGAAAAACCTCAAACAACCAAGATGGATCCCTAACCGTATGGAAATGAATATTGCTAACGACGATTTGGGACAATAAAAATATGGCAGTGGTTGGAGACTTGATGATTATTATGCACCACATCATGGTATTCAAAACTCTACCTAATTAACACCATTTGAATAAGTTTCTATGTAGCATTCAAAAACTAATTGAAGAACTTAAAAGCATAAATTTTTATCATATTTTGATTGGGTTAAAGTCCTTGGTAAATTCTATGGACAACAAGTATTTCAATCCACCTCTTGGGATAGTTTGGAATAATCTATGGCATGAGGAATATTGTAGGCTCGTCCCTTAAGTTTATGATCCACCTTCCAACTTTTTTTACCCTAAATTATCAACCCAAGAAAAGTGGAAAAGTCATGTCAACATGAAAATGCACTCGAATAACATGCCACGTGCATTCATCTTGATTAAGGTTCGACCAAATGGGATGGAGTAGAGTGCGTGTGATTTTTTTCTTCATGTTGTATGGGTATTTAGAAGTCTTAGTTCTATTTTGGGATGAGAGGATTAAGGGTTTTCATTCTCCTCTTTTTGTTAGGTTGGACTGTTATTCCTCTAGTTGGAAGGATATGTTATTCCTCTAGTTGGAAGGATATGTTTCCAGTCCTTTGGTTTTGGCATAGACCCTTGTTGCGTTTTTTCATCCTTTTATATACATTTCTTGGAACCATAAAATCAATGGTTATATGCTCAATTGCGAGGGAAGAAATTAATTGAACCAGTATAAGAGTGGTATTGTGTTGAGTTTAAGTATACATTAGAGCTCTATCCTTCTTGGATTTAAAATTCCTTTCGAGCCTAAAATATATAGTATTTTCAAGTTGAATTATAAAAATAATCTAGGAGGGTATGGAAAAACTAGGAATTATCTTAGACATTCTGAGAGTATAATCCGGGAGCTTCATATTAATGGTTGGTTGGGAATCTCCTATTAATTATTGGTTAAGCACACTCATATATTGGGAAATTTAAGGGGCATTTATCATACTTTTCTATTGCATATATGCATTCTTCATTCTAAGGAAATTGAGGCCCCACAAGACTGTTCTTTAAAAAGATTTTAGGACATGGTGAAATGGACAACCATGATCACCGAAATCACTATGTGCTCTATGAACACTCCACTCTATGAAACTCAATTTTTAGATGTAAACATCGTTGTGACAATAGTCAAGAAAATGTGGCATTGGCAAGAGAAGATGAGAAACTTGGAGAAAAGAATGGAAATAGAACTATGAAAGGGATTTAAAAGAAACAAGAATAAAGAAGACAATTGATAAGGATTAAATCTCAACTAGAAAATCTCAAAAGAAAATTATATCCCTTGGAGGTAGAGGGATAAAGTAACATGGATATATTGTAGGAGGAATAAGATATGATTAAGAAACTACAAGCAAAAGTACTGCATCTAGAGCTAGAGAAAAAACCTAGGTTTATGGATTTGAGGAACTCTGCATTCCCAATTTCCTTAATTGGTTCCTTTGGACAAGAACAAGCATCAACCATGGATGAAGACACTATGGAACAATACATTGAGCATACCAAGAATACAAAACCTTCTTCCATCATCAGTTGTAGGAAGAAACAAGATTACCCATCTTGCGCATGGTAACTAACTTTTTTTTATTTCTCTAATGTTTTTAAGACACTTTTTTCTTGGTCAATATGTAAGGTCTACAAAATCCAAATAGTTATTAGCAATACTAAACTCTTGAAAACAAGGGAAATAGGAAAAAAATTTCAACATATTCTGAACCTTTTGGTGGATTTTTGGATTGTATTCCCCCTTTTGTTTATATCAAAAGGTTGGATAGTATGGCCATAACCCTCCAATTTATTTTAATACAAAAAAGTAATTATTTTTATTATTAAAAAAAGATTCTCTATATGACTATTGAAATTTTTAGATGCACACTATAGCTATGTGTATTGGAATAGTTCTAGAGTGCATTCAACTTTTGTAACAACTACACACCTTCACACCCCATTCTCACCACCCCCAAGAGTCAAAGGTGGGAATTTTATTTGTATACTTATATTCATGAAACAAATCCTTTCTAACCATGGTTAGTTTTTGTGTTCACCCCTTGGTTGTGTAGCCAAACTAGATTCTTCTCTCAAGAGTCAAGGAGATGTGAGGTGATGTTTTTTTTAATTATATTAGAGAGTGGAATAATATCACCATTGATGCATTCCAAGAGAATCACAACATAGATAGCTTGCACACAGTACTAATTATCTGATCCCATAAAATCATTGAATCCATGCCCCTTAGTAGTTGGTAAAAGTCGAATTATATCAAAAAATGGGGTTGCACACATAGAATGATATAATGAGCATAGGTTTGTTTTAACATTGACTATTGGCAATGGGTTTTAGTTTACGGAGAAAGTGAGGAATTCTTATGATGTTGTGGTGGTTTGCTTTTAATTTTCATTTGGGATCATTAGAAAAGGTCTCAATTTGGATAAGAATGTCTAATCTCCCTCTTGAAAACTAGGGTTATAAGTCTCTTCCAATTGTGGGTAATGCCTTGAGTAAGTTTATAATCCTAGCTTTGGAGATTAAGGAGTTGATTTCCAATAAATTGTTTGATTTATATTTACACTGATTTGAGCAAAGGTCTTACTAATAAAATTGGGTCATAGTGGGAATTGATGGTGAACATAACTATTGAACTATGAATATATTATTATAGAAGCATTCTTAAAAAAACATATTTTTATTAATTTATTTCTTACTATTATATGAATATTTTTTCATTAAAACATTTTATGTAAACTTTTCATTCATATAATGTTATTGTTCATTTAGTTTGTGATTCTAATTTTTTTTACTACAAACATGTTAATTAAAAAATCATCCATCCATCCATCGAGAAATGCAGAAGGAACTTTGGCATCCATCGAGAAATGCAGAAGGAACTTTGGCATCCATCGAGATGAGTTGATATGCATGTCATCTTTTGGAATCTTGGAGCTCTCAACCTCAACAGAAGAATTCTCTAGCTTATATTAATGGCAAATGAGAAAATCGACATCTACATAACCTGGGAAGACATCACCAAGAATATTATACCACCCATAACAAGGGCTACATTAAGTGCTTGAGCCAAAGCATACTCTATTGTCGTATTCCATTCACACTAAAAGGTTTCTGCCTTAAGTGTGAAGGCCCATCTATCCATCCATCCATAAGTGCTTGAGCCAAAGCATACTCTATTGTCGTATTCCATTCACACTAAAAGGTTTCTGCCTTAAGTGTGAAGGTCCATCCATCCATCCATCCATCCATCCAAAAAAACAAAACACTTACTACATTGGGTGCTTGAGCCAAAGCATACTCTATTGTCGTATTCCATTCACACTAAAAGGTTTCTACAATCCATCCATCCAAAAAAACAAAAAACTTACTATATTGGGTGCTTGAGCCAAAGCATACTCTATTGTCGTATTCCATTCACACTAAAAGGTTTCTGCCTTAAGTGTGAAGGCCCAGCCATCCATCCATTCAAAAAAACAAAGAACTTAGTATAGATAACAGTGATATAAACACTAATGACAAATCACCATCTGGTAGAATCAAATAAATATTTAAATGATTTTAACTTTTATAAACGAAACCCATCCACTATGAAAGGTGATCTAAACAATGATATAATACTACACAATGATATAATACTAAATAGTGTTATAATAGTGATTAAATGATAGTCTTTTCATTGTATTCCTAAACAAGTAAGACAAAGAAAAAATACAAGCCAATGCCTTTGGAGTAAGAAAATAAATTATACTTGGACTCAATGAGATAATGAAATTCAGTTAAACTTATCTAAAACTTTAATAATTTCAAAATATTTAATCGAATAGATTGAAATCATGAAACAAATCCATTTACAGAATGATTAGTTCAATTCAATGAACCAAAATGGAGTTGTCTTTTTTTAATATTATAAAGTAAATAAATGGATGTACGATTTTTAATTGTTGAGAAGAAAAATACAAATAAAACATTTAAATTATGAAAAGAAAAATGCAAAATTAAATTCTATTTTGTTTAAAAAACACTCTCGTTTTGTTTAAAAGAATTTTATTTTTTTATTTATAAAAAAAGGTTGTTATAACGTTGATAAGCATTTATATCCTTTTGAAAGCATCGGTTTATCATTTTATAATTTTTATTATGACGTTGATAGGCATTTATATCCTTTTGAAAGGATGGGTTTATCACTTTATAATTTTTATTATGTGATGTGGTTTTATTGGATAAGCTTTATCTTTTAAGTGGTTGTAAGTTGGTTATATTTGTTTTTTTTTTTTAATAGTACTTCATAATTTTAAGATAAAAATAACAGTATCCTTTGTAATATAAAAGTTAATTGGTTGCAAGTTGATTATGTTAATTGATTGTAAGTTGGTTATGTTTGTTTTTATGAATTTTTTTCTTTATTTTTTATAATAAAATATTTTTTGTTTGCGAGTTTTTTTATAATTTGTGGGACTAGTTTATAGTTTAAGAAACCGTGATCTAAAGCATTTAAGTGGTCTAAATCATCAGGGAATCACACTTGACCTGGGTACATTACTCTTTATCATGACTTGTTTTTTAAATGTCTTCTCCCAGCTACCATATGGGGTTCAAACGCGGTCACCATGCAAAATGAGGTCCATGTAGGAAACAAACCGTTTTAGTGAGATTTGACTCTTGTAATAAAATATTGAAAACACTCTCAATTCATATTACTTTGTAATTACATGTGTATTTAAAAAGGTCAAATATGCTTAAAAATCACGGGAATAATATTGAAACAAAAAAAAATTAAATGGACAAAATACTTGGAATGGGATAATATTATAAAAAATATAAAGATTTCATTCCAAGAAGCTACAATAAATATTTCAAATAGGTTGTGTACCACATCTAACTATCAACTAATTAACACCTTATTTACTTGTCATAATTTTCCTAACAAATGCTCAAATCAATGACAACACACTAACAACATACTAGCACACAGAGAACACATTATCACAAGTTCATGCACATGGATGTTCGATGTGCAACTATCTCCAACACCCTCCATACAACCAAGTATCCATTAGCTTAACAAATGGGCACACTCTTTCCCTTTGATACCTCAAGCACCTCTCTTCCTCTAACATTGAAATGGAGACATGCCAAGGAACGTTTATTTCCCTTAACAACCTTTTTAAATGTGTTGTGATGATTCATCTTCTTTTGATTTGTTGGATTTTCACACACCTACCTCTTTCGCTCACACCATGTTAGAATTGTTTGGTGTTAAGCCCTAGATGTTGAGATGTTGTGACATTACAATTCTATTATTATATTAGTGTTTCCTTTATTGGTTGGTTAGGACCTTAATTGTAATTGTACCCTTTGTCTCATATATATACCAAGGAGATCTAGTTTTAGACATAAATCTATCTCGTGCATTTCATATACTATAAAATGAGGTTTTCCCCAAAAGAGACTTCTTATTCATTCTCTTTATTTCATTCTCAAGGCATGTAATTACTCTTTCTTTCTATTTTTTGGTATTTTCATAATTTGGTCCCTAACATTAGGTATTAGAGTCATTTTCACTATATCACATTGTGGGGAAGTTTAAGACAACAAAAAATTTGGGATCCTCGGGAGACATATCTAAGTACTTGTAGTAAATTCTTTAGGTCTTGTTTGGCTATAAGTTTAGAGCTATACTCTATGGAAGTTAGGGTTTTTTACTAGTCTCAAAACAATGTTATGGGTAAAATTGTTATATATGAATCTTTCGAGCTCAAATTTGAGTGCCACTAGATGCATGGGGTTGTATACTAGCCACAGTATTTCAGGTAATATTTTCATAATCATATCTAAAACAATGGACACATGGTATGTTGTACAACTTCACTCTCCTTAAAGGGACAAAAACAACAATTTACGGGAAATTACCCTAAATTTCTCTTGGAATTAAAAATTTGGTAAAAACCTATGGCATTGAAGGGAAGATGTCGGGGATACTGCCAAATTCACCGCATGTGGAAGTTCACCTAGCAAGACAATCTCCAAATTAGGGTTTGAAAATGTATGTAAATTACAATTGACAAAAATTTTGATTGGAAATTATTTGGAGGGAGATTCAAAATTTGTGCTAAAGTTCAAATATAGAATAACTATAGAAAAATATTATTGTGGGATCGCATGGAAAAGGGTAGTGCAAAGTCAAAATATAGAATAACTATAGAAAAATATTATTGTGGGTAATTCAAAAATTGCGGTAAAGTCAAAATATAGAATAACTATAGAAAATATTACTGTGGGATCAAGGGTAGTGCAAAGAATGTTACACAAATTATATGTAACTTATAATTGACATAAATTGTGAATATAATTTTTTGGGGGGGTAATTCAAAAATTACGGTAAAGTCAAAATATAAAATAACTATAGAAAATATCACTGTGAGATCACATGGAAAAGGGTAGTGCAAAGAATGTTACACGGATTAGAGCTCAACTATTACTTAGGAAGAAAGTGACTTGATATTTACAACCATCTATAGAGAAAAAAAATGTAACAAACCGAATTATAGGCCAGCAAAAAAGGTGGATTTGACACATGATGAAATATAAAGTAAAATGGAAAAGATGCATCAAAACATGGAATAACACAGAATGCATGGGATTTTTGTCTTCACGTTGGATGGATATTTGAAAGTCTCAATTCTATTTATGGGATTTTTGTCTTCACGTTGGATGGATATTTGAAAGTCTCAATTCTATTTATGGATGAGAGGATTAAGGGTTTGCATTATCCTCTTTTTGTTAGGTTGGATTATTATTCCTCTAGTTGGAAGGATATATTGTCATCCCTTTGGTTTTGGCCTCTTAATTGTGTTTGTTCATCTTTTTATGTACATTTTCTGGAACCCTAAGTTTAGAGGTTAGATGCTCAGGTACGAGGGAAGAAATTATTTGAACCCATCTTAGAGTGGTCTTGTGTCAATTTTAGGTATACATTCAACCTCTATCCTTCTTGGTTTTAAAAGTCCTCTTGAACCTAAAAGATATATTATTTTCAAGTTGAGGTATAACAATAATTTAGGAGGGTATAGGAAAACTAGGAATTATCTTGGAAATTCCAAGAGCATAATCTGGGAACTTCATATTAATAGTTTGTTTGGAATATGCTATTAGTTATTCATTAAACACACTCCTAGATTGGGAAATTTAAGGTTCCTTTATCATATCTTTTTCTTACATCTCTTCATTCTTCATTCTAAGCAAATTGAGGCCCCACAAGGGTTTTCTTTAAAAATATTGTAGGACTTGGTGAAATGGACAATCATGATCACCCAAGACACTATATTTTCTATGAACACTCCACTATCTAAAACTCAATTCGTATATGTGTAAACATCATTGTGACAATAGTCAAGAAAATGTGTGGCATTGGTAGTGGTAAGATGATAAACTTGGAGAAAGTAATGGTAATAGAACTTATGTGAAATGGATTTAAAATAAACAAGAATATAAGACAATTGATAAGAATTAAATCTCAGCTAGAAAAGCACTAAAAAAATATTTCTCTTGGAGGTAGGGGAAGAAAGTAATAGGGATATATTGGAGGAGCCGAATAAGATATGATTAAGAAACTATAAGTGGAAGTACTATATCTAGAGCTAGTACAAAAACATAAGTTTGAGGAGTTGAAGAAATTTTCATCCCCAACTACCTTAATTGGTTCCTTTGTCCAAGAAAAAGCATCAACAATGGAAAAATACATTATGGAACAATACATTAAGCATACAAGGAAAACATAACCCTCTTCCATCATCAGTTGTAGGAAGAAATAATACATCTCATCTTGCACATGGTAACAAAAATGTTTTATTTCTCTATTGTTTTTCAGATTTTCTTTTTTCTTGGTCAATATATAAAGCTTTACAAAGTACAAATAGTTGATAGCAGCAGCACTAAACTCTTGAAAACAAGGAAAATAGGAAACATTTTTCAACATATTATGAACCTTTTGGTGGATTTTTGGATCTATTTCCCCTCTTTGTTTATATTAAAAGGTTGGATCGTATGGCCGCACCCCTCCATTTTATTTTAATACAAAAAAGTAATTATTTTTATTATTAAAAAATATCTTCCCTATATTACTATTAATTTTTTTAGATGCACACTATAGTTATGTGTATTGGAATATTTATAGAGTGCATCCAACTTTCTTAACAACTACACACCTTCACACCCCATTCTCACCACCCTCCCAAGAGATGAAGGTGCACATTTGATTTATATACTTATACTCATGAAAAAAATCCTTTCTAACTATGGTTAAATTTTTCGTTCACCATGTGGTTGGGGAGCCAAACTAAATTTTTCCCTCCAATTCAAGGAGAGGTGAGGTGATGTTTTTTTTTATTATCTTAGAGAGTGAACAATGTGTCATATGTTAAATTTTCAGAATTTACTTCAATCTGATCTAGGATCTTAACTGAGAGAACAACATGTACAGCAAATCTACAGCATATCAATCATGGACACAATAATGCAAGCACACAAGAGACACAGAGTTTACTTGGGGAAAACCATAAAGGTGAAAAACCCCAATAACTTCCTCAGAGATAGATAGAGCAATGATACAACCAGAATACAAGAGATAGTCTTCTCCTAGAAGCAGAGCCTCCTCCTCACAAGTGCGCCACTTTCCGAATGAGAGAAGTGTGTGAAATGAATGATCAAATAGAGATCTCCCGATCTCTATTTATACTTGTTCTGTCCTTCCCAATAAACTAATGGGGCCTACATGTCTAGCTTAACCCATGGTTAACTTAATCCAGGCTGACCCCACACTTGGTGGTCTAATAACCATTTGACCCACATGGCCGACCCCCAATAGGTTGGTCTAATAACCCTTCGACCCACATGACTTATACAGGGCCGACCCCAACAAGGTGGTATAATAAGCCATCAAGTATAAGTTACGACACTTACAATATAAATGACGACACTTCCATATAGAGGAATAATAACATCTCTATAGGAATACAAAATACATATATGAAATACATTCCGAAGTTACATATACATCAACACTCCCTCTTAACTAGGAAGGTATTTCTCGACACAGGTCTGCTAGCACAAGTCTTCTTCTCTGGATCATCATCAGCGAATCATCATCCTCGAATCATCGTCATCGTCACTGCTGCTGCTATCTCAATCAATCTCTGAATCTACTAGTCATAGGAAGTTCTACAGAGCCAGTCCTTTTTCATACTGGATGTAGGCCCACCACCTGCAGGTCTTCATCGTCACTGGCCATACTGTGGAATTCTCAGGACTTATTACATGCGTCACAAAACATTTAAAGAGTCTCTTTCCTAGCAAGAACTCTAAAGAGCATCTAAGGCCTTTTTCATCCTGTCCAGATCTCCAGGACTTATTATGTAACGTCCCCATTATTGACCCCATTACATTCAAACGTAAATGATGTAATATTGTTATAAAATCATGGTGAGGAGCTCAAGGCCAAGGCCCCGCCATCGATTTATTGATGCATATGGTTTGCATGCTAGCCAGGCACATTGGAATTTCAACATCATGTAATATGCATTTTAATAAAATAACCACAACAAGCTATGCAATGCAACAAAGAGATGGGGGCATGATTTTACAAGGAATTGGGAGGGAAAACATTCAAACCCTTGAGCCACTCAAGTCAAGCCAAGTGTCAATGAGAGAACCCATCAAACCCTCAAGTACCCATGTTGACTTTTGTACCTAATCATTTATTTCTCCCAAGAGTTGGTTGAGGTAGTTAATGCCTTGGGGAATGAGAGGTATGGCTGTCCAAATTCGGGTATGGGCAAGCCACCCTTCATGGAAAATTGTGTTTGTCTCCTTGGGCAAGAAAAGAGCCACGAAATTACTCTCTAAGCCATTATTCACCATTGCCTTGCTCTCTCATGCAGCTCTGGCTGCCTGGGCGTTTTCCTCCCTGGGTTTTCTGTGTTCCCCTTCATCTTTTAGTTGGGAAGGGGCATTTTTGTGTTGATTACCAGTGGGAAAGAGAACATAACGTTTTTGGGTCTTCCTGGAGGTCGTTTAGGCCATTGGAAAGGATCATAACTAGTGGGAGAAATCGGTTTTGCTCCCTGGGGTTGAATTCGAAATTCCACAGTTTGTTTGGGTGAACCATGAGTTGGGAGAGCCAATGTGGTCCCTGTGTTGTGAGTACCTCTGTTGTAAATGTGTTAGGGTATGGGTAATGGGTAATCCATTGTTTTGGCTTGAGCTTGAGAGTAAGCATCCAGGGTTCAAGTGTAGCCTGATAAACCTAGTTGGACTAGCTTGGCTAAGATGAAATGATTAATAGGCTGTGTGTGAGCTTGAATGTCCCCTTTTCCTTGTGAGAATCATGCCCAGCTCGGGGGTGGTCTCTGAGTGCTGAAATAATACAAGCTGGGCAGAGACCTATGGTTGGGTGGAATGTTGCAGCGACATAGCTAGTTGTTTGGGGACCATTCTACCATAAAGATAAGTGTTTCTTTGTCTATGTGATTTACTTCTGCAATGTTTAATTGGATGACTATTTTGATATGCTGTATGCATATGATATGTGTGTGGGTAATGCTTTAAATTCCGTTGTGCATAATTTCTTGTTTCCCATATGCACACATCTCTTTTAATGGTGTGAATCTAATGAATGGGCTGAATTTTTATGAAAAGCCCCAGAGATTGCCATCATGTACTCTCCCTTTCCGATGGATGGATGGGTGGGTACGTTACATATTACATGTGACCCCACCACAAAACCTAGCAAGAGCATCTCAGGATGTTACGGGTACACAACTCCAACCTGAAATCTCCCCAGGGCACAAATTACATGTGGTCACCACAAAACCTAGCAAGGGCATCCCAGGATGTTACGGGTACACAACTTTGACCTGAAATCTCCCCAAGGCAAAAATTACATGTGGTCATGGAAAATCATCAAAAGAGCATCTCAGGATGTTACGGGTACACAACTCCGACCTGAAATCTCCCAGGGCACAAATTACATGCCATAGGACAAAACCTCGCAAGAGCATCTCAGGATGTTACGGGTACACAAATCCGACCTAAAATCTCCCAGGGCACAAATTACATGTCCTCCCAGAGCAATGTCTCGAAAGAGCATCCTAGGCTATTACAAGTACACAACTCCGACCTATAGGATCTCCCAGACATGCTCATCTACACAACCTTATCCATGGCCACAAAGTATCATCCTGATACTCACCATACATCATTCTGATGTACACATGATCATCCTGATCATCATCACTGCAACATCCTGCTGCATGTCATCTGGAGAAGCTCGTCATCCACGATCATCCTAATCATACAATGCATCCACCTGATGCATACCAAGTATCTACCTGATACATATCATCATACATTACTTGATCATACAATGTATCCACCTGATACATACACAGATACATATCAACATACATTATCTCAGTATCCACCTGATACATATACAGATACATGGTCCAAGCATCCAACATGATGCATATAAAAAATACATACAAATGATCCAACTGATCATATCCAGCATCCAACATGATGCATACATACATAAATGATCCAACTGATCATAACAAGCATCCAACATGATGCAATGATCCAACTGATCATAACAAGCATCCAACATGATGCAATGATCCAACTGATCATAACAAGCATCCAACATGATGCATATACATATACAGAGTAGTAACTGGAGCATCGTCTTGATGTTCATCATCCATGATCCTCCTGATCATCATAGCATCGTCCTCTTCAGATCATCTCATCGTCCACGAAGCACAGCCCAGATGCACATCATCCAGCACTTACACCACCGACATGGGAGAACACATCTACCACCATGGGAAAAATGGCTCAGCAATTACATCACGACCAAGGGAGAACACATCAACCATGTCAGAAAAGCTCATGTGCATCTGCATCTTCCAGACTCATCACTTCCCTTTGGAAGGAACCTCGATCTGAAGTGCACCAAGCCTCTCTCTAAAGTACTCAAACTGCACTCTGGCCAATGGCTTGGTCAATACATCTGCAACCTGCTCATACGTCGCAACATACTCTACTTCGACTGTACTCAGTGCTATGCAGGACTGCTTCCTGCTAAACCAAGAGATCACACCTGATCCCTATCTGCAGCACTACCTGCCCAATCTGAATCAACATAACCCTGTAGGTTAAACTTTTGATTCGCATCACACTTGAGCCCATAATCAATTGTACCCTTCAGGTACCTCAGAATATGCTTTACCACAACCAGGTGAACACTCCTCGGATCCGTCAGGAACTGGCTCAATGTGTTCACCGCAAAACAAATATCTAGTCTCGTGTTCATCAAGTACATCAAGGACCCAATCATCTGACAATACATAGTGATATCAACCGGCTCAGATGAAGCATCACACAGAAGCTTCAGGTTCGATGCCATAGGTGTGGCCATATCCTTGCAGTCCATCATCTCGAACCTCTTCGGGATCTCTACTGCATACTTCCCTTGTCCAAGGAAGATTCCATCTGCACTTTGCCACACCTCCATGCCAAAAACAAATAGTGCATCATCCCCAAGTTCTTCAACTCAAACTCGGCAGCAAGATTCCGCTGCATGTCAACAATCAATCTATCCTCACCTATTACAAACAGGTCATCCACATAGTAGTATCACTGGATTGCCTTCCTCAACCCTGTAGTAAAGGTTGGAATCCACTTTATTCTTGGTAAAGCCCAAACTGGATAGAAAGCTGTCTATCCTACCATACCAAGTTCTGCACATATATGACTCCCTGTCATGTGTCTCAAAACCAAGTGGCTGCACCACATACACTTCTTATTCAAATACACCATTCAAGAAAGTGTATCTTTCTCTTTATCACTGCAGCCAGAGCAAGTATTGATTTAATGGAAGTGTATCTAGCTACAGGAGCAAAAGTCTCTATGCTACCACCTGCAGCATGCTTGATCTTGTAGATCCTCTTGGAAGTCACTACAGACTCCCCTTCAGGTCTTGGGACTGCATCCCAAACATCTTCATGATCGACTGGTACTCTTCCATCATGGCATTCTTCCCAGATCCTGGGAACTTCAATATCTTCAATATTTTCAATAGATAACTTTGTTGTTGAACAAATGTTGTAGTCCTTCTTTTGTAGGTGATGGTATATGATCTTTCCTACACAACAAGTTAAATTGCATGATTAGAAAACATCTCATAGTTTTTAGAACAAATTCTTACACATAAAGAAATATGTCATACAGTCATGCAATTATCTTAGCCAATGCTTCAATAAAACATTTATCCATATTCTGTAACTTTCTAGATGCCTTCCAATCTCTACCAGAACATTGTTAAGAGTGTGCACAACTCCTAACATGTCAGCAAAGAGGTTTCATTCTAGATAAGTAGCAATGGAATGTTGTACAGTGCCATAGGCCACTTACCCATGTATATTAGTAGTATACTGTTCATCAATGCAACTATTTTAATATGCATAATACACAACCTAATTCTAGGAACATAAGCATATACATCATTGAATAACATTATGTAGGAAATGATAATTCAAATACTTATCTTTGTTTGGTTGCTGGGTGGACTCCCTCTGAATATTTGCAACTCCATTCTTATGTGGATTGTGAGAAGTGGTCAACTCCCTCTAAATATATGCATCCTTGCAGAAACTACTGAAGTGTGCTCTTTTGCTTTCTTGCAAGAACAATTGGAGTGAGCTCCCTCTTGATCTTTGCTTCTTGGATTACCTGTCCTTGAACTTATATCCATCCTTAATCACTATGCATGCTTATTAGTATCATCATTGTGTTATCCTTGAATACTCAAACATAATCACACATTTATTAGTATAATCTTAATACTATCAAAACACAATAATCTTAAACATGTATAGTCATGATCATTCACAGATAATAAACATTAGTATTCAAGGTTTCAGGGAAGTCTTCTTTTACTCATGCATATTCTTATTTGATCATAGGTCTCTTCTTATTAGTTAAATCATCAATGCATAAACCTGTGATTACTCAAACCTATACCTTCATGATTATTCTAGTTAGTCATATCATTAATTATGGTAAGAAACATAATATGCATACAACCATGACTATTCAAACCTATGACTTCATGAATAATCATTATCAACAACACAACAGTATAAGATCCTAACACAAGGTAGGATTCTAGCTTGATATAGGAAAAAAATACCTGGATTAGCATGCTAGCTAGTTATGTCTAACATACCTACATAATGTCTTCTGGTTCTCTTTAGTGACTTGTGCTAGTAACATGCATGTCTCATAAGTTAACCATTGTAGAACCAAGTTATACATACCTCGTAAGTAGATCCTTTATGTGATCCATGACAATGGATGAATATTTGTCTTCATGTCACCATGATCATATGTTCTTGAAGTAGAACATGATTTGTCTTTCTTGGTGTACCTTTTATGTTAGCGAACAACATAAACCGCATACAACATCACAATGCATTAGTACAATCATAAGTGTCAAAACCTTAATCAATGAATATCTTCTATTAAGGTAATACGACAAGTCTAGTAATTAATCAAGATTGTACTGTAATGATATGAAGACAAACATATCATAAACTTAACCATGAACAGAATTCGAAACATACCTGTAAGCCATACCTGTCAAAATTGCTTGTAATCTTCTTATGGAAGGCCTTAGCCTCTTCTCCCTCTGAGACAGGAACTTCTTCACTTATGCAGGTGACCAATCCATCTTCTTCTAGGATTAACCCAATCCACTTGATTTGCAAGAACTGGACCTGGAGATGGATTAGGGTTTGTCAGAGAAACCCCAAAAATTCAAAATTTGAATTTCAAACTTACGAAAGGATAGAAATATGCGCCTTGATGAGTTGATCAAGTTGGTATATTCAAAATTTGAAAACTGCAAAGTTTCACTCCTCAATTTTGCCTTTGAAACTTTTGGATTCACTAGACGTGACCCCTAACTAGGGCTTGATGAAGCCCACTCTTCTGCTCAATAAAAAGGTTTGATCCAAAGCTCTAAGCTTCTATTTTTCTGAGGAGCTTCCAGCCGTGGTCATAGATTTAAAAAATTCCCATCTTTGCAGAAGCCCTAATTTTCCACTTTTCCAACCAAAGTCTCGAACTAGGGTCTGATCAAGCCCGGTCTTCTTCCCAACCAAAAATTATGAACTTGGCCTCTAAATTTCTATTTTGATGAGTGTCATTCAACTGTAGTCTCCGATTACAAAAATTCCAACTTTCTCTGAAACCCTAAATTCCGGAATCCATGAATGAAGGTGCTCAAAAAATAATTATGTTATGCTAGAAATATGTACCTGATTGTTTCTGGTGTAACTCTGAACTTTTCAATCCACAGGGTCTGAAAATTTTTCCTGAGATAGCCCGACTTGTCATCTTTCCATCCCGATAGGTTTGAACTCAATTGGATTCTCTGAGAGAGAGTTATGCCAAGTGTTGCAACGTGACTTGTTTATGGGATAAAATAGGAGAGCAAACTTGTACAGCATTCCACGTGTCACGGGTTCAACTTCGGCCTTTGAAAACGTTTCCTGAGATAGTACATTCTATGTACTACCTGTCACTTTTTACTAAATTTCGTTTGGATCTTCCTATCCCAATTTATGACCTTTTATCCAAGGTCACATGTTTATGACTGAGATCTGGAAGAGGTATAAACCCTATATTGTACAGATCATAAATCACAAAGTACAACGAATTAGAAGTTTTCCTTTGGAAACAAGGTACATGGGGATCTTATCTTTGACCTGTAAAAGTTTCAGATCCGAAAACTTCGCCAAAATGGATTTATAGCAAAAGTTCTACGATGACTGGTTTTTGCTATATCAAGCCTTAGCATTGTAAGTGCAACAAGTGTCATACATGCCATATCATGCCTTCTTTCAGGCTAGCTCTGATACCATGTTAAATTTTCAGAATTTACTTCAATTTGATCTAGGATCTTAACTGAGATAACAACATGTACAACAAATCTACAGCATATCAATCATGGACACAATAATGCAAGCACACAAGAGACACAGAGTTTACTTGGGGAAAACCATAAAGGTGAAAAACCCCAATAACTTCCTCAGAGATAGATAGAGCAATGATACAACCAGAATACAAGAGATAGTCTTCTTCTAGCAGCAGAGCCTCCTCCTCACAAGTGCGCCACTTTCCAAATGAGAGAAGTGTGTGAAATGAATGATTAAATAGAGATCTCCCGATCTCTATTTATACTTGTTCTGTCCTGCCCAATAAACTAATGGGGCCTACATGTCTAGCTTAACCCATGGTTAACTTAATCCGGGCCGACCCCACACTTGGTGGTCTAATAACCCTTTGACCCACATGGCCGACCCCCAATAGGGTGGTCTAATAACCCTTCGACCCACATGACTTATACAGGGCCGACCCCAACAAGGTGGTCTAATAACCCATCAAGTATAAGTTACGACACTTACAATATAAATGACGACACTTCCATATAGAGGAATAATAACATCTCTATAGGAATACAAAATACATATATGAAATACATGGGTGAAATACATTCCGAAGTTACATATACATCAACATCATAAGGGGTTGACCATAGACATGTAATAATCTCCCCATTGATGCATTCCAAGAGAATTACAACATGTACAACTTGCACACAGTAGCAATTATTTGATCTGAAATCCTTGAAACCATGCCCCTCAGTAGTTCGTAAAAGTTGAATTATATACAAAATGGGGTTGCACACATGGAATGATAGAATGAGAATATGGTTGTTTCAACACTGATGGTTGGAAATGGGTTTTGGTTAATGGATAAAGTGAGGAATGTTTATGATGTTGTGGTGGTTTTCTTTTAATTTGCATGAGGAAGCATTATCAAAAGTCTCAATTTCAATAAGAATATATAATCTCCCTCTTGAAAACTAGGGTTATAATTCTCTTCGAATTATGGGTAAAGACTCAGTAAGTTTATAACCCTATATCTAAATATTAGGGATTTGATTTCCAATAATTCTATTTGATTTATATTTACATTGATTTGAGTAAAGATCTTACTCATAAAATTGGGTGTAAAGGGGAATTGATAGTGGACACAATTATTAAACTATAAATATATTAGTATAGAGGTGTTCTTAGACAACCATATTGTTATTAATTTATTTCTTATCATTATGTGAATATGTTTTTAGTGACACATTTTGTGTGAACTTTTAACTCATCATATTATTATTATTATTCATTTAATTGTGATTATAAATAAAAAATTTACTTAAAACATATTAATGAAAAACATTATCACCCACATATATATGATGACTTATTGACAAAGTTAAAACGCTCACATATTATAGAGTGAAACACCAATGAACTTAGTGAAAGAAATTGATAATAGTGATATAAACACTAATGACAAATCAGCATTGAATAAAATTAAATAAATATTCAAAACATTTTAACTTTTATAAACGAACCCCATCCATTAAGAAATGCGATCTAAATAATGACAAATCACCATTGAATAAAATTAAATAAATATTCAAAAGATTTTAACTTTTATAAACTAACCCCGTCCACTATGAAATGTGATCTAAATAGTGATTATAGGATAGACTTTTCAATTTATTCTTATACGAGTAATCGAGACAAAATATAAGCCAATGCCTTTGGATTAAGAAAATATCTTATACTTTTGAGTCAATGAGAAAATGAAGTTAACATTATCTAAAACTTTAATCATTTCAAAACATTTTATTGATTAGATTGAAATTATGAAAAAATATCCATTTACATGAACAGTTCAATGAACCAAAATGAAGTTGTATTTTTTTAATATTAAGTAAATAAATGGAAAATTAAATTATAGAGAATAAAGAAAAACAAAATTAAATTTCTACTTAAGAATGTTTTTATGTTTCATTGGTGTAGGACAAAATGAACATTTTCTTCTTTTATAAAAGAATTGTTTTTTTTATTTATTTATGAAAAAGTTGTTATAACGTTGATAGATATTTATATCTTTTTACAAGCATTGGTTTTTTTATTTTATAATTTATATTATGCGATGTGGATTATTATGTGGCGTGGATTTTTTTATTTTTATTTTTCCCAATTATAGTATATTTCATAATTTTAAAATAAAAGATGGTATTCTCTGTAGTATAAAAGATAATGGGCTGTAAGTTGATTATTGTAATTGATTGTAAGTTGATTATGTTTGTTTTAATGATTTTTTTTTTAAATTTGTTTATAATAAAATATTTTTGTTTGTGAGATTGTTTGTAATTTGTGGAATTAATTTATGGTGTAAAAAATTATGATTTAGGGGTATTTAAGTTGTAAAAATCACTTAGGGATTATATCGATCCGTGCCATATCAACTTTTAACATGGTTGGATTTTTAAGTGTTTCCTCTTAACTAGCTTGCGGGGTTCGAACTCAGGTCGCGATGCAAAATGAGGCCTATGGAAACCAACCATGCTAGCGAGATTTGACTCTTATAATACAATATTGAAAAGACTCTTAATTTGTATTACTTTGTAATTACATGTGCACTAAAAAAAATGTCAAATATGCATAAAAATCATGTGAAGAATATTGAAGAAAAATGACATGAACAAATTACTTGGAATGAGATATTATTATAAAAAATTGATAGATTGCATTCCATAAAGCTACAAGAAATATTTTAAGTAAGTTGTGTAGCACATCTATCTATCAACTAATTAACACTTTATTTATTCTTCTTAACACTTGTCTTAATTTTCCTAACACATGTTCAAATCAATGACCACACTAACAACATACTAGCACATAGATAACACACTATCACAAATTCATGTACATGGATGTTGGATGTGAAATTATATCCAACACCCTCCCCACAACCAAGTATCTATTAGATTAATGAATGTGCACACTCTTTGCCTTTGAGACCTCAAGCACCTGTCCTCCTCCAACACTGAAATGGAGACATGTTGAGGAACCTTAATTTCCCTCGAGAACCTTTTTAAATATCCTTTGATGATTTATATTCTTTTGATTTGTTGGATTTGAACACACCCACCTATTACACATACACCGTGCCAAATTTTTTTGGTGTTAATCCCTAGATATTGTGACATTACATTTCTATTATTATATTTTTGTTGTGTTTATTCGTTGGCTTGGACCTTAATTGTAATTGCACCCTTTGTATTATATATATACCAAGAAGATCTAGTTTTAGAGATAATTTCATCTTGTGCATTTGATATATTGTAAAATGAAGTTTCTCCCTCGAAGAAGATTCTTATTCATTCTCTTTATTTCATTCTCAAGGCATGTAATTACTCTTTCTTATTGTTTTTATGTTATTTTCAAAATTTGGTCCCTAACATTTGGTATTAGAGTCTTTTTCACTATAACGTTTTTTGGGGGAAGTTTAAGACATCAAAATTTTTGCGAGCCTCAAGAGACATATCTAAGTACTCGTGGGAAATATTTTATGTCTTGGTTGGATATAATTTCATATTTATACCCTGTGGAAGTTAGGGTTTTTTCCTAGTCCAAAAACTAGTCTCAAAACAATGTTCTAGGTAAAGTTGTTATCTATGAATCTTCCAAGCTCCAATTTGAATGTCACTAGTTTCATGGGGTAGTAGACAAGCCACGATATTTCAATTAATATTTTCATAATCATATCTAAAATAATGCACACACAACTTCACTTTTCTTAAAGGGAAAAAACAACAAGTTGTGGGAAAGTTACCATAAATTTCTTTTGGAATTAAAAATTTGATAAAAAATTATGGAATTACAAATAAGACATCCACACTACTACCAAACAAAAAAATGAAAGGCCAAAAGTTCAGATTCACCGTAGGTGGAAGTTCACCTAGCAAGACAGGCTCCGCATTAGGGTTTGAAAATGTATGTAACTTACAATTGATATAAATTTTGATTGGAAATTTGTTTGGGGGTGATTTAAAAATTGTGATAAAGTTCAAATATAGAATAACTATAGAAAAATATTATTGCGGGCCTGCATGGAAAAGGGTAGTGAAAAAATGTTACGCCAATTAAACCTCCAAAGAGCTCAACTATGACTTAAGAATGCGAGGAGATATATAATATCCATAGATATATATAACCAAATCAAGGTTTGGAAATGTATGTAACTTACAGTCGACATAAATTTTGATTGGAATGTTTTTGGGGATGATTAAAAAATTGTGGTAAAGCTAAGATATAGAATAGCTATAGAAAAATATTATTGTGGGCCTACATGGAAAAGAATATTGTAAATAATGATACACCAATTAAACCTCCAAAGATATAAACTATGACTTAGGAATAAAGTGAGGATATATAAACCATCTATCCAAGATAGAGAAAATATGTGACAAACTTAATTGTAGGTCAGAAAAAGGTGGATTTGACACATGATGAAATATAAAGTAAAATGGAAAAGATGAATCAAAACATGGAATACATGGATCAAAAGATGGAAAATATGGAACATAATATTGCTAACAAAGATGATCTCAAATGTATGAAGGGGGGTGGGGTTTGAAAGAGCTAAGGATATTCCTCACCCCTTTTTCACCTCCTTAAGAAGAGGATAAGGAGAACAAGAGGGTCAAGTCCCAATCACATATTGATAAGATTGAAACACAATTGGAGAACGAGAGGTTTGAGTAAGTAACACTTGAACCATCATCACTCCAATTTCCAAATCATCTTTGGTTCAACTCAAGAACAAGGAAATACTTCATTCCCAAGAGTCATATAAGAAATTTTGATGGTAATGGTCAAATAACATGGATATTCCAAATGGAGCAATTCTTTAATCTACACAAGTATTGAATTTACAAAAGGTAACCATTTCACTCAAAATCTAATTGGTTGGCTAGATTCTTTCATGGGAAAGTCCTTATAGATCATAATATTTTGAAAAAGGGGCATATAGGGGCCTCATAGATGTCCCTTGCGTAAACACAATGAATAAAGTGTTTTCCATCTATTTTTGGAATGCGATTTTTAAAATAGTATTTTGGAACAATTCTTTTTCATTGTTAAATATTCAAGTAAATATGTCATGAAACTAGAAAGTGACCTTTCTACATGTCACAAGAACTATCCAAAAACCTTCCTAACAAACCTCTACTAAGAATAATATGGATAGAGACTCTCTTTCTCCTATGTTAGAATCTTTTAGTAGTGAGAAACACAATTGTATTTAAGCATGAAGAGGTATCAAACAAAAAAGTAGCACTTCAACCTAGGGTCTTGTTATTAGAGGTAGTTTCTATTTAAGGAGATAGATGAAAAACATAGCAAACTTGGAAGTTGTGGAATGATTATGGCTTTAGGATTTAATTAAACCCCAAAACACTCATCTCAAATCCATGGCGGAAGACCAAATAAATTCAACAATTGACATCTAATATTATTTGAATAAGACATGAACATATGGATTCATAGTATCCAACATCATATCCTTTTCTATGATGGTACCTCAAGGGAAAATCCAAGGGTGGTAGGTCTAGGGGATAATATTTGACCCTAGAGGAAATCAAGTAATTTCATTCTCAAGGAAAATTGGCAAAACATCAAACAACCAAGTCGAATCCCGAGCCATATGGAAATGAATATTTCTAATGACGATCCTGGACAATAAAAATATGATAGTGGTTGGAAACTTGATGATTATTATGCACCACATCATGGTCTTCAAAAATCTACCTAATTACTATCATCTTAATAAGTTGCTATGTTGCATTCAAAAACTAATTGAAGAACTTAAAATCATGATGTTTTTAATCTTATTTTGGTAGTATTAAATTCCTTGGTCAATGACATGGACAACAGGTATTTCAATCCACTTCTTGGGATAGTTTGGAAAATTTGGGGGCATGAGGAATATTGTAGCCTCCCTTAAGCTTACAATCTACCTTCCAACTTTAATGACCCTAAATTATCAACCCAATCCAAGTAGTAAAGTCATGTCAACATAAAAATGCACTCAAATAACATGTCACATGCATTCATATTTATTAAGGTTGGAAAGATGGGATGGAGCAGAGTGCATGGGATTGTTTTATTCATGTTGGATGGGTATTCAAAAGACTCAGTTCTATTTTTGGATGAGAGGATTAAGGGTTTGAATTCTCCTTTTTTTAGGTTGGATTCTCATTCCTCCAGTTAGAAGGATATCTTTCTAGTCCTTTTGTTTTGGTATAGACCCTCGTTGTGTTTGTTCATCATTTTATGTACATGTCCTGGAACTCTAAATTCAAAGGTTAGATTCTGAATTGTGAGGGAAGAAATTATTTCAACCAATATTAGAGTGGTCTTTTGTCAATTTTAGGTATACATTTGACCTTTATCCTTTTTGGTTTTAAAATTCCTCTCAAGCCTAAAAGATATAGTATTTTCAATTTGAATTATACCAATAATCTATGAGGGTATGGTAAAACTAGGAATTATCTCACACATTCCAAGAATATAATCCGGGCACTTCGTATTAATGGGTGGTCTGGAATCTCCTATTAGTTGTTGTTTAAGTGCACTTCTATATTGGGAAATTTAAGGGGCCTTTATCATACTTGTGTCTTGCATCTCTGCATTCTTCATTCTAAGAAATTGAGGCCCCACAAGACTATTATTTAAAAAGATTGTAGCTCTTGGTGAAATGGAAAATCATGATAACCCAAACCACTATGTGTTTTATGAACTCTCCACTCTCTAGGACTCAAGTTGTATATGTAAACATCATTGTGAAAATAGTCAAGAAGATGTGGCATTGGAAATGGGAAAATGGGAAACTTGGAGAAAATAATGGGAATAGAACTATGAAAGGGATTTAAAAGAAACAAGAATCAATAAGATATTTGATAAGGATCAAATCTCATCTAGAAAATCATGAATGAAAAATTAATCTCTTGGAGGTAGGGGAAGAAAGTAACAAGGATATATTGGAGGAGGAATAATATATGACTAAGAAACTACAAGCAAAAGTACTACATCTAGAGCTAGGAAAAAAACCTGGGTTTGTGGAGTTGAGGAACTTTGCATTCCCAATTTCCTTAATTGGTTCCTTTAGCCAAGAATAAGCATCAACCCATGGAAGAAGACACTATGGAAAATACATTGATGATACCAAGAACATAGAACCCTCTTCCATCATCAGTTGTAAGAAGGAAGAATATTAGCCATCTTGCGCATGGTAACAAAAATGTTTTGTTTTTCTAATGTTTTTTTAAGATTCTATTTTTTCTTCGTTAATATGTAAGGATTTAGTAAATCCAAATAGTTATTAGCAATACTAAACTCTTGAAAACAAAAAAAAATAGGAAACAATTTTCAACATATCCTGAACCTTTTGGTGGATTTGTGGATTGTATTTCCCCTCCTTGTTTATATTAAAAGGTTGGATGGTATGGCCACAACCCCCATTTTATTTTAATACAAAAAAGTAATTATTTTTATTATTAAAAAAAGATTCTCTATATGACTATTAAAGTTTTTAGGTGCACACTATATCTATGTGTATTGGAATAGTTATAGAGTGCATCCAACTTTTGTAACAACTACACACCTTCACATCCCATTCTCACCACCCCCTCAAGAGATGAAGGTGGGAATTTTATTTGTATACTTATTACTCATGAAACAAATCATTTCTAACCATGGTTAGATTTTGTGCACCCAATGTTTGGGTGGCTAAACTAAAATTTTCACTCCAACTCAAGGAGAGGCGAGGTGATGTCTTTTTTATTATTATATTAAGGAGTGAACAATCTGTCGTAAGGGGTTGACCATGGACATGCAATAATATCACCATTGATGTGTTCCAAGAGAATCAGAACATAGATACCTTGCACACAGTAGCAATTATATGATCCTAGAAAATATTTGAATCCATGCCCCTCAGTAGTTGGTAAAAGTTTAATTATACCCAAAATAGGGTTGCACACATGGAATGATAGAATGAGCATAGGGTTGTTTTAACATTGACTATTGGCAACGGGTTTTAGTTTATGGATAAAGTGACGAATGCTTATAATGTTGTGGTGGTTTGATTTTAATTTGCATTTGGAATCATTATCAAAGGTCTCAATTTGGATAAGAATGTCCAATCCCCCTCTTGAAAACTAAGGTTATAAGTCTCTTCCAACTCTTTGAGTAATGCCTTAAATAAGTTTATAATGCTAGCTTTAGACATTAGGAAGTTGATTTCCAATAAATTTGTTTGATTTATATTTATATTGATTCGAACAAAGGCCTTACTAATAAAATTGGGTGTGAGTTGGAATTGATGTTCAGCATAATCATTGTACTATGAAAACATTAGTATAGAGGCATTTTTAGAAAGACATATTATTATTAATTTATTTCTTATCATTATGTGAAAAATTTTCACTGTAAAATTATTTTTTCATCATATTAATGTTATTGTTAATTTAGTTGTGATTATAAATAAAAAATTTACTATGGAAAAAAATTACTCCCCTAGGGAAACTAACTTTCCATCGTATATTCTTTATCAAACAAGGATGACATATAATGTGACAAAGTTAAAGCTCTCACATGTTATAAATGGGAGCACTAAAGAACTTAGTGAAATAAATTGATAATGGTGATATAAACACTAATGATAAATCACGATTGAGTAGGATCAAATAAATATTCAAAAGATTTCAACTTTTATAAACGAACCCCATCCACTATGAAATGTGATCTAAATAGTGATTAAATGAGAGTCTTTTCAATTTATTCCTAAATGAGTAAGGCAAAGAAAAAATATAATCCAAAGGTGTGATCTAAATAGTGATTAAATGATAGTCTTTTCAATTTATTCCTAAACGAGTAAGACAAAGAAAAAATATAAGCCAATGCCTTTGGATTAGGTAAATATCTTATACTTTTGACTCAATGAGATAATGAAATTCACTTAACATTATCTAAAACTTTAATAATTTAAAATATTTTATTGAATATGAAATATCTTATACTTTTGACGCGATGAGATAATGAAATTCAGAACATTATCTAAAACTTTAATAATTTCAAAATATTTATTGAATATAAAATATCTTATACTTTTGACTCAATGAAATAATGAAATTCAGTTAACATTATCTAAAACTTTAATAATTTCAAAATATTTATTATTAAAAATATTTTATTGAATAGATTGAAATTATGGGAAAAATTCCATTTACGGAATCGTTAGTTCAATTTAATGAACCAAAATGAAGTTTTTTTTATATTTTTTTTAGTATTGATAATGATGGTATTTAATGTTCACTGAAATTAAAGTCGGTCTGTTGAATCTTTAAGAGAAACAACAATATATAAATTATTTTATTTGTTTTAAAATATTATTCCTATGCTTTAAAAGCTTAAAGAGGAGCATCCTTAGCTCATCATAGTTTTGAAGAGTTAGAAGGTTAGAGAGGATAGTGTTGGAGCAAATATCATGGAATTGAGATCTAATGTGGGTGTGGGAAAGGCATTCCAAAAGAAAGTGATTTTCATCTCAACGCTCGATTCACAAAGATGGCAAACCCTTTCAGCCCGTCACATTTTAGGGGTTGTCCAGCGCCCAGTTTCACTATGAAGCTCATGAGATTTCATTCTAATCTTGGAAATATTAATATTTTTCTTTGAGCTCGTTAATACTGAAAGATAATTTTGATCCTCAAGGTTAGGTTAATGATATTTTTATAATATCGTAGTTTTCGTTTAACCTCTGAATCTTCCTTGCACCACATTTTCTTTTTGAAGGTAGAAGTAATACTATTTTTAATGTTATTTATATTTGCAAAGTGGTAGCTTTGTCAATCCCCAATAATGTAACCAACACATGGAATCTTTAAGCCACCCCTGCTCGAGGCATAAGTGGTTTTTGGCTGGAGTTAAGAGCAATTTTAGGAAGGCGACGATCTCCTATATTTTTTAATTTGTGCTTATACATTAGATATCTAATCATATCCATACTTTGAATGGGGGAGAGCCCTGCTTCTAAGAGGAGAACACGATAGGGTGTATTGCTCTTAATTTTGAGATTATAAGTAATAAACCACTTCCATATTTTCTCAATTATTCTCCATGATTCTTTGGAAATACTATATACCAAAGCTTCACAACCATATAAGATAATGGGAATGAAGAGCATTTTGAAGAGGAATTTCTTTTTTGTCCCAAATCGCAAGGTTTTCCAATTTACAATGGTTTTCAAGACCGAAGCAGGCTTTCCACCCTCCATTAATCCTCTTCTCTATGCTATAGTTCCAATTGAGTTTGTGATGAAAGTAAATTCCTAGATATTTATAAGAAGTTACTTCCTCCAGGTTTCTATTGTTATATACAAAATTGTCATAAGTACCCTTATTGGATTTTATAATCATGAATTTTGTTTGTAAGTGTTAACGGTCATGCCCATATTGAAGCAGAAATCCTTGAGAATTCTTAATTTCTTCTTAAGACCGTAGCGACACGGCCTTGCCATAAGAATGATATCATGCATAAAGAAGAAGCATGATGACTATACCTACTAAGGTTTTGTTAGCACAACTGGATCTTTCTAAACAACCTTCTAGCTTATCAATGTAAATGTCAAAAAGGATATGGGAGAGGGGACACCCTTGCTTAGCTCCAATATTATAGTTAATATCATGTGACAAAGCAGTGCGATAAAGAGAAAGTGCAACTACTTTGGAAAGAGGTGCAACAAGGAAAACATTTGTACCCATTGCCGGAAAACTAGCCTTTGCACTGCAACACTCACAAAAAACAACTACCCATAAGGATGAAACAGAAACACATGGAAAAACCTGACCAAAAAAATCTAAACCGATGCTTGAGGACCTCCTTGCCATCACGAAAACCACTGTTGGAGCTAGGGAACAATGTACCTCACACAATGCACCTCTGCATACATTCCTTGCACCCGCAATGTCGAAATGCCCTGACGAACCAGTAAAATATGTAATGTCCAGTTTTGGAAAAATTAGGCACACTATCACAAAATATTTCAATAGAGGCTTAGAACATTAGACAATGGAAGCATTCTTTCTCAAAACCCTCATTGACAATGAATTTCAACTGATTCCATGGTTATGAGACAACTGAGGAAGCTCTAGGAAAGTGATATGGAGCTTCTGATTGGATTGGAAAGATGATATATTTGGCTTCTTAAGATTGTGTGGCAGACAAATTTTTACAAACACTTCACATTGTGTGGCTGACATACTGCTAGGGAATTTTCACCTTCCCCATGTGAGTTACTTATCCCTCCAAATTCGAATTTGAGAATGGTGCCATGTGTAAAGGAGGAATATTCCCTCATGTGGACCCCACATATCCACTTATGTGCCCCCAAGTCCAACTAGGACCCCATGCCACTTCATTTTGGAGCAATTAATTATTTTTTCCATAATTTATTGTCCTATTTTCCACCATCAATTTAGAATTATGAATTTCCCTGAGAAACTATAGGCCTTGGGATCAAATATCGATATTTTAATTTTCCCACATAACCTTTAGGAATTGGATAGGCCAACTTAATTGTTTATCTGAAAATTATTTAATTGGGGACATTACAGTCCTCCCCACCCAAGATGCTTGTCCTCAAGCAATTTCAAACATGATGTTGAAGAACCTTCTTTCCTTCCAAAACTTTGAGTTTTCAAGATTCCAAGAAAATTTTAGAGAGGAACCACCATGCTTGATACTGTGCTACTATGATTACAATCACGTTCTCAAGTGGTGAATCAATCTCCCATACTGCTCCCTTCCCCCAAAATTGAAACCAATGAGACCAAAAAATGATCCCAGGTGTTATAGCCAAAATTGACACTTCTCCGTCCGTGAAAACACTTACATCTTTTGGTCGCATGATGACATTCGCATAATGACATTTCATGAGATTATTGTGAGTCACACAAAAGGACATTTGGGATGGAAGAGCCATATTTGGGAATTTATAAGAATATAATTACCTAATTCATTGCCCATTTGATAGATAGGAACCTTAGGAACAATTTTGGAGACCAAAACTTCTCTAGAAAAGGATGTTTTTGACCATTTTTCCACAAAAACGAAGGTGGAAGGCTCTTCACCTGTTGGTTTTCCAAAAATACGATAGTTTCACAGGGTAAAGTCACGGTTCTCCCGCTTGTTTTCCATTGTAAAGTCGTGAATTCCTCAGAAATACCAAAAAATATATATAAAATCTCGAAAAATGGGTGTTTTGGGTGGTTTTGGAACCTCCTCTTCCAGTTGTAACTACTTCCTCTTCAACACTATGTATTCACTTTCTATATAAGAGAGGGAGAGGGACCATGAAATATATCAAGCACATTGTAATGTTATGCTGGAGGAATTGGGACTCACATCCCCCTCACTTGTGCCCTAGTTTTTTATAAACCCTAGCACATCTGATCAGACGTTAGGATCCTTGGAGAAGAGGAGCAGGAGACCTTGAATCTTGGTTTGATGAAGTGCCATTATTGAAGGAAGGTAATTTAATGTACTTGCTTCATTGATCAATAAATATTGGACATTCTTTCCTTCCCAATAGATTTGTTCATGTACTCTTTAGATTTTATTGCAATTTGATGTTTCATTCTCTTATAAATGACAATCTTTTATTTGTAGTCAAACTGGTTTGAGGAAGGTATTTTGGAATGTTTTTGCATGTTTTTGCATTGGAGAGAAAGAGGAGGAATCAAGAAGAGAGGCTTGGATCAACCTTCTGAATATGGTACATATACTCCTAAACTCTAATCTCTTTGCTTAATAATTGTACTTGCATAACCTTGTATGTCTATCTTTTACCCCAGTACGTTGGTAGTCTCACCCCTGCTACATGAAGTTTTCCCTAATAACAAAATAAAAGATAGACATACTACTAGGGCTCATATTGGGCTCATAAAAGATATACATATTCGAATCATTACTATTTAAGGGTAGTTGGTCAATTGTTACAATATTTCCCTCATTTGGAAACTTGATGACATGAAATATTGAAGAGACTACTTCCATCATAACTTGAGTCCAATTTCTCCCTAGTAATAAATTGTAACCAAGTGGGGAATCAACCACTTCCACATCCACTTTAACTACTTTCCCCCCTATCTCTATAGGAAAATCCGGGATAATTCCTTGAGGTTTAAAAATATGGCCATCAAAATATTTTTGCATGGTGACCATAGGAACTACAACAAGTGATCCTAAAGCCTTCTATTACAGAGAAAAACTTCCTATGGATTGGGGTAGACCACAACAGATAGATGACTTCCATAAATCAATTTATTTCCCGATGTATGCTATATAAATGAAAATGCTAAGAGGTGGAATAAAATACCAACCTCAATCCGAACGTTCGATGAAGATCCATGTTGAGCTTTCAAATCAACACACTTGAACCTGTAGTTTAGTCTCAACAATAAACACAAGCAAGTGCATATGATATATGAAAGATGTTAGCATAAACAATAGCATAATCCATGATATATATAAGCAAATGTACCCAATGATAATAAACAATCATTCACAATATCAATTAGACGAGAAAATGAGTATTTCTATTAATATGAACAAGAAGTGCAAGATACAACCTCCTGTCGACAGCTCATCTGAACCAAGAACTAGGTCCCTCCACTTGTGCCTCCACCACTTCAATCCCCCATGCAATGGAAAACTCACAAGTAAAGGAGAAAATCCCTCACAAGATATGGAAGATTTTGGTAGGTGAACATAAAAGGTTCACAACAACTAGGATTAATGGATGTAGACTCAAGCTATGGAAAAATTCCAATAGAGTTTCGATACTCTTCTCCTTCTTCTTTTCTCCTTCCATGCATAATGGCTCAATATATAACCCTCCAAAGGCAAGTGAAAGGTCAGTTCGATTCGTTTCGAGATACATGGAGGGCCAAAGGTCACAATGGCCGACTTTTTGGAGTGAAAAAGGGAAATTTTACTCTCTTTTACCAATTAACTCGATGTATGCGGGCTATAATGGTTCAGCCTGTGTATGCACAAGTTGCATTGAAGCAGCTCCCATATAGGAGTAAAAATAGGGCAAAAAAGGGTTCTTGGAGGACAAAAAGTGGTTATGAGTCCATAAATGGATAATGGAGGCCAAGGAGTGCTAATGCTCACAAGGTGGAAAAATATGATGTAACAGATTCCCCCTAATGTGTGAGGTCAGAGAAGGTACTACGATGGCCGAAATACATTATAAATCTTAGAAGTGGAGTGATGGAGGCACAAATGACAGGAGTATCCCACTCATCATAATACAATGATGTCTCTGTATACATATCGGTACAATACATAGCAATCTTATACAATGGCGATGAATAGGAAGTATATAGTGAATACATGTCATGAATGGTCACAACCATGACCCAAATACAGTAAGATATGGTCTCCTACTGAAGAGGAAACAACTGATGCAAACTGATGGTGCAAACTACTGATGTATGAGAATAATCTCCCATATGTACAATCAAGATCACAAGTAGCAAACTGAATGCCATTGAAGTCTGGGGTCTTCTACACAAACTGTCTATCGTGCATGTCCCATCAAGTGAATAAGGGTACAGACGTCGAACATGATGTGATATCGTCTGATTACAGGTCATTTATGTATACTGTTAATAGACGTGAGATAACTCACCAATAATGAAAATGGAAATCAAGGCACTGAGTACATTCATCAAAGTGTGACTAGAGGTGTTGAGGTCGAACACTCTAACGAATCCATCGATCAGGGGAAATTAATGAATTCCCAACTGTCGATGGCGAGAGGACCTACCACTAATGACTGCAAGTCTCAAGGTACTCAATCAAAATCAAAATCTTTATTCGAGATTAAATGAGTTGGATTCGATGGAATGAGATTCGCTCGAAGGAGGGCATTGATGGATCCCCCATCAATGAGAACGAGGTAGCATCTAGGCTAAATATTTGGAAGAACGTGATCGAACTGGACTCATAATGGATGGCCAACATGCAATAGTCAAGAGATCTGAGGAGTGGCCAACTCTGGTTTCAATACTTCCTTTGAACAAGAGCATGAGTAGATGAAAAGACTCAGGCATCATAGACTCAAGTACTAGATAGTGATGATACTTTGTGATGCATGAGGCATCGACAAAGGATCCATAATGACTGGAAGCTTAACTAGTCGGTGGAGTACGATCTGAGAAACGAGTACAGCTTCCTAAGGTCATACTTGTTATTTTTTCGATATTTTAATTCAATATTATATAGGATCACTACAGAATAACAAGCACAACATAACAATCACAAGAGACAATGGACACAAATCATTTCACCGGGGAAAACCAAGAAGTGAAAAACCCCGCAACTTCCTCAGAGATAGAATGAGCACCAATACAAAGATCACAAAGATCAAACCCCAAAAGATAGATGTCTCCAGCAGCTACTCCTCCTCCACTTGTGCACACTCCTCTCTCTCAACTATGTGAGTTGGATGAGTGAGTGAATGAATAAAATGAGAGAGACACACTCTCTATTTATACAACAACTTAACCTACCTTTAACCCTAACTGGTCCGACTTCCTAAGTAAGCCTAATAACCCATCCACATGACTCATAAAAGGCCAACCCCACCAAGGTGGTCTAATAACCCATCAAATATAAGTTATGACACTTACAATGTAACTTGCGACACTTGCAAATACAAATGACGACACTTCCAATCAGAGGAATAATACATCTCCGTTGGGGATACAATAAAGTACAAATATAATATACAAGTGAATATCTTCTAAAGTTACAAATACATCAACACTCCCTCTAACTAGGAATTTATTCTCTTGACACAGGTCATAAATACATATCGGCACAAGTCTTCAATTCTGGAGCTGGATCATCGTCACTGGATCACGAAGCATCATCGTCACTATTGCTATACTCATCGTCTAGATCACTAGTGCTATCTCTCAATTCTTCTCGTCATAGGAAGTTCTACAAAGCCAACCCTTTTTCATGTTGGATGTAGGCCTAGCCTCCTGTAGGTCTTCATCATCTCTGTGAGTGGCCTGATAGAGTTGGAATCTCAGGATTGATTATGTGCCTCTACAAAACCTGACAAGAGCATCCTAGGATCCTTTATGTGCCTTAGCACAACCGGAAAGATCTCTCAGGACTGATTACATGTAGCCTTCACAAAACCTTTAAAGAGAATCTCGGGATCCTTTATGTGCCTAGCACAACTAGAAAGATATCTAAAGAGAATCCCAGGACTGATTACGAGCTTACTTCTCAACCTATCGGATCTCTAGGACTGATTACGTGTGAACTTCAAAAAACCTTAAAAGAGCATCTTGCGACCTGCAAGATCTCTAAAGAGCATCCCAGGACTTTCACGTGACTAGCACAACCTATCGGATCTCTAGGACTCATTACATGTGAACAAGAAAAAACTTAAAAGAGCATCTTGCGACCTGCAAGATCTCTAAAGAGCATCCCAAGACTTTTATGTGCCTAGCACAACCTATTGGATCTCCAGGACTGATTACATGCCTACCTCGCAAAACCTTGAAAGAGCATCCCAGGACTGGTTACGAGCTTACTGCTCAACCTATCGGATCTACCAGGGAGATATTATATGCTACTGCAAAACCTGCCACATATCAACCTCATACTCATGATCAACCTGATCATCCTCGCACGGAGCATCATCCTGATGCTCATGATCATACTGATCATCATCATATAGTTTATCATCCTGATGCACATCATCATCAGATGATTATCCTGATCATCATCATATATAACATCATCCTAATGCATATCATCATCGCATGATCATCCTGACCATCATCATCTGGAGCATCGTCCTGATGCTCATCACAAAACACTTACATCCACAGCCATGGGAAGGATCCTCCTACCACCATGCTTGGAATGGCTCCTGAAAATGTGTCCCATCACTTCCTCCTCGAAGTATCTTCTATTTGAAGAACACCAAGCCTCTCTCTGAAGTACTCGAACTTCACTCTGGCTAGTTGTTTGGTCAACACATCTGCAATCTGCTCGTCTGTCGCAACACACAGGAGCTTCACTGCTCCTCTCTGCACCATATCCCTGATATAGTGATACTTGATATCGATGTGCTTCGAATTGTCATGGAACACTGGGTTCTTAGACAACTTCACACAACTTTAGTTGTCACAGAAGATACAAGTAGCATCCAAATGGAGATCAAACAAATCAGACAGTAGCTTCCTTATCCATACTGCCTCACAACTAGTCAAACAAGCTGCGACATACTCTGCTTCGGCTGTACTCAGTGCTACGCAGGATTGCTTCTTGCTAAACCAAGAGATCACACCTGATCCCACACTAAAGTAGCACCCCGAAGTGCTCTTCCTATTTGCAGCACTTCCTTCCCAATCTGAATCAACATAAACCTCCAGGTTAAACTTTTGATTGCATCACACTTGAGCCCATAATCAACTGTACCCTTCAGGTACCTCAGAATATGCTTTACAGAAATCAAGTGAACATGTCTAGGATCCGTCAGGAACTGTCTCAAGGTGTTCACAGCAAAGAAAATATCTGGTCTTGTGTTCATTAGGTACATCAAGGACCCAATCATCTGATGATACATCGTGGCATCAACCGACTTTGATGAAGCATCACTCAATAGATTCAGGTTTGATGCCATAGGTGTGGCCATGGCCTTGCATTCCATCATCCCAAACCGCTTCAAGATCTCTACTACATACTTCCCTTGTCCAAGGAAGATTCCATCTGCACTCTGCCACACCTCCATACCTAGAAATTAATGCATCACACCCAATTCCTTCATCTTGAACTCAACAACAAGCTTCCTCTTCGTGTCGGCAATCAATCTATCTTCTCCTGTCACAAACAGGTCATCCACATACAGTAGGAGTATCACTGGATTGCCTTCCTCAACCTTGTAGTAAAGGTTGGAATCCGCTTTACTCTTGGTAAATCCTAAGCTGGACAGGAAGCTGTCTATCCTTCCGTACCATGTCCTAGGTGCTTGCTTCAAGCCATACAAGGCTTTCTTCAATTTGCACACATATGAATCCTTGTCATATGTCTCAAACCCGAGTGGCTGCTCCACATACACTTCCTCTTCGACTACACCATTCAAGGATGTTGTCTTGACATCCATCTGGTGTATCTTCCACTTCATTACTATAGCCAAAGCAAGTACTGTTCTGATGGAAGTGTCTCTAGCTACAGGTGCAAAAGTCTCTTCATAATCTATCCCTTCTTTCTGGGAGAAGCCATGAGCCACAAAACTTGCCTTGTATTTCTCTATGCTACCATCTGCAGCATGCTTGATCTTGTAGATCCACTTGGAAGTCACAACAGACTTCCCTTCTGGTCTTGGGACCACATCCCAAACATCATTCTTCATGATCGACTGGTATTCCTTGACCATGGAATCCTTCCATTCTTTCTTTTCTGCTGCTTCTTCATAACTAGAAGGTTCTTTGTTCATTATGTCACAGAGTAAGGAAACATAGCTGGTGTGTGACCTTGTCCTTTTTCTTTCTTTGTGTTCCTCCTTTGGAATACCATACCTTTCTGCATCTTGGATGATCTCTCTAGCCCATGCTAGTTTCCTCTTGTGAGAGTTCTTCTCACGGGGTGGATCTATAGGTTCTTGTGGATCTTCTATTTCATGATCCTCTTCTGGAATTACTTCGTTCATGGTGGTGTCTTGTATTCTGGGTACCCTTGGTTCTTCATTGTCTTCAATAGGTGTCTTCCTTGATTTGATGTATGCTGAGTCTTCATCAAAAGTCACATCCCTACTGATGTCAATATTCTTGAACCCTAGAAAGTAGATTATGTATGCCTTCGAGCTTGCACTGTAACCCACAAATATACCCTTCTTTCTTGAAGGATCTAGCTTTATCCTCTTTTCTTTTGGAATGTGTGTGTATACTGGACAACCAAATATCCTGAGATGGATAACTTCTGGTTTCTTACCAGAGAAAACTTCTTCTAGTGTCTTGTTGTCAAGTATCTTGTGAGGTGTTCTGTTTTGCACATATACAACTGTCCTTGTTGCTTTTTCCCATAGGTGCATGGGTATATCTTATTCATGTAGCATTGCTCATGCTGCTTCCATGATTGTTCTATTCTTCCTTTCTGCAACCCCATTATGTTGTGGATTGTAAGGAGTGGTCAACTCCCTCTTGATCCCTGAATCATTACATAACTTCTTGAAGTCTCCTGAAGTGAACTCTCTGCCATTGTTAGATATAAAGGTCTTAATCTTCTTATCAGTTTGGTTTTCTATCAAGGCTTTGAATTCCTTGAACTTATCAAACACTTCATCTTTATTCTTCAAGAAATAAACCCAAGTCTTCCTAGAGAAATCATCAATGAAGGAAACATAATATACATACCCACTCAGAGAACTGGAAGACATCAGACCGCATACATTAGAGTGGATAATCTCCAAGATTCCTTTTGCCTTGCTTTCACTGCTTGGAAATTCCTTTTGCACATCCTTTGCAAACACCTTCATGCTTTGACTGGATTTCAGGAATACCTTCTACTTATTTGCTTGCAATTGGTAGTGCTCTATAGTGCACATGTGTAAGCCTTCTATGCCAAAGTTCACTTGGCTCCATGGATTCATGTACCATGGCATGTTCAAGTTGTCCCTTCAATTTGTACAATCCTTCCTCTTATTCTCCAATCACTACTGCATCATCTATGGTCTTAACTTTTGGCCACATAAGTACTTGGCTATCCACAAATGCAACTCTCATCCCCTTTGCATCCAAATATGATATGGAGAGAAGATTCTTCTTGAGTCCAGGTACATATAGAACATCTTTCATCTTTAAAGATTTCCCAGAGTCTAACTTGTAGGAGGCTTCACAACTTCCTTTTATAGGGTATTGATAGTCATCCCCAAGTTTCACCTTGTGAGGTGACTCATGTTCAAATAGGTCCATAAGAGATTCTTTAAATCCCATCATATGTTTGGAAGCCCCACTATCAATAATCCAATCATTGCACCCATGTGTAACAGTACTTGTGAGAGCAGAGATTAGAACATATTCTTCGTCACTTGAAGAGTCTTCACTTTCTACCATAGTCTTCTTCCTGGGAGGTTCATCATCCTCAGCAGCATGAGCATGATATCTCTTTTTGTTGTTCTTTTTGTTGAAGTATTTTCTTCTCTTAGGACATTCTGAGGCAAAGTGTCCCTTCTCATTACATGTGAAGCATCTCAGATCTTTCTTCTCTCTTTGATGGTGGTGAGAAGATTTCTTGTGATGAGGTTGTTCCCTCTTGAACTTACTTCTCTTGGTGTGTGCTGTGAGAGATTGATCTCCATTCCCCATCTTTTCTTCTTGGGCCACAAGTCTAGCTTCTTCTTGTGAACATTCCTCCCGCAGTCTATTGAAAGAGATCAATTTCTTTCTTGCACAGATACCTTGGATGAAGGAGTCCCATGACCTAGGTAGGCCATTCAATGTGATCATCACAATTTCTCCATTCTCCACTACTTCATCCACAGCTTCAAGTTGTTCTTTGATTTGAGAGACCTTAGTAAAGTAGGATTGGATGGTCTCTCCATTCTAGATCTTTACCCCTTTCAATTGGTTCCGCAGTGTCATCTTCCGATTTATATTCTTTCCCTCAAACAACTTGGTCAAGGAGTCAAACATCTCCTTAGGTGTCTTTAGGGAAGACACATGGGGTATGAGATGGTCTTTGATAGAATCAACAATGATTCTCTTGGCCTTGACCAAGTTCTTCTTGTGTAAGTCCTTAGCCTCATCTCCCTCTGGAAATGGAACCTCTTCACTTATGTAGGTGTCCAATTCATTCTCTTCTAGGATTAACCCAATCCTATACTTCCTTGCTCGAAAGTTATCAGACCGTTCAAGCTTATCCTCAATCTTGGTGTGGTGAGACATCTTAATGAGAAACTCAAATTGAAATAAAAGATTTAGTTCTTACCACTTGATTTGCTAAAACTGGGATCTGGAGTTGGATTAGGGTTTGTCAGAGAAACCCTAAAAATTCAAACTTCTGATTGGATGGAAAGATGCGCCTTGCTGAGCTGATCAAGCTGGTATACTTCAATTTTGAAATATCCAATATTTGACCCCTCAAAATTGACTTTGAAACTTTCGGATCTGCAGTTTCTGGTTTTCTGGTCAAAATCCCGAGCTAGGGTTTGATAGAGCCCAGGGTTTTGCCCAACCAAAAAGTTCGATCTTGGTCTCTAAACTTCTATTTTTCTGAGGAGCATCCAATCGTGGTCTCAGATTCCAAAAATTCCAACTTTCTCCAAAACCCTAATTTCCCGCAGTAGTGACAGGCCAAAAACTGAAAATGCTCAGAATTGAATTCTTTCTCGACAGAAAGATGTGCCCTTGCTAGGAGAGTCAATCTAGCCTCCTGCCTTTGATGAAATATGGAGAGAAACCCAAAAATTAAGAATCCCTAGCTTCCGCAGCTGCATAGTGTCTTCTTCTTGGTCCCACTCTGATACCATGTTAATTTTTCGATAAATTCATTCAATATTATCTAGGATCATTGAGAGAATAACAAGCACAACACAACAATCACAAGAGACAATGGATACAAAGAATTTCACCAGGGAAAACCAAGAAGGTGAAAAACCCCGCAACTTCCTCAGAGATAGAATGAGCACCAATACAAATATCAAACCCCAAAAGATAGATGTCTCCAGCAGCTACACCTCCTCCACTTGTGCGCACTCCTCTCTCTCAACTATGTGAGTTGGATGAGTGAGTGAATGAATAAAATCAGAGAGACACACACTCTATTTATACAACAACTTAACCTGCCTTTAACCCTCACTGGGATGACTTCCTAAGGAATCCTAATAAACCATCCACATGACTCATACAGGGCCAACCCCACCAAGGTGGTCTAATAACCCATCAAATATAAGTTACGACACTTATAATGTAACTTGCGACACTTGCAAATACAAATGACGACACTTCCAATCGGAGGAATAATACATCTCCGTTGGGGATACAATAAAGTACAAATATAATATACAAGTGAATATCTTCCAAAGTTACAAATACATCAAAAATACTAATGTCCTGACTCATGATATATGAAGTGGAAATGAATGCTCTATTCAAAGGCAACAGAACAACTGCCAATATAAGATGGTAAAAATTTTCCCATCCGGCTTTTTAAGTTATATGATTTTGTTGGTCTTTTTCATATTATAAAGCTTGAAAAATAATAAAATTGCTTATGGTACAAAAATGAGGAAACAAGTGTCATAGGAAAGCAAACTAGTTCCAGGAAATGGAACATACCTATGCTCAATGCAAGGAAGCATGTGCAAGATGTGGACAATCGGATGGGGGTGTTCCCTAAAGGTAAGGGTCATCAAGCTGCAAAAGATAAATTATGGCTCTACTTGGATTGGAAGGAAAAGTGCTTAGGTGAATGGATAATAACTGAGAAAACCGGGAACCGACACAAGGTTCAAAGGAAAGCAATAAAATGCAATGCATTCACAACTCGACATAACGGGGAGTCCTTATGGGAGATGGACAGAATAAAGATAAAGTAGAGTATGATTCTTCATCGCAATGTCATGGTGTGACTACAAATGACTCCCAATCCTAAGGAGAAACAATTGCATGGGCACGGAAAGACATAAAAGGATCTAACTAGGGCACCCATGATCGGATAGGCCTTACAACCAAATAACGACACTTCTAAAGCAGCATGGAGGTTTCGTGTCAGTTAAAAAGCGGGGTCTCACCTAAGGGTTTATGAATGTGGTCACAAGGTTGAGGCTAAGGAGTGCTAATGCTCACAAGGTGGAAAAATATGGTGTAACACATTCCAACATGATAAGGACATGGCGCATGTGGAGGAACCCTCATCTACAAATGTTCGATGAATTTTAGTGTTTCCAGATCTAACTTGAATCTAAAAATCCGCATGGTATGCTAAACGAGGTTTCCAATTATCGAAATAGAAAGTTACCACTTGACTATCTATAGTAACGAGGGCCCCTAAAGCTAAAAGTAAGGTATTCCTCTGATTTGGACAAGTCTGGAGGACCTGAAGTGTAGAAATCGCACAAGGATCCTGAGCCAAATATTCAACTATACTATAACTTGGTACATCACTCACATTAGGATTGAATGCTACTTCCTTAAAAACACCTTTCGGTATTCACGGCATAGTGTCTTTAGGTGGCTTCTCTATATGCAAAGAATTGTCATCGTCAGCATTCATAGGTTCCTTACCTTTGTTCCTAGTCTGGAAATGCACATCCCATTCACACATGAAAACTTATTTGGAACCTAAACTGCCCCATTGAGAAGAGGCTCCCTGGTTTCCCCCTTGGGAGGTTGTAGGGTTTTGATGAGAACCAACCAAAAAATTTTGTGCCATTTTCATATTAGGGCATTTGTAAGTTAGATGATCCTCCCGCATAAAAAGAAAGGGAATTTCGTCTTAGCTTTATCATTATCCCCACCAGCATTATGATTATTATTGTTTGCATTGTTTGTCTCCTTATTCCCATTTTTATTTTTCTTAGTTTTCTTCCCTCTGGACTGTTGGTTTCCTTGAGAGTTTTGTACTGACAAAACATATGAAGGAGGGTTGGGTTTAAGGTTTTGTGTGTTCCTCTGACTAGTTTTCGATGAATTTTGACTTGAAAATTTGGTACCTGGGATAACTAGATTGTTCTCAACTGCACCGATCACTCCATCAACATGAAGGTGTTAGGATAGGTTTCGTTCGATCAAAGTTTGATCTCGGTGCATCAAGAATAATTTCATATAATATACCATACTAAGAGTATATCAGGTCTAGCTGCTGGGATCACAAAATGGATTCCTGCTCTGAGGTAACCCTTGAATACGAAACATCTTTTGAGATGTAAGGTAGGAGTGATTTCAAAAACCACTCTAATAAGAACTCTGGGGGAATCTCATCTTTAATCATCCTCTTCCTTCTTCTCCACTCCTAAATATGGTTAGATATGTGAGTGGATTTGTTCTTTCTAAATGTAGAAAGAAGATCCGTTCCAACATCATACAGAATGGGAAGTTTGAAGTGGTTCAAGAAAACCGTCGCCAAATCATAAAAACAATGATAAGCAACATATGGCAATTCAATATACCACTTGGCTACTACACCGATTAAGGTTCTCTGAAAGAGTCTCAACCATATCGAATCATCATTAAGCGAGTTGGAAGAGAACCATAAGTGAAAGGTAGTGACATGGTCCTCGAGATCTTCACCCGTATTACCTTCAAAATTTGGGATGTTTGAAGGCAATTTGGTTGGAACAAGAGTCCAAGTCAGGTTGTGACGGACTAGATCATTCATCAATTTTGATAAGTATGGAAAATTCAAAGTTTAGTGTAGGCAAGGGAGAGCCATTAGGTTCTAGGTTCCAGGAGCTTTAGCTTCCCATTGGTTGGTGCTGGCATTTGGTTGTCCTATAATGTGTGGATTTCCAAAATTAGTGAAAGGTGGAGTGGGTTGTCCAAAGTTCTGACCAAAATGTTGTTGAAATGAAGTATTATCCTGTTCCAAAAGTCCCTCTCATCCCTTCAAAAGTTTGACTACCTTGTGAGACATTTGTCATAACATGGTTAGTCATATTAGAACCTCCCACCCCATACAAAGGGATACTTCCTTGGGTAGCAGGATGCCCCCATGAACATCCAGTTTTGGTTGCCCCTAGTACAATAAGATTAATTTGCGACACATTGAATCCAAAGGGGTGACTAGAAATCATACCTCCAACAAATTGGAAGGTAAGCTTGACTGGGATGGAGTTGAATTAGAAACAACTCCAGTGAAGGGTGGGTTAGAAATAAACATTTTTCCACTAAAAGGTGGGATAGTATGGAGAAGGATAGATGGGCCACTGCTTGAAGCAATGGTAAAATTTGAACTAGGAGGGATAGTGGCAGTCATAGGTTGACAACCTGAAAGAGGGAATCCAAAATAGAAAGGGTTCGAACTCACTTGAGTTGATGAACTAGTAGTAGTAAGTACCATCAAGGTTGGGGGAAACCAACCTGATCCTACTGTAGATCCCATATTAAAAGTGACTCCTCATACAAGTAAAGTGCTAACTAGACTAGACATGTTTCTTGATGTAAATACTTGTTCTCTGTTTTCCATATTGAACTACCTAGACAATGGATTAGGAACGTTGATACCATCTAACTGAAAAAGACTAGGACTTTGTGGTGGGTTCAGAAGTCCAAATGGATATGAGAGATCCTCAATTTCAATGGGACATAAATTCTCTTCAATATGAGGATAATGGACTTTAGAAGAGTTATGCAACTGCTCCTTAGTATCTCTAAAGTGTCCTTTTTTAGAATGTCTCTTAGACTCACCTACCCCAGAACTGTTTTCTTCTATTGGTTGTTCTGTTTGATGTTCCTAGTTTTCCTCTTCCTTCCCCTGAGGTGGTGGATTAGGAGAATCCAATATTCACCTCGGTGCAGGGATTTCTCTTCATTCAAGAGATCATCCTTGAATCCTTCTGGATCTGCGTGGAGGTTGATCGAGAAAGGTGGCTCACAAAAGACACTAAGAAGAAAATCTACAAAAAATAAAAATCAAACAACATACAATAAAAAGTTCCTGAAAGATGTCAAACAAGCCAACAGCTAACCTTTCAAAGGAGATTCTGGTATGATGAGGGCCCAGAACAAACCATTGAAGGGACAAATAATAGTTATTATGGGTCCACAATATAGACACAATAGGGCTAAGCGTTTGAATCGCCAATCTCCTTCGCAAAGAACTGTAAGGGATTTCCTCCTGAATTTTTCCTAAGTGTAATGGAAATATCCTTCCACCAACACCCATGTAAATCCCTAAAGATAGGATGCTAAGGTTACCAAATTTATAGAGAGGGTCCAGGGGGATAGTCCCAGGTCGAATCGATAAGCATGGGCAAGGTAACTAGGCCCGAAACTCAGAAGCACCAAAGGTACTAATGAATCCCCGTACGCGCACCGATCCTGGAAGATGCTCAATTGAATATCAAAGGGGTATATCCTCTACTTAATATCGCACGACCTCGTGCTTGACTCCGTGTTAGTGGAGCTTCCTGGTTCACCTTCTACAAAGGTGTATTTTCTCCCTAAATGAATGACACCTATATTTTGACAAGTTTGAGTGATTGTGGAGGAGTTAACTCACAACTCCCTACCTCCATAGTCCTACTTAATCTATTAGGTGTGTTTCTGAACTAGAAGAAAACTTGTGATCCTATCCAAGTTACTGATTGCTTGGTTTAAAATGTACTTTCAAAACTTTCAGAAGAAGTAAAACAAGTGCAACTAAAGAAATATATTCTTTAACTGAAACATGAAGCACTTAATCACCACAAATATGCACTTCTCACTCTCAATTTATTTCCAATGCAAGTCCTAAAGATATAATTTGGAATGCTTATGAATATTTTTTGTATCTAATGCAATTTTTGGTCTTTTCCAATGCAAAAGGTAAAAATTTAAAGTCTAATGTGCAAAATCAAACTTAAAACCTAAGCATGTAACTACTCAAACAACTAGCTATGCAAAAGAAAATTTCTTGTTTTTTGATGCAAAGCACTCCTAAATCCTTTAAGCCACTTGCAAAGTATTCTACCAACACTAACTTATAAAATGAACCAAATTTTTATGCTTTTTTCAAGATAAGAACAAAACTAAAACTCAAAGTAACACACTACCAAAGCAAATACAAAAGCTTTCAGATCTCCTTATTAAATAGTGAAAGCAACTATAAACCCTAAGCTTCTTATCATGTAAGTATGCCAAAATTGGGAAACGCATACAACAAGTACTTTTATACACAATCAAAGGAAATGAACTAATAAAAAAATGGTTTGGTAAAGCTAGGTTTGTAGACAAACAGTGCAATCAAGGTCCTAAACTACAGAAAAGACACTTGAGCTTTCACTACAAAAGAGAGACCAAAAACATAAGGAAGGACAAGAAACCATATAAAGAGAAATTTTCACTCAAATAGATACAAATAGGGTAAAATAGACTCAATAGGTTCCAAATCCAGTCAAATTGGAGCAAGTAGACTCACTTAGACTCAAATTAGGGTCAAAAACACCAAACTAGTTCACTAAACCCCAACTTGGGTCAAGAAGCCCCAAATATTTCCAAATAAGCCCAAATTTATTAAAAGAGATCCTAAACATCAAAATAATATCAATCACAATACAAGAGACTACTTCCCATGGGTCTTATATAGACCTAGGATCAGTAGGGACTCCAAAAATTGCAATCAAAACCCCCAAAAGAGCTCCAAAAGTGAAAAAAGCATGTATAGGGGGTACCCTCTAGTGTAAAAGGGTACAAGTGTTAGTTACCTATAGGTGAAGAGCCTTACACCTGCAAATATGTCTCAAACCCGCTACTGTAAGCACTGAGACTAGCGAATATGCAAAAAAGTCCAAAAAATTGCAAAATCCAACCCAAACCTGAGCAAGGAATGTTCTAACAAAGCTTAATGAATGGTCCTAACATGAAATCAAGCTTGGACCTTCAAATATAATGGAAAAAATGACCTTGGATACCCCAAAACAGATAGGCTTGTCCCTAGTGGAGTCGTTAGTTCTGTTGTTAGGGAAAACTTCCTATAGCAGGGGTGAGACTACCAACGTACAGGGGTAAAAGATAGATTTACAAGGTTCTACAAGTACAATTATTAAGCAAATATATTAGGGTTTAGGAGGATATGTACCTTATTCATAAGGCTGATCCAAGCCTCTCTTCTTGATTCCTCCTCTTTCTCTCCAATGCAACAACCTACAAAAACATTCCAATAGACCTTCCTCAAACCAATTTGACTAAAATATTGACATTTATAAGAGAATGAAACATAAAATTGCAATCAAATCTGAAGAATACATGAACATGAAACATAAAATATTGACATTTATAAGAGAATGAAACATCAAATTGCAATCAAATATGAAGAATAGATGAACAAATATATTGGAAAGGGAAGAATGTCCAATATTTATTGATCAATGAATCTAGTACATCAAATTACCTTCCTTAAAGCATGGCACTTCATGAAACCAAGATTCAAGGTTTCTTGCTCCTCTTCTCCAAGGATCCCAACCTATGATCAGATGCGCTATGGTTTATAAGAAACTAGGGCACAAGTGAGGGGGATGTGAGTCCCAATTCCTCCAGCATAAAATTACAATGGTATTGATATATTTCATGGTCCCTCTCCCTCTCTTATATAGAAAGTGAAGAAGGTAGGGTCAAAGAGGAAGTAGTTACAACCGGAAGAGGAGGTTCCAAAACCACCCATTTTTTGAGATTATATATATATATATATATATTTGGTATTTTTGAGGCATTCACGACTTTACAATGGAAAACAAGTGGGTGAACCGCAACTTTACCATGTGAAACTAACGTATTTTTGGAAAACCCACGAGTGAAGATCCTTCCACTTGCATTTTTGTGGAAAAATGGTCAAAAACAACCTTTTCTAGGGGTTTTATGGAGAAGTTTCAGTGTCCAAAATTGTTCTTAAGGTTCCTATCTATCAAATGGGCCATGAATTAGGTAATTCCATCCTTTTAAAGTCCCAAATATGTCTTTTACATCCCAAATATCCTTTTGTGTGACTCACAGTAATCTCATGAAATGTCGTGATGCGACCAAAAGATGTAAGTGTCGTCACAGACGAAGAAGTGCCAATTTTGGATATATCACTAGGGTCCCAACTGATCATGAAATATGGATGGTGTGAAATTTCTACTATGGAATTCCATGAACACCAAGCATGCGAAAATTGAATCCATCTCTCAAAATTTCTCCCACATAGGAAACTAGAATACTGCTCTGCAAAGATGAACTCAAACAACTGAAGGTTGGTGTTCTCTCTCAAAACAACAATCAAAATGCTGCTCCAAGTGAGCTAAAACCAAGCAATGCCAGGATCCCATTTCTTGTATTGCACTCCAACAAATATGAGTGCTCTCCAACCCATACCATAAGGAAAGAGAATTTCTCGATCCGACTGGCTTGTATGCATCCTTCTAAACATCATGATCAACAAGAAGAGTATATCATCATGAAGTATGGAAAAATCAGAATACACTGGTGGAATTTTATCACTTCTACTACAAAAATAAATTTCTATGCAACTCTCCCAAAAATAATGCAACTCTGGAATGTAAGGCCAAATCAAATTTAGTCTCTTCAACAAGGCATGAAAGTGCACATCATTAGTACTCATGATTAAATGACATAAGAAGGCATCATCAAAGAACCATGGATGCCCATGCAACTACTTACAAAAGAAAAATGGTGTGTTCATGAGGTCTCTGCAAATGCAAGCAAAACTTTCACCCTTGGGAGTTCTCAACTCCAACATGTGTCTACTCACCCAACCAATGAATGAATAAACATTCCAACTGAATGGTCCAAAAGGAAATCTTGAGGCTTCCCCAAGTGAACAGATGCAATGGATCAACTTTCTTCCAATGGTTCCACTCAAATGGTTCAAGTGGATGAGGGAGGCATCAAAGGATGCAATTGAATTCCTCTACCGCTGGTGAAAGGGAGTTGGTTTTGTCATCAATCCATCACAAACAAATGTGGGCGACTCCTGCTCCTCATGTGGGATCAACAAAAAGAAACGTTTCACCCAATTTTCATCCCCAATTGATGTGGCTGGAAAAGAAGTAGGGGGTGAAGAACTGTGAACCAAACTTACCTCTTTACAACTCTTACCCATCAAACTTTCGAATGCATATTCTCCATCATTGGCTGGTCCAACTGTTGTGAGATCACGTGCTTCCTCCAAGGATCTACAACTCTCACAATGAGGTAGCTCATAATCTCTCTGAACAATAACAAGTGCTTGGCTTCCTCCTTGTTTGAATGTAGCCTCTTCAAGCACCTACATATCAACATGTACCTCATATTCCACCATCACATGAGGTTCCTCCTTTGTAACATAAATGCTTTCAACCATTGAATGATCGTCGGATATGTATGAGGGTGCAAAGGACCTTTGCAACCTCTCTTGAAGTTACTCAATCTGCACCATAGATTTTTGGAGTGCATTTTGAGTAGAATCCAACTCATTTGAGAGCTTGTCATTCTCTTCTGCATCCTTCAAGGTTATTCCATGATACAAACCAACAAGCCTAATTAAATAATCTAAATTAGAAATAAAATTCAAAAAATTACATTTGGTGTCCAACATTGCCTTCTGGATTTTCTCCATGTCTTCAAGGGAATATTTCTCCTCCACATACCAACAAAAATTCAAAAACAATGCATGTGTTTCATGGAGAGTCTTCAAGGCATCTTGAATATTCTTTTCATCAATATTCAAGGACCATGCAAGAAAATGAGGTTCTTGCAAATGAACCTCCTCTTCTTCGTCCTTCTTGCTTGGAACAACTTCATGAAGCTCAAGTGGTGAAGAGGAAGTTGATATTGGTTCTTCTTCAATTGCTTCAAGTTCTTCATCTCAATGGTCAATGGAACTTTGGCTTGCAGCAACACATTCAAAAGTGATCCCTATGTCACCAACATAGATATGTGAGCACCCATTAGTTGGTACTCCTTCACAGTTCAAGCATCCATTAGTAGAATCTCTTTGATCCACGTCAAAAGTAGAATGTGTCTCGGAATGATATTCAGTAGTTTCAATGGAATATTCTTCATGTTCATGTGATGTTTCTTCATCCTTTTCAGAGTCACTTGGGAGTGAATTTTGATCCTTTTCATGTAATACTTCTTCTGCTTCACCACCTACAGAACTGGGTGGCTCATGTGTCTCCTCAATGTTTGTGGATGGTTGATTGTTCCTTACTGAGTTCATATCTCCACTCTTATTGAGTTCCAAAAACCCAATCGACAAATTCTTCAAAAGGAATGGCCTTCTATGTATTTCCCATCAAAGAAAGATATGCCTAATATTGTTGAGGCAAAGTTTTACATGTTGCTCTCAATATTTCTAATTCATTCATAGGATTAGCCTCTACTAGTCCAGAACATACATCTTCATCATACACAGGTTCATTAGAATACAACTCATCTCTTATGAAATCGTAAGAAGTGTTGCATGATTCCACCTCTTCCTCATACCATTCACATTCTTCTTCACATTGCTCATAGGAGTCATCATAATAGTAAGACATGGCTGCAACTTCTTCTTCAATGGATGATATTAATGCACAAGTGAAAGGACCATGCTCTGATACCACTGTAATGTCCCTTTTTTGAAAACGTAGGCACACTATCACAAAATATTTCAATAGAGGCTTAGAACTTTAGACAGTGGAAGCATTCTTTCTCAAAACCCTCATTGATAATGAATTTCACATTGATTCCATGGTTATGAGACAACTGAGGCAACTCTAGGAAAGTGATATGGAGATTCTGATTGTCTTTACAAGATGATATATGTGGATGCTTAATATTGTGTGGATGAGTATTTTTTATGAACACTTCACATACATCCTCCTTCAGTGTCACGTCCCCACTAACCTCCATGGCCACGAGAGACCCTGGTACATTTTTTTTTCCCAAACCAGACTGAACACACACACAGTCGAAATATCTTGGGTCCGCAATCCGAAACCCGCAATTACGAACCTGTAATCTGCAATCCGCAATCCGCAACAGTGGATCCACAATCCGCATTGCGAATGCGGAAATGTAGAATTTCCCACCAGGAAAACTTATCGTTCCACAATCCGCAACGGCGGACCCGCAATCAGCAATGCGAATGCGGAAACGCAGAATTTCCCACCAGGAAAACTTATCGTTCCACAATCTGCAATCCACAATGACAGACCTGCAATCTGTAATCCGCATTGCAGATGTGGAAACACAAAATTTCCCACCGAGAAAACTTATTGTTCCGCAATCCGCATTGCGGATGCGGAAATGAAGAATTTCCCACTGGGGAAACTTATCGTTCCGCAATCCACAATCCACAATTGCAGATGCGGGCTTGCGGAACCACACCCCTGCAATGGTAACCTTCAACACAACTTCTAAGGGGCATAACTTCTCCATCCTTTGTACAAATGAGACAAGGTCGGTACCGTTGGAAATATCTTGGAGAGCTCTATGCAATGGTGAAATCCCTGTCCCATCGAAGCACTCCTTCCATGTCAAATTTCTCACTGAAGATATATCCATAACTCCACTTAAAGACTTCAACATTCTTCTTAACGTGACTTTCCCTTCCACCTGACCCACCGATGGGTTCTAAAACACTCCAGGACTTCCTCTCTTTTCCCAAGGATCAGATGTAAGAAAACAACTCATCTCCAAGTTAATCACACACATCATAACATGTAAAATGCATTAAATTAGGTCTAACAAATACATCTATCATATGCAAGGCTTATAATGCATTAAACTCATGCAATACAATGATATTAATGTAACAATGAACTCAGTCCTTTACTCAGGCCTGCACATGACTTCATGTCAATTAAATTCATATAAAGATGCATTCCACTATTTCACAATTGAATATAAGAAATCATTTCATAACAATGAAACACCATCATTTAACATAACATGAAATACTTATCTTTGAATTTCCGAAGCAATTGGCTAAGTGAGAGCAACGTTCCACCCAACCTTAGATCTCTGTCCAGCCTATACTCTTTCAGCTGAGAGATCACCCCCGAGCTGGGCTGTGTATCCACTAAGGAGGGCTATCAGGTTCTCTCATAGTCAAGGTTCCATCCCAATGCTAAGCCAATATGTAGTTGGTTTTATCAAGCATTCCAGGGAACCTACCCATTCTAAGCCAACCTACAGTGGGTTTATCAAGCATTTAGGGACACACTTGTCATGCTAAGCCAACTTCCAATTGGGTTTATCAAGCATACCAATAGCAGGGTCATTCCAAGCCAGCATACAGTAGGGTTTGTTAAGCATGCTAGACAAGCTCATCAATCTAATCCAACCTGCAGTGGGTTTATCGGGCATACCAAGCAATACAATCATGCCAAGCCAGCATACCGTTGGGTTTATCAAACATATCAGACAAGCCGATCATGTTAAGCCAACTTGCAATGGGTTTATCAGGCAAAAAGGGACAATAAGGGAGGCATTGCTAAGCCAGTGAGCTCATCCACGGAGTTGTAGGCATCTCAACACTCAGTCAACCTAGAACCCACATTACCTACCACATCCAACACAATGAAGATCCTCTTCTTTGCTGCATAGTCCCTCAAGGCCTCTTCCCTTCCAGTGCTATTCCAGGATGGGCATAGAAAGGTCCAGTCGCTAGTTCTATGAGACTTCAACCTTCACTGGGTTTATCAAGCAGCCCAACCTTCTTCCTCAGTTGAACAAGTGGACTCATTCTCGGCTTGCGGACGGGCTCTATTCCGCAATCTATCTGCTGTGATCCAGCTCAGGTTCCTACTGTTTCTCTATGCTGCCCAGGCTTGTAGTTTCCTCACGGGTTCTATCACTCTGTCATGGAGCACTTTGTCACCGGTAGACGGGGTTCACGCACATAGTTTCCATGGATTTCAACTCTCTAGTATTTCTATTACCCAGGGAAAACATGATTATATTCAGGTTATACCACTCAGTTGGATCTGCGTATACAGGGATGTAGGAGCAAGATCTCTCTCTGAATTGATGGATTGTTAATATCCAGTGCATGAATGGATGAGGAATGAATGGATGTATTTCACCAAAACGATTAGTCAAAACGGGTTCTAGACGTTGAGTGTCTTCTAGGACAAGTAACCAAAGCCATGCCTTGCCATACAAAATCACAGGCATGCTCCATACTCCATCGAATTCAGCAACAGGGTTCTCAACCACCCTATGCAACCAAATTAATGTCATCAGGGAGTTCGAACAGGTTCACAGTCATACATGTGGCAACATGGGCAACCAATCCCATAACCCCCTCACCTCTCTCTAGTGGATACACGTGGCCCCTTCTCATTAGTTTCCTCCTTAGCCAACTTCTTGGTTATTTTATCCATTACTAATAATTACATCATTTATATTTCTTCATGGCTTAACATCCCATGAATAATCAAACTGTCCAAATACTTGCCTAAGCAATAATTCTTAAACATCCACTAGTGGGGCCTTGTCCTTGAGCTCCACACTAGGGTAAATACACACACTGCATTTATATACAGTATTTACATTGAAGCCAAATAACATCAATGGAAAAATGGGGTATTACAACTCCCTCTCCCTTAAAATAACACCGTCCTCGATGTTCTCAAAACTGAACAAAAATGAAAATGCCTCTTTCATGGCATACTCTAGCTCCCACGTGGCCTCTTCTGGGATAAGGTTCCTCCATTGCACCTTTACCTACCCTATGGCCCTGTTCCAAAGCAAGGTAACCTTCCTGTCGAGGATGCATATAGGATCCACCTGGAACTCTCCTCTGGTTCCACCTGTATCACATGCTAATCAATGTTATGATTAGGATTATATATGTATTTCTTAAGCAAAGATACATGGAAAACATTATGAGCTTTCATATTAGTAGGAAATGCAATCCTATATGCAACTGGCCCTATCCTATCAAGGAATTCAAATGGCCCACAATATCTAGGTGCCAACTTGGCACAACTTCCCAACTTCATGGAACTCTTCCTTGGTTTCACTCTCAAGTAGACATGATCTCCAATCTGAAATTCCTTATGCGTTCTTTTCAGATCTGCATAACTCTTCTGCCTGTCCTATACTGCCTTCAAATTCTGCCTGATCTTCATAATCTCCTGATCCATCTCCTCAATCATTTCTGGTCCAAGCACTACTCTATTCACTGGGTTGTCCTAGCTCACTGGAGTTCTACATCCTTTGCCATACAACACTTCAAAAGGACTCATCTTCGATGATGCTTGATGTCCATTGTTGTAAGAAAATTCCATTAAGTGAAAATAGTATTCCCACTTGGATGGATTGTCCATCACATACATCCTTAACATATCTTCAAGAATCTAATTTACTCTCTCATTCTGGCCATCTTTCTGAGGATGATAGGCTATACTGAAATTCAACCGAGTCCCCAACTCTTGGAACAATCTTTTCCAAAAATTGGATGTGAACTTCGTGTAATGGTTTGAAACTATTTCCTTAGGAAATCCATGCAATCTGAATATCTCTCTCATGAATATATCTGCAATGTCATTAGCCTTGTGGGTGGACTTGACTGGAATGAAATGAGCTACCTTTGATAGCTTGTCCACCACCACCATGATTGAATCATGTTTCTTCACTGTCATTGGAAACCCAGTTATGAAATCCATAGAGATCACTTCTCACTTCCATTCTGGGATGGGAAATGGCTGCAACAATCCCACTGGATGTTGATGCTTTGCCTTGACCTGTTGACACTTATGACATCTAGAAATGTACTCAGCTATGTCTTTCTTCATACCATGCCAAAAGTACTGCTTCCTTGCTCCTTTTATAGTCTTCTGATATCTTGGGTGTCCTGAGTATGGTCTTTGATGTATCTCATCCATCACCAACTTCTCCAAATTTGCATTGTTTGGAATGTACAGTCTGGTATTCTAATAGATGAGAACATTACCCTCACCCAGTTGATATCTTGCATACTTTTTCTCTACAAAATTAAGCTACAATTTATCTTTAATATGAATATAGACCTCATCACTATATTGAGCCTCTAAAATTCTTTCCTTCAAATCTGATTCACACCTACTTATTGCTGCAATGTGGAATCTCCTGTTGAGTGCATCAACAACCTTATTCTCCTTACCCTTGACATGCTTAATTTCCAAATCGAATTCACAAAGAAAATCCATCCATCTAGTTTTCCTTGTATTCATATTTGGTTGGTCAAACAAGTATTTCAAACTCATATGATCAGTTCTGAGCTCAAATATCCTTCCCAAGAGATAATTCCTCCATCTCTTGAGAGCATGAACTATGGCTTCTAGCTCTAATTCATGGGTGGCATAGTTCCTTCATGGTCCTTCAACTTCCTTGACTCATAAAAAATTAAAAACCCTTCTTGCATTAGCACTCCACCGAGTCCTTCAATGTAGGCATCAGTGCATACCACAAAATCCTTACTCGGATATGCAATCTTCAAAACAGGTGCACTAGTAAGCAACTGTAACTACTAGAAGCTTCTTTCACATTTTTCAGACCATGTGAATTTGTTGTCCTTCCTCTGCAATGAAGTAATTGGATGGGATATCTTGGAGAAGCATTCAATTAACATCCTGCAGTAACCAGCAAGGCCCATAAAAGATCTAACATCTACTGCATTCCTTGGAGTGAACCAATCCATGATGGCCTCAATCTTCTCTGGATCTACTGCAATTCCCTTTGTTGATATAATATGACCCAAATACTGCACCTTCTCTTGATAGAAGTTACATTTAATCATATTAGCATACAGTTGGTGCTCCCTAAGGACTTGCAATACCATTCTCAAATGCTCATCGTGCTTTTCTTCATTCTTTGAATACACAAGGATATCATCCAAGAATAAAATCACAAACTTATCCAAGTACTTGCTGAAGACACTATTCATGAGACACATGAATGTAGCAGGCGCATTGGTAAGACCAAATGGCACTATTGTAAATTCATAATTACCATACCTAGTCCTGAAGGATGTCTTATGAATGTCTTCTTCCTTTATCCTTACTTGATGGTACCCAGACCTCAAGTTAATCTTCAAAAAAATCTAGCTTCCTTCATTTGATCAAACAAGTCATCAATCCTTGGCAAGGGATACTTGTTCTTAATTGTCACTTTATTGAGCTTCCTGTAATCAATACACAGCCTCAATGTTCCATCCTTCTTCTTAACAAACAACACTGGTGCACCCCATGGGGATACACTCGGTCTGATATATTCCTTTTCCATTAATTCCCACAGCTGCATCTTCAGTTCTACCAACTCCGGTGTGCTCATTCTATAAGGAGCTTTGGAGATGGGTGCTGCTCCTGGAACAAGATTAATGGACAATTCAATATCTCTCTTGGGTGGAAATCCTGGAACTTCATCTGGAAACACATCCTAAAAATATTGCAATATTTGGAATTCCTCTATCATGGGCCCCTTATATTCTAATGAGTTTGATATATGCACAGCATATAGCTGACAACCCTTTTTATAAAACTTCCTTAATTGCAGAGCTGAAATCTGTCTTACTGAAACATGCTTTGGAATTCCTTTAACCAACCTTGGTTTTCCTTCATCATCAAGGCATTCCAGCGCTCTCTCATAACAGTCCACCTTGGCTCTATTCCTTTCCAACCAATCCATGCCAATTAAGGCATCATATGATCCCAATGGTAATACATTTAATTCTGCATGTGTGAGGGTTCCATTCAATTCTATAGGACAATCCTTTACTACTTCACTTACCTTTCTCTTGGTACCGATGGCTAATTGAACTAGCCAAGCTTCATTATGTCTTACCTTACCAAGAGAACAACTTTCAACTACCTTAGGAGATACATAACTATGAGTAGACCCTAGATCAATAAAAAAAAAATAGGATGCTCATCAATCTTACCTGCAACCTCCACTACTATTGATTGATGGTTTGCTTGGTGATCATCTAGTATTGCATAAATCCTAGGCGTTGCTCTTTCCATGTACCCTACTGTAGCTGCTCCTCTAACATTGTGCAAGCTCCTTGGTTTCTTCTTTGTAATTGGGAAATCTTTGAGTATGTGGTTTTCCCCACAACCCCAACACCGAATTGGCCCCATTGATGTTCTATCCATTGCTACAGCTGGCTTGAATTCTCTTCTTGTTGGCTGGCCTTGTGGAGATCTCCTCGGCTGATTTCTGAATGGTGGTTTGGATTCAACTTTATTCTGATCAAACCTTCCCTTGGGTTTACCTTACACTGGATGCACCTTTGCTTTACCTTTACCCTGCTCATAGAAATGCTCTGCCATCCTAATGGCTTCATCCAGGCTTGATGGATTTACAAACTCTATTCTATCTCTGTAGCTTTGTGGTAGACTACCAAGGAAGCATTGGATCTTCACTCTTTCATCCTTGATGTAGTCTACGTATCTCATCAACTCCACAAACTTGTGGACATGTTCATCTATGGTGTTTTGTCCTAGCTTGATTTCATTAAACTCTTTTCTTTTGCTATCATAATACCTAGTTGATAGGTACTTCTCCTAGAAATATATTTGAAACCTTTCCCAGCTGACTCTTCTTTCATTGATTCCTTTCACTTGCATGAGGTGATCCCACCAAATAGAATCTCTTCCACTAAGGTTATAAATAACAACCTTAGCCTTTTCATTCTCTAAATACTCATGCATTCTGAAGTACTTCTTCATTCCAAGAAGCCATGCCTCTGCTTCTTGACCTTCTTTCCTTTCACCATCAAAAGTGGGAGGTCTTGCCTTCCTGAATTCACCCTGTGGAATACCTTTGTGCCTCTTTATGCCCTTACTCTTGCTGGAAGTATGTCTTGGGCTCCCCTGAGAACCCTCAGAGTCATTTGACCCGCTAGAAGAAAACTTAGGAGAGGGTGTCCTGTGCCTTATTCTCACAGAACCCCTTCTAGGCCTAGGATTTCTTCTCTTAGAACGGCCCCTACACTGACTTTCTAAATTTATTTCCTCTCGGCCTTCATGGCTTGGGTTAGAACCACCATTAATCCTTTGCTGTAAGTCTCTAATACTCTGCAAAATGGACATGTTGATTTCATGTTGCTCTTCTTGTGCTTTCATCATTCGCTCATTAAAGCTTACCATAGTCTCAGCCAAGTTTGGGGTGTTACTTGCTCCCTTCTTCCATCAGACTCGGCCTCTGTATGTGCTTCTTGCACGTTCTCACCCAGCACATCATCTTCTGGTCCAAATGGGTCCTGCGCATCATTAAAAGTGACCATTCTCACACCTTTCTGTGCGTTGCCTTGTGATACGATTCATCTTACAACTGCTTCTATCTCCGTGCATATCAGATACATTCTATTAGATACCACAAGCATACTAATAAACTCTCGCATACCCATTCAAACCTGGAATTATTCATTTGAACAATCAATTAATAAAACAAGTTCCTCAAAACCACGCCATGGGTGCATCTCTAGACCAACAATTCATGCATGATTCAGCCCAAACAACTCCTAGTGTCGCAACTGAAGCTCTGATGCCACTCTGTCATGTCCCCACTAACCTCCATGGCCACAGGAGGCCCTGATACATTTTTTTTTCCAAATCTGACTGAAGACACACACAGTCGAAATAGCTCGGGTCCGCAATCCACAAACCGCAATTGCGAACCCGCAATCTACAATGGCGGATCCGCAATCCGCATTGCGGATGCGGAAATGCAAAATTTCCCACCGGGAAAAATTATCGTTCCGCAATCCGCAATGGCAGACCCATAATCTGCAATCCATAATCCACATTGCGGATGCAGAAACACATAATTTCCCACCGAAAAAAGTATCGTTCCTCAATCTGTAACGGCAGAGCCGCAATCCGCAATTCGCATTGCAGATGCGAAAATGCAGAATTTCCCACCGGGAAAACTTATCGTTCCAAAATCCGCAATCCGCAATGGAAGACCCGCAATCCACAATCCGCAATCTGCATTGTAGATGTGGAAATGCATAATTTCCCACCGGGAAAACTTATCGTTCCGCAATCCGTAATTCGCAATGGTAGACCTGCAATCCGCAATCTGCAATGGTAGACCCACAATCTGTAATCCACAACGGCAGACCCGAAATCTGCAATCCGCATTGCAGATGCGGAAATGCAAAATTTCCCATAGGGAAAACTTATCGTTCTGCAATCCGCAATCTACAATTGCGGATGCGGGCTTGCGGAACCACATCCCTGCAATGGTAACCTTCCACACAACTTCTGAGGGGCATAACTTCTCCATCCTTAGTCCAAATGAGACAAGGTCAGTACCATTGGAAAGATCTTGGAGAGCTCTATCCAATGGTGAAATCCCTGTCCCATCAGATCACTCCTTCCATGTCAAATTTGTGATAATATGCAGTAGTATCTGACAGCTATAACAAGCCTCACACAAACTCTCAATAAGTTGGAAAGAAGAAGAGAAGAATGCACTCAATAATCACTCATGAACACAAAAAATGGAGAATAGCAGTATCATACATCAGCTGTGAGCTGGAACTTTGAAAATTGAATACAATAATACAATAACTGTGTAGAGAATTCGAATTAGCCAAGGAGGTCATTCGAATCATGCTCAAAGTCTAGCTTGGACAACATTGGAGACATCATCCAGTCAGTAGCATCAGTCATAAATGGTAAATAGTCAGTCAAGTGAGTCTAACTAAACCATCTAGGCATAAATCAGGGGATGGAGACTCCAAGGAGGGCGCATGAGGCTGCCAGAAGATCAAGTGACACTCCAGAACTAGCTAACTAGGAGCTACAGGAAGTTAGCATGAGCAATCAGTGGAAGAACTGCTCAATCAATGCACTAACTGACGGTCAGACTCCTGGTAGGTGAGATAAGGCACTCTAACTTAATGATAAATGGTGGTAGGTGAGAAAAGGTGCACATGTCATGCAAAAGAGTCAAATAGGGCGCATCAAGTAGGTAGGAGGGCTATTGGGGGATGAAGAGAGGCTCTAGGGAGCTGAAAATAGGCTCTAGGTGCTGGGAGGACCACCAAGATGATGACTGGATGCATGCATTTGCATGCAAATGCATACAGATGACCGAATGCATGCTATAGCTAGGGTTTTCACCCTAGCTTGTGCAAATGAGCACTTACTAAGGAGAAGGGCCTCCTTAGTAGCAGTTCAGTAAAACAGTAAAACAAAGTAAAATCTAAGCTAACATGTGCATCAACAGAAAATAAAAAGACAATAATATAATGGGAATTTTTATTTTGTATTAAAAATGAGAACAAAGTTATATTTACCTCAAATGTTGAGGTTGGTGGAGCTCTTGCAGTAGTCCAGGAGGGTTGCTTCTGTGCTCCAATGGGTTCCTTCTCCTTCTCCAAGGTGTTTAGATAATGGGCCAAAAGGGGCACTCAAATGGGAAGCTAGCTCAAATGGCGAGCTAGGGTTTCAAGAGTGATTTTGGCAGAGTGATGTTAGGATAGGTTGTGGATATGAAATGGGGAGCCTCCATCACCTATTTATAGGTTTTTAGTGGTGGAGTATTGACCTATGGTTTTTGGCACCATATGGTTTAGGGTTTTTGCTTCCTTTTTCCCTCTTTTTCCTCTTTTTTATATTTTTTATTCCCTTTTATTTTGATTTTTGGGAATTTAGGGCCCTTTTAGAGGGTTTTTGCTATCTTTTGAGGAAATTTAAATTATTTTGGGGGAAAAGGGGGTTTTTTGGCCTTTTGGTGTCTTTTTAATGGTTTTTTTGAGGTTTTGGAGGAAAAGATGGTGGGAAAAAAAGACAAATGAGTCATGTGGTGAGGGAGATGAGGTAATGAGCACTTTTTAGGTGTTAACACATGCAAAATGCATGCATACATGCAAATCTGAAAAATGATGGTGAGAATCTTCCAACACCCCCCTGCAAGCTATACTATGAGGTAATAACTGAAAACTGAAAAATAAGGCCCTAGTGACTAAGAACAAAGGTCACCCCATACAATCAATCTAAATAAACTAAGTGCGGAAATAGGGAAAACCCAGTGGGAAGAAATCCCTCCCTCAAAATAGACTGAAGGATTCTAATTTAGCATATCATCACTCACCCCAGAATGAGGCAAGTGTCTTTGTTTTCTGAAGAAGGATCGATCGATATGAAATGGATTAGTAATGTGAGAAGGATGAAACCTTCCATTCCGAAAATCCGACCTGGTTCTTCTCTAATCATGTGTATCACCAACCAAATCACCAACAGATCAAAGAGTAATGGCTACCCATTGAGGAAGAGGAAGATCATCAGGTTCTTGTGGATCTGGATCTCCCATTCGCTCATCTTCATCATCAGTTGCTAGATATTTAGATTCTTGTGTATCTGGATCTAGCATTCTCTCGTCATTATCTCCATCTTCAGATTCTGAATCTGAAATCTCATGTGAAAAAGCTTTGCTCTTTTGCTCATCATCACTTCCAAACTATGAATCTGAAATCTCATGTGAGGAAGCAAGTGCAACTGACTCATCATCACATCTGAACTATGAATCTAAAATCTCATGTGATGAAACTTCACTCTCTTGATCATCAATAAAAGGATGAGGTATCTTCCTCTTGGGAAGAAGTGGATCATGCTCCAAAAACATAATATGAAGATCATTATGGAGCATGTGAATCGAACCAACTGCGGTAGAATCAAAACCATGAATGTGTAGATAGTTCTTTGATATCTCCTTTGAACCAACATAGGTGAGATCATAACCAAAGGAACTATGACATGATGATGGTATCTTGGACTTCAAATCAGATCCAAGAATTGGAATATGGTTTCTCATGATCGTCTTTGAACCAACACTGGTGAGATCAAAACCAAAATCACAAAAAGGTGCATGATTCATGAACCCAAGCGAATGATGGAGTCTTCCATCTTCGGAGAAACTCTGAAAACATGTGCCAATGACCAAATAGGAGTCCAAAGAAGGAATTTGATCAAGGAGGGTGAATGCATCGCCTCCTAAATATGATGTTACCTCCAAAATACTCAGTGTGTCATCATCTTGCACATCAGCAAGCTCATGAGCTCCATGAAAGTGTTTGTAGTTCTTTGATATCTGCTTTGAACTAGCAGGGGTGAGATCAAAATAAAATGAACCATGACATAATGGTGATGACTTGAACTTCAAATCAGATCCAATAATTTGAGGATGGTTTCTTATGATCTCCTTTGAACCAACAGGGGTGAGATCTAAACCAAAATCACAAGGATATGCATGAGACTTGAAATCAAGTGAATGATAGATTCTTCCATCTTCGGTGAAACTCTGAAAACATGTGCCAATGACCAAATAGGAGTCCATAAGAAGATCTTGATCAAGGAGGGCGAATGCATTTCCTCCCAAATCTGATTTTACTTCCAAAATGCTCAGTAGGTCATCATCTTGCACATCAGCAAGATCATGGGAAGTAGAGATTTCAAAGGTCTCTTCAACTTCTAGAATAGTAACTGACATCTTTTGCTCAGAATTCGAATCAGAAGATGGATCAACTAAAACCATGTGTTGTATTTCGACTTTATCTTGAACAACTTCATCATGGGAGATTATGGAGGCCGAATCATGAATAGAGAGAGCACTTGAGGAAATATCGCTAGGCTTGTTTTCCAAATGGCTAGCATCAACCTCTTCCTCTTGATTTCCAAATAATCTATCCAATCTAGTCCATAGATCACTTGGATGTTCATCAAGATCAATGAGGTGGTGCATATTGGAATACATATTGATCCAAGGGCTCCGTCACAAGCATCAAGCCAATCTTCTTTCTCTCCATAGGAAGAAAAATCTCTCTTAATACCAATACACACATAAAAAAGATCATGTCTCTTCAGATATGCAATCATCTTTGGTTTCCACTCATCATAGTTGAATGGAGAGAGAGAAGGAACTCCTTCCAGATCCATGGAATATGTTGTTCAATTTGAATCTACTGGTGTGTTTCTAGTGTAGAAAACACTGGTGTAGAAGTGCAGAATCACTAGTTCAGAATCACCAGTGCAAAATCACTAGTGCAGAATCACCAGTGCAGAATCACTAGTGGAGAATCACTAGTGGAGAATCACTAGTGCAAAATATTTCAAAACTGCTACAACTGCAGGAAACAGCTGCAAATGCATAACACTTCGAATAACTTTAAAAAACAATGGAGATCCATAATGGTTGCTGAATTCGAATATGTTGAAGAGGGATTCAAATGGATGAATAAAACTACAAAACAAAAAGAGTTTTTTTGATGGAGATTTTCTACACTACGAATGAACACTACCTTAGGACACATGAGCACATATGACTAAGTCCTTCACACCTAGATAGACCTCACTGGATTGCTCCAGTGAATTCAAGGTAATAGCACTAGGATTTGTTATGGAAACTCAAAGTCTTCTGGTGCTCAGTGAAAGATAGCTGCTCAAAGAAATGCTGCAACTGCTGCTGCTGCAATGGCTACAATTCGAATAGCTGTTGAAAGCTCTGATACCATGTGATAATATGCAGTAGGATCTGACAGCTGTAACAAGCCTCACACAAACTCTCAAGAAGTTGCAAAGAAGAAGAGAAGAATGCACTCAATAATCACTCATGAACACAAAAATGGAGAATAGCAGTATCATACATCAGTTGTGGGTTGGCACTATGAAACTGAATATAATAATACAATAACTGTGTAGAGAATTCAAATTAACCAAGGAGGTCATTTGAATCATGCTCAAAGTCTAGCTTGGACAACATTGGAGACATCATCCAGTCAGTAGTATCAGTCATAAATGGTAATAGTCATTCAAGTGAGTCTAATTGAGTCTAATTGAACAATCTAGGCATAAATCAGGGGATGGAGACTCCAAGGAGGGCGCATGAGGCTGTTAGAAGATCAAGTGGCACTCCAAAACTAGCTAACTAGGAGCTACAGGCAGTTAGCATGATAAATCAGTGGAAGAACTGCTCAATCAATGCACTAACTGATTGTTACACTCTTGGTAGGTGAGATAAGGCACTGTAATTGAATGATAACTGGCGGTAGGTGAGCAAAGGCACACATGTCATGTAGAAGAGTCAAATAGGGCACATCAAGTAGGTGGGAGCACTATTGGGGACTAAAGACAGGCTCTAGGGAGCTGAAAATAGGCTCTAGGTGTTGGGAGGACCACCAAGATGATGATTGGATGCATGCAAATGTATGCAGATGACTGGATACATGCAGACATGCAAATATGAAAAATTATGGTGAGAATATTCCAACAAAATTTCCGACTGAATTTCTATCCATGACTCCACTTAAAGACTTCAACTTTCTTCTTACCATGACCTTCCCTTCCACCTGACCCACCGAGGGGTTCTAAAACACTCCAGGGCTTCCCCTCTTTTCCCAAGGATCAGATGTAAGCAAACAACTCATCTCCAAGTTAATCACACACATCATAACATGTAAAATGAAAAAAATTAGGTCTAACAAATACATCTATCATATGCAAGACTTATAATGCATTAAACTCATGCAATACAATCATATATATGTAACAATGAACTCAGTCCTTTACTCAGGCCTGCACATGATTTCATGTCAATTAAATCCATATAAACATGCATTCCACTATTTCACAATTGAATATAAGCAATCATTTCATAACAATAAAACACCATCATTTAACATAACATGAAATACTTATCTTTGAATTTTCGAAGCAACTGGCTAAGTGAGAGCAACATTCCACCCAACCTTAGATCTCTGTCCAGCCTGTACTCTTTCAGCTGAGAGATCACCCCCGAGCTGGGCTGTGTATCCACTAAGGAGGGCTATCAGGTTCTCTCACAGTCAAGGTTCCATCCCAATGCTAAGCCAATCTGTAGTTGGGTTTATCAAGCATTCCAGGGAACCTACCCATGCTAAGCCAACCTACAATGGGTTTATCAAGCATTTAGGGACACACTGGTCATGCTAAGCCAACTTCCAGCTAGGTTTATCAAGCATACCAACAGCAGGGCCATGCCAAGCCATCATATAGTTGGGTTTGTCAAGCATAACAGACAAGCTGATCAAGCTAAACCAACCTGCAGTGGGTTTATCAGGCATACCAAGCAATACAATCATGCCAAGCCAACATACCATTGGGTTTATCAAACATATCAGACAAGCCAATCATGTTAATCCAAGCGGTAGTGGGTTTATTAGGCGAACATAGACAACAAGGGAGGCATTGCTAAGCCAGTGAGCTCATCCACAGAGTTGCATGCATCTCAACACTCAGTCAACCTGGAACCCACATTACCTACCACATCCAACACAAGGAAGACCCTCTTCTCTACTGCATAGTTCTTCAAGGCCTCTTCCCTTCTAGTGTTATTCCAAGATAGGCATAGAAAGGTCCAGTCGCTAGTTCTATGAGACTTCAACCTTCACTTGGTTTATCAAGCAACCCAACCTTCTTCCTCAGTTGAACAAGTAGACTCATTCCCGGCTTGCGGATGGGCTCTGTTACACAATCTATATTCTGCGATCCAGCTTAGCTTCCCACAGTTTCTCTATGGTGCCAAGGCTTGCAGTTTCCTCACGGGTTCTATCTCTATCATGGAGTAGTCTGTCACCGGTAGACAGGATTCACGCACACAGTTTCCATGGCTTTCAACTCTCTGGTATTTATATTACACAAGGAAAACACGATTATCTTCAGGTTATACCACTCAGTTGGCTCTACATATACAGGGATGTAGGAGCAAGCTCTCTCTCTGAATTGATGGATTGTGAATAGCCAGTGGGTGAATGTATGTATTTCAACAAAACGGGTAGTCAAAACGGGTTCCATGAGTTCCAAACATTGAGTGTCTTCTAGGACAAGTAACCAGATCCATTCCATGCCATGTGAAATCGTAGGCATGCTCCATACTCCATTGGCTTCAGCAACAGGGTTCTCAACCACCCTCTGCAACCGAATTAATGTCATCAGGGAGTTCGAATGGGTTCATAGTCAGACATGTGGCAACATGGGAAACCAATCCCATAACCCCCTCACCTCTCCCTAGTGGATACACATGGCCCCTTCTCATTAGTTTCCTCCTTAGCCAACTTCTTGGTTATTTTGTTCATTAATAATAATTACATCATTTACATTTCTTCATGGCTTAACAACCCATGAATAATCAAACTGTCCAAATACTTGCCTAAGAAATAATTCTTAAACATCCACTAGTGGGGCCTTGGCCTTGAGCTCCACACTAGGGTAAATACATACACTGCATTTATATATAGTCTTTACATTGAATCCAAATAACATCAAGGGAAAACTAGGGTATTACATTCAATACTTTGCCTAGTTTTAAAACTATGAAAACTAGGAAACAAGTCTTTCTTTGTCTTGTTCCCAAACACATCCATACATTTCCAAATTTATTCTAGAAGGAACCTATGGGATTTAAAAAATCTTAACAGACCCCAAAAACTCAATGGTAAAATCAGAAAACTCTTTTTGACATGTTATTCAAGTCTTCTCAAATTTGGCCAATTTCGAACCTTGGAGTAGTGAAACCCAATTTGTCCCAAATGTTTCCAAAGGCTCTTGAATTATGATTGGAAGGAATTGAGGGATAATAGGACATACTAATTCATATATTAGACACCCATACACTTATTTAATACATTCATGGCTTGCATTTATCATGAAGTAGTGAAAGGGGAAAACACTAGGAAAATCGATGTTAAAACCCCAACTAGTCTTGGACCTTTTTGGCTCCCCAAAAACTGTATGAACTTCCCTAATTTATGAAAATATAATTGGAATGTATTAAATACCTCATTTAAAACAAAATTGCAGCATTCATCAAGATCAATAACTGGTTATTGCACCCTTCAAACATAGAGTGGTAAAACATAGACATTGCTTGGAAAATTGTGAACAATGAACATGGAATTTGTTGCATAAAATCTAGTCAAATGCCAAAGCGGTTTGCATAGAATAAATTGATCATAGAAATTACATCATAGTTTTTTTATAACAGCTTCTAAAACTTTGAGAAATAATGATATACAACAGGGGAAAAACTACAAAAAGTCCATATGAAAGTAGAGGGGAAACTAGCTCAAATTGACGGTTTGCTTGGAATGTTTACATAAAAGACATGGAATTTCGAGATATAGCTCAAATGTGAAGATAATTACAGTGATATACATCATATATCATAACAATAGAGTCACCAAATCATCCTCCACAAGTTTCATACAACTATGAGTGTGCCATCAACACTAGAAAATGGACATTGAGAGAAGATTGTTAGAAGAGATAGTGGAGAAAGAAATGAGAGATGAAATTGAACTATAGAGGGACTCAAACCTACAAAAAAACACCTTAATTAATATATGATAATATGTATTAATTTCCTCTCGTCCAATCAAATTGGACAGGAATCTTTCACCTTCGAAATTGGTTCAATAACAGGGAAGGTAAATACCCACCATGCAATGGACAAGCTAAAGCTCTCCCAAATTGCAAAGATGCAAATGAAAAATGACCAAAAGCTGACCCAATTTGACTTGATCATATTTTAATAACCTCCTTGGCCTCCTTTCCCTCCAAGAAACTCGGATTTCCCTTCTCTTGGTTCATTAACTCGAATTAGTGTTAATCTTGGTTGTTAGATTGACCCAAGTGACACTTGTCTTGATTTTGCTTGATATCCTTCATGAATTTCGATGTGGAATCCTTCATGAAGCTTCATTGGGACACACACACCTCATGCACCATCTTTGGGTCTATTTTTATCTCTTACATGTCTTATATGTCATAGACTCTGTCATACTGTCATAATAGTTGTAAGATAATCTGTCATAAGTGTCATAAGGTGTCATATGGTTGTCATAGAATCTGTCATTGACTAAAAATAGCCCTGTGAATTTTCACCTTCCCCATGGGAGTTACTTATACTTCCAAATTCGAATTTGAGGATGGTGTGATATGCAAAGGAGGAATATTCCCTCATGTGGACCCCACCTATCCACTTATGTGCCCCCAAGTCCAATTAGGACTCCATGCCACTTCATTTTGGAGAAATTAATGATTTTTTCCATAATTTATTGGTCTATTCTCCACCATCAATATAGAAATATGAATTTCCATGAGTAACTATAGGCCTTGGGATCAAATATCAATATTTTGATTTTCTCACATAACCCTTAGGAATTGGATACGCCAACTTAATTGTTTATCTGGAAATTATTTAATTGGGGACATTAAAAAATACCTTTGCATACATTCCTTGCATGCACCCGCCACATAACTTGACCTCATACAAGAAAACGATGCAAAAAACTGACCACCAATATTAGGATTTAAATGAGCATACATAAAATTACTTGGAAGAGAAATAAAATAGAACAAGCAACCATTAAAGATAAACACACAATGTTTATGTGGAAAACCCAAAACTGGGAAAAATCACCATAATAGATCTATTATCTCCCTTGACCTGAACCGGTCAAGCCGGGCCAAGTGAGCTAGACATCGCTCACCTCCAGGACACATTACAATGGAGTATGCCAAGCCCTTTATAGGATTCATTACATGCAATACCTTGGTCCAATACCATGGGCCACCAAATACCATTGGTCAAGAAATACCATGTGCCCAAAAACAAGTGCTAGACCCAAACCACCTTTGACTCATTCTCGATTCAAGGTTAACCCTAAAAATCCCCCCTTTAAGCTTGACTTGGGGATCTCACATACACCCCCCTATCACCTAATTCTATCTCTCGACTTTATCGATGAGTTACCAGGGGTATGCATGCCTTTCCAGGTCTTACAGCCATATTCCCTTTTACATGTAAACTACTCCTTTAATTTTTTTCATGTGTCTTCATGGTGACTACACCATCACCATCATTGCTTCATTCTCTCGCTTTTCCATGATCGTCATATTCCATGCATCCTTTTGTACCTGCATCCAACCTTGTCATTGACGTCCATTTAAAGTAGAATCCATTTACCAGATTACATGGGTCCTCAGCCGCTGTAGCTGCCAGTTCTATAGGAATTCTCTTCCCATACACGGTTCATCAATCTTGGTCCCAAAACCGATATTAAACCATCTCACATTCCTCCCACAATCAAAGACTCAACCTATCTGATTCCACATCAAGATAGGATACAAGTACACATGCCACCCTCATACCTATCCCAGTGGTTCATTCCACAACTTGATGCCACGTCCCTTCTTTGCACATAAGAGGAATACAATGATTTTTTTAACCTAGTTTTAATTCTTCTAAGCATCCGGGGAAATCACATTCTAACTAGGAACCAAAAACTGTTGGGGTGTTGGGTACCATCGATCATGCACCTTACAACATATTAATTAACCCTCAGGTACAAAAAAATCTGGCCTCAAGGATCACCAACCACATGCTCTGATACCAATTCTTAGGAATTAAATGAGCATACATAAAATTACTTGCAAGAGAAATAAAATAGAACAAGCAACCATTAAACATAGACACACAATGTTTACGTGGAAAACCCAAACCCGAGAAAAACCACCATAATAGATCTATTTTCTCCCTTGACCTAAACCGTTCAAGCGGGGACAAGTGATCTAGCCAATGATCACCTCCAGAACACATTACAATGGATTATTCCAAACCATTTATAGGATTCATTACATGCAATACCTTGGTCCAATACCATGGGCCACCAAATACCATTGGTCACCAAATACCATGTTCCCCAAAACATGTGTTAGACCTAAACCACCTTTGAATCATTCCTGAGTCAAGGTTAACCCTAACAACGAAAACCTCATTAGCCACCTCTTTGATGCCTTCGACCTTGCAAACATCACTCTTCTTAGTTGAATTTGGAATGAAACCCTAAGACCTCATATTAATTTTTTCATCGAACTTGGAAATATTGATCTCACTCAGTTTCAAATTGAAGCTTTCCATCCTCGTATTATTCTTCTCTCCAAACTAGAAAATATTGCTCTCGCTCTATTTAGAATTCAATTCATGTAGCCTCATATTATTCTTTTCTTCAAACTGGAAAATATTGTTGTCGCTCGGTTTCGAATTCAAGCTCTACAGCCTCGGAATATTTTTTTTGATCTAACTTGAAAATATTTCCTCTCGGTTTCAAACTCAATCCTTACACCCTTGTATTATTTTTTTCATTGATCTTTAAATATTTACTAACATTAAATATTTCAAAATGTTTACTAACTTTCAGTAGCAAAAACAGATTTTGCATCTAGACACTAACATAACTTTCCTAAATCTTTCCTGGCTTGTTTTTTTTGTTCCTTGTTCCTGCAACCTCATGTATCATTCATGAGCCTTTTTCTTTTCTAACTCTTTCCTACAAAGTATAAACATAACCTTAAATCCAAACCTGGTGAATACGCATCATAAGATATCACAAAAGGAATCAAATTAAAAACAATAAATTTTCAAGAGAATACAAATTAAAAGATTTATAAAATTTACACATCAACATGTGTCGTAGACACACATCCATGCTCAAACCTTTTGTTGAATACTTAAAATTTAGTATCTTAATCAAGTAACACGAACCACAACAACTTATATAGGTTACTCTTTTACACAAAGGATAAAAAACCTCTATTCTTGAATCACTATTATGCCTTCAACTTATAGTAACCTTAGTCACTCAAAAACCCACAGAAAATTGCTCTATACATTAGTAGCATTTATCAGTTCTAATATTTAGTGACACCAAATTAGTAATTTGAGTACTTATTCATTTTACAATATATCTCCATCATATGAAAATTATCCATCCATTATACATGTCTTCCCAATCAATTTCCTACACTATGTGCTCATTTGTGAATCTAATGTTTTTTTATCACCTTTGAAGTAAATGGGATTACTATTAAGAACTGAGATTCACGCTGTGAAAGAGATCTTGCATTTCCTACAACCAAAGTAAAAAAAGTTCCCCAATAACCATTTGGTGCTCTTGAACTATTATACAAATAAGTTCATTACTCTCTTGTCTATTGCTACCATTGTTGTGTCAATTTTTATATCGAAGTTGAGAAAATGGTAAAGATCTGCAATATGCTTGTAAAAATATTCCTACTAGAATTGTTGCATATATGGCTTAAAATATGCATTAATCTTTGTAAAGAGTAGCTTAGTTAGAAAAATAGAAAGTGTCTATTATAGGAAAGCTTATCTAGAATTTCTGCTACCATCATGAGTTATTCAAGTATTTATGTATCAAATTTTCTAATAAACGAATTGTGTATATGGAACATGTTGAAGCAATGTATAAGTAGAATCCTGTTATTCCTATTAGTAATTTTATTTCTACGTAGTTGTGTAGATTATTGGAGGTGATTCTTGAGTTTTATATGCCCCATTCTCTCGACACAGATATAGAAGGAGTGGGCACACCACATATGATAATAGAGAAAACGTTACAAAGCTGGGACCTCCGGGGGTAAATTTCTAGAGCTCCAGTAGCAATATCGAGGCCTTTTGGGGTTCTCAAATAATAGGTTTTTAGTTTTTGAATGTATGAGGGCATAGGTCAAGGTATCAGAGAAGTGCATCTATAAAGTTTCCTAAAAATTTCCATGTAAAGACTCGAAAGTATTATTTTGTGAAGGCAAAGTATGCCTTTTTCAGTATTGTAAGTGAAGAAGGAGAGATCCGTTAGCTTAAGGACGAAAAACAATTCAATTTTTCTTTAATTTGGTAAATTTCGATAGAAAGTTAACCAATGGTAGTCATTTCTGATTTCTATTATATATATAATATAAAGCGCATGTACACACACAAACATATCCTCGCTTTCCCATCTCATAACAAGATAAAAGACTTATTCTAGAGCTCAAATGATCTCCAGATTTACTTGGGTTGCAGTAGTGACTGTGTCTTTTTTAACCTCCATTTATAGGGTTTATGATTTTCAAAAACAAATTCATTTTCTCTTCATAACTGAGTGTTTTCAAGCAATGTCGAATTATCATCTTACCTTCAAATTTATAGTAAGACATTTAGAGTTAAATAACAATAACTGGAATCGTAGGCATTGTCTAATGAGACATACTAGATGGATGAAAGTATGTGAACTACAAAAGGCATAACATAAAATATGTAATGTATCCATTAAATTTTTTCCAATTGAGATATAGAAGTCATGTTTTGCTAGTGATACTAATAGATAATTATATTTTACAATTTGGGATGGACGAGGAAAGGTCATGTTTCTAGATTGTAGAAAAAAGAGACAAGTGTATTACCAAAATTTATTTTCTAATAATATTTCCAAATTTAAAATAAACAAATATATATATATATATATAGAATAGATAACAAACAAAATTAAGAAACTAAGTTAATTATTAAAAAATATCTATCACCACCTATTGTATATTGTAATCTAGTTAGTATTGCATAGCCAAGAAAAAAAAGGAGTAATGGCCCCGTCTCACGAAATAGGTAATAACAAAAATGAAAATTGTATATAAGATGAGAGTCACTAAAATCTATGACATATTTTAATATTCTACGATTGCTCTTGAAGATAATAAAAGTAGTAGTATGGTATTCTCATAGAAGTTGCGACAAATTAGCATAGGATGGGAGTACCCATAAATGCTTTTCAAGGAGAAGTCTTCAAGGCTGCACATATTGGAGTTTATGCAAAAGAAAATCAAGTACTAATAATAATATTATTCTTCTTTATAAAAGAATTGTATTTTTTTATTTATAAAAAAAGGGTTGCAATAACGTTGATAGACATTTATATCCTTTTGCATGCTTTGGTTTCTAATTTCCTAATTTATATTATGTGATGTATATTTATAGGATAAGATTTGCGTTTTCATTGGTTTTACGTTGGTTATATCTGTTTTCATTTTCATTTTTTTTAAATTTATAGTACTTCAAGATAAATGATTGGTATCCTTTGTAATATAAAAAGTTAAGTTGATTACGTTAATTGATTGTAAGTTGGTTATGTTTGTTTTCTTAATTTTATTTTTTTTTATTTTTTTGTAAAAGAATATTTCTTATTTGTAAGTTTGTTTGTAATTTGTGTGATTAGTTTGTGGTTTAAGAAACTATAACACAAAAGTATATAAGTTGTCAAGATTATTTAAGGATCACATTCGATCTCGGCCACACCAACTTTTAATATGAATGGATTTTAAGTGTCTCCTTCCAACTACCTTGTGGGGTTTAAACTTGGGTCGCTATGCAAAACGAGGCCTATAGAAACTAACTGTGTTAGCAACATTTGACTCTTGTAATAAAATATTGAAAAGACTCTTAATTCATATTACTTCGTAATTACATGTGCATTAGAAAAAGGTCAAGCATGCTTAAATATGCATTAAAAGCATGTGTAGAACATTGAAAACCAAACAAATTAAAAATGAAATGGAGAAATTACTTGGAATGGGATATTATTATAAAAAAATAGAAATATTTTCTTCCATGAAGCTACAAGAAATAATTTAAACAGGTTGTGTACCACATCTAACTATCAACTAATTAATAACTTATTTATTCTTCCTAACACTTGTCTCAATTTGCCTAACACATGTTCAAATCAATGAGAACACACTAACAACATACTAGCAGATAGATAACACACTATCACAAGTTCATGCACATGGATGCTCAATGTGCAACAATATCCAACACCCTCCCTACAACAAAGTACCCATTACCTTAAAAAATGGGCACACTCTTTCCCTTTGATATCTCAAGTAGCTCTCCTCCTCAAACATTGAAATGGAGACATGTCAAAGAACCTTTATTTCCCCTGACAACCTTTCTAAATGTGCTTTGATGATTCATCTTCTTTTGATTTTTTATATCTTCACACACCCACCTCTTCCATGCACACCATGTTAAAGTTGATTGGTGTTAAGCCCTAGATGTTGTGACATTACATTTCTATTATTATATTAATGTCATCTTTATTGGTTGGCTAGGACCTTAATTGTAATTGTATCCTTTGTCTCATATATATACCAAGGATATCTAGTTTTAGGTATAATTCCATCGTGTGCATTTGATATACTGTAAATGAGGTTTTCCCCTTGAATATGTTTCTTATTCATTCTCTGTATTTCATTCTCAAGGCATGTAATTACTCTTTTTTTCTATTTTTACATTAATTTCATAATTTGGTCCCTAACATTTGGTATCAATCATTTTCACTATAACATTTTTTTGGAAAGTTTAAGAAAAAAAAATTGGGATCCTAAGGAGACATATCTAACAACTTGTGGTAAATATTTTAGGTCTTGGGTTCAGAGTTATAATATATGGAAGATAGGGTTTTTTACTAGTCCAAAAACTAGTCTCAAAACAATTTTCTAGGTAAAATTGTTATATCAATAAATCTTCTTAGCTCCAAGTTGAGTGCCACTAGTTGCATGGGGTAGTAGATAGGCCACAATAAGTAATGTTTTCATATTAATATCTAAAAAAATGGACACCTGACATGTTGTACAACTTTATTCTCCTTATAGGGACAAAAATAACAATTTGTGGGAAAGTAACCATAAATTTTTCTAGGAATTCTAAATTTGGTAAAAACCTATGGCATTGCAGACATGACATCCATGCTACTACCAAACACACTTAAAAATAAAAAAGGCCAAAATTTCATATTCACCACAGGTGGAAGTTCACCTTGCAAGACAGTCTCCAAATCAAGGTTTGAAAATGTATGTAAATTACAACTGACATAAGTTTTGATTGGAAAATGTTTTGGGGGTGATTAAAAAATTGTGGTAAAGTTCAAATATATAATAAATATAGAAAAATAAAATGGTAGTGCAAAATATTCTACACCAATTAAACCTCCAAATAGCTAAACTATGACTTAGAAAGAAAGTGAGGAGATATATAACATTGAGAGAGATATATAACCAAATCAAAGTTTGAAAATGTATGTAAATTGCAATTGACATAAATTTCAATTGGAAATGTTTTTGGGGGTGATTCAAAAAATGTGGTAAAATTAAGTATAAAATAACTATAGAAAATATTATTTTGGGTCCACATGAAAAATGGTAGTGCAAATAATGCTACATGATTTAAACCTCTAGAGAGTTCAACTATGACTTAGGAAGAAAGTGAGGGGATATATAACCATCTATCCAAGTTAGAGAAAAATTGTAACAAATTGAATTAAAGGTAAAAAGAAGGTGGATTTGACACATGATGAAATAAAAAGTAAAATGGAAAAGATGGATCAAAACATGGAATAGAAGATCGAAAACATTGATAAAAAGGATGGAAAATATGGAACATGTTATGGCCAATAAAGATGATCTCAAATATATTAAGAGGATGTTTTGAAAGAGCTAAGTCTCTTCCCTAACCCTAACTCACTTCTTTAAGAAGAGGATAAGGAGAACAAGAGGGTTGATTCCTAGTTACATATTGATAACATTGAAAAAAAATTGGGGAACCAGAGGTTTGAGTCCTTAACACTTAATGAGTCATCACTCCAAGATCCAAATCACTGTTGGTTCAAATCAAGAACAAGGAACTAATTCATTCCAAAGATTTATATAATAAATTTCGATGGCAATGGCCTAATAACATGGATAGTTCAAATGGATAAATTCTTTGATCTACACCAAGTGTTGCATTTACAAAAGGTAAGCATTGAACCCAAAATCAAAATGGTTTTCTAGATTTTAAGTCATGAGAAAATCCTTATAGATGAGAATATTCAAGAAAGGGGCATATAGGGGCCTTATAGATGTCCCTTGTGTAAACAAATTGAATAAATTGTTGTCCATCTATTTTTGAAATGTGATTTTTCAAAATTAGTCTAGAACACTGCTTTTTTGTAGTTAAATATTCAAGTGAATATGTCTTGAAACTAGAAAGAGGCCTTTCTCTCATGGCATAATAAATTTCTAGAAACCTTACTAAACAAACCTCTACTAAGAGGAATATTATAGAAACTCCCCATTTCCTATGCCATAATATTTTTCTAGTGAGGAACAACATTATATTTAAGAATGAAGAGGTATCAACCAAAAAAGTGGCACTTCAAGCTAGGGGCTTGTTATTATATTTGGTTTCTATTTAAGGAGTTAGATGAGAAAACATGGAAAATGTAGAAGTTGCTGAAATAATATGGCTTAAGGATTTAATTAAATCCTATAAAACCCATCTCATAATCCATGGTGGAAGACCAAAGTAATTTATTAATTGGCATCTAATATTATCTGAAGAAGACATGAACTGATGGGTTCATAGTAGAAAACATCCTATCATTTTTTTATTATTGTGACTCAAAGGTAAATCCAAGGGTGGCAGGTTAAGGGGGATAATATTTGACCCTAGAAGTAATCAAGCAATTTCATTCTCAGGAGAAAATTTGTGAAACCTCAAACAACCAAGCCAAATCCCTATCCCTATGGAAATGAATATTGCTAATGAAGAGTCTGGACAATAAAAATATGATATTGGTTGGAAACTTGATGATTATTACGCACCACATCATGGTGTTAAAAAATCTACCTAATTAACATCATTTTAATAAGTTTTTATGTCACATTCAAAATCTAATTGAAGGACTTAAAAAAATAAGTTTTATCATATTTTGATAGGGTTAAACTCCTTGGTCAATGCCATGGACAACAAGTCTTGCAATCTACCTCTTGGGATAGTTTGGAAAAATTGAAGGCATGGGGAATATTGTAACCTCCCTTAAGTTTATGATCCACATTCAAAATTTAATGACCTAAATTATCAACCCAATAAAAGTGGCTAAGTCATGTAAACATGAAAATGCGCTCAAATAAAATATCACATGCATTCATCTTTATTAAAGTCAACAAGATGGGATGACACAAAATGCAGGAGGTTATTTTCTTCATGTTGGATGGGTATTTAGAAGTCTCGGTTCTATTTTGGATGATATTATTAAGGTTTTTAATTATCCTCCTTTTGTTAGGTTGTGATGTTATTACTCTAGTTCAAAGGATATGTTGTCATTCCTTTAGTTTTGGCAGAAACCTTGGTTGTGTTTGTTCATCCTTTTAGATACATTTCTTGGAATCCTAAATTCAGAGGTTAATTGGTCGGTTGTGGGGAAATAAATTTTTTGAACCAGTATTGGAGGCATATTGTGTTGATTTCAGGTATACATTTGACCTCTATCCTTCTTGGTTTTAGAATTCCTCTCTAGCCTAAAATATGTAGTCTTTTCAAGTTGATTTATAACAATATTCTAGGAGGGTATGGGAAAACTAGGGATTATCTTAGACATTCCTACAGTGTAATATGAGAACTTCATATCAATTCTTGGATGGGAATATCCTATTAGTTGGTTAAACACACTCCTAGATTGGGATAATTAAGGGGCCTTTATCATACTTTTGTCGTGCATCTTTGCATTTCTAATTATAAGTAAATTTAGGGCCGACAATACTATTCTTTAAAAATATTGTGGGACTTGGTGAAATGGAAAATCATGATCGCGCAAACCACTATGACTTCTAAAAACAATCCACTCTTTGAGACTCAATTTGTAGATGTAAACATCACTGCGACAATAGTCAAGAAAATGTGGCACTTGAAATAGGAAGATGAAAAACTTGGAGAAAAGATTGGGAATAGAAATATGAAAGGGATTTAAAAGAAATGACAAGACAATTTATAAGAATGAAATATCATCTAGAAAAACAAACAATAAAAATATTTATCCTGTATGTAGGGGAATACAGTAATAGGGATAAATTGGAGGAGGAATAAGATATGATTCAGGAACTACAAGAGAAAATATTGCATCTAGAGCTAAAGAAAAATCTACATTTGAGGAGTTGAGGAACTCTACATCCCTAATTGCCTTAATTGGTTCCTTTGGTAAATAACAAGCAGTCTACCATTGAAGAAGTTTCTATTGAACAACACATTGAGCATACTAGGAACAAAAACCTCTCTTCCATCATCAATTGTAGGAAGAAAAAAAAATACACGTATTAGGCATGGTAACAAAAATGTTTTACTTCTCTAATGTTTTTAAGAATATTTTTTTCCTTGATAAATATGGAAATATTTACAAAATCCAAATTGTTAATAGTAATACTAAACTCTTGAAGATAAGGCAAATAGGAAACAATTTTCAGCATATCCTAAATATTTTGGTGGATTTTTGGACTGTATTTCCCATGTCTATTTATATTAAAAGGTTGGATGGTATGGCCACAACCCTCCATTTATTTTAATACAAAAAAATAATTCTTTTAATACTAAAAAGAATTCCCTATATGACCATTAAAAAATTTGGATGCATAATTTTGCTATGTGTATTGGAATAGCTACAAAGCGCATCCATCATTTATAGAAAATACACACCTTGACGCCCCATTCTAACCACCCCCAAGATATGAAGGTGGGAATTTTGTTTGTATAATTATACTCATGAAACATATCCTTTCTAACCGTGGTTAGAGTTTTTGTTCACCCTGTGATTGGGTAGCCAAACTAATTTTTTCCATCCAACTCAAGGAGAGGCGAGTTTTATTATTATATCCGAGAGTGAACAGTGTGTTGTAAGGGGTCGACCATATAATCTCGCCAATGATGCATTCCAAGAGAATCACAACATAGATAACTTGCACATGGTAGCAATTATTTGATGCCATAAAATCCTTAAATCCATGCCCCTTAGTAGTTGGTAAAAATTTGAATATCCAAAATGGGGTTGCAGACATGGAATGATATAATCAACATAGGGTTGTTTTAGCATTGAATGTTGGCAATGGGTTTTTTCTTATGGATAAAGTGAGGAATTTTTATTATGTTGTGTTTGTTTTTAATTTTAATATTAATTTGGAATCATTATCAAAGTTCTCAATTTGGAGAATAATGTTCAATGTCCCTTTTGAAAACTAGGGTTATATGTTTCTTTCGATTGTGGGTAATGCCTTGAGTAATTTTACAACCTTAGCTCTAGAGATTATGGATTTGGTTTCCAATAACATTGTTTGATTTATATTTACATTGATTTGAGTGGGAATTGATGCTGGAAATAATTATTATACTATGCTGATATTAGTATAGAGGTGTTCTTAGAAAGACATATTGTTATTGATTTATTTTTTATCATTATGTGAATATTTCTCACTAACATAATTTGTATGAAATTTTCACTCATGATATTATTGTTATTGTTCATTTGGTTATGATGATAAGTAAGCAATTTGCTCCATATATATATATATATATATATATATATATATATATATATAAATTATTTATCAACTAAGGACATATGATGATTTTTTGACAACATTAAGGTTTTCACATGTTATAGAGTGGAACAATAATGGACTTAGTGAAAGAAATGGTGTTAGTTTTTCATCATTTAATTCAATATGATCTAGGATCTTAACTGAGAGAACAACATGTATAGCATATCAAACACAAGAGACAAGAGACACAAAGCATTTCACCGGGGAAAACCAAGAAGGTGAAAAACCCTGCAACTTCCTCAGAGATAGAATGAGCACCAATACAAAGATCACAAAGATCAAACCCCACAACAAGAGATAGTCTCCTAGTAGATGCTCCTCATCCACTTGTGCGCACTCCTCCTCTATCTCACTAATGCGAAGTGAGTGAGTGAGTGAAAATAAATAGAATGAGAGACACACACTCTCTATTTATACAATGACTTGACTTGCCTTTTACTCTAACTGGGATGACCTCCGTTAGGAGAGTCTAATAACCCATTACCACTTGTCACTGGGCCGACCCCACTAGGGTGGTCTAATAACCCTTTAACCTACATGACTCATACGGGGCCGACCCCACCAAGGTGGTCTAATAACCCATCAAATATAAGTTACGACACTTACAATAAAACTTGTGACACTACTCCGGGGTCTAATGCCCTGTCATACATGGGAGGATGGACCTCAATGACTTTACATGACTAAAGTAGAATAATGACCTCTCTAACCCAGAGGAACAAACATCTTCATCGGAGGTACAACAATAGAATACAAATGACGACACTTCTGATCGGAGGAATAAGACATCTCTGTTGGGGATACAATAAAGTACAAATGTAATACATACAATACACAAGTGAATATCTTCCAAAGTTACAAATACATCAACACTCCCTCTTAGCTAGGAAGGTATTCTCTTGACACAGGTCATCAATACATATAGGCACAAGTCTTCAATTCTGGAGCTGGATCATCGTCACTGCTGCTGTACTTGTCATCTCGATCACTCGTGCTATCTCTAAATTCTTCTTGTCATAGGAATTTCTGTAGAACCAACCCTTTTTCATGCTAGTTGTAGGCCTAGCCTCCTATAGGTCTTCATCATATTTGGCCATCCTATGGAATCCTCAGGGCTGATCACGTGCATCAACAAAACCTCGAAAGAGCATCCCAAGACTTTTACGAGCTTACTGCTCAACCTATCAGATCTCCCAGGATCTTTTACATGTGACCTTCACAAAACCTTATAAGAGTATCTTGCAAACTGCAAGATCTCTAAAGAGCATCCCAGGATCTTTTCCGTGCCTACCACAACCTGTCCGGATCTCCAGGATCTTTTACATGTGAACTTGCAAAACCTTAAAAGATTATCTTGCATCCTACAAAATCTCTAAAGAGCATCCCAAGATCTTTTCCATGCCTAGCACAACATGTCTGGATCTCCAGGATATTTTCTATGAGACCCTTGCAAAAACTTAAAAGAGTATCTTACATCCTGCAAAATATCTAAAGAGCATCCTCGGATATTTTGTGTTCCTAGCACAACCTATCCGGATCTCTAGGATCTTTTCTATGCAACTGCACAACCTGTCCATGGCCATGGAGTATTAACCTGATACTCATGATCATACTGATCATCATCATACAATACATCATCCTGATGCACATCATCATCACATGATCACCCTGATCATATACATAGCATCATCCTGATGCACATCATATGGAGCATCGTCCTAATGCTCATCATCCTCACATGATCATCCTGATCATATACATAGCATCATCCTGATGCTCATCACACAACACTTACATCCACATCCATGGGAAGGATCCTCCTACCACCATGCTTGGAATGGCTCCTGCAAATGTGTCCCATCACTTCCTCCTCGAAGTATCTTCTATCTGAAGAACACCAAGCCTCTCTCTGAAGTACTCTAACTTCACCCTGTCTAGTGGTTTAGTCAACACATCTGCAATCTGCTCGTCTGTCGCAACATACAGCAGCTTCACTGCTCCTCTCTGCACCATATCCCTGATAGAGTGATATTTGATCTCGATATGCTTCAACTTGTCATGGAACACTGGGTTCTCTGAAAATTTCACACAACTCTGGTTGTCACAATAGATACAAGTAGCATCCAAATGGAGATCAAAATAAATAATACAGTAGCTTCCTTAGCCATACTTCCTCACAACTAGCCGAACAAGCTGCGACATACTCTGCTTTGGATGTACTCAGTGCTATGTAGGACTGCTTCCTGCTAAACCAAGAGATCACCCCTGATCCCATACTGAAGCAACACCCCGAAGTGCTCTTCCTATCTGTAGCACTGCATGCCCAATTTGAATCAACATAACCCTCTAGGTTAAACTTTTGATTCACATCATACTTGATCCCATAATCAACTGTACCCTTCAGGTACCTCAGAATATGCTTTATAGAAATCAGGTGAACATGTCTAGGATCCGTCAGGAACTGGCTCAATGTTTTCACCGCAAAGAAAATATCTGGTCTCATGTTCGTCAGGTACATCAAGGACCCAATCATCTGACAATACATTGTGGCATCAACCAAATCTGATGAATCATCACTCAATAGCTTCAGGTTCGATGCGATAGGTGTGACCACGGACTTGCAGTCCATCATCCCGAACTGCTTCAGGATCTCTACTGCATACTTCCCTTGTCCATGGAAGATTCCATCTGTACTCTGCCACACCTCCATACCTAGAAAGTAATGCATCATACCCAAGCCCTTCATCTCGAACTCGGCAGCAAGCTTCCTCTTTGTGTCGGAAACCAACCTATCCCCACCTGTCACAAATAGGTCATCCACATATAGTAGGAGTATCACTGGATTTCCTTCCTCAACCTTGTAGTAAAGGTTGGAATCTGCTTTACTCTTAGTAAAGTCCAAATAGGATAGGAAGATGTCTATCCTTCCATACCATGTCCTGGGTGCCTGTTTCAAACCGTACAAGGCCTTATTTCATTTGCACACATGTGAATCCCTATCATGTGTCTCAAATCCGAGTGGCTGATCCACATACACTTCCTCTTTGACTACACCATTCAAGAAAGTTGTCTTGACATCCATTTGGTGTATCTTCCACTTCATTACTACAGCCAGAGCAAGTACTGTTCTAATGTAAGTGTATCTGGCTTGTATTTCTCTATGCTGCCATCTGCAGCATGCTTGATCTTGTAGATCCACTTGGAAGTCACAACAGACTTCCCTTCTGGTCTCGGGATCACATCCCAGACATCATTCTTCATGATCGACTGGTACTCCTCGATCATGGAATCCTTCCATTACTGCATCCCTAATCCTCGGAACTTCATATTCTTCAATATCTTCAATAGGTGTTTTTCTTGAACTTCGTCGCTGGAACAAATGTTGTGTCTTCGTTGCTTGTTCTTCGAAACAAGTCTCTCTTGTAGGTGATGGTACATGGTCTTTTCTACAAGACAAGTTCAATTGCATGATTAGAACCATCTCATAGATTTCAGAACAAATTCTTACACATAAAGACATATGTCATACAATAATGCAATTATCTTAGCCAATGCTTCAATACAACATTTATCCATATCCCGTAACTTTCTAGATGCCTTCCATCTCTACCAGAACATTGTTAAGAGTGTGCACAACTCCCAACATGTCAGCAAAGAGGTTTCATTCTAGATAAGTAGCAATGGAATGTTGCACAGCACCATAGGCTACTTACCCATTACTTTCATATTAGTAGTATCTTGTTCATTAATGAAACTTTTCTAAAATGCATAATATACATCCTAAATCTAGGAACATAAATATGTACATGACTGAACAACATCATTTAAGTAATCATATATACAAGAAATGACAATTCAAATACTTATCTTTGTTTGCTTGTTGGGTGGAATCCCTCTCAATCTTTGTTTCCTTACAAGAATTTCTGAAGTGTGCTCCCTCTTTATCTTTGCTTCCTTGCAGGAACTACTGGAGTGTGCTCCCTCTTGATCTTTGCTTCCTTGATTATCTGTCTTTGAACTTATATCCATCCTGGACCACTATGCATGCTTAAGTGTGCACTAGTATCATCATTGTGTATTCCTCAAGATCTCATACATAATCATACATGCATTAGTATAATCTCAATACTATCAAAACATTATGATTCTAAATATGTATGGTCATGATTATTTCATACATAGGTAATTTATCACAAGCGTTAGTATTTAAAGGTTTCAGGGAGTACTTTTTTTACTCATGCATGTTCTTATTTGACCCTAGGACTCTTTTGGTTTGTTATATCATTAATCAAACTAAGAAGCATAATATGCATAAACCCACGATTATTCAAACCTATAACTTCATGAATAATCATTATCAATCATACAAAAAAATACTTATATAAGATCTTAACACAAGGTAGGATTCTAACTTGATACAGAAAAGACATACCTGGAATATCATGTTTGCTAGTTATGTCTAACATACCTAAACAATGTCTTCTTTTTTCTCTTCAATGATTTAGAGACCTTGTGCTAGTAACCTACATATCTCATAAGTTAAGCATTGTAGAACCAAATTATACATACCTCGTAAGTAGAGCTTCTATGTGTTTAATGGCTATGGATGAGTCTTTGTCTTCATGTCACCATGGTCATATGTTCTTGATATAGAACTTGATTTGTCTTTCTTGATGTACCTTTCATGTTAGTGGACAACATCATCCTCATACAACACCACAATGCATTAGTACAATCATAAGTGTCATAAACCTAATCAATAAATGTCTTCTATCATTCACATGCATTCATACGTTTACTAAGGTGATAAGACAAGTCTAAAATTAATCAAGATTGTACTAACCTCAATAATATGAAGACAAACATATCATAAACTTAATCATGAACAGATTTCAAAACATACCTGTATCTCCTCAAGTCATACCTGTCAGGATTGCTGGTAGTCTTCTTATGTAAGGCCTTAGCCTCATCTCCCTCTGGAACTGAAACTTCTTCAATTATGTAGGTGTCCAATTCATTCTCTTCTAGGATTAACCCAATCCACTTTGATTTGTTGAAGCTGGATCTGGAGCTGGCTAGGGTTTGACAGAGAAACCCTAAAAATCCAAACTTGGAATTTCAAACTTCTGATTGGATGAAAAGATGTGCCTTGCTGAGTTGATCAAGTTGGTATACTTCAATTTTGAAATATCCAAAATTTGACCCCTCAAAATTGACTTTGAAAGTTTCGGATCTGCAGCTTCTGTGAAATTCTGGTTTTCTGGTCAAAATCCCAAACTAAGGTTTAATAGAGCCCGGGGTTCTACCCAACCAAAAGCTTAGATCTTGGTCTCTAAATTCCAATTTTTATGAGGAGCATCCAGCCGTGGTCTCATATTCCAAAAATTCCAACTTTTGCAGAAACCCAAATTTCCCACAGCAGTGACGATCCAAAAATGAAAGTGCTCATAATCCAATTATGTTTGGACAGAAATATATTCCATATTGTTTTTGATGTATCTCTGAAATTTCAGATCCTTGGGGTCTGAAACTTCGTCCTGTGGTAGAATGACATGTCATCTTTCCAACCCCACAGATCTAATCTTTAATGGATTCTCTGAGAGAGAGATATGCCAAGTGTCGCAACGTGACCTGTTTATGGGATGAAACAATATAGAAAACTTGTATGGAGTGCCATGTGTCACTGTTTTAACTTCGGCCTCTGAAACCAATACTTGTGAAACTAGAGTCCTTTCCCTAATTGTCACTTTTTACGGAATTCCATTTGGATCTTCTTATTTCGAAATATGACCTTTTTTCCTAGGTCACCTATTTAGGACTACATTCTGGAAGATGTAGAAACCCTGACTTGTACGGATCATACCTCACAAAATATAACGAATCTAAGGCTTTCCTTCAGGCAAAAGGTACATGGACATTTCATCTTCCACCTGTAAAAGTTTCAGATCCTTAACCTTTGTAGAAACTGCGTTATAGCAAAAATTCCACGATGACTGGTTTTTACTATACCAAGCCCTAACTTCCAATTTGTTGCAAGTGCAACAAGTGTCGTAAATGCCATACAATGCCTTCCTTCATGCTAGCTCTGATACCATGTTATTTTTTCATCATTTAATTCAATATGATCTAGGATCTTAACCGAGAGAACAACATGTACAACATATCAAACACAAGAGACAAGAGACACAAAGCATTTCACTGGGGAAAACCAAGAAGGTGAAAAACCCCGCAACGTTTTTAGAGATAGAATGAGCACCAATAAAAATATCACAAAGATCAAACCCCACAACAAGAGATAGTCTTCTAGCAGTTGATCCTCCTCCACTTATGTGCACTCCTCCTCTCTCTCACTAATTTGAAGTGAGTGAGTGAGTGAAAATAAATAGAATGAGAGACACACACTCTTTATTTATACAATGACTTGACTTGCCTTTTACTCTAACTGGGCCGACCTCCCTTAGGAGAGTCTAATAACCCATTACCACTTGTCACTGGGCCGAATCCACTAGGGTGGTCTAATAACCCTTTAACCCACATGACTCATACAAGGCCGACCCCACCAAGGTGGTCTAATAACCCATCAAATATATGTTACGACACTTACAATATAACTTGCGACACTACTCCGGGGTCTAATGCCCTGTCATACATGGGAGGATGGACCTAAATGACTTTACATTACTCAAGTACAATAATGACTTCTCCGACCTAGAGGAACAAACATCTCCATTAGAGGTACAACAATAGAATACAAATGACGACACTTCCGATCGGAGGAATAAGACATCTCCGTCGGGGATACAATAAAGTACAAATGTAATACATACAATATACAAGTGAATATCTCCCGAAGTTACAAATGGAACACTAATGGATCACTAATGTTATAGAGTGGAACACTAACATTGAATGTTCTCAATGGGTTTTTATGTATGGATAAATTGAGGAATGTTTATGATGTTGTGCTCATTTTCATTGGAATCATTATCAAAGCTCTCAATTTGGACAATAATGTCCAATCTCCATTTTTAAAATTAAGGTTAAAGTCTTTTTCGATTGTGGGTAATGCCTTGAGTAAGTTTATAAGCTTAGCCCTAGATATTATGGATTTGGTTTTCAATAACATTATTTGATTTATATTTACATTGATTTCAACAAAGGTCTTACTCATAAAATTTCTTCTGAGTGGGAATTGATGTTGGACATAATTATTGAACTATGATTATATTAGTATAGAGGTGTTCTTAGAAAGAAATATTGTTATTGATCTATTTCTTATCATTATGTGAATATTTTTTCACTAACACATTTTTTATGAACTTTTCACTCATTATATTATTGTTATTGTTCATTTGATTATGATGATAAATAAATAATTTACTATATATATATATGTATTACTTTTAATTGTGGATTATTTATAAACCAAGGACATATGATGACTTCTTGACAATGTTAATCCTTTCACATGTTATAAAGTGGAATACTGATGGACTTAGTGAAATAAATTGATAATAGTGATATAAAATCTAATGACAAATCAGGATTGAGTAGAGTCAAATAAATATTCAAATTATTGTAACTTTTATAAATGAGTTTCACTTATTGGATTTTATAATCACGCCTTTTGATTTGTCATTGTTAACGGTCTTGTCCATATTGAAGCAAAAATATTTGAGAATTCTTAATTGCTTCTCAAGATCATAGGGTCACTTTTCCATAAGAATGATATCATCGGCATGGAGAAGAAGCATGATGACTATACATGCTAAGGTCATGCTAGCACAACTTGCTTCTTCTAAACAACCTTCTAGCTTATGAATGTAAATGCCAAAAAGGGTATGGCAATGACCTTATAGTCACATCCCTAAGCTCGAAAGGAACTTTTAAATATTCTAATATATTCCATAGGTTCTTTCTAGGCACCGTATCAAAATATTTTCTAATGTCCATGAAACAACAAAAAGATTGGATTTATTATTACAACACTCCTCTTTTAGCCAAGCTATATGGTATTATTTTGGAAAAAAAGATTAGCACATGGCTAGAAAGCGAAGGAAAACGAACTAAAGGCCAAATATATTTTAGAAGACATCACTCAACCATTACAAATTACATAAATAGATATACAATCTTTAATGGTTGAAAATAAAAATACAAACTTAAATTTCTACACGATGGAAAGAAAAATACAAAAACAAATTTCCATTTAAAAAAGTTTTATGTTGTATCGTTATAAGACAAAATGAATATTCTTCTTTTATAAAAAATTGCATTTTTATTTATTTATAAAAAAGGGTTGTTATAAAGTTGATAGACATTTATATCCTTTTGCAAGCTTTGGTTTGTGATTTTATAATCTATATTATGTGATGTGGATTTATAGGATAAGATTTGTGTTTTCATTGGTTGCACGTTGTTTATATATGTTTTCATTTTCATTTTTTTATTTAATAGTACTTCATAATTTTAAATAAAAGATTGGTATCCTTTGTAATATAAAAGGTTGATGGATTGTAAGTTGGTCATGTTTGCTTTTACAATATTTTTAATTATTTTGTAATAAAATATTTTTAGTTTGTGAGTTTGTTTGTAATTTGTTGGATTAGTTTGTGGTCTAAGAAACTGTAACACAAAGGTATCTAACCTGTCAAGATCTTCTAGGGATCATATTTAACTTTGGACACACCAACCTTTAACATGGTTGGATTTTTAATTGTCTCTTCTTGACTACCTCGTGGGGTTCAAACGTGGGTCGTCATGCAAAATAGGGCCCATGGAAACTAACTGTGCTGGAACGATTTGACTCTTGTTATAAAACATTGAAAATATTCTTAATTCATATTACTTTGTAATTACTTGTGTATTTTAACGGGTCAAATATGCTTAAATATGCATTAAAATCATGTGTAGAATATTGAAAACAAAAGAATGAAATGGACAAATGACTTGGAATGTGATATTATTATAAAAAATAGAAATATTTTATTTCATGAAGCTACAAGAAATATTTTTAACAAGTTGTGTACCACATCTAACTATCAACTAATTAACAACTTATTTATTCTTCCTAACACTTGTCTCAATTTCCCTAACACATGTTCAAATCAATGAGAACACACTAACAACATACTAGCACACAGACATCACACTATCACAAGTTCGTGCACATGGATGTTGGATGTGAAACTATCTCTAACACCCTCCCCACAACCAAGTAACCATTAGATTAACAAATGGGAACACTCTTTCCATTTGAGACCTCAAGCAACTCTCCTCCTCCAACACTGAAATGAAGACATGTCAAGGAACCTTTATTTCCCCTGAAAAACATTTTAAATGTGCTTTGATTATCCATCTTCTTTTGATTTGTTGGATCTTCACACACCCACCTCTTCCATGCACACCATGTTAGAGTTGTTTGGTGTTAAGACCTAAATGTTGTGACATTAAATTTATATTATTATATTAATGTCATCTATATTGGTTGGCTAGGACCTTAATTGTAATTATATCGTTTGTCTCATATATATACCAAGGAGATCTAGTTTTAGAGATAATTGAATCTTTTGCATTTGATATATTGTAAAATTAGGTTTTCCCCTCAAACATGCTTCCTATTCATTCTTTGAATGTCATTCTCAAGGCATGCAAATACTCTATTTTTTCTATTTTTATGTTATTTTCGGAATTTGGTCCCTAACATTTGGTATCAGAGTCATTTCCACTATAACATTTTTTGGGAAAGTTTAAGAAACCAAATTTTTTGGGAGCCTCAGGAGAAATTTCTAAGTACTTGTAGTAAATATTTTAGGTTTTGGATTCAGAGTTATAATCTATGGAAGATACAGTTTTTTACTATTCCAAAAACTAGTCTCAAAAAAATGTTATGGGTAAAATTGTTATACATGAATCTTCCTAGCTCCAAGTTGAGTGCCATTAGTTGCATGGGGTAGTAGACAAGCCACAATGTTTTAGGTAATATTTGTTGGAATCTATATATTACTAAGAGGTGGGGTGACTCAGTATTAGTGTAGTTATGATCAATTTTTAACTTCTTTAACATATTATTCTAAATTTAATCTTAATGTTCAATTATGCATCAAACATAAATAAAAAATTCATCCACATATGCACCAAGAAAAAGAACACATACCACACAAAATTTTGATGTGTAAACCCAAATGGGAGAAAACCACAGAATGCTATTTTGTGATGAAATTATTACATTTGAGGAATCACTGACTTCCTATATTAATCGGTACCAACTAGAAGGAGGCACCGACCCCCTAGTTTTACAGGCACCGACATGAAGGAAGCATAAATCCCCATGTTCTCCAGCACCAAATAGAAGGAGGATACAAAACCCTCTTCCTTTCCCCATATTGCCGCCTAGATATACATAATAAGATATTTCCTTGTTGATATTCCAACATGCGCACACTTCTGATCTTCCTATGTTCGTTATGTTGTGTGCACCTTCTATATGCAGTCGTATTGCTGTCACTTCCATGCATACATCACTTGAATTCTCATTCCACTCAACACTTCACTTTAACTGATGTTGCACTCGATATAGTGTGCTACTTCATCTGCTACAAATTGCACCACTAATTTACTGTGTCATTCTACTACTACGCAACTGCACTCTCAATTGATATTGTGCATTAACTGATGACTTGTTGTTCTAATGGCATGCACCAAAATTAGATGGAACTATGCACTTACTAATATGTGTCCAATATTTTTAAGTTCCACAATATTTCATACAATCTGCGACATGTTGTGCATCATATGATTCATCCTTTCAGTCTAACGCACTTGCCTCAGATCATCCTCATCATGATGTGCATACTTGATTCTATTGCTACTCGGTCTCTGGACATATGATGATCTTCTTAGAAAACTTCAACTTAGCCTTCATACATCATTCAAACTTCTTCACTTCACTCATGTTCTCATATACATCATGTCTGTCTCTACGCGGATCCAACTTAGAACATTTGTGGCTATCTGCGTGATGTCTGCAATATGGTCATTTGGTCCTTATGCACTTGTGCATCCTCTGCATTCTACCTTTTCTCTTAGAATAATAGTCACAAATCTATAACATCATTCTACACACCATCAATCATATCATTCATTTGCTTGTGTGCCCTCGTCTCTCTGCCAAATCATTGTTGTTCTGGTTCCACGAGCCCTTGATGCCCTGAATATAAATTTGTATCTTCCACTTACAATCTCTTCATCCTTTTCATCAATATTGCCTCAAATATCCAACTTGATTCCCTATTTATGCATGTCCTACATGGATTGTATGTCCACAAGTTGGTTTTGGAATTCCTTATTTCTTGCTTCACAGATTGTGCTTCTAGCACTTGGCATGTTCTGCACTGCTGATGTGTCCTTTCTTTGTGGGTTTTGCACATACATGGTCCTTGACTTGGTGGGACTTTCACCCTTGTTGTACTATCACTTGTGGGTCTTTCGCGCTTGATGTATCATTGCCTTGCGTAACTTACACATACATGATCTTCGACTTAGTGGGACTTTGACCCTTACGGTACCATCACTTGTGGGTCTTGCACACTTGTTGTGTCATCAGCTATCGAATTTGTGCATATACTGACTTCAACTGCTACACACTTCTTGGAACTTGTGTGTTCTTCAACAACTAAAAATTTCTTCTAATTGGTGATATTTGAGTTCTTTTAGGACTTGCATAATTTTTCAACCATTTCTTGTTCCATGTTGCTTGCGCACTCTATAATTTATCCCATGTATTCTTTGGTTCACTTGTGCACTCTTCAAACCTTTTTCCAACCAAAAATTTAGCTTGTACCTTGAAGGACTATGACTGGATGGACTTGTGACCTGCTCAAGTACACATTCTTTATGTACTTCTTCAAACTCAATGTGCATTTCTTATATACTTATTGAAACTGGATATGCACAATGTACCCCTGGATACACTTATTTAGACTAGATGTAACTTCTGGATACACTTCTTTAGATGGGAATCCATATACTTGACCATCTTGCTTGCGCATATACTTCTTCAATACGAATTTTCTATATTTCTTCAAGTTGGCATGGGAATACTGAATCCACTTTGACATTAGTTGACATCAATGACTCACGATGAATCAGTTGATATCCTCTTTGCCATTAGTTGACATTGATGACAACCAAAGTTCAACAATATCCCCCTTGGCATTAATGTCAACACTTTATCAAGCTATGCATAATCATATTCTTGAACTTGTATGCTTCATCTGTGGTTGTCACAGTACTCCCCCTGAGTTCTTTGCCAGGTTGAACCTTTTACATATGCACATTATGTTGTTAGTGCGTCTTCTACTTTCTATTACTTTTGTTCAAATCGCATGCTTTATGATCATTCTCCTGTGCTGTTGCATGTTCTTGCTTATGCTTATTTTGATTTATGTTACTTCTGTGCAGATCGCATGCTTTATGACCATTATCCTGTGTTGCTGCATGTTCTTGATTATGCTATTTCTTCTCGGCTTCATGCTTCTTCTCCACAGATGTATTACTTATCATCTCCATGCTTCTTCTACCCCTTTGAATTCAATGGAAAAGAGGTTCCATTATTTGCACAATTCATTGATTCTATTTTCTTTTGATTTTCACTAATCTTCACCTGTCTTCTTACAAGGATAATGTAATGTCCCCATTCAAATAAGTGCATAGTAAGACAATCCCATCAATCCTACTAGTTTCCTAGGTTGGATGGGCACATGTGGGATGGTAATAAGGAAGCTAATAAATGATATTTAGACATTAGAGGGGTTCAAGCATTTAATAAATATGGTGAATAAATAAATTCAAGATAAATTCTAAGTGGCAAGTGGTTTTGGAGACATATGGAGATGGTGGGACCCACACTAGCTTGATTTTTCATAATACATGGTATCTGTCTTTTGCAAATTCGAATTAATGGGAATGTGAACACTCTTGGGTGAGTTGGTAAGTCATAACACATGTCATTGAGAATCTTAGGTTGTTGATGTATATGTAACTTCGGAATGTATTTCATCTGTATATTATATTTATATTTATTGTACCCTTATAAGAGATGTGTTATTCCTCTATAAGGAAGTGTCGTCATGTGGATTGACAAGTGTCGCAAGTGTGTGTACTTGCCGATGGGTTATTAGACCACCTTATGGGGTCGGCCCTAATTAATATATAATATAATGTGGATGTACTCAAGTAGACAAGTCGGCCCCAGTAGGTCACTGGGCAAAAAGGTGAGTATAAATAGAGATAGGAGATCTCTATTTTACTCATTCGGAAAAGCATCTATCTCTCTCTCTGAAAAGTGGCGCACTAGTGAGGAGGAGGAGGATCATCTGCTAGGAGACTATCTCTGTATTATTTGGTTGTATTTTGGTTGAGCCATTGCTCTCTCTATCTCTGAGGAAGTTGTGGGGTTTTTCACCTTAGGGTTTTCCCCACGGAAACTCTGTGTCTCTTGTCTCTATGCTTTTGATTCTTGTGATGCTTGTGATGCTTGTCATATTATGATTGTCATACATTGATATACTGTAGATGTTATTCTCTCAGCAAAGATCCTATAGTATTGTGATTTAATACTCAAAATTTAACATGGTATCAGAGCCTAACTGAGAAGAAGACATTTTGCAGTGACGGAAGCTTGTATTGCTTGTTTATTGGGTTTCTCTCCACAGATTTTTGAAATTCAGTATAGTAGATTGGATCTACTCATCAAGGCGCATCTTTCTGTCCAATCAGATTTCAGTTCCGAGCATTTTCAGTTTTGGCCCTAAAAATTAGGGTTTCCACAAAAATAGGAATTTCTGGAAACTGAAGGTACAGCTGGAAGCTCCTTGCAAAAATCGAAGGTTTGAGCTTTGGATCGAGATTTTTGGCTGGGTAGATCTCTGGGAAACTCAAACCCTAATTCAGGGCTCTCCCCAGTGAACCCGGGAGGACAAAAAGGCAATTTTGAAGGGCAAGACTTTGCTGATCTCAATTTCTGAATGTACTAGGCTGATCAGCTCTCCAAGGCGCATCTTTCTATCCTTTCGGAATTTTGAAATTCACATTTTTAATTTTTAGGGTTTCTCTGACAAACCCTAATCCGGGACCAGATCCAGTTTTCAGCACTTCAAGTGGTAAGTCCTAAATCTTTTCTATTTCCATTTGAAGTACTCTTAAAGATGTCTCTTCACACCAAGCTTGAGGATAAGCTTGAAGGGGCTGACAACTTCCGAGCCTGGAAGTATAGGATTGGGCTAATCCTGGAAGAGAATGAGTTGGACTCATATGTGAAAGAAGACATCCCTATCCCAGAGGATGAAGAGGCCAAGGTATTGCACAAGAAGAACTTGGTCAAGGCAAAGAGAATCATTGCTGATTCTATCAAAGACCATCTCATACCCCATGTGTCTTCTCTCAAGACACCCAAAGAGATGTTTGAATCTTTGACCAAGCTATTTGAAGGAAAGAACATAAATCGGAAGATGACCCTGCGGAACCAATTGAAAGCAGTGAAGTTTCAGAATGGAGAAACCATTCAATCTTTCAAGGGTCTCTCAGATCAAGGAACAATTAGAAGCAGTAGATGAAATGGTGGAGAATGGTGAAGTGGTGATGACCACTCTAAATGGCCTACCCAGGTCATGGGATTCCTTTATTCAAGGAATTTGTGCAAGGAAGAAGTTGATCTCCTTCAGTAGACTTCGGGAAGAATGTTCTCAAGAAGAAGCTAGACTTATAGCTCGTGAGGAAAAGATGGGAGGAGAAGATCAAGCTCTTGCAGCCCACACCAGGAAAGGGAAGTCCAAGAAAGAACCATCTCACCCCAAGAGATCTTCACATCAATTCAAAGAAAGAAGAGTATGCTTCACCTGTAATGAGAAAGGACATATTGCCATAAATTGTCCCAAGAACAAGAAGGACAACAACATCTCCAACAAGAAGAAGAAGGGTGGCAAAAGAAGGTTTCATGCTCATGCTGTAGAAGATGATGAACCTCCAAAGAAGAAGGCTAGGGCAGAAAGTGATAGTAATGATGACTCATCAAGTGAAGAAGAGTATGTTCTGATCTCTGCTCTCACAGGTACCATCTCCCATGGTTGTAATGATTGGTTGATTGATAGTGGGGCTTCCAAACACATGACTGGGTTTAAAGAATCCTTTGTGAACCTATCTGAACATGAGTCACCCCATAAGGTGAAACTTGGGGATGATTATCAATATCCAATCAAAGGAAGTGGTGAAGCTTCTTACAACCTAGATTCGGGAAAATCTCTGAAGATGAAGGAAGTCCTCTATGTACCTGGGCTCAAGAAGAACTTACTCTCCATCTCTGCTCTAGATGCAAAAGGCATGAGGGTTGCATTTGTTGATGGCCAAGTACTAATGTGGCCAAAGGGAAAGACTATAGATGATGCAGTAGTGATTGGAGAGCAAGAGGGAGGCTTGTATAAATTAAAGGGTCAACCTGAACATGCCATGGTACATGAATCCATGGAGCCAAGTGAACTTTGGCATAGGAGACTTGCTCACATGCACTATAGAGCACTTCCAATTGCAAGCAAGGCTGTAGAAGGTCTTCCTGAAATCAAGACCAAACATGAAGGGGTTTGCAAAGGATGTGCAAAAGGTAAGAACACTAAGAAGGCTTTCCCAAGCAGTGAAAGCAAGGCAAAAGACATCCTGGAAATCATCCACTCAGATGTATGTGGCCCCATGTCATCCAGTTCCCTCAGTGGGTATGTTTACTATGTATCATTTATTGATGACTTCTCCAGGAAGACTTGGGTATACTTCTTGAAAGGCAAAGATGAGGTGTTTGCTAAATTCAAGGAATTCAAAACCTTGATGGAGAATCAAACTAACAAGAAAATCAAAACATTCAGATCTGACAATGGTGGAGAATTCACCTCAAATGATTTCAAGAAGCTTTACAGTGATTCAGGGATTAAGAGGGAGTTGACTGCTCCTTATAATCCTCAACAGAATGGAGTTGCAGAAAGGAAGAACAGAACTATCATGGAAGCAGCAAGAGCAATGTTGCATGACCAGGATCTTCCTATGCATCTATGGGCAGAAGCAGCTAGAACAGCTGTATATGTGCAGAACAGAACTCCCCACAAGATATTGGACAACAAGACACCAGAAGAAGTTTTTTCTGGTAAGAAACCTGAAGTCAGCCATCTCAGAATATTTGGTTGTCCAGTATATACTCATGTCCCAAAAGAGAAGAGGACTAAACTAGATCCTTCAGAAAAGAAGGGCATCTTTGTGGGTTATAGTGAAAGCTCAAAGGCGTACAGAATATACTTTCCAGGTTTCAAGAAGATTGATGTCAGTAGGGATGTAACATTTGATGAAAACTCAGCATTCATCAAATCAAGGAAGGCACCTACCGAAGTTTATGAAGAACCTAAGGAAACAAGATTTCAGGACACTACCATGACTGATGCAGTTCCAGAAACTGATCGTGAGTTTGAAGATCCACAAGAACCTGTAGATCCACCCCGAGAGGATAACTCTCACAAGAGGAAACCTGTATGGGCTAGAGAGCTCATTCATGATGCAGAAAGATTTGGCATTCCAGAAGAAGAACACAGAGCAAAGAAGAGAACCAGATCACACACCAGTTATGTTGCTTTACTCTGTGACATCATGAACAAAGAGCCTTCCAGTTATGAAGAGGCAGCAGAAAAGAAAGAATGGAAGGATGCTATGATTGAGGAATATCAATCAATTATGAAGAATGATGTTTGGGATGTTGTCCCAAGACCTAAAGGGAAGTCTGTTGTGACTTCCAAGTGGATCTACAAAATCAAGCATGCTGCAGATGGCAGTGTGGAAAAATATAAAGCAAGATTCGTAGCTCGTGGTTTCTCTCAAAAGGAAGGAATAGACTATGAAGAAACCTTTGCACCTGTAGCCAGGTATACTTCCATCAGAACAGTACTTTCCCTGGCTGCAGCAATGAAATGGAAAATACACCAGATGGATGTCAAGACTGCCTTCTTGAACGGTGTAGTAGAAGAGGAAGTATATGTGGAACAGCCACTTGGTTTTGAAATACATAACAGGGAATCATATGTATGCAGATTGAAGAAAGCCTTGTATGGCTTGAAGCAAGCCCCCAGAACCTGGTATGGTAGGATGGACAGTTTCCTATCTAGTTTGGGCTTTACCAAGAGTAAAGCAGATTCCAACCTTTACTACAAGGTTGAGGAAGGGAATCCTGTGATTCTACTACTGTATGTGGATGACCTATTTGTGACAGGAGATGACAGACTGATTGCGGATACCAAGAGGAAGCTTGCAGCTGAATTCGATATGAAAGACTTGGGAATGATGCACTATTTCCTAGGTATGGAGGTGTGGCAGAGTGCAGGTGGGATCTTCCTTGGTCAAGGGAAGTACACAGTAGATATCCTGAAGAGATTTGGGATGATGGATTGCAAGGCCATGGCCACACCTATGGCATCGAATCTGAAGCTTCTATGTGATGCTTCATCTGAGCCAGTTGATATCACTATGTATCGTCAGATGATTGGGTCCTTGATGTATCTGACGAACACGAGACCGGATATTTGCTTTGCTGTGAACACATTAAGCCAGTTTCTGACGGATCCGAGGAGTGTTCACCTGGTTGCTGTAAAGCATGTTCTGAGGTACCTAAAGGGTACAGTGGATTATGGGCTCAAATATGAAGCAAATCAAAAGTTTAACCTACAGGGTTATGTTGATTCAGATTGGGCTGGCAGTGCTGCAGATAGGAAGAGCACATCTGGATGCTGCTTCAGTATGGGATCAGGTGTGATCTCTTGGTTTAGCAGGAAGCAATCCTGCGTAGCACTGAGTACAGCTGAGGCAGAGTATGTTGCAGCCTGTTCAGCTAGTTGTGAGGCAGTATGGCTACGGAAGCTACTGTCTGAGTTATTTGATCTCCCGTTGGAGGCTACTGGTATCTTCTGTGATAACCAGAGTTGTGTGAAGCTGTCCGAGAACCCAATGTTTCATGACAGGTCGAAACACATAGAGATCAAATATCACTATATCAGGGATATGGTGCAGAGAGGAGCTGTGAAGCTCCTGTATGTTGCGACGGACGAGCAGATTGCAGATGTGCTGAAGAAGCCACTAGCCAGGGTGAAGTTCGAGTACTTCAGAGAGAAGCTTGGCGTGCTTCAGGTCGAGGACACTTCGAGGAAGAAGTGATGGACACATTTGCTGAAGCCATTCCAAGCATGTTGGAAGGGGGATCCTTCACATGGCTGTGGATGTAAGCGCTGGATGATGAACATCAGGAGGATGTTCTGGTTTTTGCTGGATATGATCAGTTGAATCATGTATATGTATTTTGTGTATGCATCATGTTGGATGCTGGATATGATCAGTTGGATCATTATATGTATGTATGTATGCATCATGTTGGATGCTGGATATGATCGGTTGGATCATGTGTCTGTATTTTGTATATGCATCATGTTGGATGCTGGATATGATCGGATGGATCATGTGTATGTATTTTTGTATGAACGCATCATGTTGGATGCTGATGGATACATTGTGTGGATCATGTATCTTTGTATGATCAGGTAGATCATTTATACTGATGGATACATTGTGTGGATCATGTATCTTTGTATGATCAGGTAGATCATGTATGCTGATGGATACATTGTGTGGATCATGTATCTTTGTATGATCAGGTAGATCATGTATGCTGATGGATACATTGTGTGGATCATGTATCTATGTATGTATCAGGTGGATACTTGGATGATCGTGGATGACGAGCTTCTCCAGATGACATGTAGCAGGATGTTGCAGTGATGATGATCAGGATGATCATGTGTACATCAGGATGATGTTTGATGAGTATCAGATGATACTTTATGGCCGTGGATCAGGTTGTGCAGGAAAGCATGTAATTTGTGCCCTGGGAGATTTGCAGATGGTCTTTCGAGGTTTTGCCTATGGCATGTAATTTGGTGCCCTGGGACATCTGACAAATGCTCTTGCGAGGTTTTGCTTGAGAGGACATGTAATTTGTGCCCTGGGAGATTTCAGGTCGGAGTTGTGTACCCGTAACATCCTGAGATGCTCTTGCGAGGTTTTGTCCTATGGCATGTAATTTGCTCCTGGGAGATCTGGACAGGATGAAAAAGGCCTCAGATGCTTCAGCCAGGTTTTGCCATGACCACATGTAATTTGCTCCTGGGAGATCTGGACAGGATGAAAAAGGCCTCAGATGCTTCAGCCAGGTTTTGTGGTGGACCACATGTAATTTGCTCCTGGGAGATCTGGACAGGATGAAAAAGGCCTCAGATGCTTCAGCCAGGTTTTGTGGTGAGATCACATGTAATGTGCTCCTGGGAGATCCGACAGGTAGAGCCGAGTGCTCGTAACAGCTTGGGATGCTTCGGCCAGGTTTTGTGATGGGTCACATGTAATGTGCTCCTGGGAGATCCTACAGGTAGAGCTGTGTGCTCGTAATAGCCTGGGATGCTACAGCCAGGTTTTGTGACGCACGTAATAAGTCCTGAGGATTCCACAGTATGGCCAGTGATGATGAAGACCTGCAGATGGCAGGCCTACATCCAGTATGAAAAAGGACTGGCTCTGTAGAACTTCCTATGACGAGTAGAGACAGAGATTGGATGAGATAGCAGCAGCAGTGACGATGACGATGACGATGATCCAGAGAAGAAGACTTGTCTAGCAGATCTGTGTCGAGAAATACCTTCCTAGTTAAGAGGGAGTGTTGATGTATATGTAACTTCGGAATGTATTTCATCTGTATATTATATTTATATTTATTGTACCCTTATAAGAGATGTGTTATTCCTCTATAAGGAAGTGTCGTCATGTGGATTGACAAGTGTCGCAAGTGTGTGTACTTGCCGATGGGTTATTAGACCACCTTATGGGGTCGGCCCTAATTAATATATAATATAATGTGGATGTACTCAAGTAGACAAGTCGGCCCCAGTAGGTCACTGGGCAAAAAGGTGAGTATAAATAGAGATAGGAGATCTCTATTTTACTCATTCGGAAAAGCATCTATCTCTCTCTCTGAAAAGTGGCGCACTAGTGAGGAGGAGGAGGATCATCTGCTAGGAGACTATCTCTGTATTATTTGGTTGTATTTTGGTTGAGCCATTGCTCTCTCTATCTCTGAGGAAGTTGTGGGGTTTTTCACCTTAGGGTTTTCCCCATGGAAACTCTGTGTCTCTTGTCTCTATGCTTTTGATTCTTGTGATGCTTGTGATGCTTGTCATATTATGATTGTCATGCATTGATATACTGTAGATGTTATTCTCTCAGCAAAGATCCTATAGTATTGTGATTTAATACTCAAAATTTAACATAGGTCGAATTGGGAAGGATTGGTAACCTCCATGGAAGATAAAGAGTCAAAGTAGAAGTTTGTGGACACTTGGGCTAGATTCCCTAGCCCCTATGACACCAATGATGGAGCATCTATGACAACTATGACAAATTGCAGACCTGACCTCTGACATCTGACCACTATGACATGTCAGCACCAAAAATAGGCTCAAGGAAGGCGAATTTGGGAGTTGGAGAAGCCAAAGAGACTCAAAATCGAATTTGGGAGAAGATGGAAGGTTGGAACTAGGAGACAAGTGGCAAATGTGGAATATTTCCTAAATGGAAATCTATTGAATCTATTGAGGGGATTTTGACCCTTAGAAGGCTAATGTTGGTTATAAAATGTAGAAATGAAGAATGAGAATGGCTTTTGATGATTTGAGAAAAATTGCATTTGTGAAGAGAGAGCTAATGGATGACTAGTTTCTTGGCTTAGCCAATTTCGAGGGTGAAAGATTCCCATCCAAGTTGGTGTTTGGAGAGGCCACTCAGGTCTTTCATGGTGCTTTAATGGAGTTTGTATTTGTAGGTATCAGCTACAGGAAGTTTCATGGTTTGGTTTAGTGCAACACTTTCTCTCCACTGTTTCCAGTTTTGAAGGCATATTCATGCTCCTTGAGGGAGGGCATTTTTGGTGAGCACTTGTGCTTCTTGAGAGAGCTTATCATTATATATTTCTGATTGTAATAGATCAATATCCTCTGTTATCAATATTCAGAAAGTATCAGGTTGAAATACCCACTGGTTGTATGCAAAACTATTGATTAATGAGCAAACAATGTCCATTTCCCCAATGCATTGATGTATGACACTATAATGTTGATTATTTCGAATGGATGGATGATTCTCTGATATATTTGTGATCAATATACTGCCATGTATGTATTCTACAAGTTTCATGTACTGTACTTGAGAATTTGAAGCATTTTTACTCAGTTTAGTTGTATTGGGAGGTGAAATAGTGTCATTTCCCCAAGGGTCGAATTGGGGGTTTTTGCTGTTGAATGTGAGAGAGTTAGAACAGTAGTAAAAATCAATTAATGGTGCATATGAGACCTTAATCACATACTTAACACATTATATACCTCTGTTCATAAATTCATGGGAGTTTGGAGGCATTTGGAAGGCCATTTGCAGTGTTACCTAGGGGGGATTTGATGCACAAATTACTAGTCAAAATTACCTATATTGATCAGAATACAAATCAAGTTTTCAGCAGTATTTGGAGGGCCATAAAACATCCCTAAAACTGATATTCAAGTCTAAATACCATTCATACACTCCTATAGAATATTTGGGAGCATTTGGGTTGATTTGGAGGTCAAAACAATTAAACTAGTCAAAGGTCGAAATTGGGGAAAAAGTGGAAAAATTGGCATTTTAATAGAATTTTGAAAAAGGGTCATTACAGATAACTCCCCCTGTCTTCATGCTTCATTTCTTTCACTGAATTTTCTGAACTAATGTCCTACAATATGTATATTGATTTCATAATTATCTTTGATTTCTTTCCTCGTATAGGTGCTATATTACTTCTATATATTGATCTCATGTTCTTGTCACAACACTTCATCATTCTTTGTGCAGTGATTCATGCAATTGTCCTTTCGTCGCATCTGTGTAGTGTCGAAATCAATTTTTTACTGGTTTTGCACTGTATTTTCTGTTGACTTGTTTTCTGCACTTGTCTATTTCATCCATCACATTTACTGCACTATCTCTAGGCCTTGTCGTATTTACCATCGTCGCATCCATTTCCATGGCACGTTTTTAATCTATCAACCACCTCAACATTAGAGCAAATATGACACTCTAATTGTGTGGCAACAATGACATGTCGCATCCGTACTCGAACCTTTTTGGGAAAAATCATTCGTCGCATGGAGCAATGAATTAGATTTCCACTTTTTGTACTAATTCCTAAGATCATTAATTCTAGCATTAAGTTTTGGAAACTCCACCACCTTCTTCGAATCGCGAAGCCTTGAATGCACATCTCTTCAACTTAACTCCATGTTCACGAAAAATCATCTATTCAATTCTATAAGAGCTCTACGAAAGATGCCTAGTTCATCACCTTTTGAACTCCTTCCCTTTTGTATCGCATTGCTTCCTGATTTTTCACCTTTCTTTCCAATGGCTTCCTTTTACCAGAGGATGAATAATTCTCTTGAGAATGTGCACCTTGTTTTCCAGTCACAACAATCTGAATTTACACGCTTGAGAGTTGACATAGGATCCTAGCAAAACTGAATGGAGGAAACATAGTTCCAACATCAGTATGTTCAATTGTAGGTGAATTATGGGCATGTTGAACAATTGACTCTCCTAAGTCGTTGAGTTGACAATCTGGAGTTGCAACAACAACGCATTCTGGATGAACTGTCATCAATTTGGTCCGAGCATTCTGAAAATCCATCGCCTGCAACATTACATCTTCTTCCTATGCACCCATCCTCTAAATGTATTGTGCTAGTTCTGGTGGAATTGGAGCTTCGACTTGCACACCGGCCAGCCTCAGATGTTGACCTCAAATTGCGGGTCTAGATTACTTTGCAATTCTCAATTTTGTTGTCTTCAATAGTTTTCTTGTACTCTCTTTCTTGGCCTCAACATGGAGTCTCTTCTTATATTTGTTGCTTGGTTTTTCAACCAAGCATGTGCAAGGATGCACCTATTAACTTGTAATAGCAGTCTCGAATGAAAAGAAAATAACAATAAACTGAATCTAATCTAACATTAACATGTATAAGAAAAATAAAGAACTTGATTGATAACAATAAGCAAATAAGACAAGAGATTTAAAAGAACTTGTTTTTGTATTACCTCAAATGGTGAGGATGATGGTTGTTGAGCAACTCCAAGGTTGAGAAGCTCCAATGTCCAATGGTCTCTTCTTTTCCAAAGTTTCAATGGGGATCTTCAAACTCGAAATGGGAGGCAATGGCTCTCAAAGGGAATTTGGCAGCATAAGGACAGGATGAAATGTGGATGGAAAGTGAGGAGCCCCTATCACATTTTTATAGCTTTTGGTGATGGGGAATACCATTATGGTTTTGAGGAAACCAATGGTATTAACCAACATGGTTTAGGTCTCTTTTTCTGTCTTTTTCTTTTTTTGAATATTTTGAATATTTGTATTCCCTTTCAATATTTTTTGGGAATTTTGGACCCTTTTGAGGGTTTTTTGTGTGTTTTTGAGGAAAAATACATATTTTGAGGGGGAAAAAGGTGTATTGTGGTCTTTTTGGTGACCTTTTGATGGTTTTAGAGGCTCAAATGGTGGAAAAGTGGAAAAATGGGTCATGTGAATAAGGGAATGAGCTAGTGAGAACTTTTTGGATGTTAACAGATTGCCCCCTGATGTGTGAGGGCAGGAGCTCATCGTATGGACGATAGACATCATAGTTCTTTTGTCTTTTTCTTGGGGTTTGGAGAAGAGAAGAGACCGATTGGAGACTGGAACAATGACCCTTTGGAAGCTGCAAAAACTGGAAAAAATAAATAAAAAATACATGGCCTCAAAATGAATGAGGAATAATCTTTGATTATGGACGAGGTGGGCATACCCATTCTCATATCAAGACATATACATAACAATTAGGCCCAAGAAGGGGGACCTGAATAATACATCAAAATCTATTGGTACATCATAATGGTCCAGAGGGGACACAATGCTAGGACGTACTCATGGTCATACCATGACTGATCTCAATAAATGATACATTGGAATAAAGCAACAACTGTCCTGAATAAGGTATCAGAAGGGTTGATGAACTGTTGAAACTGAAGGTGTCCAACATCTGTAGGGACTCAATGACTGTGAGTCAAGTCTGAGGAGTATATGTAATTATATGCTTGAGGGAGTGTACAGTTGAATACTGTTGGCAAATGCAACCCGGATATCTATAGGAAAATGTAGTTGGTTGTTTCCATAAGTAGTCTCTCAAATGTGGAAGAGTTAGGTTATATTCGGGGTCTTCAACAAATAACTGAAAGGGCCGATACCCTATACGAGTCTCAATAATGCGATCAAGGTGTTGAAGTTGAGCATGTGAGAAACAATCATTTGGAGAGGCACTGAGGGCTCCTTTTGAAATGATCCATAGGCAGTCACCACAAATGGTGATGAGTCCAAGGCATAGGGACCTCTGGGTCTATCCTCTGGAATAGATTTGGTTGGCGTCGACAGAGGGAGACCGACAACTACCAAGGAAATGATGTTTCCTTGATAGGAGCGCAAGGTGTATAACTGAAGTGTGATAGTACTGATGGTAGGACTGATATACTGTGAGGATGGGGAACAACAGGGGTCATAGAGTGGGTGGACTCAAACTTCCTTTGTTCAGAGCATGATGACATGGTTAACCTGGTAGCATAGGAAACTGACTTTTAGGTGTGGGGATCATAACTTAAAGGATCAGGGGTATGTATTGCATACTGAAGTGACTCTGGGGGTACAAGTTGATGGATGCTTTTGGGAGACTCTCAGGGTGACATACTGTAGACTGCTCTGAACAAAGGCGACCATACTGGGGAAGCTGCCTTATGAGAAGACATGATCTGTTGTGGCACCGAAAAGCATCGTTGGGTCCTTCTTTGTAGTTTTAATGAGATCCAAGAAGGGATTAAAGTGTGCTCTAAAATGGTACTATCCTATGGATTTATGTGAGCCTAAGACTGTTCATGCTCATGAGTGCTTTCATTTTTAAGGAGTCTGAAAACGATAAGAAGACTTTGAATTGGTGGAGGAGTACCGTCCTGTGGATTTGTATGAGCCCAAGATGGTGATTGCTCATGGTTGCTTTCATTTTTTGAGAGTCTGAAAGCGATAAGTAGACTCCATTGGTGTTCTTTTTCGTATGTTAGTATCCAAGGCCTGAAAAAAGATAAAATGATGCAAATGGAGAACTCTTCTAGCCGATGTGACTAGAGTATTCCTTTTTCGTAATTAGTCTACAAGGTCCGGAAAAGGGGTAAACTTATACCAGGTAGACGCCCTTTCAAATACTTTTAGCGAGCATGAAAGGAAGCAAGGTTGCTCGACGATCTTTTCATTGTTTTAGGAGTCAGAAAAGAGCTTAACAGAAACTCCCTAAGTGCCTTTTTCGTAAAGGAATTGCTCGGCTCGAAAAAGGGATAAAATTATATCGAACAAAAAGGTATTGGTGAGAACGAGGAATGATCTTGAGCATCGTCATGAGCATGGAAAACTGAATCCAGCGACATAAAGATCATAAAAAACAGGCAACGGCCGATGTGGCATGCAAACCGAGGCGATGAGTGGCATTTTGAAAAAATGCCCAAAAATTATGGGGGTGAGAGTGAGAAATGGTCTCAAGCATCATCACGAGCACGGAAAACTGAATCCGACAAGATAAAAATTGTCAAAAACGGACCACGATCGATGTGGCACGCAAATTGAGGCGACGAGGGGCATGGAAAAAATGCCTAAAAAAACTGGTGGTGACAGCGAGAAATGATCTCAAGCATCGTCACGAGCATGGAAAAATGAATATGGCGATATAAGACTTGTAAAAAATGGACGATGGTCGAAGTGGCACGCAAATCGAGGCGATGAGGGGCATGGAACAAATGCCCAAAAAAACTGGTGGTGATAGTGAGAAATGATCTCAAGCATTGTCACGAGTGTGGAAAACTGAATCCGGCGATATAAGACTTTGTAAAAAATTGGACGAAGGCCGAAGTGGCACGCAAATCAAGGCAATGAGGAGCATGGAAAAAATGCTTGAAAAAACTGGTGGTGACAGCGAGAAATGATCTCAAGCATCGTCACGAGCGCAGAAAAATGAATCCGACAATATAAGACTTGTGAAAAATGGACTACGGCCGAAGTGGCACGCAAACTGAGGTGACGAGGGGCATGGAAAAAATGTCCGAAAAAACTGTTGGTGATAGCGAGAAATGATCTCAAGCATCGTCACGAATGCGAAAAATTGAATCCGGCGATATAAGACTCGTAAAAAATGGACGACGATCGATGTGGCACGCAAATCGAGGTGACGAGGGGCATGAGAAAAATGCCCAAAAAATAGACCTGGTGGAATCAGGAAACGGAGTGGAATATCATGAATTTCTCGCTATGCTAATTCCAACGGTGCCAACGGTTTGAAAAACGGACATTGTATGGTGCCGGAATGGTTGTTTGAAAATTGTTAAATTCCTATAAATAACAAGTAGGCCCAATGTGACAAGTGTCATTTTCACTGTTGAGTTTCACAGAGTAATCGAGGTGGTCAGAGCATTTTCTCGATTTGTGGGAGATTCGACCATTGGTTTTTTATTCTGCGAGTTTCAGGTAAGCCTATGTGCCTTAGCCTTTTCAATTATTTTGTTTCTGGTTAACAGTGGGCCCCCGAAGGCCGCGTAATTCCACTTTGGCTTTCCAACGTGGAATATTGCAGGTTTCAGCTCATTTTCCGTGATGCACATCGCGGGTATTGGCTTGATAGCCGCAATGTGCATCGCGTGTTTCGGGTTGACAGCCGCGATGTTCATTGCGGGTTTTTGGCTGACAGCCGTGATGTTCATCGCGGGTTTCGGGATGACAACCGCGATGTTCATCACGGCTTTCAGGCTAACAGCCACGATGCGCATCATGGATTTCAGGCTGATACTCGCGATGTGCATCACGGCTTTCGGGTTGATACCCGGGATGTGCATCGTGGCTTTGGAGCTGAAAGTCGCGATGGGGTTTTCTTGAGAAAAAATTTTGTTTCTAAAAAATTTTCCTTTGTTTTTTGGCAGGATGCTGAGGAGGCCGCTAGTGTCGTGGCGGGAGAGAGAGATAGATGTGAGATTGATGGGTCGGATTCATGATGACCCTGGTGTGCGGGCAGCCCTGGCTGAGGGTGGAATCCTAAAGTTCGCTCAGGTTCCTCTTATGCATTCAGTCAAAGCTTTGCTGAACAAATTGGTGGATTTCTGGGTTCCAGGAGAGGGTGTATTTATGGTGCAGGGTGAGCGACTAGAGATCAGCTTGAGTGATGTTTATTTTCTTACTGGCTTGCCCCGTTTGGGGGAGATTGGGGAGTTGTAGATGAGGATTTTGGCTGGCTTGGACATCGAGGATCTACTAGAGAGATTTTGTGTTCCTGGGGCTCGTACACAGAACAGTGCCCTGAGTATTTCGGACCTGCGGGAGTCGGCGATGCAGGAAGTGGGGGCTTGTGTTTTGCGGGTGCTTGGTGCCCAGGCGACACATCGTTTGTCTGGGGGAAAACGATGATGGTGGACCATGTGTTGAGAGGGACCTACTTTTCCTGGGGTCAGATGTTTTTGGCCTGTGTTCGGCGAGAGCTGGACAAGGTCAGTCGGGAGGGAGGGGAGTTTAGCTTTGCCTCCTTCCTCTGTTGTTTCTTTTTTGAGCGGGTCCCTACATTGCGGCCCCGTGTGTCGGTGGGGGATGGGTTGAGGAGTGAGCCGAGGATGGTGCGGTGGGGGGAGATGATGCCCCGGGGTGGTGGTGGTATCCGACGTTTATTTTCTGCGGATATGTATGAGCAGTGGGAGAAGATACCCCTACTTATTGATGATTATCCATATGCTGGTATGGACTTTCGAGGAGATCTGGAGATGCCTCAGGCTCAGGGACAGGCCTGGGGTCTAGACGGTATTTCTTTGTTTTGGTTCTCTATTATATCATGTTTAGATGTTTTTGTTATGAGTATAGCTAGAGATATTTATATGATATTGACTTGGTTCACTTATGTGATTGTGCAGATATTGGTCCGAGTCCACCAGCTGATCATATAGGCCATCAGGGACGGATGATGGTGGTGGTACCTCCACCTATAGTGGCACCTCCTCCTCGTGCTCGAGATGATGCCCTAGAGGGAATACGTGATACTTTGGAGGGGCTTCTAGTGGGAGCACCAGAGGAGGGTTGGAGGGATTTGGACCATCCTACTATTGAGCATTGTTTCGATGCGCCCCGTGAGTGGCGGTCTATCCTGCTCAGAGTAGTTGTTGTGATGGCCGAGAGGAGGGCTCGAGATCAGTATGATCTGGAGGAGCCAGCGGAGGAGGAGCCAGAGGATCCTGGGGATCACGATGATTAGGTGGTCTTGTACTTGCCCCCAAATGCTGATGAGCATATGGGGAAGGTTTTGTTGATACACATTTTGTATGGCTAGTGTATTTTTTGTATATTTTGGGTGCTGAGGGCACTCCTGACATTATGACTTTTATGATGATATATATATATATATATATATATATATATATGTTTTGGTATCTAGTCGTGTATGCATGTGGATGCACATCTTATCTTGATTACATTTTGTATGCCCGTGGAGGCATATTTTATGCACATGGATGCAATGTTTTGATAATTTTATAATGCCTATGTGATGCATGTTGTCATGTCCTACATGTTTTGCTTGACGTGCCAATCATTTGGTCTACTACAATGTTATGATTTCTTGGGACATGAGTAAAAAAGATGGATTCAAAATGTTGAATCATTTGTTTTGTGCGTAGGAATTTTCTAAATAGACAGGGATCGTGTACCTGGTAACAGTTGATGAGTTGGGAAACAAGGAGTTGGGAGTCTAGGAAAACACGAAGGTGACTTATGCCCATTTGGAGAGCGGCGGCCAGGAGACCGGTCACGGCATCGTACTCAGCTTGGTTGTTTGTGGCAGCACCTATACACACTCCGTCAAGGTGGATCAACTCATGTGAAGGGGAATAAATTACCCAAGTTGCTGACGTGAGATTTGGAGACCAATGGCTTGCGCCATTGGCAAAACTGACGTGGTAGAGTGAAACAGGATCCATCTGTGTTCATGCAGGAAAGAATTGAAATGTAAGTTTACGAAAATTTACAGTGAAAAAATCAAAAAACTGTACAATATGGACCATGGTGTCCAATAGTTTTTATGGGTAGAATCTTTTGAGGTACAACTCGTTACGGGAGTTGCGCATGGGATTTCCTTCCGAATAAGTCAAAATGTATGCTCCATGTTCAAGGCAAGTGTGTGTGATATATGGGCCTTGATCGTAAATAAGGATGAGGTCTCCTTCACTAAATGCTCGTGGGTGAACATGTTTGTCGTAATGGAGTTTAGATCTGTTCTTCGCGGCTTCGATTATTTGGAGAGCTGCGTGGCGATATTCGTCGACCTGCTCTAAAAGAAGCAGACGTTCTTCAATTAGTGACGTATTGGGGAGAAGTTCTATGGAAATTTGTAATGTTGGTACATGGCATTCAATGGGGAGGAAAGATTCCACGCCATGAACTAAATGGAATGGGGTAAAGGCGGTGGCGGTTTTGGTCGATGTGCGATAAGCCCATAATGCGGGAAAAATCATGTGATGCCAATTGGATTTATGTTTGTCGACAGTGCGTTGGAGGATGGTCTTCAAAATTTTGTTAATAGCTTCGACTTGGCCGTTCCCTTGGGGGTAGTAGGTGGAGGAGAAATGGTGTTCAAACTTAAGGAGTATGGACAATTCTCTCCAAACAGAGTCTTCGAAGTGAGAGCCGTGGTCTGAGACGAGTTGTTTTGGTACTCCAAAATGAGCAATAACGTGGTTGAGGAAAAAACGGGCTGCAGTGTCGGCTTTGCAATTGTAAGTAGGCATGGTTTCCGCCCATTTGGTAAAGTAATCAATAGCCACAATGATTTGCTTATGGCCGTCGGCTGATGTGGGATTGCAATCCATGAAGTCAATGGCCCATTTTCAAAATGGTTCAGTGGTGACGACTGGATGAAGGGGGGCGGGGGGGGTTCTTGCTTTTGGGGCAAAGAGCTGGCAGTTTTGGTAGTGTTTGACTGCTATGATACAATCAGTGAATAATGATGGCAAAAAATAACCTGTGCGGATTACCTTTTGGGCGGTGGCCATTCCGGAGAAATGGCCGCCGCAGGCACCGCTATGACAGTCATTAAGGACTTGTTCTGCTTCATCTTGGGAAAGGCATCGTCGTAAGGTTGTGTCGACGCCATGTCGATAGAGGACATAACCCAAGAGGAGATAACGGGGGGCATGGTGATGGATGCGACGGCATCCGTCACGATTGATATTGGGTCGAAATTTCTGTGTGCGGAGGTATACTAAAATGTCGCCATACCAAGGGTCGTCAGACGAGATGATGAACAAATGTTCGTCGATTATATCAGTATGGATGGTTTGTGATGGCGACGATGATGGTAAGTCCGTAATGAGTTGAGCGAGTGCTAATGATTTGGTGCTCTTCGGGGATTTAAAAGAGAGGTCATATTCTTGTAATATAATCACCCATTTGGCAACACGGCCTTGTAGAAGGCGACAATTCAAGAGATAGACCATTGGGTTGGAATTTGCCACAACTTTGGTATGGCTGAGGAGAATATAATGTCGCAGCTTTTGTACAAAAAAGACGACGGTGAGGGCCATTTTCTCTTCATGTGGGTAGTGCAATGGTGGGCCTGACAAGGTCTAGCTCACATAGTAAATGACATGTTCTTGATGAGCGGAGTCTTCTTGGATGAGTACTCCGGAAACGGCATAATCTGATGCCGAAATGTACAGGGTAAAGTCTTTCGTGAAATCTGGAGGAGAAATCAAGGGGGCGCTGGTAAGTGCTTTTTTCAGATCCATGAAGGCTCCTTCTGCTTGGTCGTCCCATACGAAGTGGGTATGAAGACGTAGCAAACAGAGGAAACCATGTACTGTGGTGGCATAGTCTGGGACAAAACGATGAAGGAAGTTGGACTTTCCCTGGAGGCTTTGGAGTTTTCTTAATGTACGTGGCGACGGTAGGTCCACTATGGCTTAAAATTTTAGAGGGTCAACGATGATCCCTTTTTCTGAAATGACAAACCGCAGCAAGTGGCCTGCTGGAACGAAAAATACACATTTGAGTGGGTTCAAGCGGATGTTGTATTTGCAGAAACACAGGAAAACTTGTCGAAGATCTTCTAAATGGTCAGATCGTTTCATAGATCGGGTGGTGAGGTTGTCTAGTAAACTTTGATGATTTTATGCAGATCATGAAAGCAATAAGTCATGGCATGTGGGAAAGTGACTCCCGCATTCTTGAGACTGAAAGGCATGACGCGATAGGTGAAGGTTCCCCATGGGGTAGTAAAAGCGGTCTTGTATTGATCTTCTTTACGAATTTTGATTTGGTTGTATCCGGAGAAACCATCCATAAAAGAAAGTACCTCATTCCCCACACACTCATCGATTAGTTGGTCGATAAATGGTGTGGGGAAGTTGTCTTTGGGACAAGCAAGGTTGAGGTCTCGGAAGTTAGTACAGACGCGGATGGTGCCGACTTTCTTATTGACTAGTACTGGATTTGAAACCCATGTGGTGTATGCAATTGGGTATATGAAGCCTGCTGCTCGAAGCTTTTCAATTTCTGCTTTGACGGCTAGAAGCTTGGATGGGTGGATAGGACGTTGTTTCTGGAGGACCGGTGATATGTTCGGCCAAGTGTTTATGTGATGTTCTACGATGGTAGGATCAAGACCAGGCATCTCGGTATAAGACCAGGCGAAGACATCTCGAAATTCTTGGAAGAGTTTCTTATAAGCTTGGGTTTCTTTCTCAGTGCATGAAGCGCCCAAAGAGATAAGCTTAGGTTTTTTGGGGGTGGTGGAGATGTCGATTTTTATAAGGGGCGAAATGTTAGCCATGTTACCTTCCTCGAAGGCTTCTGAAGCTGGTATTGGATCTTTGAACCAATCGACCTTGGTTGGTAAGAAGTCCTTAGATTCAATGGATAGTTAGTTTGCCGTGATGGACGTAGACGCTTCAGGGAGGAAGTATGATCAATGGTGCATATCATCCCAAGGGTAGTCCAGTGCAGTGAGTGTTTCTAGGATTTCTTCATTGGTACGGAAGTAGTGTTCCATTAAATTAACTGGTTCGGGTTTATAGGTAGTTCAAATCATATAAATGGTATTGATTTCTTATGAATGGGAAGATTCGGGGGAAAAAATTTCCTCAATAAGTGGTGGGGATATCTCTAGGTCGACATTATTCAACTCGTATAGTGCTGCTCTATAATATGGGAGATCGGGGCAGTGATGTGAATAATGGCTGTAGATTCTGCATATTGCACAAGGATGGTTTGTGCGCAATGATTTATCATGAGGCTGAGAGGGGAGTTCTAGTTTGACTACTGGAACATTGGTGTCATCATCCAACATATTCATGTGTTCTTGAAGTGCTGGTAGTTGTGGACATAGATGGGTGGCATGGTCGATATCATCGCACAAGGAGCACTTAGGGAGCACACGGGTTGGGGGATTCTTAGTTAATTTGGGAGTCACTGGGGGAATGCGAGTTGTGGGTGCAGTGTTGTAGGTTGGTGGACCTCTACCCCCAGTGTGGAAGGATTGAGGGGGGGCATAACTAGATGTCGATTTAGTGCCCCCTGTTGGAATTGATCGGTTTTGGGGGTTTGAACCACCAGGTGGTGGGCGATTTTGGGGTTTGGTATGCCAGGTGGTGGATGGTTCGACATATTCATAGGTTGTACCAGTTGTAGGACAACTGTTGGAGTCGGTGGGGGAGTTTGGGAAGGTAAGTACCATACAGGTATTCCTAACGTTAAACCTGGAAGGTTAAGTGTAGCCATTACTGGCGTGCTGACAACTCCTGAAAACAGAAACAAGAATGGGATTGTGTGAATCGGTGTTGTTCCGATATGACTAGGCACAATGGGTGCTTGTGGCGGTGGTTGAGGTTGTTGTTGTTCATAGTGCGATAAGGTGCACAAATCGGATACTTTAGTTACCTGGAGAGGAGGTGGGATTGACGGGAAAGTGCTGGTCATGGGAGTATCCGAATATATCCCGAGGCCAACTGATGAGATGAATGATGTCGGTGCACTAAGAACGGGTTGTTTAATCATGGGAAGAACATTTTCTGGTGCTACGGGGGCATTGGGATCATAGTATGTAATCTGGTCGATTTTGACTACGCGTCCTTCATGGGGGAACATCATGATGTGGAAAACTGAAGAAGCGACAGCTTTCATTTTATACATGTAGCTTCGTCCCAGAAGGAGATTGTAATCAAGTTGGGCGTTAATGACCTCTATATCTATGAGAACTAGTTTGCCCCTAAGCTGTATGGGTACGTTCACTAACAAACCTTGAGGTTGAGCTGCACGACCATCGTAAGCTGGTAATGCTGTAGTTGACGGTTGTAGTGTTGGGGATCCAAGTTTCTTCCATACGAAAGTCGACATAACGCAGGTAGAGGTCCCTTCATCGATTATGCATCGATGGACAACAAGGTTGCGAATGGACACGGAAACTTGAAAATCTAGAGATGAAGGCAGGCGAGGTTTAGCTTGTTCTAAGTCGAAATCCATCATGTTAGAGTCGTTAGGATCTATGGCACCAATGGTAGATAACAACAATTTTCTCTGTGCAGGACAATTTTTTAAGATTTCGAGAGTGGACATAGCAGCGGGAGATTGAGCTAAATCCTCTACAATGTTATAGTTGGAAGCTGCACGAGCGTTCGGGTTATTCTAAATTCATCTCAAAGGGAAACGAGGTGCTTTGGGACCCCCATCCATGGGCATATTGGGTATGCGAAGTGGTTGATCAGTTGGGAGAGTGCTTGAAGATGGGTCGGTAGGTGTGGCTTCAGGGGCGGATCCGTATTGATTTCGATGGGTTTGAAGATTGACATCATTAGCAAATGGTGAGTGTTGGATTCTGCATGCTGGTAATCGGCTGTTGCTGTGTTGTAGCGGATCCTTGAGGGGGATCATTTGGACGAGTGTTTACCATGCCTTGGTTTGGTAAGGGATTTTGCAATATCATGGGTTGTGGCTGAGGAGGAGGTGCTAGCTGTGCAGCATGTCCTTGTCGTTGGGCATCGTTGGTCCAGAGTTGACGCGCTCGATCTAAATGGGGACAATTATATGTGTAATGGTTGTAGACTCCACATATGGAACATGGATGGTTTGTTCTCAAGTTATTATTTTTGGCCTGTTTTGGTGGATGATCAGGGTTTTGGTTGAGGGGAGAAACGTTATTATTATTTGGGGGATTAGGTGGTGGTCCACCTTGGTTGTGTTTCTAGTTGTTTCCGCGGTTTTGTTGACCTCCTTGGTTATGCTGGTTGTTCAGGTTTGGAGGTTGGTTTTGTTGTGCGTACACATGCCCTTGGGCAGTAGGTGGGTTTTGAGTTCGTGGGGGCTCTGGAGCAGGTTGCGGTGGGTAGTAAGCAGGAGGGTTATGAGGTGGACCTATTGCTTGTTGTGGTTGTGGGTAACCTTGAGCTGCTGGAAGTGTTGGAGCAAGAGGTGCTGCCTGTGAAGGATAATAAGCCACTTGGGCTTGTGGTTGAATCGGAGTTGGTGGGCCTGTTAGTTATAGTATGAAGGTGGTGCATAAGCTGATGGTGCTTTCCCATAAGATTGTGGTGGACATGAGGGTCCATGAGTGTGGTGGGTATGTGTTACTAGAGCATACGAAGTTGTAGCTCCAGAATGAGATGAAGCCCTAGAAAGATCTGGGGAGTTGTTTGTACTCATCATGGTAAAAGGTTTGTTTTGCACCATAACCTGGCCGATAATATCGTCGGCGGCATGGGATGCCCCTGGCGCGTCATGGCGGGATGGATCGCCGCGCAGGGCATCAGGTAAAATAGTGTATAGATATCCAGACTGGGCATATATGAGGTTGAACTGCTGGGCTTTTAAGATGGCTTCTTCTTTTGACTAGGGTCGTTCAGAAGTTACATCTTTGGCTATGAGGGGGAGGAGTGATTTGAGGAACCAATCCAAAAAGATACGGTCGTCAAGTTTTATCTTGCAGAGGCTACAGTGCTTACGCCACTCATGGATATGATCATTGATGTGTGTAGCGATGTTCTGTCTACAAAACAAAAGTATTTCCACTTCCTGCATCACAGCGTACAGGTAGTTGAAAGAACTGAAGGAACGTTGAGGTGAGGGATGTAAAAGTGGGTGTGTCCCATGTGGTTGCTCATTGTACCACTTGGCTGCAAAGCCAATGAAAGTTCTTTGTAAAAGTCTGAGTCGAATAGAATCATCTACTGTGGAGTTCGAGGAACACCATAGGTGAAACAACATGATGTGGTTTTGGGGGTCTTCCCCGGCTTTCCCTTCAAACTTGGGGATGTCTGAGGGGAGTTTTGTGGGCATGGGGGGCCACACAGGGTCATGTCTAATAGGTTTGTTGGTTAACCTTTCCAGGTCTGGTAAGTTTAGACTAGCCATGTATGGCAGATTGGTAGATGGGTGTGGCATGGTCACTGGGGTATAATTGCTAATGGTAGCATTATGGATTGGTCCAGTTCTCCCTAAGGGCATGGTAGGTGTGAAAGGAATGTGTCCTCCAGCCGATGTGGTATGGGAGGGGCCTGCGCTCCCAAGTGCAACGTGGGTTGTAGATGGGTTAGGAATGGTTCCAGTAATCGCTAGGATCTGGGTAGTGGCGATGAGAGAGGGGGTGACCCCCATGTTGGGCATACCTAATATAGGTGTTAGTCCTATGTTGGGCATGCCTAAAGTGGGTGTGGCTCCTATATTAGGCATGCCTAAGGGGGTTGTGGCTACCGTGGTTGTCACGGTAGTAGCAGGGGTTGTTGATATAGCCCCAACAACACTAGTGAACAGGGGGTCATATTGTGATCCATCCATGGGGTTGGTTGGTGATGTCTCGGTAGGGTGTTCGGATTCAGCCTCAGAATCAAATGTAAAATGAGGCACGTCATAATCGGATGACTGGGTTCTATTCCGATGATGTGTGGAGTCAAGGGACAACACTCTATGTCTATGACATGTAGGGTCAAGTGTACCAAATTGAGGGGGTTCACCCTGACAATGCCGAGATCGTCTTAAGTTCTCAATGGTGAGATATGTCTAGAAATGCCAATGGATGGTGGTGAGATTGAAAAACTCAAGACCCTAGTGCAACAATGTGTGCAGGAGGGGAGTATGAAAAAAAAATGGCTCTCAGGCCAACAACCAACCTCAAAAGCACTTACTATAACAGTTGTGTTATAGTAAGTGGAGTAATCAAGAAAAGTGGTCAGAATACCAAAAATCAAGTGGCTCCTAGAAAAAAGTGGTGCTCACTAGACCAAGGGGGGTAGCAGAGCATGCAAACGCCTAACTAAAAGTGGTATTATGATTCAACGAAACATATCCTCTGCAAGGTGATGAAATCCAAGTCAAACAATATGAGTAGTGGAATCAAAGGCTAGATATCCCCCTACCGGGAGGGACATCGAGTAGACAACCCTAAAAATTGGCCACTAAGATACCTCGTTCATGACACGTTCGATTGGGTGAATATGTAGTTTGGTTCTATCACCGCTGTAATCCCATAAGGGTGGTACACCGAGAACTACAAAAGGTATCCTTCGGTTACTGAATGGATAGCGGTATTCCACTCAGACTTCTGGAATCAGTCTGGCTACTTCAACCTTCCTAAGGGAGAGGCCTTCCCAATAAATTGGTATTAAACTATGTCAACAAATAATAAGGGATTTTGGTACCCTAAATGTCAAAACACAATGTCTCAGATGTAAATGAGTGAGGGGTGTTATTGGAACACCTATCCCCCCAATCCTACCTAGCTACAAGATTCTTTAAGTGTTCCCCAAGTGGGGTTAAAGTGTTTGTTGAGTTTAGGCAGATTTTATGGCTCAGTTAATTAAAAATGTGGAAGATTGGGTGCAAGTGTGATTATTTAACTGAAAAAGAATTTGCCTCGCTTGGGCGATTGATTACAAATAAAAAACAAGACGATTTCAATTTGTAAAAAATAAAAGGTTTTTTCTCAAATATAAATGCTTACAAAAAATCATTCAAAAACTATGGACTTTTGAAATAATTTTTTAAAGAAAAGCAAATAAAATAAAATTTGCAAGAAATAAATGGATTTCTAAGCGCTTGCTTGGGTAAAACTATTGAGCAAATTGGAAAGAGGGTTCGGAATTTGCGAAGAAGTGAAATCTATGATCTAAACAAAGTGCTAAAAAAACAAAGTGCTAAAAAACCTTTCTTTCACTTGTTGAAATTTTTTAAAAAGATTTTAATTGAGCATATGTAATAGAAAAAATGATTTACTATTGCTGCAATAATTAAAATAGAATGGTGAAAAAAATTGTAGAAATAATAATGCTGGACAAAAGAGGCTAAATGGGCAAAAAATGCAGCAAAATTTTTCTAAAAATTAGGCCGACCGGGGAAAAAAAAAAAAAAAAGTAGCAAAGCAGCATCGCGGGTTGATGGGCAAAAGCCGCGATGTGCATCGCGGGTTTATGGGAAAAAGCCGCAATGTGCAGCGCAGAAAAAGATTGCAAGGCCGCGATGCGCAACGCAGAAAACTGCTGTGAGGTCGCGATGAGCCGCGTGAAAAAGCGCGATGCGAAAAAGAAAAAAATTGTCGCTGGAAACGAAACCGAAAAGTGAAATTTCAGGCTGTTTAAAGGCTACAGAAAGGGCCAAAAGCTAGAGCAGCAATGAATATGCTGTCTAGTATGACAGATCTGCAAATTGAAATGATAAAACTAGTAAAAGCGAAGATCTAAAGCTAAAGTGTAAGATTCAAAAATTCGAATACCAGCGGAGTCGCCAAAAAATGTTGCTTGGTTTTTCAACCAAGCATGTGTAAGGATGCACCTATTAACTTGTAATAGTAGTCTCGAATGAAAAGAAAATAACAATAAACTGAATCTAATCTAACATTAACACGTATAAGAAAAATAAAGAACTTGATTGATAACAATAAGCAAATAAGACAAGAGATTTAAAAGAATTTGTTTTTGTATTACCTCAAATGGTGAGGATGATGGTTGTTGAGCAACTCCAAGGTTGAGAAGCTCCAATGTCCAATGGTCTCTTCTTCTCCAAAGCTTCAATGGGGATCTTCAAAATCAAAATGGGAGGCAATGGATCTCAAAGGGAATTTGGAAGCATAAGGATAGGATGAAATGTGGATGGAAAGTGAGGAGCCCCTATCACCTTTTTATAGCTTTTGGTGATTGGGAATACCATTATGGTTTTGAGGAAACCAATGGTATTAACCAACATGGTTTATGTCTCTTTTTCCCTCTTTTTCCTTTCTTGAATATTTTTATTCCCTTTTAATATTTTTTGGGAATTTTGGACCCTTTTTTAGGGTTTTTTTGAGGAAAAATACATATTTTGAGGGGAAAAAAGGTGTATTGTGGTCTTTTTTGGTGACCTTTTGATGGTTTTAGAGGCTCAAATGGTGGAAAAGTGGACAAATGGGTCATGTGAATAAGGGAATGAGCTAGTGAGCACTTTTTGGGTGTTAACAATATTGAATTTGCAGAAGACTCATGCATTTTGTAAAAGTCACACCTTTTGCGAAGACTCATGTCTGCATTTTAACAATGTTTGTACTTTTTCTTCATTCAGTTATATGCAAGAGTTTTCCCCTTTTGTGCCATAATACTTATCTTAGAAACAACTGTTCTTCACTCTATCACATGCAAGCTATTTTTATGCAATAATCATAACTTAGTAACAAATTGAATGCATGCATGTTTCTACAAATCCCTTTTTGCAACAATTCTAACACATGAGTTTGATAAACACTGTGACATACACCTTCTAACCATAACCTTCACTAACATACTTCTTGAATTCCTAAGATGCATCATACTGAATTCAAGGATGTCACCTGATATTCTTGAGATTAACAAAAGGAGTAGCAATTGCTTGCTACTTTAGATGTACCCAGATTGTCTGCTTCTTCTGTGCATTTTTGGGGATATTTCCTTACCCATTTTTTCTTGTGCGCACTTCTATCTTGATTATGTGCTTGAATATTTTCACTATGATTCCTTGTAGTGTGATTTCTTTTGCACAAAAACTCTTCATCAGGAAAGTTTACTACTCTTCGATAGTACATAGCCTTGTGTCCAAAACCATCACATGCATCACTTCTCATAGTTTGACAATATTTTGCAACATGACCCAAGCGATTCATCTTGTGCACTTTGTCCTATTGATCCTTCTTTGGTTACTATATTGAAAAGAGTTGTATTTGTTGAAGGAACTGTCATACTTAAACGACTTAAAATTATTTCGGAAATATTCACCATCGCAAACCTTATTTGATGCCTTTTCATAACCAAGACCTGACTTGTGTTTATGTGATCTCTAATCATTCAGGATTGAGGTGTTGTATTTGAAATTGTTCTTCATTTCATCTTCACAACTAGTCTTGTTCCTTTCTGGATGTGCATAATTTACAATTAGATATTGGACTTGTTTCTTTCCCTTCATCTCAACCAACTTATCTTCTAAGTAAGATATTTCTCTGTCCTTCGACTCAAGTTGGCAGGTCAACATCTTAATTTTATGCGCTAATTCTTCCAAATATATTTCAGTGCAAGTTTATCTTATCCAAGCACTTTCACCTTATCTTTTGTAGAAATCAGTTGTTTCGCATAGTTGATCACCTTTTCACAAAATTTTGTATCAAGAGACTCTTTAAATATCTTGTACTATTCTTCATACTTCGACAAATACACCTGCAAGAATTTATTCTTCTTTCTTGACTTCTTTAATTCATCTAGAGCACTAATAAATTCACCTTCCTAGTCAACTTCTACAGCTTCTTCGTCTTCTTCAGATTGATTATTGGTCATAAATTCTGCAACTGGATTTGGAGGAGTAACTCGATTTGGAGGTTTTTTGAAGGACTCACTAAAGAAGTATTTGTCAAGTGACCCTGGTTTTCTTTGCACAATTTGAGTATTCTTCAAACTGTTCTTCTTCTTTTCATCTCTGCTTTCTTCTTCCATAAAGGCCATGAAAAGTACCTATTTTTTCTCTTCGTCGCAGTCACTTCCTTTAGATACATTGTTGTCTTCCTCGGTATACATACTTTTCTTCTGTTTTGGAATCCTCCTTTTTATTTTCAGGTATGTGCTGAGTGCACGTAGTTCTTCGTTCATGATAACTAAGTTCTTCGCCATTGTCTCTATCTCCATCTTCTCTGTAAGGACACTTAGAAGAAAAATGGCCTATTCCTCCACATTTGAAACATTTGAAAGGAAATTTTTTTCTATACTTACCTCGTCCTATTTCCAACTTCCTTACAAAGTTTTAATACTCATCAGATGATTCAATGTATGATTCTTTGTCATGATTGTGCTTATCATTTCCAGTGGCTTTAAATGCAACTTCCTTTACGATGGGAATCTCTTTCTCAGTTCTCATCGCATATGCCGTTAGGATCCCCCAAAGCTCATCCATTTTTATATCTTCAATATTTTCTCTGTAATCCAATACATACACCTTCACATCAAATTCTTCCAGAGTGACCCCAAGACTCTTGATAGCATTAACTATCTCATAAAATCTTAAGAAGTAAGAGGTGATGTTCTCTTCATATTTAATTTTCAAGGATTCAAACAACCCAGAATAATTCTCCAACTTTGGCTTCTTTACCTTTTCGTCGCCTTCATATACACCTTTGATTTTGTCCCAAAATTCCTTGGCTAAGGCGCATTGCATAACCTTGACGAATTCAGTATCTGTCAAACCACATAGCAATGCATTTATGGCTCTTCCATTGCATTCATATATTCTCCTCTCAGTTGGAATAATTGGAACAAATTATGGGACATTGTAACCATCAACAATGGACTGCCAAACATCTGCTCCTAGTGATTCTAGATATACTTCCATCCTAACCTTCCAGAAGGTGTAGTTGGTGCCATCAAACCTTGGTGCTCTATTTATGGAAATACCTTCCTGCTTGTCGATAACTGTGCATGGATTTGTCTTCCAGATGTTAAGATGTTACTGAAGACACCTGCTCTGATATTAATTGTTGGAATCTAATTAATACAGAGAGTGGGGGTGAAACAATATTAGCGTAGTTATGATCATTTTTTAACTTCTTTAACATATTAGTATGAACTTAATCCTAATATTCAATTATGCAGTCAACATAAATAAAACATTCATCCACATATGTACCAAGACAAATAACACAAAACACATAGAATTTTGACATGGAAACCCAAATGGGATAAAACCATTGAATGTTCTTTTGTGATGAAATGATTACATTCGAGGAAGCACCAACCCCCTGGTTTTATAGGAACCGACTTGAAGGAAGCAAAAACTCCCTGTGTTCTCCAACACCAACTAGAAGGAGTCTACGACCCCCTATTCATTGCCCCATCATGCCACCCAGATATACACAATAATATATTACCTTTCTGAACTTCCAACACACGCACACTTATGATATTCTGATGTTCGTTTTGCTATGTGCACCTTTTGTATGTCGTCGTATTGTTGTCACTTCCCTACATACATTACTTGAATTCTCATTCCACTCAACACTTCACTTTAACTGATGTTGCACTTGGTATTGTGTGCTACTTAATCTGTTGCAGTTTGCACCACTGATTTACTATGCCATTCTGCTAGTGCATAACTAAACTATCAACTGATACCGTGCATCAACTGATACCGTGCATCAACTGATACCGTGCATCAACTGATGACTTGTTGTTCTGATGTCACACACCAATATCATATGGAATTGTGGCTTACTAAGATGTGTCCATTCTATTTAAGTGCCACAATATTTTAGAAAATATGCGACATGTTGTGCATCATATGATTTGTCCTTTCAATTTAACATAGTTTCCTCATATCATCCTCATCACAATGCACATACTTGACTCTACTTCTACTCGGTATCTGCACATATGATGATATTCTTAGCACACTTCAACTCAGTCTGCATACATCAGTCAAACTTCCTCACTTTGCGCATGTTCTGATATACTTCATATCTGTCTCTGCATAGATCTACCTAAGAACATATGTGAATGTTTGCATGTTGTTTTCAATATGGTCGTTCAGTACTCATGCACTTGTGCATCCTATGCACTCTTCCTTTTCTATCTTAGTGCAAAAGTCACATATCTACAACATCATTCTGCGCACCATCAGTTATATCATTCACCTTCTTTTGTGGAGTCGGATCTCTGCTAGGTCATTTTTGTTCTAGTTCCACGAGCCCTTGATGCCTCAAATATAAATCTCTAACTTCCACTTACAAGCTCTTCATCCTTTCCATCAAGCTTTCCTCAAATATCCAACTTGCTTCCCTATTTATACATGTCCTGCATGGATTGTATGTTAGCAAGTTGGTTGTGGAATTGCTTCTTTCTTGCTTCACGGAGTGTGCTTCTTCCACTTGGCATGTTCTGCGCTGATGATGTGTCCTTTATTTGTGGGTACCATGCATACATGGTCCTTGAATTGGTGGGAATTTCACCCTTGTTGTACCATCACTTTTGGGTCTTGTGCGCTTGATGTATCATTTCCTTGCCGAACTTTCACATACATGATCTTCGACTTAGTGGGACTTTGACCATTGCGGTACCATCACTTGTAGGTCTTGTGCACTTGCTGTGTCATCGACTGTGTAATTTGTGTATATACTGACTCCAATCGCTACACACTTCTTGTAACTTGTGTGTGCTTCAAATACTGAAATTTTCTTCTGATTGGTGAGATTTGCATGCTTTCAGTACTTGCATAACTATTCAACCATTTCTTGTTCCATGTTGTTTGTGCACTCCACTAGACTTGCTTGTGCACTCTAGAATTTGTCCCATGTATTCTTTGGCTTGCTTGTGCACTCTTCAAACCTTTTTCCAACCAACACTTTAGATTGTACCTTGAAGGACTATGACTAGATGGACTTATGACTTGCTCAAGTACATGTTCTTTATGTACTTCTTCAAACTGGATGTGCATTCCTTAAATACTTCTTGAAACTGAATATGCGCAATGTACCCCTGGACACACTTCTTTAGACTGGATGCAACTTCTATATATACCTATTCATACTTGCATCCATATACTTCACCATATTTCTTATGCATATACTTATTCAATATGACTTTTCTATATTTCTTCAGGCTGGCATGGGAATATTGAATCCACTTTGACAGTAGTTGACTTTAATGACTCAAGCTGAATCATTTGATATCCTCTTTGACATTATTTGACATCGATGACAACCAAAGTTCAACAATATTTTCATATTAATATCTAAAACAATGGACACATGGCATGTTGTACAACTTCACTTTCCTTATAGGCCAAAACAAAACAATTTGTGGGAAATTTACCGTAAATTTGAAATTTCTCTCAGAATTCAAAATTTGGTAAAATCCTATCACCTTGCAAACAAGACATCCATGCTACTACCAAACAAATATAAAAATAAAAAGGCCAAAATTTCAGATTCACCGTAGGTGGAAGTTCACCTAGCGAGACAGTCTCCTGTTGGCAGGCGGTTTGGTAGAGTGCTATCGCAGCATCTCCGATGCTGCGACAAGGAAAAAGATAGTGCGAATGGCGAGAAGATGATGCGAATGGCGATGAGTGGAAGATTAGTTATGTATTTTGGGTCAATTGTGCCACGGAATGCAGGTTTTGGGTCATTTGGACCACATATTATGTAATGTTGAGTCAGTTATACCGCAGAATGCGGGTCTTTGGTCGGTTTTGTACCAAGTTAGTTAGATATTGGGTCACTTGTCCAAATTTTGGTTTTAAAAGTGGACAAGCATTGTAATGGCAGAAGCCTATATATAGATAGGAGTCATAGGTATTGGAAAAAAGGTGGAATCAAGGTGAAGAGAAGTGCATGTTTGGGTTGTTTCTGCACAGCTGTGAGATATTGCCGAGACCTGATCTTTGAAGAGATATTGTATCTAAGGTTTTGCAGTGATAATATGATATGATGAAACGGTTCTGGTGCAATTCCTGGGTTTTTTCTGTTTGTTTATGGTAATGCAATGTCACACTTCATGAATAATGCTATGTTTCCTCGATGCAATGTTGCTTTACTGTTACTACTGCTGTGATAATGAATGTTGTGATCGAATAATGCATTATGAATACATGTCAAATGTTTGAGATCCCTGTTTAGTGTTGCAATAGAGTTAGTTCATATAGCTACAACCCTCCTCCTTCTTCGGCGAAAACATGGTTCCGTCTGCTCTTCCTGGACGCCTTGGCTGAGACCTCATCTAATTTGCAGGTGTTGCTAGGCGGGATAAAACCTGCCCCAGCCTGTGCCCAGGGAGACTGCGGCATGTGTTGATAGTGAAGTGGAACCCCTGTCGACTAGAGTCACATTGGTCAACAAATGGTTCCGTTTCCAAGTGTATGGGAACAGTCACGACAATTGCCCTTATATACAAAAAATGGTCACAACCCCGAGAAATCTTTATTGCACATTTTGCAAGTCGGTGGGTCACAATGATAAAGATTGTCGTGCATATGGGTTGCTACAAGAAATATTGTGTGATACATTCTACATCAAGGATGATCAGCGTGCCGTACAACAACCACAAATGCAACTATAGGTAGCTCAGCCACTACCTCAACCGCAGATGCAGTTTGTACCGCAGCAGTTCATGCCGCAATACGCTCCAATGCAAGTGGCTCCGCAACAACCGTAGTATGCACCACAGGGGCAAGGCATACAATAGAATCCTATGCAGCCGCAGTACCAACAGTAGGGCAGATTCCGAGGAGGATACCGAGGTGGATGCGGTGAAGGATTTGGTCCAGGACATGGTGATCGTGGACCTGTTCAATGCTATCACTGTGCATTGTGGGGGCATTATCAGTGAGACTATCCACTACCACAGAATCAGTGTACATTCTGTTTTGTTAATGATCATACAGTTGAGAATTGTCCACAGTTGATTACACAATGGCAGGTTGGGAACGCTCCGCAGATACAGAATCAGACCCAACCACAACAACCAGCCCAGAACCAAGTATAGCAACTAGTCTAGAACCAAGTACAATAACCAGTACAGAACCAACCACCGCGACCGAATCAAACACAAATCCAAATTTGAACCCACAGGGGAATCTGCAGCAGCCTCAGATGTAGGGTGCAAATATTGCGACAATTTTTGCAGAACCGCGACCACAAGATGCTTCGGTGGCTGTTGTAACTCGTGGAGGAAAAATGACTGGGGAAGATAGCTTGCAACCACTGATTCGGTTGGCAGGCCAGAAGACGGTACCATTTGACATCGATGTTGAATGGGAGGCATTCCTTTAGGTGCGTCACACCTTGGAGAAAGACCGCGGTAAGGATGTTGTTTGAGATATGCCACCTGTATTTGACACTACATCAGAGGGCGGTTCATCGACACCATCGGGAACATTGCAAAGGTTTCTTGAGAGATGTTTGTTATTGGCCCGGGATCCGGCCGCCCTGGTTGAGATTGAGGGATGGTTGCAGCGATTTCCAAAAGGACGGCAGGAGTCAGCAGTAAACTCTTTACAACGACGGAAGAGTGGAAAGGAGATGAGAATGAACATCCAGATTGGTGACTATGATGTCGATTCAGTTATTATTGATCTTGGTTCAGATGTTAACATCTTAACCAAGCAGGCGTGACAGAAAATGGGGAGTCCCCCATTGAGCTGGTCTCCTGTGCAGCTCTGGTTGGCTAACCATGCGAAAGTAACACCCATTGGGCGAGTTCCACGACTAACAGTCGATATTGAGGGCATGAAGACTTCTGTTGACTTCGATGTCATTGAAGTGGTTGAGGGAGGAAGCTCCTATCTTGCACTATTGGGGATTGGATGGGATAATGATAGTTGAGCTGTAATCAAATTCAAGAGGCGCATGATGACCTTTGAGAATCGCAATTTCAGAGTCATAGCCCCGTTGGATCCAGCTGAAGGACATCGATACATTGAGCCTGTAAAAGATGACGATCCCACTGGATGGGACCATGCATTCAATATTTATGAAGACTATATACCCCTACTGCCAACGGTGAGCTGTGATGGCGCAGCGAGATCTCTACGTCTTTCGACTCTGATGATGGATTAGAACATTGGAAGAATCGCTTGCACGAAGTGTCGCTCCGAAAATGTGGCTTAGTTACTCAATCTTTATGTCGTGTTGCGACAGAAACAATCACACTGCCAGTCTATGAGGGGTTTCCTGGCTTAACCAAATTTTTGACGGAATTTGAAGAATGAGTCTCAAAACCACAACGATTGCTGGCATTGGCGGAAGTAATGAAGGCTACTCCAGCACGCTGGTGGGAGAAACACAAGAAATACATTGATGATTGGTCACAATGTCGAAGGTTGATGATGGTTCAGTTTGGCGATATTGAGGTTTATCACACTGGCAAGTATGATGGCCGAAATAATCCCAATGATCATGTGATGGAATTCCAATGATTATGGGTAGCGCGACCCAGAGATGAGTGGGTCCATGCTTTTATCCATACCTTAGATGAGATGTCGCTCTCATGGTATACTACAACTGAGTTCCGCAGATAAATTACAACATGGGGGGAGTTAACGGTCTGTTTCACTCATACGTTCACTTTTGCGGATGCCAACCTTGACGTCAATAACGCCTTACAGCTTATCTGCGATGTGGTACTTCAGGTTGTTCCGGCGGCCTACCCTGTCGATCTACACACATACTGTCAGATGCAGTCTCTCATGGAATGCTTCAACATCACCGGTGGGCCAGCGGATGATGACGATCCCCAGAATGTCAACATTCCTGAGTCTGAAGGAAGTCGCAATGTGGTACCACCTGCTGCGCCAAGTAATCCATTCAATCAACCATTGAAGCTCCATAAGCTCAATATCGACACAGAGGCCACTCCCAAGTTTGAAAATGTTGGGGACTATTGGGATGACGAGATGATGAGTAAGGTCACTAATTTACTCCATGAGTTTCAAGACTTGTTTGCTACGAAGTTTTCAGATATGAAGGGGATCCTGGGTGATTTAGGGGAGATGAGGATTCCTTTAAAACCAGATGCTAAGCCAGTCCGACAGCAACCTTATTGACTGAATCCACGACATAAGGAAAAGTACAAGGAAGAACTTGATCGCATGTTGGATGCTGGTATTATTGAACCAGTGGAAGAGTCTGAATGGATCGGTCCTATGGTGGTGCAAGACAAGAAAACTAGTGAGGTGCGCATTTGTGTTGACTTGCGGAAGTTAAATGATGCCTGCTTACACGACCCTTTTTTCGACCCCGTTTATTGACGAAGTACTTGAAGGGGTGGGCGGCCAGGAGATGTACTCATTCACCGATGGGTTCTCTGGCTACCATCAGATTCGCAATGCCAAATAAGATCGCCATAAGACAACTTTCGTTATTGAATGGGGCTGCTTTTAGTACACTGTAATGTCGTTTGGTTTGAAGAATGCACCTGTGATATTCTCCCGGGTCGTTGTTGTTGCATTTAAAGACTTTATTCATAAGTTTTTGCAAGTATACATGGATGATTGGATAGTTTATGGGTTGATCCGTGATCATCTGGCCCATCTGCGGTTAATCCTTGAGCGCTGCCGAAAGCACCAGATATCGTTGAACTTGAAGAAATGTATTTTTTGTGCACCAATTGGGATATTGTTGGGTCATATTGTGTGTAAGCAAGGGTTGTTGGTCAATCCAGCTAAGATTGCACTCATCTTGAGTTTGCAACCACCAACCACTGTTAAGTAGTTATGAGGGACTCTGGGGCATACAGGGTATTATCGCAAGTTCATCAAGGGATATGCAGCGATCACCACCCCTATGGAGAAATTCCTGAAGAAAGATGCATTATTTCAATGGAATCCGGATTGTCAAGATAGTTTCGACACACTGAAGACGAAGATGGCTTCGACACCAATCCTGGTATTTCCGAATTGGAGTAAGGAGTTCCATGTACATGTCATTGCCTCATCAATTGCATTGGGAGTAGTATTGGCTCAACCCAATGAAGGATATCTTGATCACCCCATTGCTTTGGCTAGTTGGAAGTTGTCGTCCACTGAACACAACTACATCACCACTGAGCGGGAGGGTCGGGCAATGGTCTACGCACTATAGAAGTTCAGGCACTATTTGTTGGGTGGGCACTTTAAAATGTTCACTAACCATTCCGTGTTGAAATACCTAGTCAATAAGCCTGTGTTGGGGGGGAAGATATGTTGCTGGCTACTTCTTTTTCAGAAGTTCAATTTTGAAGTCATTGTGAAGCCAGGACGGTTGAATGTCGGTCCTGATCATCTATCGTGGATTGAGACAGGGGAGGAACCAACTAATATTGAAGACGGGTTGCCGGATGCACAACTATTTAAGGTTGGCGTTGGTGATGACTATTTTGATGACATCCTCTTGTTTCTGACAATGGGTACTGCACCAGACGAGTTCACCACCAGTCAGAAGAAGCAATTGGTAGTCAAGGCCGCAGACTTCCAGCTAATCGTAGGAGAGTTGTATAAAATGGGCGCTCATGAGATATTACGCAGATGTGTCTTGCCGCATGAGCAAGCGCCGATACTGGCTGAAGCACATGGAGGAGTAGCAGGAGGACACTATGGTGGTCAGGAAGGTGTTGCGTGCAGGGTTGTGGTGGCCTACACTACATAATGATGCGACAGACTATGTGAGGTCCTGCGATGTTTGTCAGCGAATTGGAGAACCGTCTAGACGTGATGAGATGTCGTTGATGCCTCAAATAAAATTGCAACCGTTCGACAAATGGGCCGTGGATTTTGTAGGATCGATCAATCCACCAGGGAAACGCACGGGTGCGCGGTATATCGTCACGGCGACAGAGTATTTGACCCAATGGGCCGAGATGACACCTGTAGTTGATTGTTCCGTGGCCACGGCGGCGCAATTTTTGTTTGATAACATTATCACTCGCTTCAGCTACCCCAAGATATTGCTAAGTGATCAAGGCAGCCACTTTCTTAATCGCACCATCAACGCATTGACAGAGGAGTTACAGATACAGCATAAGAAGATTTCACCCTATCATCCACAGGTGAATGGCACGGTGGAGGCTTTTAACAAGGTATTGGAGCATGCACTGACAAAGGTGTGCAATGTGAACCGCGACGACTGGGATCTCAAAATCCCAGCAGTGTTGTGGGCCTATCACACCACATGTAAACGACTGATAGGACAAACACCATTTAAGTTGGTGTATGGACAAGAAGCGATTATGCCAATGGAGTATATTGTTCCAAGCCTGTGAATTGCGGCTATCACGGGCATGGATGATGTCACAACATTAGATGAACGTCTGGTGCAATTAGTGCAACTGGAAGAAGATTGTTTCATCGCTGGGTTCCACCAAGGGGTCGAGAAGGATCAACAGAAGGCATGGCATGATCGCCACATCAAAAATACACAGTTTCAGCAGGGAGACTTGGTGCTGTTGTATGATAGCAAGTTTATGAAACATCTAGGGAAGTTGCAGATGCATTGGCTTGGTCCCTATCGCATTAGTAATATTACTTCTAGAGGAGCGGTTCAGTTGTAGTAGTTGGACGGGGCGATGCTCCCCAAGCTGGTAAATGGTCATAGGTTGAAGCCCTATCGTGGGGGCTTGGAACACTGCAATGCCTGAGTCGCATCGAACAAAAAAAAAAAAATGATGATTGGTGGATGTCGCATTACCATGGATGGAATGTGGAAGCAGGGAGGCTTCTACTACAAGGTTGGAGTTGTTAGCAACACCTAGGAATGTTGCGCTTGGGTCACATCTGAAATCATGACGACCATGGGACTTTTTCCTACTTTGATGGATATGCTCGTTAATCGAGTCAATCGTGATAGATGACATCCTGGTTGGGCTTAGGGATACACCGAGGCAGTATGGCCGATTGTACTTACCAGGATGGTCCGCATGGTTGGAACGAAGTATCCACCATGCCGGCATGGCCCAAGAAATGATTTGCACGTTTTGGCATGAAGGGAACTAGGAAAAGGTACGATTCATCCACCGTTCGGACAATCGGCACACAACAACTTATGATTATCCTAGGGTGCGAGCCGGTGGTGCAACGGCTTGTTGAGACCGATGGATGACAGAGTGCACTGTATAAATAGAGGACCTGCGGGGAGTAAGCACACAGAGATTGTTTTAGTTAAGAAGGGTTATGCTACGCAAGATTCTGGCATTTTGTTAAGTTAGGAATTCCAAGGAGGCTGTGGAAATGATCCATTTCATTTCGTGTGGTAGCACACCAGCTGCGTTGAGGGCCCGAACGACGAGTGTGCATGAGCGCCTGGAGTAGGTTGCGCCTCGGACACCCCGGGGTTACAAGCATGAATTTTCATCCGAGATGTCTAGGCAGTTGGTGATGGTTCAAAGTCTCGTGGTCCTTGCAACCACACAAAAAGGGGGGGTCGTCACCCCTAGGTCCCTGTAACTTGTGCTTACCGATGCGAAATAGATGTGCCAGATCTGTTGGCCTGGTTCGCACCTAGGAACTGTTCATAAAATTCTCCTCTATCTGCATTAGATTCCTCGAGACTGGAGGACGAATTTGAGACGTACATGACAGCAAGTCGGGGGATTCCCACTTTTGGGTAAGACTTACATAACAGTGAGACAATGATCAGTGTAGCAGAAGGAGCAGGACAACACTGCGCGATCCAGACAGTAAGAACAGTTGAATAGTCGTATGAGGACTTCAAAGTAAAAATGATGGTGTGTACTATGTCTAGCAGTTGATGTGGCTCAGGGCTAAGCCACAAGATTGTGTTGGGGGCCTGTTGGCAGGCGGTTTGGTAGAGTGCTATTGCAGCATCTCCGATGCTGCGATAAGGCAAAAGATGGCATGAATGGCGAGAAGATGACGTGAATGGCAATGAGCGGAAGATTAGTTATGTATTTTGGGTCAATTGTACCGCAGAATGCTGGTTTTGGGTCATTTGGACCACATATTATGTAATGTTGAGTCAGTTATATCGCAGAATGCGGGTTTTTGGTCGATTTTGTACCAAGTTAGTTAGATATTGGGTCACTTGTCCAAATGTCGGTTAGGAAGTTGTTAGTAAGTGGACAAGCATTGTAATGGCGGAAGCCTATATATAGATAGGATTCGTAGGTATTGGAAAAAAGGTGGAATCAAGGTGAAGAGAAGCGCATGTTTGGGTTATTTTTGCGCATCTGTGAGATATTGCCGAGACCTGATCTTTGAGGAGATATTGTATCTAAGGTTTTATAGTGATAATATGATATGATGAAACTTTTTTGGTGCAATTCTTGGGTTCTTTCTATTTGTTAATGGTAATGCAATGTCGCACTTCATGAATAATGCTATGTTTCCTTGATGCAATGTTGCTTTACTGTTACTATTGCTGTGATAATGAATGTTGTGATCGAATATTGTGTTATGAATACATGTCAAATGTTTGATATCCCTGTTTAGTGTTGCAATAGAGTTAGTTCATATAGCCGCAACCCTCCTCCTTCCTCGACTGAAACATGGTTCCGTCTGCTCTTCTTGGATGCCTCGGGTGAGACCTCATCTGCTCTGCAGGTGTTGCTGGGTGGGATAAAACCTGCTCGGGCCGGTGCCTAGGGAGACTGTGGCATGTGTCGACAGTGAAGTGGAACCCCTGTCGACTGGAGTCGTGTTGGTCAACATCTCCAAATGAGGGTTTGAAAATGCATGTAAATTACAATTGACATAAATTTTGATTGGAATTTTTTGGGGGGATGATTCAAATTTTTTGGTAAAGTTCATAAATAGAATAACTATAGAAAAATATTATTGTGTACCCGCATGACAAAGGGTAGTGCAAAAAATGTAGTAAATTTAATTATAGAATAACTATAGAAAATAGTAGTGCAAAGAATGTTCCATGATTTAAACCTCTAGAAAGTTAAACTGTGACTTAGGGAGAAAGTGAGGGGATATATAACCATCTATCCAAGTTAGAGAAACATTGTAACAAATTGAATTATCGGTAAGAAAAAAGGTGGATTTTACACATGATGAACTAGAAAGTAAAATGGAAAAGATGTATAAAAACATGGAATAGAAGATGGAAAACATGGATCAAAATATGGAAAATAATATGGCCAATAAAGATGATATCAAAGGTATGAAGGGGATATTTTGAAAGAGATAAGGCTCTTCCTTACCCCTAACTCACCTAATTCAGAAGAGGAAAACGAGAACAAGATCAGGGTTGAGTCCTAGTCACATGTTGATAGCATTGAAACAAAATGGAGAACGAGAGTTTGAGTCCTTAACACTTAATAAATAATCACTCCAAGATCCAAATAATTATTGGTTCAACTCAAGGATGAGGAACTACTTCATTCCCAAGATTTATAAAAGAAAGTTCAACGGTAATGGTCGAAAACATGCATATTCCAGATAGAGCAATTTTTTTATCTTCACCAAGTGTTGCATTTACAAAAGGTAACCATTGAACCCAAAATCAATTTTTTTTTCTAGATTCTAAGTCGTGGGAAAATCCTTATAGATGAGAATCTTCAAGAAAAGGGGCATATAGGGGCCTTATAGATGTCCCTTATGTAAATAAAATGAATAAATTAGTGTCCATCTATTTTTGGAGTGTGATTTTCAAAAGTAGTTTGGAATGCTTATATTTCGTAGTTAAATATTCAAGTATGTCGTGGAACTAGAAAGAGACCTTTATCTTATGGCACAAGAACTTTCTAGAAACCTTACTGAACAAATCTCTAGTAAGATGAATATGGATATAAACTCCCTTTTTCCTATGCCATAATATTTTTCTACTGAGGAAAAAAATTACATTTAAGAATGAAGATGTCTCAACCAAAAAAGTGGCACTTCAAGCTAGGGGTTTGTTATTAGAGTTGGTTTCTATTTAAGGAGTTATATGAGAAAACATGGAAAATATAGAAGTTACAACAAGATCATGGCTTAAGGATTTAATTAAATCCTAAAAACCCCATCTCATAATCCATGGTGGAAGACCAAAGTAATTTATCAATCAATATCTAATATTATCTAAAGAATACATGAGCTAATGGGTTTGTTGATGTATATGTAACTTCGGAATGTATTTCATTCATGTATTTCATTTATATATTATTATTGTACTCCTATAGAGAAGTGTCATTCCTCTATACGGAAGTGTCATCATGTGTATTGACAAGTGTCACAAGTATATTAACTTGCCGATGGGTTGTTAGACCACCATGTGTGGGGTCGGCCCTGATTTATATAATATATGGTTAATGTACCTAACTAGACAAGTCGTCCCCAGAAGGTTATTGGGAAAACAGGACAAGTATAAATAGAGATCGGGAGATCTCTATTTGGATCACTCAGAACTCATTCTTCCTTCACTCAGAAAGTGGCGCACTAGTGAGGAGGAGGATCATTTGCTACTAGGAGACTATCTCTATGTATTTTGGTTGTGCTTTGGTTGAGCTATTGCTCTATCTATCTCTAAGGAAGTTGTGGGGTTTTTCACCTTAGGGTTTTCCCCACGGAAACTCTGTGTCTATTGTCTCTCATGCTTTTGCTTCTTGGAATGATTGACATGCTTGTTATGATTGATATGCATTGATATACTGTACATGTTGTTCTCTCAATAAAGATCCTAGAGTATTGTGAATTTATGCTCAAAATTTAACATGGTATCAGAGATAACCTGAGAACAAGACACTATGCAGTGACGGAAACCAAGGTTTCTTGTTTATTGGGTTTCTCTCCACAGATTTTGGAAAAGCAGTATTGTAGATTGACTCTACTCATCAAGGAGAATATATCTGTCCAATCAGAATTCAATTATGAGCATTTTCATATTTGGCCCTACAAATTAGGGTTTCCACAAAAATAGGAATTTCTGGAATCTGAAGACATAGCTGGAAGCTCCTTGCAAAAATCGAAGTTTAGAGCTTTGGATCGAGATTTTTGGCTAGGTAGATCTCCGGGAAACTCAAATCCTAATTCAGGGACCTCCTTAGTGAACCCGAGAAGACAAAAAGGAAGTTCTAAAGGGTGAAGCTTTGCAGATCTCAAATTCTGAATACACTAGGCTGATAAGCTCATCAAGACGCATCTTTCTATCCTTTCAAAAAGTTGAAATTCACATTTTGAATTTGTAGTGTTTCTCTGACAAACCCTAATCCGGGACCATATCCAATTTTCAGCAAGTCAAGTGGTAAAAGCTAAATATTTTCTATTTCCATTTGAAGTACTCTTTAAGATGTCTCTCCGCACCAAGGTTGAGGATAAGCTTGAAGGGGCTAATAAATTCCAAGCCTGGAAGCATAGGATTGGGTTAATCCTAGAAGAAAATGAGTTGGACTCATCCTTATCCCAGAGGATGAAGAGGCTGAGATATTGCATAAGAAGAACTTGGTCAAGGCAAAGAGAATCATTGTTGATTCTATCAAGGACCATCTCATCCCCCATGTGTCATCTCTGAAGACATCCAAAGAGATGTTTGATTCACTATCCAAGCTATTTGAAGGGAAGGACATAAATCGGAAGATGACTCTGCGAAACCAATTGAAAGGGGTAAAACTTCAGAATGGAGAATCCATCCAATCTTATTTTTCTAGGGTCTCTCAGATCAAGGAACAACTAGAAGCAGTGGATGAAATGGTGGAGAATGGTGAAGTTGTCATGACCACTCTGAATGGCCTACCCAGGTCATGGGACTCCTTTATTCAAGAAATTTGTGCAAGAAAGAAGTTGGTATCCTTCAGCAGACTACAAGAAGAATGCTCATAAGAAGAAGCAAGGCTTGTGGCACGAGAAGAAAAGATGGGGAATGAAGATCAAGCTCTCATATCTCACACCAAGAAAAAGAAGTCCAAGAGAGAGCCATCTCACTTCAAGAAATCTTCACATCACCATAAAGAAAGGAGAATATGCTTCACCTGTAATGAAAAGGGACATATTTCCATAAATTGTCCCAAGAACAAGAAGGACAACAACAACTTCAACAAGAAGAAGAAGGGCATCAAAAGAAGGTATCATGCTCATGCTGTCGAGGATGATGAACCTCCCAAGAAGAAGGCTAGAGCAAAAAGTGATGATGATAACTCATCAAGCGAAGAAGAGTATGTTCTAATCTCTGCTCTCACAGGTACTATCTCTCATGGTTGTAATGATTGGCTTATTGACAGTGGGGCTTCAAAACACATGACTGGGTTTAAAGAATCCTTTGCTAATCTATTTGAACATGAGTCACCCCATAAGGTGAAACTTGGGGATGACTACCAATACCCTATCAAAGGAAGTGGTGAGGCCTCCTACAATCTAGACTACGAGAAGTCTTTGAAGATGAAAGATGTTTTGTATGTACCTGAGCTCAAGAAGAACCTACTCTCCGTATCCGCATTGGATGCAAAAGGTATGAGGGTTGCATTTGTGGATGGCCAAGTTCTAATGTGGCCAAAGGGAAAGACCATAGATAATGCAGTGGTGATTGGAGAGCAAGAGGGAGGATTGTATGGTGCACGAATCCATGGAGCCAAGTGAACTTTGGCATAGAAGACTTGCTCATATGCACTATAGGGCACTTCCAATTGCAAGCAAGGCTGTAGAGGGTCTTCCTGAAATCAAGACCAAACATGAAGGTGTTTGCAAAGGATGTGCAAAAGGAAAGTACATAAAGAAAGCATTTCCAAGTAGTAAAAGCAAGGCAAAAGATATCTTGGAAATTATCCACTCCGATGTATGTGGTATGATGTCATCCAGTTCCCTGAGTGGGCATGATTACTATGTCTCTTTCATTGATGACTTCTCCAGGAAGACTTGGGTTTACTTCTTGAAGAACAAAGATGAAGTGTTTGATAAGTTCAAGGAATTCAAAACCTTGATGGAGAACAAAACTTATAAGAAGATCAAAACATTCAGATCCAACAATGGTGGAGAATTCACTTCAGGTGACTTCAAGAAGCTATGCAGTAATTCAGGGATTAAGAGGGAGTTGACTGCTCCCTACAATCCACAATAGAATGGAGTTGCAGAAAGAAAGAATAAGAACAATCATGGAGGTAGCACGGACAATGCTGCATGACCAGAATCTACTTATGCATCTATGGGCAGAAGCAGCTAGGACAGGTAATCCAGGAAGCAAAGATCAAAAGGGAGCACACTCCAGCAGTTCATGCAAGGAAGAAAATATTGAGAGGGAGTCCACCCGACAACAAACAAACAAAGATAAGTATTTGAATTGTCATTTCGTGTATATTTGATTGTTTAAATAATATTGTTCAATGATGTATATACTTATGTTCCTAGACTTAGTTTGTGTATTTTGCATATTTGCATTAATGAACAGTATACTACTAATATGCATATGATGGGTAAGTGGCCTATGGCACTGTACAACATTCCATTGCTACTTATCTAGAATAAAACCTCTTTGCTGACATGTTGGGAGTTGTGCACACTCTTAACAATGTTCTGGTAGAGATTGGAAGGCATCTAGAAAGTTACAGGATATGGATAAATGCTGTATTGAAGCATTGGGTTAAATAATTGCATGACTGCATGACATATTTCTTCATGTGAAAGAATTTGTTCTGAAAATTATGAGATGTTTCTAATCATGCAATTTAACTTGTTTTGTAGGAAAGATCGTATACCTTCACCTACAAAAGAAGGACTACAACATTTGTTCAGCAACAAAGTTATCTATTGAAAATATTGAAGATATTGAAGTTCCCAGGATCTGGGAAGAATGCCATGATCGAGGAGTACCAGTCGATCATGAAGATGTTTGGGATGCAGTCCCAAGACCTTAAGGGGAGTCTGTAGTGACTTCCAAGAGGATCTACAAGGTCACGCATGCTGCAGGTGGTAGCATAGAGACTTTTTCTCCTATAGCTAGATACACTTCCATTAGATCCATACTTTCCCTGGCTGCAGCGATGAAATGGAAGATACACCAGATGGATTTCAAGAGAGATTTCTTGAATGGTGTAGTTGAAGAATAAGTGTATGTGGAGAAGCCACTTGGTTCTGAGACACATGACAGGGAATCATATATTTGCGGAACTTGGTATGGTAGGATAGACAACTTTCTATCCGGTTTGGGCTTTACCAAAAGTAAAGCGGATTCCAACCTTTACTACAAGGTTGAGGAAGGCAATCCAGTGATACTACTTTTGTATATGGATGACCTGTTTATTACAGGTGAAGATAGATTGATTACCGACATGCAGTGGAAGCTTGGTGCCGAGTTCGATATGAAGGACTTGGGGATGATGCATTATTTCCTAGGTATGGAGGTGTGGCAGAGTGAAGATGGGATCTTCTTTGGACAAGGGAAGTATACTGTAGATATCCTGAAGAGGTTCACGATGATGGATTGCAAGGCCATGGCCACACCTATGGCATCAAATCTGAAGCTTCTATGTGATGCTTCATCTGAGCCGGTTGATGTCTCTATGTATCGTCAGATGATTAGGTCCTTGATGTACCTGACGAACACGAGACCAAATATTTGCTTTGCGGTGAACACATTGAGCCAGTTCCTGACGGATCCGAGGAGTGTTCACCTGGTTGCTTAATGCATATTCTGAGGTACCTGAAGGGTACAGTTTATTATGGGCTCAAGTATGAAGTGAATCAAAAGTTTAACCTAAAGGGTTATGTTGATTCAGATTGGGCAAGCAGTACTGTAGATAGGAAGAGCACATCTGGGTGCTGCTTCAATATGGGATCAGGTGTGATCTCTTGGTTTAGTAGGAAGCAGTCCTGTGTAGCACTAAGTACAGCTGAGGAAGAGTATGTTGCAGCTTGTTTGGCTATTTGTGAGGCAGTATGGTTGAGGAAGCTACTGTCTGAGCTATTTGATCTACCGTTGGAGGCTACTGGTATCTTCTGTGACAACCAGAGTTGTGTGAAGCTGTCTGAGAACCCAGTGTTCCACGACAGATTGAAACACATAGAGATCAAATATCACTATATTAGGGATATGGTGTAGAGGGGAGCAGTGAAGCTCCTGTATGTTGCGACAGATGAGCAGATTGCAGATGTGTTGACGAAGCCACTAGCCAGAGTGAAGTTTGAGTACTTCAGAGAGAGGCTTGGTGTTCTTCGGATCGACGACACTTTGATGAAGAAGTGATGGAGACATTTTCTATAGACATTCCTAGCATGGTGGAAGGGGGATCCTTCACATGGCTATGGATGTAAGCGCTGGATGATGAGCATCAGGATGATGTTCTAGTTTCTGCTCTGTATGATCAGTTGGATCATTTACATTATTATGTATATGTATGCATCATGTTGGATGCTGGATATGATCAGTTGGATCATTTATGTATGTACGCATCATGTTGGATGCTGGATATGATCAGTTGGATCATTTATGTATGTATGCATCATGTTGGATGCTGGATATGATCAGTTGGATCATTTATGTATGTATGCATCATGTTGGATGCTGGATATGATCAGTTGGATCATTTATGTATGTATGCATCATGTTGGATGTTGGGTATGATCAGTTGGATCATTTATGTATGTATGCATCATGTTGGATGCTTGGAGCATGTATATGTATATGTATAAGGTGGATACATTGTATGATCAGGTAGATCATGTATGTTGATATGTATCAGGTAGATACATTGTGTGGATCATGTATCTATGTATGTATCAAGTGGATACACTGTGTATGGTGATATGTATTAGGTAGATACTTGGTATGCATCAGGTAGATGCATTGTATGATCAGGATGATCGTGGATGACGAGCTTCTCCAGATGACATGCATCAGGACGATGTAGTGATGATGATCAGGTTGATCATGTGTACATCAGGATGATGTATGGAGAGAATCAGGTTGATACTCTGTGGCCGTGGATAGGTTGTGCAGATGATCATGTAAGTAGACCTGGGAGATCTGGACAGGATGAAAAAGGCCTCAGATGCTCTTTCGAGGCATTGTCCTATGGCATTTAATTTTCTCCTGGGAGATCTGGACAGGACGAAAAAGGCCTCAGATGCTTCAGCCAGGTTTTGTCATGACCACATGTAATTTGCTCCTGGGAGATCTGGACAGGATGAAAAAAACCTCAGATGCTTCAGCTAGGTTTTGTGGTGGACCACATGTAATGTGCTCCTGGGAGATCCGACAGGTAGAGCTGTGTGCTCGTAATAGCCTAGGATTCTTTAGCCAGGTTTTGTGGTGAGATCACATGTAATGTGCTCATGGGAGATCCGACAGGTAGAGCTGTGTGCTCGTAATAGCCTGGGATGCTTCAGCCAGGTTTTGTGGTGAGATCACATGTAATGTGCTCCTGGGAGTTCCGATAGGTAGAGCTGTGTGCTCGTAACAGCCTGGGATGCTTCAGCCAGCTTTTGTGATGGGTCACATGTAATGTTCTCCTGGGAGATCTGACAGGTAGAGCTGTGTGCTCGTAACAACCTGGGATGCTACCGCCAGGTTTTGTGACGCACGTAATAAGTCCTGAGGATTCCACAGTATGGCCATCGATGATGAAGACCTGTAGGTGGTGGGCCTACATCCAATATGAAAAAGGACTGGCTCTGTAGAACTTCCTATGATGAGTAGATACATATTTTTTTGAGATAGCAGTAGCAGTGACGATGACGATGATTCGAGGACAATGCATCGATGATGATGATCCAGAGAAGAAGACTTGTGCTAGCAGATCTGTGTCAAGAAATACCTTCCTAGTTAAGAGGGAGTGTTGATGTATATGTAACTTTGGAATGTATTTCATTCATGTATTTCATTTATATATTATTATTGTACTCCTATAGAGATGTGTCATTCCTCTATACGGAAGTGTCGTCATGTGTATTGAAAAGTGTCGCAAGTATGTTAACTTGCCGATGGGTTATTAGACCACCATGTGTGGGGTCGGCCCTGATTTATATAATATATGGTTAATGTACCTAGCTAGACAAGTCGTCCCCATAAGGTTATTGGGAAAACAGGACAAGTATAAATAGAGATCGAGAGATCTCTATTTGGATCACTCATAACTCATTCTTCCTTCACTCAGAAAGTGACGCACTAGTGAGGAGGAGGATCATCTGCTACTAGGAGACTATATCTGTGTATTTTGGTTGTACTTTGGTTGAGCTATTGCTCTATCTATCTCTGAGGAAGTTGTGGGGTTTTTCACCTTAGGGTTTTCCCCACGGAAACTCTATGTCTATTGTCTCTCATGCTTTTCCTTCTTGGAATGATTGACATGCTTATTATGATTGATATGCATTGATATACTGTACATGTTTTTCTCTCAGTAAAGATCCTAGAGTATTGTGAATTAATGCTCAAAATTTAATAGGGTTCATATTAGAAAACATCATATCTTTTTTTGTGATTATGCCTCAAAGGTAAAGCCAAGGGTGGCAGGTCAAGGGGGGTAATATTTGACCCCAGAGGAAATCAATTAATTTCATTCTCATGGGAAAATTGGCGAAACTTTGAACAACAAAGCCAAATCCCTAGCCCCATGGAAAGGAATATTGCTAATGAATATTCTAGAGAACAAAAATATGACAATGATTGGAGACTTGATGATTATTATGGACCACATCATGGTATTCAAAACTCTACCTAATTAACATCATTTTAATAAGTTGTTATGTCGCATTCAAAATCTAATTGAAGGACTTAAAAGTATAATTTTTTCATATTTTGATAGGGTTAAACTCCTTGGTCAATTCCATGGACACCAAATTTTGCAATCTACCTCTTGGGATAGCTTGGAAAAATTGAAGGCGTGAGGATTATTGTAGCCTCCCTTAATTTTATGATCCTCATTCAAACTTTAATGACCCTAAATTATGAACCCAAGCAAAGTGGCAAAGTCATGTCAACATGAAAATGCACTCAAATCAAATATCATGTGCATTCATCTTTATTAAGGTTTGCAAGATGGGATTGCATAGAGTGCATGAGATTTTTTTCTTCATGTTGGATGGGTATTTGGAAATCTCAGTTTTATTTTTGGATGATACTATTAAGGGTTTTCATTCTCCTTTTTTTAGGTCCGAATGTTATTCCTCTAGTTCAAAGGATATGTTGTTATTCCTTTAGTTTTGGCATAAAACTTGGTTTTGTTTGTTCATTCCTTTAGGTACATTTCCTAGAACCCTAAATTCATAGGTTAGTTGGTCGGTTGTGGGGAAAGAAATCATTTGAACCAGTATTAGAGTCATATTTTGTCAATTTCAAGTATACATTCGCCCTCTATCCTTCTTGGGTTTAGAAGTCCTCTCTAGCCTAAAACATATAGTCTTTTCAACTGGAATTATAACAATATTCTAGGAGTGTATGGGAATTATCTTAGACACTCCTAGAGTATAATCTGAGAACTTCAAATTAATGGTTGGTTGGGAATATCCTATTATTTTTTGGTTAAACACACTCCTAGACTGGGATAATTAAGGGATCTTTATCATACTTGTGTCTTGCATCTTTGTATTTCTCATTATAAGCAACTTTAGGGCCCACAATACTATACTTTGAAAAGATTGTAGGACTTGGTGAAATGGACAATCATGATCACCCAAACCACTATGAGTTCTAAGAACACTCCACTCTTTGAGACTCATTTTTTTTATGTAAACATCATTGTGACAATATTCAAGAAAATGTGGCACTAGAAATAGGAAGACGAGAAAGTTGGAGAAAACACTGGGAATAGAACTATGTAAAGGATTTAAAAGAAACAACTAGAAAATTTATAAGAATGAAATATCATCTAGAAAAACACAAAAAAATATTTATATTGGATGTAGGGGAACCTTGGTCAATATGGAAATATTTTCAAAATCCAAATTGTTAATAACAATACCAAACTCTTGAAAACAAGGAAAATAGGAAACAATTTTCAACATATCCTAAATATTTTGGTGTATTTTTGGACTGCATTTCCCATCTTTGTTTATATTAAAAGGTTGGATTGTATGGCCACAAACCTCCACTTATTTTAATACAAAAATATTAATTCTTTTAATATTAAAAAAAATTCCTTGTATGAATGTTAAAAAAGTTGTATGCACACTATAGTTATGTGTATTGGAATATCTAAAGAGTGCATCCAATGTTTGTAACATATACACACATTCGCACCCCATTCTCACCCCCCCAAGAAATGAAGGTGGGAATTTTGTTTGTATACTTATACTCATGAAACATAACCCCATTGTTGGGTAACCAAACTAAATTTTTTCCTCCATATCAGGGAGAGGCGAGGTGATTTTATTATTATTATTATATCCGAGAGTGAACAATGTGTTCTAAGTGGCTAACCATGGACATGCAATAATTGTTAGGAACCCGTGTCAACCCTTCTATTTACTTTGTTAGTATATTGTTGTTGGATGCATATGCTTTGTAAGTCGTCCCATAGTATTTGTTGATCCATAGTTGTGTTATTGTTGTTTGGCGCATATGCTTTGTAAGTCGCCCATAGTATTGTTGATCCATAGTTTGTATTGGCCCATGGTTTTGACCCATAGTATTGGCGCCTAGACTTAGTATATAAGTGTGTGTTGAGGCCTATGAGGGCACCGTGAAGTTATTTGTATTGAGCTTGCTCAAAGGAGGTTTCCCCCTCGAAGTGACCTGTGGTCAATATAAAAGTGATTATGAGTTCTGTCATTTATTTTATTTCACATATTCTTATTAATCAATTGTTGCAGGTTCTCCACATCTGGTATCAGAGCACTTTCTTGGGCTCGCTGGGTGAAATTTCTGCCAATTTTTTTTTTTTTTCACATCTGTTGCAGCTTCGGATCTGGGAATAATCCCTATTCGTTTAATTGTGGGAAGTACTTGGGCATAATCCCTAAAAATCATTGTGAGGAGTACCACAGAAACCCCAAATTAGCTGGCCCATTGAGAGGACCTGCCAGCGAAAAGGGCAACGAACCCTACTTGATTGACTAGTTCCCACCCGTGAGGTAAACCAAGAGCTGTCGTTTGTGGCAAAGCGGTTATCATTTTTACCTGAGCCGTGGAGTGAGGGGTACTACCCCAATATGCAAGCCATCAGACAGCATTGGTGGCTGAGTGAAACCCATGAACTGTTAGGAAGCCGCACATACCTCGGGTCCATATCTATTTTCAACTGAACTGTTGCCGCGTCGTTTCAGATCCCTTCTGAAAGTCATTCCAGATCCAACCGTTTCAGATCTATTTCAGATCTAGTTTTTTTTTATCCAGTCGGCGTCATTTCAGATCCCTCTGTTTCTGATCACTTTCGTGCCGTTGCAGATCTATCTGTTTGAGATCCCTTCCACGCCGTTGCAGATCCATTCCTGATAATAAAATATATATATATATATATATATATAATTCTATTTTTTGGCCATATCTCCCTTGTTTTCACTCCATTTTCCCTGAAACTTCACTGACACCCTTACAATCCCATTCTGCATATTTCATTCCTGAGGACCCTATCCCAAATTCCACTTCCCAAAGCTCAAAATCCCACATTTGTCTATTTTTAGGGTTTGCCATAACTTCTTCAGATTTTACCCATTTGCCTTCAAATTTTTCCACCGAGTTCTTTTCTTAATTCTACTTCTTTGTCTCTCTCTGCCAAATTTTCTCATTCTTTCACCCCACTTCTAAAATCCCCATTGTTTTCTTCCCTATCCATCAGAAAATGTCCAAAACCTAGTCAAACCCCATTTACCCCTCCGAGTTTTTCCCAAATCCAAATTTCCCTTTACTAAATAAGCTTTTGTTTGTGTTTTTCTATTTATTCCCCCCCCCTAAAAAAAAATCCTGGTTGTGGTTGTTACCTGCGCCGGAGCAAAAACCATGGAGGAAGCACTTGCAGCCATCCAAACCAAAATCCAAGATCTGGATGAAAAATTTCTCAGCCTCCATCTTCAGCATTCAACCATGAACAATAACCAACAACAAGAATCTTCTGCAGCCACTGGGTTCTCTTCTTCCAACCATTTCCGTGGTCCGAAGCTTGAATTTCCTCGCTTCAATGGTACTGATCCGACTAGATGGGTCTATCGTGCAGAACAGTATTTTAGTCTGCATAATACTTTTGATGTCCAAAAAGTTCCACTTGCATCCTTTCATTTGGAACAGGAAGCCCTTCAATGGTACCGTTGGTACATCAAGGCTCATGATGAGCCAAAATGGACAGATTTTTGCCAACTTCTTTTGCAATGATTTGGTCCCAGTGCTTTTGATGACTTCACCGGAGCACTCACTAAACTCCGTTAAAGTGGCACTGTGAAAGAGTATCAGACTGAATTTGAGAAACTAGCCAATCACACAGAAGGCTTGTCTGATGAATCCTACAGGAGTTGTTTTATCAGTGGTATTAAGGATGAAATCCGGTCAGAGGTTAAAATGTTTTGTCCCAACACAATGATGGAAGTCCTAGGGTTAGCTAAGTTGGCAGAAGACAAGATTGCAACCCAACAACGCTCCAAACCCACTTTTGTTCCCTTCCAAAATTTGGCTTCTCAACGACCTCCCATTTCGTAAGCAACTCGACCAACTCCTATCAAGCATTTGTCTGAAACAGCGATGAAAGCACGCAGAGAAAAAGGGCTTTGTTATAATTGTGATGAGAAATTCACTCAGGGACATAGATGTGTTCAACAAAAGCTCTATCTCTTGGATATGGGTTCTCCGCCTGCCTCTAAAATTGGTGAAGAAGCTCCCGATCCAATGGATGCTCAGGTCGACATTCAGGAGCCTCCTATTGACCCCCCATCTCAAGACGAACAACCAGAGATATCTCTCCATGCTTTATCCGACGTCACCACCCCCCAAACAATGCGGGTCAGGGGTTATTTCAAGAAGCTTCCTCTTATAATACTCATTGATTCTGGTAGCACTCATAACTTCATTGACCCTTGGATCACCAAACAGGATGATTGTTTTGTCCATCCTTGCTCCAACTTTGAAGTCATGGTTGCTAATGGAGGCACCTTACCTTGCAAGGGAAAGTGTCACAATGTGCGTATCTCTCTGGAAGATTATAACCTGCACTTTGACATGTTTGCCTTGTCCTTAGGCAGATGTGATGTGGTTTTGGGCATTCAATGGTTATGCACACTTGGCCCCATCTTATGGGATTTTGCTGAACTTTGGATGCAGTTTTTAGTCAATGGGACACAACACAAATTTACAGGCTTACAACCAGGGTCTCTTTGCATCATCAGTTCACATCGCCTGGAAAAATCCTTAAGAAGAATTCACATGGTGTCATCACTCAGCTCCATTCCATTCAGATGCACCCATCAACTGTCTCCACTACTTCCTTGGATAGATATGCAGGTGTCCTTGTTGCACCAGTGGGATTTTCACCTTCAAGAGACCTTTCTGGTAAGCATTTAGCTGTGTCTACATCTCAGCAGGAAATGATGGCTATTTTGCATGCAGTACCGACGTGGAAGCCATCCCTATTAGGGAATTATTTCTGCATCAAGACTGATCTTCAGAGTCTGAAAATTTTCCTGGAACAATGGGTCTCCTCCCCAGCACACCTGAAATGGGTTATCCACCTCATGGGTTATGACTATGCGATCACTTACAATAAGGGTAAGGACAATATGGTGGCAGATGCTCCTTCTCGCACATTTGATGACCCAGTTTCTCTTATAGCTATTTTTCTGCTTGTTCCAAACTGGTTGCAATATGTTCAATAGGGCTATCTCTTCTATGAACTCCATGCTTCTTCATCGACAGGGCACTCTGGGTTCCTCCAAAAGTATGATCGAGAACAATGTAACTTCTTTTGGCAGGGACTGAAACTGCCAGTTCAACATATGGTGGTTGACTGTGATACTTGCCAGGTCAACAAGGGTGAAACGACACTCCTTTCGAGACTGCTCGAACCCTTTCCCATCCCTACACAGGTTTGGACAACTATTTCTATGGATTTCCTAAAAGCGTTCCAGTGGTACAATACCACATCTACAAGGACACCATATGAAGTAGTCTATGGACAGGCACTGCCAGTTCTTCTTCCATACACCCTCAACAGCTCCCCAGTTCAGGAAATTGACTCGGTTCTTCGAAACTGCGATCAGATTCTTCTCGTTCTGTAGGACAATCTTCACATGGCAAGAATTCGACTGAAACAACAAGCCGCTCAGCACCAGTCAAAGCAAACTTTTCACGCAGCTGATATGGTTCTTCTTCAACATTCCAAGCAATCCTCCTAAAACTCAAAAGGCGTCAGTGGCTTGGAATGCAATCCGAAGATGCTACAGGGGAACCACTCCATCCAATTCTACATCAATTTCGACATCTAAAGCTTTGAGGACAAAGATTTTTCTAAGGGAGAGGGGATGTTAGGAACCCATGTCAACCCTTATATTTACTTTGTTAGTATATTGTTGTTGGACGCATATGCTTTGTAAGTCATCCTGTAGTATTTGTTGATCCATAGTTGTGTTATTGTTGTTTGGCGCATATGCTTTGTAAGTCGCCCCTAGTATTGTTGATCCATAGTTTGTATTGGCCCATGGTTTTGACCCATAGTATTGGCGCCTAGACTTAGTATATAAGTGTGTGTTGAGGCCCATGAGGGCACTGTGAAGTTATTTGTATTGATCTTTCCCAAAGGAGGTTTCCCCCTCGAAGTGGCCTGTGATCAATATAAAAGTGATTTTGAGTTCTGTCATTTCTGCTATTTCGCATATTCTTATTAATCAATTGTTGCAGGTTCTCCACAATAATATCACTAATGATGCATTCCAAGAGAATCGCAACTTAGATAACTTTCACATGATAGCAATTATCTGACCCCATAAAGTCTTTAAATCATTGCCCCTCAATAGCTAGTAAAATTTGAATATCCAAAATGGGGTTGCAGACATGGAATAATAGAATGAGCATAACATTGTTTTAACATTGAATGTTGGCAATGGGTTTTTGTTAATGGATAAATTGAGGAATGTTTATGATTTTGTGTTGGTTTTCTTTTAATTTGCATTTGGAATCATTATCAAAGTTCTCAATTTGGAGAATAATTTTCAATCTCCCTCCTGAAAACTAGGGTTATAAGTCTCTTTTGATTGTGGGTAATGCCTTGAGTAAGTTTATAACCTTAGCTCTAGAGATTATGGATTTGGTTTCCAATAACATTGTTTGATATATATTTACACTTATTTGATAAAAGGTATTACTAATAAAAATTTATTGTGAGTGGGAATTGATGTTGGACATACTTATTGAACTATGATGATATTAGTATAGAGGTGTTCTTAGAAAGATACATTGTTATTGATTTCTTTCTTATCATTATGTGAATATTTTTCCCTAACACATTTTGTATGAACTTGTCACTCATCATGTTATTGCTATTGTTCATTTAATTATGATGATAAGTAAAGAACTTACTCGAGACACACACACACACACACACACTCACACACACATATATATCAATTGTAGATTATTGATCAACCAGGGACATATGATGACTTCTTGAGAACGTTAAGGCTTTCACATGATATAGAGTGGAACACTAATGGACTTAGTGAAAGAAATTGATAATAGTGATATAAACTCTAATGACAAATCACCATTGAGTAGAGTCAAATAAATATTGAAATGATTGAAACTTTTATAAACAAACCTCACTTCAACAAAACAAAAAATTAGCATTAGGGGAGTTTTGAGGTCTAAAATGGGCCTCCTAAGGGAAATAATAAAATAATAATTCTGAATTTTGGAGGGGAAAAATAAAAACTGCTTGTTCTTATAGTATTTTTGACATATCTCCTTATTAGTTTACCCAAATTTCATGTTTTGGCACTCATTGGATGAGAAATTTAATTCTGCATCCAGTGCATACCCACATGGCATGCTTTTGAGGCACCCATGGCATCATAAATGATAAATTAAATAAAAAATGTATTTTAATACATAAAAATACATTTTTTAATTAAATTTATTGTTTTTTTTGTGTTGTGAGTTCATGAAAAAGTATGTAGTGTGGGTATGCATTAGATGTGGATTTGGATTTCACATCCAAAAGTGCCAAAACTATAAATTTGGGTAAATTGATAAAGAGATATGTCGAAAATAAAATACGAAAAGTAGTTTTTTTCTTTTTCTCTCCAATTTGTTTTTACAAATTTTACCCCCATGGTTGACACCATCATTTTGAATCCTATTGATGGTAGAATTTTTGTTTTCAGGCCCATTTTTATCTCAAAACTTCCCTAATGGTGTCTAATTTAGCATCCTTTTTAGCGTAATTTTTTCCAAGTATGTTGGAAAATCTAGCACTAAAGCTGGCGTAACTTGCAATTTTTTATAAAGTGCCTAAATTATTACCATGTTTAGCACCATAATTTGTGCTAAGTTTACTGCTACGATTGGCATCATATTTAGTGCCATGCTTGATTTAGTGTTGACTATCTATGAATTAAATTTATGGAAATAGCTGAAATGGAAAATGGTAAGGGAATGCTAGGATTTGAACCCATATCACTTTGTTATAGGTGAGATCTCTACTTGAGTTACATTCCCACAAAAATATACTATTAAAAGTGTAAATATGAACTGAAACTAAACTAACCTAGTGCAAATTAGAACTTATGAAAATATAAATGGTAAATGGTAAAAAATGAAAACAAAAATGGAAAATGTTAATGGAATGTTGGGATTTGAACCCAAATCACTTTCCAAAAGGAAATAACTCTACTTGAGCTACATTACCACATAAATATAACTTTAAAAGTGCATATTTGAATTGAAATTAACCTAAACTATCCATCCAAACTAGTGAATACAAATGGAAAAGTAATAAGAAATAAATTAGTGCCAGGGTTTGAACCTAGATATCTTAGATTTATGCAAGGGTATTCCCTAATCCATACCCATGAACTAGATTTGAGCATTAAACAAACCCCCCAAAATTTCATTTTTTTTCTTCTTTCTCCATTAAAATTACAGGAACAAAACAACAATAAACATTAGAAATCATTAAAGAAAAAACAAAGCAAAAGAGGAAGGAAAAATGAGAAGGGAGGGGAGAATCCATTATGTTCCTTATGAAGGTTTCACCATGAAACCCTATCCTCCATGCATAAAACCCTAAGCCTACCACAACAAAATAACAATAAAAATTATAAAATAAATAAGGTAAAATAAGGAGGAGGAGAAGGGAAGGGAAAAGTCATTACCTTCGTTATGGAGGTTCCTTGATGAAACCTTCTCCTCCATACATGAAACCCTAAACCTACAACAAGGAAACAACAATATAACATAATAAATCAAGAACCCGCAAGGTATCACATGGAAGTATTCATTTCGAGCACAAGCACCAAAGAACACCCATAGCCAATGTCGACCATGCCTGAGAAACCAGAGATCATGTCCGGAATATCATTCAGAAAGAAGCAGAGTGCCAATAGGCTTGTAGACACCGAACGAAATCTGAAGAGAGGGACCCGTAATTTAGCACGACTTGCATAAGGAGAAGCAGGAACTTCGGCCATTGCTCAAAAGGAAACAACATCGTAGGGAGGGCACCCTGGCCCAACAATACCAGGGTATGTACTGCGAATAAAGGAAGGGACACCAACGATTCGAGTGAGTAATAACATAAGATATGTAATCAATATGTCATCGATACTGAAAGGAGTTCCTCACACTAGAAACATTGTGGAGAACTTGCAAATGCTACAATATAGCGACCATGACCTCATGAACTACCCATAATGCACAAAATCCACATACATTAATGTTTCTCATGGATAAGGAGGCCCGATCACGAAGGAACCAACGAAGTTGGCGTTGGGATTGGAGCAATCAGGATTACTGGGCCTCACCCAAATACTGCACTTTGGGAGAACGGTGCAGGTGAATGCGTGCATCAAGAAATTACTTGTCTGTTTCCACGAAGGATACCTATGGCTGCATGACAAGATTTTGGTCACATTCGACCTGATTTCAAGAATCACCAAACTACCCAAGGCTGGAGAAGACCCTTCCCAATTTTTTCATGGGAAGGACAACAACAAGAAGCTCGCTGTGAGGCTGAAGACGAAGTATGGAGTGGAGAAAAACTCTAGAGGATACCTAATTGACACAATTAAGGACCAAGCTGTCAGGGTTGCAGTGAAGATACTAGCAGTCAAGTTGGTGCAGAAGAACAGGCTGAAAGAATGCACATTGGGCATCATCACCTCTGCAGAACAATGTGCCGCAGGAATACAAATGAACTGGTCGCAATTCCTACTAAATCAGTTGATGGAGGACGTTGTTGAAGCACGGGAAAAGGGGAAGCCATTCACATATTCGTGCCTTTTGATGTTGGTCGCACTAGTAGGATGGAGGGAACCAAAGCACTATCAAGCCATGGAAACAGTAGAAGCCAGGATATGAGAAGGTGCACGATACCAAAACTTGTGGGCGACAACTGACAAAGAACGACAAGAATTCAACATTGTACAATTCTGCCTGTTCCTAGACATGATGCAGATAGATGTGAAAGCAATACCGCGGATAATCAAGCAAGCAGCAAGGAAGTATCGACCTATCGCAAGGATATCGGTCAAATCCCAAACAATTTATATTCAAGCATGAGAAGATAAGCAGAGGTAGTGGCTAGAAACATATCACAAGCTCACCGAGGAGGAATTGGATGTCGTCATTGAAGGATGGCCAATGGAATGGAAAATTCCAGTCGCAGAGGAGGAACTATTGAATTTGGAGAATAGACAGTCGCCAACTGGACCAAAGCCACCAGATGAATATAAGGACTCAGTTAGTTGACAAGAGGGCACAGGAGAAGGAGATCATGTCGAAGAATAGTCGCATACACTCAGTCATGATGGAGCCTCATCGGTCACCTCAACGGATTCAGAACTAGAGGCACAATGTGAAGAAACGAGAACAAATCGTAGGATGGACCATGGCAAAGGAAGCATAAGTGGTGGTCTTCCTAAGGAGCAATTTCATAGGCTCCTGGAGAAAATAACAGCGGTCGCAGAAGAAAACCATGCAAAAGTAACACAGCATTCAACAGAATATTTTCACCAGGTAAATCAATTACTATCAACACTAACTAACACAGTGGTAGAGATAAGGGTACTGCATGAGGAAGTCCCACCTAGTCTATTGGCAAGGAGGGTTGAGGTAGAGATCGTCACAAACCCTAGGTTAGTGCAAATTCTGCCGAACGTAATGAAAATAGGCAATGAAAACTTGGACAGGGAATTAAGAAAGCATGATTCAATCACGGTAGATTTCAATATACTATCGATACTATCACTACATTGAATTCAAACCGCAGCAAGTGCAGAAGCGAGCGATCACAAGGACGCAATGCATGACCACATGGTAAGATATAAGTAGCAGACATGGAAAAACGAGATGGAGGCATGCCATATCCATGAAGAGAAATCCCAAACCTTGGTTGAAAAAGAAAAGGCTATGGAGGATTGAGAGCATTGGAGAAGGCGATATCCAAGGCATGTGAGCAAGCCCCTGAAGTAGATCAAGATATACTACCGGAAGTGAAATCTATCTTGTTAGGTGTAGTTATCGTCGATCTACGAAAATCAAATGAAGCACTATAGGAAAGGGCAGTACCAAGCACGCCACCATAACATATCTAGAATCGCCAAGATGCGATAGAAGAGGTTGCGACAGAGATCACAGATATGGAAAAGGCAGCCCAGAAAATTGTTGAAGAGGTTACCCAGTTCTAGGGAAGTTTAGCACAAGATGAGAAGTTGCACCATCTAAGGCAGAGACATGGCTAGAATCACTATGGGGATCGCTTAAGGTGATTCCCCTAATCAAACAAATGACAAAGTCCACAGAGATGAAGGAACTCCAACATCGAGTGAATAAGGCGAGGACAAGGCAACATAGGAGAACAATGCACCTAGATGAATTACAAACAAAGCCGGAATAGTTGGCCATGTAGGAAATGGCAGGAATGGAACAGGTCAAGCAGGATCTGGAAAAGGCACAACAGATGAATGGTGAGCACCCAACGTAACAACAAGTATAAGATTGCACAGTACTCAAAGTATTGGAAAAAGAAGCTGTCGACTGGATTAGAGTTGCATACGATGATTTCAAGTTTCAAGTAAATGCACCGGAGGTGTCCAGTTGAGGTGGCTTGAGGGAGAGCCACAAGTTTGTGTTGGGGGCCTGTTGGCACAGGGTTGGAGCGCATGAAGTGTGGAATACGACAATGACAGAAGGGTCATCAGCGGAAGAAAGGAATATTCGTGAAGGATAAGAAGCCGACGAAAGCGCAATTTTTTGTCAAAGTTAGTTAGATTTGGTCGTGTGGACCATTTTTTAACCACCTTAGTTGTCTATAAATAGATCCACATTTGTAATCCTAAGTGAATCGATTGTAGATGGTGATATCTAGTTTTTATGTATTTTTTGCTTTCGACAAAACTCTGGGTATTGATTCGCATTGAGTCGCTTAGAACTGTTCCTGCGAAGGTTTATCGCATATTTTGAGATGAGTTAATGCATGAGGATGTTCGATTATATCTCTATTTGTGTCGTTGTGTTATGAATGGTGAATCTTATCTTAATGATTCGATGTGTTTAAGGTTTTTGTTGCTCTGTTGATTAATCTGTGATGTAAGTTGATGCGAATAGTTTTTTTGATGCGGATGTCGAATGTATATGTGAAGTGTTAATGTAATGTGAAGGTAGATCTCTAGTTTCTGTAGTGAATAAATAAGGGTTAATGCATGTTCTCTCCCTACTGTGGAAACTTGGTTCCTGCAGCCCCCTTGAACATCTCGGGTGAGACCTCACTCGCTTTGCGGGTGTTGCTAGAAATGGTAAAACCTTTCCAGGTCGATGCTTAAGGGTGTCTGGTTGGTGTTTTTTTACAACAGTGCGAAGTGAACCCCTGTTGACAAAATTGTGTCAACATGCACATTTCAATTGGTTTCCCATGTTGAAATAATTGAAAACCTAAATGCCAATGCCAAAAACCTGAAATCATAGTAATTTATGTTGGATATAAAATTGTATAATGAATGAAACAAAATGCAATATGACATGAAAACAAAACCAAATTCACAATATTTCTCTTTGTAAAAATAAGATTAATACGCTAAAACCAAATTCACCATGTCCCTTAAATATAATTCACAAAATATGACAAAACAAAATATGCAATATGTTGCTTAAAAAAACATGCTAAAATCAAATTCACCATGTCCCTTATATAAAAAAATGTAATATGACAAAACAAATTATGCAATATGTTGCTTAAAAAAAAGTAATATGCCAGAACCAAATTTTATTTTATCCTTTAAAAAAAAAATATTAATATTCTAAAACCAATTTTACAATGTTTAAAAAAAAGAGTAATATGCCAAAACCAAGTATATAATATTTTCACTTATAAATAAAAATAAGCAAATATACCCTTTGCAAAGAAATTTATAATATAAAAAACCTTATAACCTCCATAAGCAAAACAAAAAATTCTTTATAAGCAAATATACCCATTGCAACGAAATTTATAATATTTCTGCTGAATATATATATATATATATATATATATGAAACCTTAAAACCTCCATAAGCAAAACAAAAAATTATTTATAACATAATATACCCTTTGCAAAGAAATTTATAATATTTCTACTGAAAAAAAATTTATAATCTAAAAAACATTAAAACCTCCATAAGCAAAACAAAAAATACCTTATAACTTTATTTTGGATTGTAAATATCCGAACTTGAACCTTTTTTTCAGACTTGCCTACGAATGATGGAAATAAAATTTTGGGCGAGAATGTATATTTAGAACTCTCGGGCAAGAAATTATAGAATCTTGTCGAGAATCACGGGCAATTAATAGGTCGGCCTGTAAAATATTCTCGGGGGGTTATGTGATAAAAATCTTGCCCGAGAGTTGTTTCATTCTTTCGGCCGATAATTTAAACAAGCTCTGGGGAAAGAATTTTGTTTAACCCCGGGTTATTTTTCGGGCCAAACATCTCTCATCCGAGAAATATGTACATTTCTCGGCTGAGAAAATTTCTCAGCCTAGAGTTTCTAGTCAATGAATACAGCAAGTATTTATGCAGTTTTCTAAAATTTGCCACTTTAACAAGGTGGAAACCCAGCAAAATCTGAGAATTTCCTGTCAAAGTTGATACCAATAAATTCATCATTGAATCTACTTTCTCATGGTATAATAATTTTTTAATTTCATTTGGGATTTCTATTTTTTACTATTTGTTTTCAAAACTATGTCATTAAAAAATTTTCGAAGTTAAAAATCAGTCACAATGAAAATTCAATATCATCACAATGAAAGCACGAAAAGATGTAAAAAGTCACAAGGATGTTCCTTGCACTTTCCTCTTCAAAATGGTAGTTTCAGTTTGTATGATAAGAGTCACATTTGAAATAAAATGCGAGGACACAAACATGCGTGAATAAGGCACCCTTATTTAAACAAATGTTATTTCGATAAATAATAAAAAATAGTGTTTAAGTCTGAAAATCCTCAAACTATAGTCCACTCCATATTACAATCTATGTAGATTATGAACGTACATTTGGTTTCCGTAAAATGAATAACAATCTGTAAAAAAAATGAGGGGCACACAGGTCACTCATTATCCAAACCTAAAATTTTAAAGTAGATGTCGTTGGTGCCATTCAAATTTGACCTACTAAATATCCATTAAAAAATTTCAAAAAAATATGAGTACGAAGCTAATACAATTCTCTAAACATCTTTTGTTTATGTCAAGGTGAAATTCCTAATGGGTATATGGGTTTGAAAAGGTTGAAGTTGAAAAACATAAATTTTTGCATTTTTTTGTCGAAAAACAGGCAAAAAGTGTTTCCCAACTTCATGTTTTCACCCTTCTATGTTAAAATTATTTTTATTAGTAATCTTTTCAAGTATGGTGGGGCAATCCTAAAACAAGTGATCACCTACCCCACACTTCGTACAAAATTTGAGATATGTCCTATTTTTGAAGGGACAGTCTACAAAAAGATGTTCTTCACTTAGGAATGTAAAGCACTGCAGTTGTCGGCGTGGTCGGGGGTCTTAATTTCCAGTGTTTTGTACACGACCTTGGAATCCTCCTTGTCGATTGAAATTTTCATTCCGTCGGTCGTTGTTTCTTTGGTATCTTGCGTTTCCTTCGTTTCTATCATTTCTCTGGTCAACAGTATTGGTTTGGTAAAGTGCATGATAATTATTTTTATTCTTTAAGTTTAGACTACATTTTGTCGTGGAATGATTTTTTACGTCACATATGGAACACCAACGAGCTTGATCATTCTTCATATTGTAGGGACAATCTTTTGTTGAATGTGTGTTGTGTTCTTGGAAATGTCGCAGAAACATTTTTTTGTACAAAAGGGACATCCTATTGGCGGTCATCTTGTCGACAATAGTATTTTGTATGGCCTACTATTGAGAAGTTTTTACACCATAGGTCGGATCCTCTAAGAATGATTTCACGAATCGATTTTTTCATATTCTCCAGTTGTTCTTCAATTCGTCGGTCGACAGGAACTGTAGGATAATCATCATCCATTTCTATTTGTAATGCTTTTGTCAATGGATATTATTATGTAGTGAATTCGTGTAAACGGATGTGCATTCTCATTTTCTGTAGTAGTCTAGCCATGAACCATTGGATCAACAGAGGTTATTCAATATCGTACTCAATATGGCTCAGCAAGTCTTTGAATCTTTTGTCATAGTATCTGATAGTTTCTGTTGGCTTTTGAGAGGTGGTTTTCAATTTCTTAGCAGCTAGAAATTTTGCTTTTGGAGTCTTGAAGAAAGACAAAAAAAAAATTTTTATATGAGCCTTTGATGTAGTAGGTGTTTTTTCTTTATACGTGATGTACCATGTAAGAGCTATTTTCCAGAGAGATCCAACAAATTGTAACATTTGTCGATCTTTGCTGACAATGGCATTGGCTTCCCATATTGAATCACAAACAAACCAGTGTTTTCTTGGATATTCATCTCCTTCATAGAAGGGAAGGTGTGCCATTGCGTGTTCCATATCTACTTTAATTTCAACTTCCAAGCTAACTGGTGGTGATGGTGGATTACTTCCGATGATATAAATGTTCTTACAGTTATTTTCAATAGGTATTATTTCTTGATGTGTATTGATAGGAGTTAATTCACGTTCTTCGCTTTCGACAAATATATCACTGGCTTTGGTCGGTTCTTCATTGAGTGTCAACTTTCTTCTATAGCTTTTGTTGATACCCAGGTAAAGTTTTGTTCTATCTGGATTGTACTTCTTTTCAAAGTTCCCGACAGCCTCGATGAATAACTCAATGCTAGAAGTCACTGGGGGGGAGCTTTCTCACGATCTGAATAGAGTAGATGAAAACTTCGATCGGAAAATTCGGGTTGAAAAGTGACCCAATTCCCTTCTTTCGATCTATGGATCAATAATATATCAACCTCATTACCTTCATCGTTTCATCGAATCCAAATGCCATGTTTTCCAGCGTGAAGTCCTAAATCTTCTTCGACAATTTTTTGTACTTGGAACTCTGAGTCAGGTGTAGTGGGGAATGCATATTTATAACCTCAGGTATATTCACCTAGAGATAAATTCCATGCTCCATCCACAAGTATTCATCCATTGGTGACATTGATTCATCATCCCCCTCTTTCTATCAAACTCGACTCGACTCTAGCGAATTTCCTATTGCATCTGTCACTATACTCGACTTTCTTTTTTTTTTTTCTGGAGTGCACTAGTCTGCTCCCTTATTTCTTCATGTCTCTTCCTCCTCTTTTCTCATTCAATATTTTGGATATACAGAGTTCTTTTGTGGATCACTGATCTATTTTTTTTTATTTTTTTAGATTTTTCACTGCTGGCCATATCGTGTTTTCTTTTGTCGACCGTTATTCATCTATTCCATCAGGAACGTGGTCAGTTCCCCCCCCCCCCATTTACGACCTGAATCTATTTAAAGAACTAGGGTGATGCAGCAAGTCATTTGCTTAAGAAGTATTCCCACTCTCTCTCTTTCATGAAATTTTCCCACTTCCTTTGTTTTTATTCCCAATTTTTGTTCGGGAGCAGTGGTACAATAGTGGTCGAGGTTCGACAATATGCGTTGTTCCTTTGTCGATAAAAAATTTGAACAAAAGCGTCAGTAAAGAACAGAGGAATTGCTCGGTGAGGTCGTTATAGAATATTTTCCTTACGTTATCGACTGATACTTGCTCCTCAATTGCACATTATTCACACAACTTGTCGGCAATTCTTTCACAGTAGTCAAACAGATTTGTGTGGCCTCCACTGGTTAAATTGTTGAACATATGTCGATCTTTTCATATGTAGGTTTTTTTATCCATAAGCTTCTTCAACGTGAACAACACCGATTCAAAAAAAAAATCATGTGTTTCAGAGAAGAACTTCTCCCTTGCTTGAGCGATAGTCAAATTGTTTCTTCTAGCATAAGTTTGCATAAATTTTTCTATATTTCTCTCGCACCATTCCTTTATCTCTTGTTCTGATATCATTTGATCATGCTCATTATCGTCCTATGCATGTATCACTGGCAATAGAACCAATGTTGTAGTCAATTGGATTTCATAGTTACCAGTGATACATGCTATATAATAATCAATTATAGAGATAAGAACAAAGATAAGTAATGGAGGTAGAGCCAACAAGTCTTTCTATTACTCAGCAGAACACATACAGAAATAATTTTAAATTTCTACAGCTCTCATGTATTCGGTTCTCCAGCCTACATATATATGGTTTACAGACAGTTACATAATGACTTCTCGGTTCACTAACTGACTCAACATGTAATGACCGGCACAAACGTTAGACAAGTTTTAAGAAGTGGTCGACCGAAGGACCTAGTCGAGCGCCCAACTTGGGATCCTCCAACAATTCCATAACATTAGTGATGCTTCTAAGTGAAACATTAAATTTATATATTTTTTTAAAATTTCACAGCGTCACAATTGCGACGAACGTAACCGTTGGTGGTATAGCAACACCATTGGAATTGTTGCTTAATGTAATCGCAATTGTGAATCCAAAACGTTGCAGTAGAGATTTTCTGTTGTTGTGACTACGACGACATCCTGTCGCAACTTCAACTTATTTCCGTCACAACTTCGACTTCTGTCCCGTCACAAGTGAGACTTACGTTCATTGCGACTGTGATGATAAGAAGCATATTTTTTTGTTGATAGGTGACTTCCTATCGTCTCACCTGCGACGTCAATCCGTCGCAAAAGTGACTTCCTTCCATCGCAACCATGACTTCCTTCCGTCGCAACTTATACTTCTGTCCTATCGCAATTGTGACTTACATTCATTGAAACATGGACGATAACAAGTATATTTTTTGTTGAAATAGTGTTTATGTTTAGTTGCAATTGTCACATAAAAATGTCGGTCATGCGATGATTTATAAGATGTCAGAATTACGACAGCATGTGAAACAACATTTGGGCCAATTGTGGTTTGTCTAAATACAGACAGTGTGAGGTCGGAAGTGAGACAAAATGGTCGTGGGAATTTGGTCCAAATGTACTAGTGCCACCATGTCCTCCACATCCATCACCTTCGTCATCATATCCTCCACCTCCCCCTACTTCAACGGATCCATCATCTGATATTTTATACCCATCCGATCGACCAATCTATATTGATCCATCACCTCCTTCATCATATCCTCCACCTCCCCCTCCTTCGATGGATCCAACATTTGATACGTTATACCTATCTGACTGACCATCCTCTATTGATCCATCAGCACCTCATGATCCTCATCCACTTGTCCCCTCATCTTTGGAGAGGATGCTCAGATCGAGTGGGATGATCCATATTTCTAGAGATTGTGTATTTCTTACTGATCTACATGATATATCACTTCCTAGAAGAGGTATTGATCATGCCTCTATCTCTACCGCTGGAGGTGTCGATACATTTGGTGGGTCGACAGATAGTGATGATGATATGGTTCTGGGGGTGTACTAGACATGTATATCTGACATTTATCATCATTTTGATGTTATTGTTTATATATATATATATATATATATATATATATATATATATATATATACTATACGTCATTTGTCATTTTGCAGATGTTGATGTTGATGATTATGTTGATGGTCATGATGTGTCTGTTAGGTCAGGTTCGATGATGTTCATTATATGTTTGTGTTTTCCATTTTGCATACGTTGATTTTGATGATTATGTTGATGTTTATATATATGTTGATGGTAATGTACTTGTGTATGTTAGGCCAGGTTCGATGATGTTGATTATGTTAGAAACTAGAACTTGTGTTTTGTTACATGTTATTGTTAGATCATATGCATGTTAGATGATGTTTAAATCTATAATATGTATATTTTAGATGAATATACAGTAACGTAATGTTTATGATGGTATTTTCATGCTTATTTTTATTAGTTTTATGTTAATGGTGGTATGATGGTGTTTATTTTTATGTTTGTTAGATGGTGACAATGATATTAATGATGATATGTTAATATAATTGCAAAAATATCATTGAATTAAATATGTTTATGAATTTTGTATTAATAATGGATGAATTTGTGACAATTAGTTTTATGGTTTATATTGGTTGTATAATTTTTCATAGTATCATGTTTATGAACATCACAGAAACAAAATCTAAATTATATGAACATGAATATGACCTATCAATGTATCATTCAATAATTTTAATTTGTTGGCAATAGATCAATTTACAATGACAAATATAAAATATTTAATAGAAAGAAAAACAATTACTTAATTAAAAGAACACCCCTTTTCTCTCAACTAATGTAAAGCCACAACTTGCATTCTCCAAATATATTATTATTATTAATCATTAATTTGATTTGATGATCTTCAATCCATTTTTAATCTCTTATTCTCATTCATAAAACATTTGTAATTATAATTCTTAGCATTATTTATGACAAAAACATCATGAAATACAAACATTCAAATATTGATCATGTAGAAATTAGAGAGCACATTAAATTTTGTTGTTATAAATTTCATTGTTATCAAGGCCATAAATTAAGTCATTGTAGAGGTCACGTACACTAGTAAAAAAGTTGTTGGATTTACAATCTCTACCGGGGTTTCAAACGTGTCATTTTCTATGTTGGAGTTAACATTATAAATACAATCAAAAAATCCAAAAACATTACATTAATAATAATAAAAATCAATTTAATTGAATCATATAATAAAAAAACATTACATTCTAATAGAAATGTCATAAATTAATGCAATTATAATTCTTAGCATTATTTATAACAAAAAAATCAAGAAATACAAGCATTCAAATATTGATGGAGATATAAGAGAGCACCTTAGAATTTGTTGTACATTTCATTGTTATCAAGGCATGATAAATGAATTCATTGTAGAGCTCAACACTAGTAAAATTGTTGGATTTTCATTCCCCATCGAGGTTGCAAATGTGTCATTTTCTATGTTGGAGTTAACATTAAAAATACAATCAAAAAATTGAAAAACATTATATTATAAAAAAACTTCAATTTAATTGAATCATATAATGAAAAACTATTACATTCTAATAGAAAAGTCATAAATTAATGCAATTATAATTCTTAGCATTATTTATAACAAAAACATCATGAAATACAAACATTCAAATATAGATGGAGTAATTAGAGAGCACCTTAAATTTTGTTGTAAATTTTATTGTTGTCAAGACCATAAATGAAGTCATTTTAGAGGTCAACGCTACTAAAAAAATTGTTGAATTTTCAATCTCCATCAAGGTTACAAATTTGTCATTTTCTATGTTGGAGAGAACATTATAAATACAATAAAAACATCGAAAAAATTTACATTTTAACAAAAATTCAATTTAATCGAATCATATAATGAAAAAAAACATTACAGTCTAACAGACATGTCATAAATTAATAATGCAATTATAATTCTTAACGTTATTTATAACAAAAACATCATAAAATACAAGCATTGAAATATCAATATAGAAATTTCAGACCACCTTCAAGTCAGGAATTGATAAATATGTTAGCCTTTACGTTCACAAAAATAAAATTGAATCATGTAAGTTGTTTTTCATGGTGTATATATATGTATACTGAAAACAGAATATGAGTAATTTGAACAATGACATATAATCATTCTATAAAATCATAAATTACTTCATAGGCATAAACCATATTTCGTATCATATAATTGGTTCTTAACCAAATGAAATTCTTTAAACACTAGATCCAGTAATCAACTTTCAGATTTCCACCGTCATAAAATGAAAAATAAACAATATAATTAGACAATCAAAGATAACAGTATCAAAATGATATCTCAATCCGTAAATGAAAAAATAAAACATGCACATATCACTCTCCATTTCCATCACCCTCATTATTTTCCTCGATTGGAATGATAGCATTGTTGTTCTTAGAAACATGTTTAGATCTAGGTTTGTGTATTAATATGAACCACCAATCTCTATCCAACACATCTGGGTGAAAGAACAATTGGTTGTAGTGTTTTTGGAAAACATATGGCTCCTTACTTTCATCCCACATCTTTATATAGTTGATACATATCAACCCACTATAACGATCTTCCTTTAAATTATTCATGTTGAATGTGTCCCACCACCTGCACCTAAAAATAACACATTGGAAAGATGAGAAGTCCACTTGAATGATCTCTTGTATCTTTTCGACATAACCCAACATCCCTCCTACCAAGTTTCGATCTCGGTGGATAGCACGACTATATTGGTCGAACTCAACTTCCACTCCATAGTCTTTTGTAACACACCCATTACCAGCATCCTTGATGCGAAAATGATGTCTATAATCTCACATAGATGGGAACAAATGCACCTATAAGAAAAGTTAACAAATGATGATGTCATATGTCTATTAACCCAACCATTAATATATTCAACATAAATGTTATAATTCAAAGTTTCATTATAAAGTTAGAAATTATGTACATAAATATTTTATTACCGAGTTGTTGCACCCGATCCCAATGTTGAGTGCATCCTCCTCTTTAGGAGGGTAACAACCGGATGCACCATATTTCTCTCTGACTTGGTCTGCAACTCAACTATTGGGACAAATCATTGGAATATTTTCTTTTAAATGATCTAGAAAAGGCATGATTCTATCGTGCAACCGCCTGAATTATTTTTTGTCAATGTCCCATTTCCTCCTCTTCTCTTCATACAATGCGACCCACGACTGTGTCGCCTCTGAGTTTGTGTCCCAATGTAGTGTGTAATTAGTGAATAGGATTTGTAACTCTGCTAAGGCATTTCCATGCTTTAACAACTTCATGCAGCTCTCTAGGCACTACGAAAAAGGACTTATGGGTTTTGTTGTAGTACATGATAGATCATATGAAATTGGCATATCCACCACAGGCACTGGTTCACTTTGCAACTGGATTCTTGGGGTCACAGGTTCTGAGCTCTGTAAGACTTTTCTGGTCTCCATGAAGGCTTCTTTTTCTTTGTTAAGGTTGAAGGCAGGATTTTTTCCAGTCTCTTTTCTTATCCAAGCCCCTTCAGTAGGCTTCTGTTTCACGATGTGGTCCTCAGAAGTTGAAGCTTCAGTTCTCTGATATCTACCCATCCTAGCTCCGCTTCGTGTCACAACATGGATGTTGCGATATTTATTTTTTTCTTCATCTGCGATCATGTGTATGTTCTAATTCTGCACTTTTGGTCTTCTCTCTTGCATTTTTCCTTGCAAAATAGGACATGCCTCAATGACATGGTCAAATGACTTACAATATTTACAGGTAGTACAAGGGTTCTGACGATATCTAGCTAGATGTCCAAGTTGAGCACAGTTATAACATACAATCTGACCTTTGCCTCATCCTTTTCCAGTGTTTTGTCCTCTTCCTCTAAATCCACCATGTCCTCTGTATGTGCCTTGATCATACTGCACATTTTCATTATTATTCTGTGTTTCTCCTTGAACTTTGTAGACATCATGTTTTCTTTCTATCATGATATCATATGCTCTACATTTGTTATCATCATGGAAAACTAACTTATAGAATGTATAGTACAGGTTATTTGGTGTTTGCACATATTTCTGAAGTAGGTAACAGTCTTCTGGCTGATGTTCTCTACATCAGCAAATCTCACACCATGGGACTTGCTGTTGATTCAATGGATTTGGTGCGCCACTAGAAATGTAATCTCAGAATATAGGCAGTGTTCCTTTGAATGTCCTTCTCCTTTGCATTTAGTACACCAAACCTCTTCTCTTGTTTCTTTACCCTTTTTCATATCTTGCAACTGCAACAACAAGTTTTCTACCTAGGTCTATATCTATACCATCCCTGTGCTAGTTTCTCCTATGGGAGAAGCCTCTAGATTCATTGCAATCTTGAATGCCTATGTTTTCGAAGTAGCCTTCTGTTGCATGATTGGTAATCTAGTATGGGTATACAAATCAGCTATGAACCATTCTTGATGTTGTTGCGGTGCTATGTCGAAAATTACTTGATCTAACAGTTCTTTAAATTTCTGATCAAATTCCCATACAGTCTCATTAGGATTTTGTTTGATTTATTTTAGCTTTGTAATGCATTGAGATTCTGACTTAGGTTTCTTAAACTCTCTTATCAGCGCAGTTCTGATCTCTACTAGTGTTCTATTCTTTCCCCCTGAATATTTCATGAAACATGTAAAAGCTCTATCTCTGAATGTAGTAACAAGTGGGGATTGTTTTACAACATCATCCTATACTTGCTTAACATTCCACACTAATTTACAGAGAAACCAGTGTTGCTTTAGGTCTTCTAGACCAGTTCCTTTAAAAATAGGTAGCTTAATGTCATCTATCATTCTTCTTCTAGGAGGTGTAGGATTTTGTGATGAAAGAAGGTATACTACTACTTGGTTGATTTTGAGTATTAACTCCTGCGGCATTACTTCTACTGGTGCTCTGCGAACTAGTAGTATTCCTTTCGTCAACTGGAGGTTTCTGCAGAGTGATAGGCTGATAGGTAGTTGATCTAGGCTCTATTTTTCTATCTGACTCAACCTTATATGACTGTCTGTCACCTCCTAACTTAGTTTCTAGGAGTATGTGAGGTTCAGCTTCACGAGACCTCTTTCTAGTGCTAGGATTATATCTTTTGCCACTTTGAAAAGTGTAAATATTTTCCTCAGTGTCACTATCTGTGTTATTGAACATTACAGACTCAAATCCCTAGGAGTTTTATTGCATTCTCATGACACCTTTTTCTGCTAACATCATTTTAATGTATAAGTTGAGATTTTTCATGTACTTACCTATGAATCCTTTGAACAAATCTCCTTCTGTTGTGCTGTAAGACTTCAGAGTGTCCACGAAAAATTCTATAACATAGTCTTCTAGTACGCTATCCATCCAAAAGTATATTGCTCTTGAAATTGGGCTATCAACCTCTTTAAGCCTCTGAATCAGCTCTGGAGTCCACTCTGTAGGTTCTCCACCCTGAAAACAATTTTTTCATTTTGCAAGTCTTGATATCCACTCATGTATCTCGTTACCGAAAAATGTGAAGAAGACTTCGTGTAAGTCAGAAAATAGGTATTTATGTACCCACTCTTTCATAGATAAGCACAGATGTTTGTTTTCTTTCTTCACAAACTCCTTTTCTATCTTAATCACCCAGTTCTCTATCTCTGTACTCTCAGGATTCCAGTTATCAGAGCACATCAATAGTTCAAGCGCGGCAATGGAACCATTTGTTGGTCTCACTAAATCGTTCATAGACTAACTCGGATTCTGCGTAGTTTAGAGACCCAACAAAACCCCCTTTTCACCGTCCCTTTCGGCAACAGCCTGCGAACAGACTGAGGTCTCACTCGAGGTGAAGTTATGGGGTGGCTACAAAAGCATGTTTATGTAACCCGGTGATGCGCAGCTATGGAACCGATCCACTAAGTGAATTCATACCTACTCTGCATCCACTTCTAATACCGCAACACACTCTGGAACTGCGCACTAGTGATAGTTACCCACACTGCACTACAACAACGCGACTTTGGGACTGCGCTTCTAGGTAGTCGCACACACAACGGGCTACGCTAAATTAGTGTTACCAATGCAACAATGCATTCATCATATTCATAGTTACTTGCATATTTAGTTATATGTGTCCAACACTTAACATATTATTATCATCAACCATACACATGAAAATACATACAAAAGCATGAACATACATAAACATGAAACAATCTCACATATGCAATCACACAATACAAGTATTTACGTGGTTCACCCCCCGGATGGGAGCTACATCCACGGGAACTTTTGTTTATTTTAATGGGAAGGGTTAATAGTTCCAGTCTATGCACACAGCTGCATACTCTTCTCTACAATAGGTCTTTGCACACATAGTTGCATAGCCTCTTTCTCTCTCTCTGATTTCTTACAATATTCAACCAAGATATAACAACCAACCCAAAATCCAACCCTTCCCTATAACAACCAAGATATAACAACCAACCCAAAATCCAACCCTTCCCTATAACGAATTTTCCCTTGTATAGATTGTGCCCGAAGGTCACATCTTTACAATAGTTATGGGCCAAAACCCCATAATACTCATAAGCCCCCCAAAACTGTGTGGTTACCCCGCTAACCATGCTTTACCATATAGGTATCCACATCATCGACCTTACCATCGATGCAGGCAATCTCATCATCGGCGACCACATCACTCCCCCTTTCAAGGAGGGTCATGCTAAACTACACCAAGCTTGTCTCGGAAATACTCAAACTTTACTCGAGACAGAGGTTTGGTCAATATATCAGCAACTTGATCGTCAGTGCTTACATACTCGAGCTTGATAGATCCTTTCTGCACCATATCCCGTATATAGAAATATCGGATCTCTATGTGCTTTGACTTATCATGGAACACTGGATTCTCTGTCATCTTGATACAACTCTGGTTGTCACACAGGATCACAGTGGGGTCCATCTCTAAGTCAAATAATCTGGATAACAACTTCTGAAGCCATATCTCTTCACAACTAGCAGAGCAAGCAGCTATATATTCCACTTCAACTATGCTAAGAGCCACACTAGACTGCTTCCTGCTAAACCACGAGATCATGGCAAATCCCATACAATAACATCCACCCGATGTTCTCTTCCTATCTGATACACTTCCTGCCCAATCAGCATCTATGTAGCCATACAATATGAAGTCATGATCTCCAAGATAACATAGACCAAAATCTATCATACCCTTTAGGTACCTCATCACATGCTTTGCAGCTATTAGGTGAAATCGTCTAGGTTCCACTAGATACTGACTTAAGGTGTTCACCACAAAGCATATATCTAGCCTGGTATTTGTCAGATGCATTAATGAACCAATAATCTGTCTGTACAGAGTCACATCCACTAACTCTGAAGAGTCATCAGCTAACAACTTCAAGTTGGAATCCATGGGAGTGGCCATGGCTTTACATTCCAACATATCAAATATTTTCAAGATTTCCACAACATACTTTCCCTGGTTGAGAAAGATTCCTTCTGGGCCTTTCCATACTTCCAGACCTAGGAAGTAATGCATCAGTCCGAGATCTTTCATCTCAAATTACGTAGCTAGCTTCTTCTTTCTTTCCATGATCTGTTTCTCATTCCCTGTCAGAAATAGATCATCCACATACAGTAATAGTATGATAGGTTCATCATCCATAACCTTAAGGTAAAGGTTAGGATCAGCTTTACTTTTGGTAAATCCCAAGCTTGTCAAGAAGCTATTAATTCTCCCTCTGTGACTGAACATCATTCACACTCTGCATTGAGTGATCTTCTGCATATCTGTCTGTGCCATCTCTCGTTAGATGGATCTACTGATATGAACCTCAATATAATTCGAACTCTATGGTGAGTTCCTTCTTGCATCCATCTAAGAGAAGAATGTCATATGTATATAGACACCATCTTCAACCTTGTAGCAAAGGTTGAAATCCGCATCACCCATGGTGATCATTAAGCTCATCAAATGATTGTCGATCCTAGGTACCTGTTGAACCCATACAGAGCTTTCTTCAATTGAATCTTGGGAGTTTTCTCGATTTGCACTTCTTCTTCAATTACACCATTAAGAGAATGGTCTAGCCACTTAGAGAAAAAATCTCGTCATTGTCCTCTTCCTCTTTCTAAGAGAATCTTCTAGCCACGAGCCTTCTATAGTATGTCTGATTTGTAAGTCTTCTTGTTGAACATCCATCACTTGTTCGGTGTTTATCATCCTTCTTTTGTAGATCATAGCACATGATCTCTCCTACAAATCAAACTCAATTACATGATTATTAATACTTCGTAATCATCAAATCATGTTGACATGACAACCTATTATGCATACATATATGATTCACATAGTTATGCAACTATCTTGACCAATACTTTGGCAAAACACTTTTCCATATCCTATATGCATATAGTGGCTATCTAGATGCCTTCCATCTCTTCCGGAACATACTATCAAGAGCATGCACATCTCTCAGCATGTCAGCAAAGAGGTTTCATTCTAGATAAACAACAATGGAATGTTTTTCCAACTTACCCATCATATGCATGTTAGTAGTATATTGTTCAATGCTATATGAATGCTCACACTATGCATGATATATTCTAGGAATACAAATACACATGCAACTATTACGAGCAATATCATTAACTATTCAGAGATTCAAATAACAGCTCAAATACTTATCTTTTATGTTGTGTGGTTGCCTCCCGCTTGATCTCTATTTTATGATAGCATCATTATATGCCTTTGAACTTCTATCCATTCTATACCACTATGCATGCTTAAGTGTGCACTAGTGTCATCCTCGTGATCTAATACATTCATTAGTATAATCTCAATACTATCAAAACATTATGTATGGTCATGATCATTTCATACACAGGTATACTTACCTAATATCCTAACACAAAGTAGGATTCTAACTTGATATAGGAAAACATACCTGGATTATTATACCCAAACAATATCTTCTTTGTTCTCTTCAATGATTTAGAGACCTTGTGCTAGAACCTGCATATCTCATAACTTAAGCATAGTAGAACAAAGTCATACATACCTAGCAAGTAGAGCTTCTATGTGATCAAAGACTATGGATGAGTCTTTGTCTTCATGTCATCATGGTCATAGAACTTGATTTGTCTTCCTTTGATGTACCTGTATCTTGTTAGCAGACAACATCATCCTCATACAACACCACATGTGCATTAGTAAAATCATAAGTGTCATAACCCTAATAAATGAATGTATTCTATCACTCACATGCATTCATTATCAAACAATCATAATTGTACTAACCTCAATAACATGAAGACAAAACATATTATGAACTTAATCAAGAATCAGATTTCAAAACATACATGTGCCTTCTCAAATCATACCTGACGAGTAGTCTTCTCTATAAGGGTAAAACCCTAACCATCCAAGGAAAATAACTTGTAAACATCTTATGTATGTTCATGGTGCTAGGATGATAAGATATCAATGACATTTAAACCTTCTTCATCACTTCCCTATGAGTCTCCCAACTTTGCTAGGGTTTCTTCTTTCTTGGAAACCCTAATCTTCAATCTCCTTCCTCCCATGACATTTTGATGGAGGATTAATATCTAATAGGAATGGATTCCAATTCCATTATCAAAGCTTCCAATGTTGTATCGGGTCCTACCAGACCTAAAAACTGAAAACCCTAAGTGAGAGCTTCTTCCTCCTCTTCTTAGGTTTCCTCCGTTGAGCCAATTCAGATGTGTCGTATTGTTTCTGGTGTATCTCTGCAATTTCGGATCTGTAGGGTCTGAAACTTCGGCCTATGGTAACCTGACATGTCATTTTTCCAACCCCACAGGTCTGATCTTTAATGGATTCTCTGAAAGAGAGTTATGCCAAGTGTCACAACATGACATGTTTATGGGATGAAACAACATAGCAAACTTGTACGGATTTCCATGTGTCACTGTTTAAACTTAGGCCTCTGAAAAGTGGACCTGTAAAACTACAGTCCGTTCCCTACCTGTCACTATTTATGAAATTTCATTTGGAGCTTCCTAGCCCGAGATATGACCTTTTTTCCTAGGTCACCTATTTAGGACTACATTCTGGAAGAGGCAGAAACCCTAACTTGTACTGATCGTATGTCACAAAGTACAATGAATATGACGATGTCCTTTAGACACAAGGTACAGGGAGATGTTATCTTCGGCATGTAGAAGTTTCAGATCCTGAACCTTCGCCAAATGGATTTATAGCGAAAGTGCCATGATGACTGGTTTTTGCTATATAAAACCCTAACTTTCAAATTGTCGCAAGTGAGACAAGTGTCGTAAGTGCCATGCATTTCCTTCCTTCAAGCTAGATCTAATCCCATGTTAATATTTAATATGCTAAGATAGAAAATATCAGTATTACATTCCATTTCACAACAATAGCATATACTGAAAGAACAACAAGCACAACATAAACACAAGAGACACAGATTTATCCCGAGAAACCCTCATGGGGTAGAAAACCCAGCAAAGCTTCCTCAATATAGATAACCAACAAATACAAAGATGTAATCCCCAAACATGATCTCCTTCTCCTTTATAGCAGATCTCTCTCTCTCTTATGCACCAATCACAAGTGAGTGAATGTGTGTTAAATGAGGAACACACCTCCTCTATTTATACACAACTCCGACTTGAATTTTACACTAACTAGGCCGGCCCCAACTTAACCACTTAACATAATGTTGACTGGGCCGACCCCACTAGGGTGCTCTAATAACCCTTTAACCCACATGACTCATACAGGGCCGACCCCACTAGGGAAGTCTAATAACCCAAGTTACCACATTCTCCACGGAGGAATAAAAAATCTCTGGATATACAAAAGGGTCTCCACGGAGGAATGAAACATCTCCGGAATAATAAAGTACAAGTATAATATTCTTAGAAGTTACACTATCTCAACAATGTATTTATTGAGTCTTTGTTTGGATTAGTTGTTTATAAAAAGTAATTTATGAACATTATGCACAATCAAACCTTAAAAACTTTAATTTTTTTATGAGTTGACATTGCAAAGTTTTTCCAAAAAAAATATAACTACGATATTTTGCAAATGGATATCGATTAAGGTATTATGAAATTGGTTGAAAGTTGCCACTATATTTTTGTTTTTACATAAAGGTGTTATATATTCTTGCATACATAAAAACCAAATTCCTGCTCATAAATTGAACCCTAAATATTAGGGAATGGAGGCCTGGTTCTTGAGCAAGAGCATGGAACTCATACTCAAGAACCTGTCATGGCCGAGCAATTTTCTTTTATAATCTATCAAGAGAAGTGTTTCACCAGATATTGGTCTAGTATCATTGTTCACATAATTCAAAGTATTTCAATTTGAACAGATTTGTAACTGAGCATTTCTTTCTTTCTTGTATTCTAAATTTTGAAAATCAAAATATTTTACTAAATGCACAAGAAGCATGAAATCAAGGATTAGAAATAAAAAATATCCATGTTTGTTCATTATTGAAATATTGAGAACACTACATTATGCATAATTCATTATTTGTAGTTCAATTTCAATTTAATCTCAAGTTAAAAATTATTATGGAATGGTTCCAATACACAGATGGGCCAAGCACTGATCAAACTATCATTTTGTTATGCAAACACAACCTTATGAAGAAGGTTGTGACACCAACATATCTACAAGGAAACATGGACTTCAAGGTGGCAACATGGACATATATACAAGTATGACAAGTCAGTGGAAAATTTGTGAAGAAGGTGGTGCTAGCCACAAATCTACAAGGTTGTAGCATGAACATATATACAAGTTGGTAGATGGTGGAAAAATTGTATTGAATAGGTTCATGGAATATATAAAAATTTGGTAGATGGTAGAAATATTGTAATGAATAGATTCATCAAATGTCATAAATAAATATTATGAAACATAAGTGATTAAAGCAGTGAAAATTATGAATGTAAAAGTAATGCTAAATTATTTTTAGCATTAGTTCACTTTAATATATAAATATATAGTAATGTTAATGCACAATGAAGGGTTTACTAAAAAAAATTAGGATATCATGAAAATGAAGGCTAACCATTATTAAGTCACCTCGATTTGAAGTAAAATAAAACCTCAAAAACTATGATTGGTCCAAAATAATTGCACTAAATCTATGGTTCCCGAAAATAAAATATTATATTGACTATATGTTCAGAATTGTGTGTTCTTTTAATAAAAAAATGGTAATAAAGACATATCATGTTTAAATATCTTTAGTTATTAGATATATAGACTATAAAAAAAAGGTTTAGTTGTAGAGATTAATACCATTTATTTTAATAATCTAATCTAAAGATTACCTAATATGTATCTTCTAGATAATACATCTTACATGTATGTATAAAGTCTTTTCACCCACAATAAAATAATCTAAATGTTTTAATAATTTAAAGATTTTGTTAAGTATATTACTATGGAAATATTTTAGCAGTTGATTTAGTTTATATTGGCTAAAGTCTTTTTTGCAAAATCTAACGTTCAATATACCCACCTCATATACCAAACAATAAATGTTGCATAGCCAGACCAAATTTACTTTAATTATGGAATCGGGAAGATTAGAACCTCATTGGTCCTGAAAATGTGAGTTGAGAGTTGATTGCTTTAGAAAAAACAACAATATATACTATCAGTGAGCTTTGAAATGGACCAAATTTTTTAAAGCCAAACGGTTAGCAGAATTATCATGTGACTTTGCTATGTGATATATAGACATAGATTCGTAAACATCTGAAGATGCATCACAACTTTAAATTCTATGATTTGAACAAAATGGTTAGTAAATCTATCATGTTACTTTGCTATAAGATATATAGACACATATTAGTAAAGAGTTAAAGATGTGTCACGGATTTAAATTTTATATGTCGATAGGAATGATTTGTTTATACATCGAATGAGTTTCATATATGTTCTAAAACATGGAAATGATAATAAAATTATTTGAAAAAAGACTTTAGATATATAATAGCTATCTTATAAATAGTAGGCTTTGATAATCATTGAATCTATTGTATCCTGGATAATACAAGGTACTCATCAAACAAAAGATGGATGAAGTCACCTAAAAATAAATTGTACTTGCGTTGTTTTCTATAAACTATGTACATTTCAGTGTCCCGGCATTAATTTCAACTTTTTTTTCATTGATTTCAAATTGATTTATTTCAATGCTTTTTTGCATTGATTTTAAATTGGTTTTGTTTCAATCTTTTGTGTATTGATTTCAAAGTAATTGTTCATTGGTTTAAGCGGTCGTTGCATTAATTTCAATGTAAATGTGCATTGGTTTTAGTTAGTTGCATTGGTTTGAATGTAATTGTGCATTAGTTTCATTTTCTATTGCATTGATTTCAAATGTTGTGCTCTTGTTTCATTGCCATGATCCATCTTTTGAAGTTAAGATGGATCTTCTTTTTGTTAATATTTGTGCATTGGTTTTAGAGTTTGTTGTATTGATTTTTATATATTATCTCGATGTATTTGATTTTAGTGTTTTGTGCATTTATTTTAATGTCCTCTTATCTTGAGAAAATTAATGATGTATAATGGAATAAATCTATTTTGATGTTTGTGCATTGGTTTCATGGTCTATTGCATCAATTTTGATATATTAGCTTCATGCATTGATTTTAGTGTTTTGTAAATTGATTCAATGTCCCCCCATAATGAGAAAATGGATGATTTACAAATGAAGAAATCTATTTCAATGTTTGTGCATTGGTTTTGGTGTTTGTTGCATTGGTTTCAGTTTTTCATGCATTATTTTCAATGTTTCTCAATGATGTCATCTCTTTCATAAATGGTTTTATTTACGATATCATTCCATAACAAAAAATGGATGTTGTACACGTTGAGAATGTGTTAGCTGACAAAGAGAGAAGTTAGAAGAAATGATTGATGAACAAAGGGAAGATTGAAAAAAACAAAAAAGTGAGGTTGAATGACTAAGAGGTAAGTGATTTACAAGGCTCACATGCAACTACCTTACAAGAAGAGATGAAGCACGTAAAATATATCATTGTAGCTAAAATGAATTTTATTAGAAGAAATTTGTTAGTAAAAATTGATTTAACACTTCACCAAGCTTTCCTTAAAAATTCTAATATTTCTTTTAGAGGGTAATCAATTATATTGGTGGGCGATTTGGCCTATTTACCACCTGTTATGGATGTATCCTCCTTTCTTACTATTGACATTTTTTAGCATTCAATATTCTTACTTAATTACTATTAAGCGTATCCCTCATGTAACTTATGAAGTGGCCTTCATGGTAGTACTCTAAGTGTTCTCATGAAGATGGGTAACACTTTTTAGCAAACGAAAGGCATGAGTATGGAAAAAAAGGAGCTCGGTCAATTTTTTTATTAAACCCTTAATCAAGCTCTTAAAAGCTTGATCAAGGGCTTGACCAAGTACTTGATCAAGCTATTTAAAAAATCTTGATCAAGGGTTAAGAAAACCCTCGATTAGATTGATCGAGGGTTAATAAAACCCTTGATCGAGCTTTTTTAAATAGCTTGATCAAGATATTGTCATTAGTAAAAGATACATATAAGTCCACGGGAAGAGTATAGAAAGCAAAAAGTAGCTCGATCGAGCTATTATCTCGATCGATATTTTAGTTTAACTATAGATAAACCCTCAATCGATCTATTAAAAAATGCGCTCAAAACCTCAATTGAGTGTTTTTAAGACCTCAATTGAGCTAATAGCTCGATCAAGGGATTGAAAAATAGGCTTTTAGCCCCTTTTTTTACAAATTTAAGTTTACTAGCCTCTTTGTCAGGCCTAAACCCTGTGCAGGGATGCACCTTAGGTGGTGGAATTCATACCAATGGAATCGTCTATCCATTGGCATATAATTTATGGGTTTCTAAATTCATATAATAATTTTTTTTCTTTTCAAAATTACACGTACAAAACGATGTCCACAACTTTGAATCAGCGCAAAGAAAAATCAACAACATAAAAATTACACAACCAAAAAATTTCAAAAGATATGTACACCCCAAATCAATGTGTCCTCTTCAAAAGGGTAATTTTTGTTTTTCTATTTTTGTAACTAGGAAAACAAAACTTTACGTGCACACACATGTGTATGAAACATGATTAAATTTTTTAAAATTTCCAATGGCCAGTTTAAAAAATAATAAAAAATATAATTTTCCGACATAAATTTTAAAAATATGTAGACCCTAATGCATTTTGTGTATATTATGTTAATATTGTTTTAAAATTCATTTATAACTAAATTATTTTATGTACACACAAGCCACTTGTTAACTTTTCCTGAAGTTTACAAGAACAAACCTATCATTAAATGCAATTTTGGCATATTAAAAATAATATTATCATTTTTTAAAATATAGGTGGAAATACAACATAATTCCTTACAATTTTTTTTTGTCGCATGTCGGAATTCTCAAGGCATATATGAGTTTTGAGGGATTCAATTTAATAAATGAGTAAAAAATTGAATTTCCACTGTCACTTTTGATCAAAAAGTGTTACCCATCTTCACGGATTCACCCCTCTATATTATAAGTGATACTTAATGAATTTCAAATGATGAGATTCACCTTAGACATATTAATATGCATAATGATAATGATCTACAAATTCACATGATCATATGTGGCTGCAACCAACCTCGATCCATCTTAACTCTGAATCTATCAAGTGTAGAGAGGGATCAAATCCCTCAAGGTGCAAACCTCTACTCAAGTTTTCCACTCTAAAAAGAGGTTTTCACATCGAGGAATTTGATCCCTCTCAAAACTTGATAGATACAGAGTTAAAATGGATATAGGCCGGTAAACTATAAATACTATGAAACTTAGGTTTACATGAAAAAGATAAGAGAGTGATGTTGATTATGCTTGCTCTGAGTATAAATTTAAATAAAACAAAATATGTAATTCACATTGTTCTATAACTTTAATTGATATTATTTCATGGTAATTTAGACTACATGTTTTCCTATATGAAAAAAAATTGAATATGTTTAATAAGTTTTTACAATATCAAAATTCCTATATCTAAAAATTTATTATGAGATATAAATTGAGATAATTTATTCATGGTACAAACATATAAACTTCAATATACCAATATGTGTATATCAATGAGTATGAGATATAAATTGACATAATTTATTCATGGTACAAATATATAAAATTCAATATACCAATATATGTATATCAATGAGTGCAATAATAAAGGAAAGGTGCCTCCTATTGGCATAATGGTTTAATTATTACAAGGTGAGTATGGTTTCTTTTTTATGTATCTTCCCTTTCCTTCTGTGCAATAAAATATTACAATATATATTTAATAGACATTACTCCATAATCCCCTTTTATAGGTTTCCTACATGCCCATTAAATCGCACATTGTATAGTATCCCTTTACATGCTTTCAACTTGTCCATTTAAAACTACTCATATGCGCCTACCTTTTCATGCTTTCCTACATGTCTATTAAAAATTAATTGGATACACCTAAACATTATGTCTTGAAATTTTTTCTATGACATAAAACCTCCTATCTAAAAACTCACATTTACAATTGGTTGAGAGGATTGTGCCATGGTAACATATAAGCTCTAATATACTAAGATCCTTATGTCAATGGCATAGCCAAAAAGTAATGGTGCATCATAGTAATATAAGGGTTCATTGGCGAAAAGGTGAGTATGCTTTCTTTCTTACTCCCTTTCCCTCTCCTCCTCTATGCAAATTCTCCATAATCCCCCTTTACATGGTTTTCTACATGCCAATTAAATCAAACTATTCCATAGTACCCCATTTACATCTTTTAATGCATGCCCATTAAATCACACTACTCCACAGTACGCATTTATATGTTTTCCTACGTGCCTATAAAGAAATTCAAGATACCCGTAATTGTAAGAATAGTACATTCCCTCTCATCCTTTGCACAACAAAAAAATCCTTCATCAGAAGTGCTGCATAGTACCGTTTTACATGTGCTTAGTCATTACATCTCTTATAATTGTTCCTACGGCATAAAAAAATTAAAGGAACCTATAAAGAAATTCAAGTTTCCTATTATTTCCAAAAACGTCATTTGTGCATATATTTATAAGTGTTTTCCACATTGCACGTGGGTCCACAACACTACTAAACTATTACACAACTAACTCATAACTTCATAATGCAACCATTACACTTACATATGTAACCTCAGTAATAGTATCCATACATGCTAAACATGTATTGGCTTAAACTGCTAGACATGTTTGAGCCTTGCATGACATGCAAACATGCACATGCTTATTAGACATGTCTAACCCTTTGATAACATTTTTGTCTCTATGCTTTAATAGCTCCAATACCTCTTGTAGTTTTTAAAATCGTTCACTAACTTAAGACTTGGGACCAATAATTGTGTCATCAATTAAATGTGTTTCATCATTGACATTGATTCCACTCACTTTAAGCATGTTTGTTATCTTGTCATTGGTTGCAATTATCCTTTATTTCCCACTTTGTCACTACATCGAGAGTGGCAGGTCTCACTTTTTGCCTTCAATAATTGTCCACAAAATTTTCTCAATTATAAGGAGCTTCATCTTAATCATGGGAATCACTCCCCATTCATGGCTCTGCATACGTTGTAACAACTAATATGTTATCTTCGATAATTAACGTGAACCTGTACCAAAGATATCTAATTACTTAAAGATGCATCATCTCAAATCATTGAGCAACTTTTATTTAACATAAAATAACAATGTTATAAAAAGAAAACTATACTCTAGTCTCTAGCCTAAATCTCTACACTTATGAGGATTATCCTTTATAATTTTCTCATAGTCACCAACCCTTTTATGTGAGCGTTTAGGTCTCTCTTAGCTTTGATACCATGTAATATCCCATGAATGTGAAAACAAAGGGAAGATAAAAGACATGAAAAAAAAATGAAAATATAAAATGAATAAATAAATCAATTCACTTTTTCTTTCATTTTCAATAATCATTATGAAATTATAACACCACACCTTGATTATTATATTATTAAATCATAACTTGACCATAAAACTACATATATAATTTCAACAATTATAATAATACAAATACAATTTTAATTATAATAATAAATTTTTTAATAATAATAATAATACACTTACTATTTTAATAATAATAATAATAATAATTTTTAATAATAAGAAAAAATATACATTACTGATCTTGACTTCACCATAAAACTACTACAATTACCCATACACTAATAATAATAATATAATATGCAAAACCTATTTCAATTGAACCTACTACCCATGCTTATCCAAACATAACGCACTAACAAACACATGCTTACTCTATCATTACTAGTTAATATTTGGCTCATACTTTATTAAATACTACTCTACTCTTACCTAAACATCATAAAGACATACTTTATTAAATACTACTCTACTCTTACCTAAACATCATAAAGATGCTAAGTCAAGTTGTTGAATGTGACTCAACAAAAACAATATTTTGTTGCCCAACAAAAAGGTTGTTGGACAACATGCCGTTAGGATAGCAACCTTTCGTATTGTGTTTTAAACTAATTTTTGGGTTTAAATAAAAATATCATTTAAGGTACTTAAATATTTATTTTTTCATTATATTTTTTAATGTTATTATAAAAAAAGTGGTAGGATGTTAAATAAAAGCTTTTTTGTTTTAAAAAATAAAGTAATTAGTGAATTAGATGTAGGAGTGATGGGTAGAAAAAGTTGTTACTTTACTCATTAATATTTATATCTCACATTGTAACATGTTTACTTTTTGTGAATTTGATAAATTATATATGATCTAATCATAAGTTATTTAACTTATCTTGTATTTTAGAGAATTTAAGATTTGTCTTGAGTATCGTCTTCAAAATGAAGAGAAATGTTTGAAAAGTTTTCTTTAAAATATATCACTTGCTATAAATAAATAAAAAATAAAAATGACAAGACAAAAATAATTTAATGACTCAATTTACTTTACTTTGTATCTAAATGGGTGCATTCACTTCATAATGAACTAAGTGTTGTTTCAACATTGATTTGGGTAAAAAAATTTAAAATTGTGATAATGAACTAGGTGTTGTTTCAACATTGATTTGGGTAAAGATTTTGAAAATTGTGAAGGAGAGTGGGAACAACTCAATTTACTTTACTTTGTGTCTAAGTAGGTGCATTCACTTCATCATAATGAACTAAGTGTTGTTTCAACATTGATTTGAGTATAGATTTTTAAAATTGGATAGGAGAGTGGGAACATGTGTTGGATATAATTATTGGACTATGAACATAGTTTTTATTAAGAAATATTATTATTTATTTTAACTTTGTCATTTTGTGAATGTTTTTCACTAATGCATTTTGAGTGAACTTTTTCACTTCATCACATTGTATCACATTGTTGTTATTGTTTATTTAGCTTTAATGAAATGAAAAGTTCACTAAAAAAACATTACTGCTTATCTCGGGGGATAACCCCCTTTCCTACCAATATAGTCTAAAAATATCGACTAATAATTAATGAATGTGACTTGTCACCTTGGTCATCATAAGAAGCTAAGCAATAGGGGGTGGTGGGTGTGGCTCGGATGAAGTGATAGCGCTACCACCCTCATGAGGCAAGCGTTAGCGATAAGGGGAAGTGTCAATCTAACCATCCAACCTCAAGGTTCAAAGCATCTGTCAAGTTTATTTAAGTGGGGTCATCCAAGGGGAACTATTCAGTCCTAAAGCTCAAGGGTAGAAGCTTAAATCCAGTTAAAGGAGGTTAACCACCAGGAACTATTCTTTAGCGGAAAACATCAAGGGGGAGGGTTCAAAGATGTCGAGGATGCCATCATGACCCACAATGTTAGGAGATCCCAATTTCACAATGTGGTGACCATATCAACAGTTTTTCCAAAGAAGGGGGAGGGGTTGTGTTTGAGTGACGTGTTGGATGCGTGCATAAGGGGGGTTGTTACAGGGGGTAAAAAAGATTTATTCACCGAGTCTTTTACTCAATGATAACCCAGAAATCAATAATAATATAAAACAAATATCTTCCCATTACCAATAATAATACAAACATATTGCTTCTCAATAATAATGCAGTGACATGTGATGACTTCTTACAAAATTAAAAACTTTCACAAGCTACAAGCCAAAGCATATTGAAATTCACTAGTGGAAGGACTTAATGGATTTAAGTAGTGGAAGGACTTAACAAATCGCCATTGAATGGCTTAATGAATATAACTAGTGAAAGGACTTAATGACGAATCACCATTGAGTGGAACAAAAAATTTATTATTATTTTTTTTTTTAGATAATCTTCCACCCACTAAAGAGTACACTAATATAATGGAGATTGACAATTAATTCTTTCATCATTAGTTTTTATTACTCGATTACTCCATGGAAAAGGAAAATGTAAAATATAGTTGCATTCACTCAAATGAAAAGTGAATTAATCTTTTGACTAGAGCAAAGTTATCCTACTTTCGTGTGTTGGGGGAGACATGGCCATGGCGAATTGTTCAGTGGCGAGAATTTTTTCTGGAAAAAACTAGCTAGGGTTTGTAGAAAAACATAGCACTTGGAGTTAAGTTAATGATTATATATTGGCCTAGTACTAACTAAGTAAAAATAAGTGAGAATTTTTTCTATGCTATGTTTTTTTTCTTCTTCTGAAAACGCTAGTTAGACTATGATTTTTCAATAGTTTGGTTTTTCTAAAGAATTCCTTAAGTCTTCTCACTTTGGTTTTTTACTTTTTCATTGGGGTTTTGGTCACCGTTTTGTTGGCTTCTCTTGGTACTTGGGGCTGGATACTTGCGATTTTTCTGATGTGACCTTTTTTCTTTTTTTGGTTTATCTTCCATTTTTGGTTGCTTCTCCACGTTCCATTACATATGGAAACACGGAAAGTAAATTCACCTTTTTCTAAAACCCCAGTCACTACGAATGGGATCTCCCCGACTTCGGGTTGTTTGGACACAGAGGGTTTGAATGCCGGGTTTCCTGTCTCGGTTGGCTTTCAACAGAGTGTAAAACAAAATAAAAAAACTCACTGGTGAGAGAGCCCACGCTCGAAGGAGAGCAAAGGCCTATAAGGTTCTCTCTGAATGGAAATAATATGTTCTAGGGCATGATATAAACATGGAGGGGGTCAAATTATTTTCTACAAAGGCAGTTGTGGGACGATTTGAGTCCACCAAGGTTACTAGAGCTCAACTCATTAATTGGGTAAACAGAAATTGGCTTCCTCTCTTTGATTGCACCCCATGTACCACCATATTATCAAATGGTTTGGTTTGATTCATCTTCCCCTAACCAGATGATATCCCCAGGGTATTAGATGGAATTTGGTTGATTAATGGCAGCTCTATGGTCTTGAAGCATTGGCATACACACTTTGATATGGGTCGGGAGAGGATGCCAAGAGACACTTGATCTAGGGCAGGAGAGGATGCCAAAGAGACACTTATGGATGCTCATGCCAGGGTTTCCCATCAAGTTATGGACCGAGAACGTTTTTGTTGGGATGGAAAATTCTCTTGGACGTTTTATGCAGTCGGAGAAGAAAATGTTGTATGGCGGCAGTTATCATGATGGAATTGGATATTATGAAAGGGTTGCCGGATGAGGTAGAAATCCTGTGGGGTGATTGGAAAATTACCCAGTGGCTTGACTATAGGAATGTGTTGGTCTGTTGTCATTACTATAGAAACAATGGACATTTGAAATCAAATTGCCCTAAATTGATGCTCGGGGAGAATTCATCCCTTTCTTTGTTGTCAGATGACCTGAATGCTTCTCAGACCAAAAATATTTTGGAACGTGCGGTCCCTGATGCCGAAAAGACTTCGGAACGGAGATGCGACAAATTTGATGAAAAAGGTATAGTCTCTTCTGAATCTCATGTTCCCTATGAAGGTGTAACTATAGATGAATTGAATTTTTATCTAAGTGTAGAAAAAGCCCTAGATCTTAGAAGTAAATCCCACCCACCTGAGATTTTCCCTGTGGATCTTTCGGTAACCTCCGTTGAGAAGATATCGTATGATGTAAATCCACCTTTGGGTTCTGATGAGGCTACTTTGGCGCCTATTGGGGATAATGATTTTACTCTTAGAACCTTTCTGAAAAATGATTTGTCACTAAACAAGGATAACCAAAATTGTGACAATAACCTGCTTTCTATGGAGCCTTTTTCGAAATCCCATCTTCCTATTTACTCAAATAAACACTCATCTTCCTCAGACATTATTCATGTTTCCTCCATCCATCACCAAAACGTCACTATCAAGAGAAAGAAAAATCCTAAAACTACTCAGAAAAACCTTATTGATTCTATGGACACATGTGATTCTGAAAACACTTTATCTCGTTTCCATTAGACTAAACGTTGTTTGTGAAAAACCTACCTCTTCAAACCCTTCCATTTCACCTCGGGCCCTTAGAGCACCATTTACCGACATTGACGAGGCTTAACATGTCTATAATGTCTTTCAATGTCAGAGGGGTCAAGGGAGCTGGGAAGGCTAGGGATCTCTCGAGGCTCCTTAAAACTACTATCTTATATATTCTTCTTTTACAAGAAAGGATGTGTGCAGCTGATGTGGCCATTGAAACTATCTCTAATATTTTTCCTAGTTGGGAGGTTTGTGCCACATATTCTTTTGGTATTTCAGGTGGATTAATCTCTTGTTGGAACTCTAGAGTTGCATATTTCAAACCTTTTAAAACCACCGGGGGAATTCTTCTGGAAGAAATATTTTTAAATGGTTCGGTCAACCTATCTATTTTGAACTGATATGGTCCCTACAAATATAGGGAGGATTTCTGGAATCATCTGAAGGTATGTGGAATTTTGAACATTCCAAACCTAATACTTATTGGGGACCTAAATTTCACCCTTTCAGCCTCAGAAGTTTGGGGCATTAAGGCTTGTCTCGATCCCTTGTCCTCCTACTTTAATCAACTATTGGGATGGAACAATCTTATTGATATGTTCCCTGTGTATGTGGTGCCAACCTAGAAAAATGGGAGAATGGGGAAATAAGAAATCATCAAAAGGCTTGAAAATATTATGAGAAACAATGCATAAAAAAATTATTATGAGGAAGTTCAAATCAATGATGCATTCATGTTTAGCCCCACGGGTGTGGCTCATTGGCGATTCGCTTGATATGAAGTCACATGTTGTAAAGAGAGGTCATGAGTTCAAATCACACCCAAGCTTACCCGTGTCCCATGCTTGCAGGAGGTTGTGGGGCACCTAGGAGTATAGTAGTAACGGGATTGGATCCCTGGACCCCATGTCACGCGAGTACCAACCCAATATCCAGTTGCCAATTCCCTTTCCCTAATTCAAAATTTTAAAGACTCGTCAAAGGAATTAATATATTAAACCGGAGCAATCTCGTTACTTAAGCCACCAAGTGACTAGTGGCTAACAAATAAAGTGTTATTGCATCCAAAGTGGTACTAGGGATAACCGGGAGAGGAATTAAATGAGTACCTGGATAGAGTTAAGTGGTTTCAAGTTATGATGCATCATATCAAGATATATAGTACTAGCCTTTAACCAATTACAAGCTTAGTTATTATTTTATCCATGATTTATACCAAGCAGCTTAGAATGGCTTAATAGTCCATTAAAAAACATACCAAAGCTGAGATTTGGCATTCAGAGCCTTATTCAAGCCTTAAGAGAGCCTAGTAGCCTTTAGAGTGGCGTAGAAAGGGTAGGTATCGCTAACGACGTATGGATAGATATTTTTTGGAAGGCTTCTTTTATTATTTCTTTTTGTTTTTCTAGGTTCATAGAATTTTGGATTTGTATAGATCACTGCTAATTACAGAATTGTGGCCACCTTTTAAACGTTTGAGATTGTCGTTGGAAAAATGAAAATGATTGCAGGGCACCCACATGGAGGAAAACCATACACAATAAATGCGGATCAGTCTTGAATTCTCTATCATAAATACACAATTATGGAATACGTGGAACCTTTGACAACTTCTTCGTTTGAGTATATGAAACATTGCCATGGGTAAATATTATATTTTTAAAATTAAAATGAACAGTTTTCTCTGTGCAACTCCTTTATTATGTATATATATATATATATACACAATTATGGAATACGTGGAACCTTTGGCAACTTCTTCGATTTGAGTATATGAAACATAGCAACCTTTGGCAACTTCTTCGATTTGAGTATATGAAACATTGCAACCTTTGGCAACTTCTTCGATTTGAGTATATGAAACATTGCAATGGGTAAATATTATATTTTTAAAATTAAAATGAACAGTTTTTTTATGTGCAACTCCTTTATTGAGTCTATACATTTATATATTAGAATTTGGGGTGGATTACTATTTATGCTTTTCCTAGATTGTAGGAGGATAGTTGATGCATAAAAAACTAGTACTTCATGTATGGAGACCGTTCGTGGAAAGGAATCAGTTTAAGTAGAAGAAATACCTGTAACTGTAGTTGAAGCCAATGATTACAGCTACACATAGATAAGATGTAACCAGTAACAATTAATTTTAATTTTAGGTTTTGAGTTAGGTTTTGGATTTCTTTAAAGAAACTCGGGATAGCGAGACCAAGCCAAGAATAGGCAAGAGGTTTTCAATATTTTCTATGGTAGAGGCGCTTCTATTAAGGCCTACCCAAAGATCGTTGCAAGAAAAATGTGACGAAGGTGAACGCTGAACCATATCCCTCTATAACTTGAACTATACCCCATACCCTTGATCCTCAATCTCGACACCCTGTACAGAGGAAACATAGGCCTCGACCCTCTACCGCCTACCTTAAACCTCTACCTCTATGCGAAACCATATACCTAGAACTCACTATAGAACATGTAAATGTTCTTACCCCGGCTATATTGATGGAATGAAGATGCAACATTAGATTTGTTAATTCACAAGAGGTAGGTTCATACAGTCATCCAATATCCAATCATTGCCATACAGACTTACATACCTGAGAGAGAAGTAACTGCTCACGCCCCGCCATCAAGAGAAATTGTATTTCTTCAACTTGAATTTTTCTCACGTCCCAATACGAGGTTAAATATAAAGAGCATCCCTTAACCCTCTACATAAACCCTACGCATAAACCCTATACACAACTGTGGACCTCTACCTCCACCTAGAAACTCCACATAGAACTATAACTCACTTACCACTAAAAAAACAAGCCAATCAGAGCTCCTCACGGTTACCTTCAATATCTCAATTGCCAAGCAGGGTATTTTTTAAGGATTCTAATATTATATTTAAGTATAGTATCATAGGCGATTATTTTTTATTGAAAAAAACATGTATATAGATAGGTAGGCAAATAGTAAATATGAAACATACAATTTACTACCGAAATGTGTAAATGTTGGCGAATATTATGATAAAAAAACATATTTTATGTAAATATAGGCGATATTAGAGGCTAAAAATGACCACATAGCGAATTTATTTTTTGAAAAAAACCCAAAAATAGCCAATTGGCGAAATTTCGCCCCTAAAAATTACCCTGTTGCCAAGCAAAGGCAGTCGAGGGGGTGTCTACGGATTTGTGACTTGATTCCCATGCAAACTTCAACAATGTGTGGAAGGTGGCAACGCCTAAGCCAATATCCAATATCGTGCACCAGGTGGGAATGCTTGCGCATGGAAGGATTTTGAAATTATGATCCAAATATAGATCATGCTTCATTCAATATCCTCCTCTACGGAACACAATAGGGTCCCAACAACATGACGTGCAGCCTCCTGCTTTAAATCTGATAATCCAACCCAGGTAACTATGTAACTTTTTTATAATAATAATTTTTTCATTTACCAAATTAATAAATCCAATATTTTTGAGGGATATATTTTTATATCCAAATAGCCATAAAAATTTGAATCTATGATTTTTGTCTGTTTTATGTAGGTATTTGGTTCATGCACTATCACTACTTGGAGTTTATCCATGGCGTTTTTGGTAGAAAATTGATCTGGTTTTTCCCAATCTATACTTCCTCTGCCTCCTATCTACCTCCCTGCTAATTAAAGTCTATTCATACTTCTATTTTGGAACAGTGCAAAGGCTGTAAATCTAAGGCTGAAACATGTTGGAAAAATGTAATTACGAGTTGATTGTGTATCTAGTCTGTGCCGGCTCTGTCAGTCACTCAGTCAGTCTTTTGTCAGTTTGCAGAGCCGCAGAGATGTCAAATAGTATGTCAGTTTGTCAGAAGGCTTCTTGCACACTTCTTTGTATTTATGTAACTGCGATTGTATTCCGCATGTCAAGAATTATTAGGTAGAAATTAATTACAGTCTTTAATGTAACTTAGTAGCTTCCAGGTGAAGTGATCTCAAGTCGGCATTTATGCAACTCCTATATGTAGAAGAAGATAGTTGAGAAAAAAATAGAGATGTGTGAGGGAAGAAGAGAAGAAGCGAAGAGCAAGAGTGGAAGGAGAAGAAGCTCATAGCTATGTAATGTATTAAGAGCCCAAGCTTTGTAAGAAGTGAAAGATCAAAGTAAAATCTCATCGCTGTGTAATGTGACAAGTTGCTCAGTTTTAATACAGTAATATATATAATTCCATAGTTTTGTGTATTCATTCTCAAGAATGTTGAATATTGCATGTCGCACATCTTCTCCAGATTTACTTATGTAAAATTTGTTTACATTTACAGTCTCTAAAAGAAATCAAGATTTCCAAATAGTTCACAGTGGTAAAAGTTCTATTTTAACGAGGAGTAACTTCGCATAAGTTTCATTTTATATTTTAGTTCTTATGTCTAGTTCTGCGAAGTAAAAATGTGTTGATAAAGTCAAGAAGTCCATGAAGTAAAGTATTTCGCGAAGTTAAGAAATTCGCATAAATGCGAAGTAAATTTATGCGAAGTTAATTTCCGTGAAGTTAATTTCTGCGGAGTTAATTTCCGCGAAGTTAATTTCTACAAAGTTAAGTTTTGCGAAGTAAAGTGTTCCGCAAGGATAGAAGTTTACTCTACGAATTAATTTATTGTCGAAGCAAAGTCCAAAGCGAAGAAAAAGAAAATATTCATTTACTGCGCAGATCAATCTTCTTGACTGCGCAGTGTGATTTTCCCTTGATTTGGAATCAGAGCTTGGTTTATGGAGAATAGAAATTCTATTTACAAAAAAGGGAAAAGAAAGTTAAGCATGGCTTCTACTTCCGGTTATTTGCAAATTCCAATCTTTTCAAGTAAAAATTATGAATATTGGTCTCTAACTATGAAAGCTTTGTTCAGAGGTCAAGATGTATAGGAAATAGTTCAAAATGGCTATGCAGAACCAGCAGATCTGACAGCATACAACAATCTCACACAAGCTGAGAAGGACTTCTTGAGGGAACAGAGGAAGAAATACGGAAATGCATTATTCTATATACATCAATCATCACATGAATCCATACTCCCAAGAATAGCAGCAGTAATGTCAACTAAGGAAGCATGGGACACAATGGAAACTTCTTATCAAGGTAAGGACTGCCAAACTACAAATTCTTAGAAGAGACTTTGAATCTCTATCAATGAAATATATAGAGTCAGTAGAATAATTTTATACTCGATTTATTAGTTTGATTAATCAAATAAAGTCTCATGGAGAAAATCTAAGTGACCAAAGAGTTGTTGAAAATTTTCCTAGAGTTCTTCCAAAGAAATTTGAATATTTGGTTGTGACCCTGGAGGAAAACAAAGATCTGTTCCAATTTACTATTGATGAGTTGCAAGCCTCACTCCTCAATCATGAACATAGAATAAGCAGATCAAATACATCATTAGAAGGTTCATTTGCATCACAGTCATCCATAAGCCATGGAAGAGGCAGGGGTATATGAAACTCTAGAGGCAAAGGAAGAAGTTATTGAGGAGGAGAACATAGCAACGTCCCTGCACATGTCGTTGGTAGAGGTCAAAATCAGATCCCCAATCAACCAATTGGATAGAGGTCTGATAAATAAAAAATTCAATGTCATTACCGTAAGAATTTTGGACACTTCACATATGAATGCAGGAAGAAGCAGTATGACCAAGGAAAGCAAGGTCAAACACAGTCAAGCAACACCAGCACTCCAACCAACTCCATGTTTTTAGCATATTGTTGATGTATTTGTAACTTCGGAATGTATTCACTTGTATATTTTATATTGTATTTGTATTTTATTGTTGTACCTCCGACGGAGATGTTTATTCCTCCAGTCAGAGAAGTCATTACTGTACTTGGATCATGTAAAGTCATTGAGGTTCATCCTCCCATGTATGACGGGGCATTAGACCCCGGAGTTGTGTCTTTCATGGGTTATTAGACTCCCCTAGTGGGGTCATCCCAGAGTCAAGTAGTAATGGGTTATTAGACTCTCCTAAGGGAGGTCGGCCCAGTTAGGGTAAAAGGCAAGTAAAGGTAAAGTATAAATAGAGAGGAGCACCTCTCTATTTATCCATTCACTCACACATCCAACTCGCATAGTTGAGAGAGAGGAGTGCACACAAGTGGAGGAGGAGTAGTTGCTGGAGACATCTATATTTTTGGGTTTCATCTTTGTGATATTTGTATTGGTTCTTATTCTATCTCTGAGGAAGTTGCGGGTTTTTTCACCTTTATGGTTTTCCCCGGTGAAATGCTTTGTGTCTCTTGTCTCTTGTGTTTGATATGTTGTAAATGTTTTTCTATCTTAGTTAAGATCCTAGATCATATTGAATTAAATGATGAAAATCTAACATGGTATCAGAGCTATCCTGAAGGAAGGCATTGTATGGCATTTACGACACTTGTTGCACATGCGACAAATTGGAAGCTAGGGCTTGGTATAGTAAAAACTAGTCATCGTGGAACTTTCGCTATAAATCCATTTTTGAGAAGGTTCGGGATCTGAATTTTTTACAGGCCGAATATCAGACACAGATGTACCCTATGTAAAAATTTCAACCTCATATTCGTTGTACTTTGTGAGATATGATCCATATAAGTTAGGGTTTCTTCCTCTTCCAGAATGCAGCTCTAAACAGTTGACCTAGGAACAAAGGTCATATCTCGAGCTAGGAACCTCCAAATGAAATTCCCTAAAAATTTATAGTTAGTGAATGGACTGTAGTTTCACAGGTCCAAGTTTCAGAGGCCGGAGTTGAAATAGTGACATGTGGCACTCCGTACAAGTTCATTACGATATTTCATCCCATAAATAGGTCATGTTGCGACACTTAGCATATCTCTCTCAAGGAGAATCCATTGAAGCTCAGATCTGTGGGGTTGGAAAGATGACAAGTCAATCTACCACAGGTCGAAGTTTCAGACCTTGAGGATCCTAAATTTTAGAGATGCACCAGAAACAATATGGCATATCTTTCTGTCAGAACAGAATTGGATTCTGAGCATTTTCATTTTTGGCTTGTCACTGCTACGGGAAATTGGGGCTTTTGACAGAAGTGGAATTTTGGAGTGCTCTCAACATAGGATTTCTCTCCTCAGCAAAATCAAAATTTAGAGACTAAGATCAAACTATTTGGTTGGGTGAATCTCAGGAAAAGTCAAAACCTAATTTGACTTTTGGACCAGAAAAACCAGAAAACCAGATTTTGACAGAAGTTACAGATCCAAAATTCGCAAGTCATTTTTGAAGGGTCAATTTTTGGAGTTTTCAAAATCTGAGCACACCAGCTTGCTCACCTCATTCAAATGCATCTCCCTATCTAGACAGAAGTTTGATCCAAGTTTGGATTTTTAGGGTTTCTCTGCCAAACCCTAGCCAGCTCCAGATCCAGTTTCAGCAAATCAAAGTGGTAAGACCTAAAACTTTTCTAATTCCATTTGAAGTACTCTTTTAAATATGTCTCACCACACCAAGCTTGAGGATAAGCTTGAAGGGGCTGATAACTTCTGAGCATGGAAGTATAGGATTGGGTTAATCCTAGAAGAGAATGAATTGGACACCTACATAAGTGAAGAAGTTCCAGTTCTAGAGGGAGATGAGGCTAAGGCATTACATAAGAAGAACTTGGTCAAGGCCAAGAGGATCATTGCAGATTCTATCAAATACCATCTCATACCACATGTGTCTTCTCTAAAGACACCCAAGGAGATGTTTGATTCCTTGACCAATTTGTTTGAAGGAAAGAACATAAATCAAAAGATGACTTTGAGGAATCAATTGAAGAATGTCAAGATACAAAATGCAGAGCTGATGCAGTCCTACTTTACAAGGGTCTCTCAGATAAAAGAACAACTTGAAGCTATGGGAGAAGACATAGAGAATGGTGAAATTGCGATGACCACCTTGAATGGTATTCCTAGGTCATGGGATTCCTTCATTCAAGGAATTTGTGCTGGGAAGAAGCTCATCACATTCAGTAGGTTGTGGGAGGAATGCTCACAAGAAGAAGCTCGAATTGTAGCTCGAGAAGAAAAGATGGATAATGAAGACCAGGCTCTCACAACACACACCAAGAAGAATAACCACAAGAGGGAGCATCCTCATCACAACAAGGGTAAATACCACCACCAGAATCAGAGGGAGAACTTTGGAGGATCCATGAGAGATCTTTCTCACATTCGATGTTATACTTGTGATGAGAAGGGACACTATTCCAGAGATTGTCCCAGGAACAAAAGCAGCTCCCACAAGAAGAAGAACAACAAGAGAAGACATCATGCTCACACTGCAGAGGATGATGAACCTCCAAGGAAGAGAACCAGGGAAGACAATGAAGATTCTTCAAGTGATGAAGAATATGTATTGTAATGAAGTTTTACATGAAAGGAGTAGAAGAAGCCTTACTGCAGAGTTGGACTCCGGAAAACAAATAATCTATGAAAGAACCTCTCATCCATTTTCAGCATTGGTTAAGGTGCACACTATCAGAGACTCCAGTAGCTCCTGCAAGGAAGCAAAGATTGAGAGGGAGTCCGCCCAACAACCAAACAAAGATAAGTTTTTGAATTGTCATTTATTGTATATATGATTACTTAAATGATGTTGTTCAGTCATGTACATACTTATGTTCTTAGATTTAGGATGTATATTATGCATTTTAGAAAAGTTGCATTAATGAACAAGATACTACTAATGTTATAGGTCAAATCTGTACTTCTCCATACATGATCACATTGCTATGTCGATCACACAAAAGGACATTATGGATGGAAGAGCTAGGTTGAACCTGGATGAGTTATTGCTGAGATCACATTCTTCAGCTGAAAAACATATTTTTTCTACAGTTTTCACTATGTGTGCGCTACTATTGCCACAATTATCTAGCCTTTTGAACGCTGGTCCTCCAAAATGTTGTGAACGTTGGTTTTCAAATTCAGAAGGTGCATACTGTGCGCTATTCTATTTGTATGAAACCTACGCACATATTAAAATGAAATGAAAAAATATATTAAGATTATGAATTGGGATTAGTTGAAGTTGGTTCTGCAACTTCCCCAACCTCCCAATTCAACCACCTCTCGAATTCAAACTGCCAACCTTGTGCCATAAATACAAGGGGAAGCCATGAGAGAGGGACCCTAGAAGGAATAAGAAAATATTGTTACACTAGAGGAATTCTTAAGTCTTTGTGAGGACCAGGAGCCTAGGACTTGGTTGCAGAAGTGTCTGGACAGATCAGGTATATCTATACTTATCTACATTTCTTTGACAATAAAAGGTGGAAATACCCTTCCCGTCCCAATTGAATGTCTACTTGATTGAATGCCTATTTGATTGAATATCTGATTGTGATTAATGTTAAGTTGTTCTCAATTTCATTATCTATTTGCAGTCAAGATATGTTGAGGAAGGTTAACTTGTTTTGCAGGTTCATCATTGTGGAAGATTGGGCGAAATTTAGGACCAACCATCGTTAAAAGGGTACAAATTTTGAAACCCTAATCTCTTTCCATTCGTAGTAATTAATGCAAAACATGAATGTATTTACCTGTCACCCCATCTAAGTTGGTATTTTCGTCTCCCCCACTATAAGAAATTTTCCTGCACAACAAAACTGGCGACTCCACTGGGGAGTAACCGGTTGTTTTCTTCTCTAGGGGACCTTGCTAGGTTTTCTTCCAGTTTATTCAGTCTTTTTGTTTTCTGAGAGGTTTTTTATAAGTTACTTTGTAGTTCCTTTTATCTTGATTCATTTCAGTTTGACTGAGCAAATATCTGTGTATTTCCTTAAGTCCCTATGCGTTGGTCTGGTGTACATACAGTAGCACATTTTCTCCACTGTGCGCAAGTTTCTCTGAAGCATAGTAGCGCATTTGTTGTTGCAGGCACTGGTTTTTATACTAGACAGTAGCATATTTTTCCTGTAGGTCTAATCCTTCCAATAAGGTTTGGTTTCCAGATTGTTCGGTCTACTTATGGCATTTGCCTTGCTTCCCTGACTGATTATTGAGACATGTTTGTCTTTTTTGAGTCTTGTTTACCTCTTTGAAGTCCTTTAGATTGTTTTACCTGCTTCAGCACTTGTTTAGGTGACTTTTCTATTTTTTTAAATCCTTTTTGAAGTTGTGCGCGACTATATGATAGATACAGTAGCGCACTTTTTTTCCCTAGACGCGTGTTGCACTCCTGCAAACTTGCGCACCCAACGCTTGTTGTCTGCTACAACAACTGCTCACTTTTACTGAGTCTTGCTTTTTTTTTAAGGGTTTGATTCCAATTTGAGTTCTTAGGGTGGTTCTTGAAAATTATTTTGGTCTGGATACCTTTTGAACTCCTGTTCAGATCAGTCTGATTCGGTTTAATCATTTCTTAGCTTTTCCTTTTGATTTTGTGTGGTAGTAGGGTTACCTTTGGTTTGCTCACGGGGGGTTCACTCAGTGAACTTGTTACATATCACGATCGTTCGCATGATATTAAATAATATCCCTAATTTCATTAAATATTGGAAAAATCCTCCTAAAATTTTATTGTTGAACCCCCTTCCCAATATGCCTTTCCAATTAAGAAAACCCCTAGTTTCACCAGATATTGTATGTATCCATTTTTATCAACCCATTTTTAATACCCCCTTGTATCATATTATCAAGTTGTAATAAATAGGATCCCTAACACATCTTAGTATAAGCAAACATGATGTTAAATAAAATAATAATATAATGCTAATAATGATTTCACCAAGCTTGCAGGGGTGATTGATCAATTTGTAGCATTGGATAGTGGAAGACCCAACGAATTAGTACTGGGAAGGAAAATGCGTAAAAGGAAACCCAGTCAAGATATCAACATAGCAAAGAATGTAAAAGGTTGATAGTCCAATAGTTAGTGCAATGTTTAGAAAATATGAGAATTACAGATGTTTCACACCACAATCTGCCAATCTACCAATTTTATATCATGTAAATATAAGTATAAACATAAAGAGATCATGTTTTCTATAAGCTTAATAAATTAAACTCCATAAAAATTCAAAATTGAAACCCTTTCGTGGATGGACTCCCCTACCTTCCTATCAAAACAAACATCATTGATGTTTGAACCCAAATAAACATAGCGAAATTCCTCTTACTTTCCAATAACACCATATGATCATGTGCATATCTTGGATTTGGGTCATTCACAAGATGCAATGAATTTCCTCCACTTCCTGTACATTTATTCTTGCAATCAAGGGAATTAACAACATTTAGTTACCTTTTCTTGGGTTATATCTATTTTTTTTTACAGGAGAGGGAAAAATCTCCATTTTTAGGTTTCAAACATGCAATAGCTATAAAGACACACAAATAGTGAAACTTATATGATACCATTTCATGGTAACGATAACACACAGGGTATGTAAATAACGATATAGATTTTCACCTATGTTCATGTTAGTTCCAATACAATGTTAAGACAGATTCATTGCATATAAGAATTGAAATGAAAATTATGAATGTGCCAAATATAACTCAATCTAACAACTATTCCTAATTGGGAATGTGAAAATATTAAAGAAGAATGCAAAAAATTGAAAGAAATAATTGGTCAAGAAAGATTTATCTAAATTTTCTCAGTTCCAATAAGCCAAGAAATATTGATCTCACTTTTCTTGGTTGTCATGGAGCAAGGTTTGATTGAATCTCAATACCCACCTAAACCCCAACCTAAAAAATGAAGATTTAAATCTTTTATTCGAATGCATACAAAAAATAAAATACAATTGTTCAACTCCAGAACTCCCAATTAGATACATCTCTTAACTTAAAGATAAAAAATAAAATAACACCAATTCGAACCAAGCCTAAATAATCTATTAAATGAGTATGGATCAAGGGAAGTAATCCAAGAGACTTCTATCGATATTATCATTGGTACACTATTATCAGATTTATGCAAAACTTAGGATCATAAGCAATATCAAATAAAAATCGAGGGTCCTTAAGTTTTAGGTGTGTATGAATGGAGCCCATGATTTGGAGGTATGAATCCATCCCATGATTTGGAGGTTATTCCTCATCCCACCCAAATAAAATAACCCCCAATATTTATATTACTATGTCAAATTAAAAACACCCCTTGACCCCTTAATATGGGGCAATATATTTTTGAGGTTTTTAAGAGTATTCAAACCCCCAATATGAATGGACGTGATATGATATTGCCTCACTCAGTGAACCCCCCGTGGGTTTGCTTACCTACTCTTTTTTTTGGCAGGTGTTTTCTTGGGTTTTGGTTCTTAGGAGAAGCTTCTTGGTCTGTTTTTCCGTTGCATGCATCTGTTTTCCTTTCTTCTTTTACATCCTGTTCCAAGCTTAGAGTTTTTTCCATCGAAACAACTCGATAGGTCAATTCTTTTTCGATCCTTTGATTCGATTGCTTTAAGCCTTTACGTTGTCTATATTTACCCACACTTTTCATTAGGTCTTACTTGTGCCTTTTTTCAAGTTCATTTTCTTTTGCAAATAAAAGAAAAGATAAAAATTGAATTTAGTAGCTCAGTAGTAAGATTTATCATCATTTTTCGAAGTAGCATAGATTGTCCTGCTTTGGAAATTTAAAAGAAAAATAAATAAAAAAATTATGCTTAAGATTGCCTATTTCTAGTTTTGAAAAACATAAACGAAAAAGCAAAAAGAGTCTTTGTGAAGTTTTAAAAGCATTATTTATATGCACTTTTCTTTCTATCGAAACCATTCCACACACTTCACTACCCTTCTTGAGTAAAAAGTAGCCTCTAAAAAGAAATCTTAATAAAATTAACTAGCAACTTTTTCTTTTTAGGTATACACATCATCAACTAGCTTAGGCTAGGGTTTCGGGGTAAATCACCTTAAACTACCCGAAATCGGTTTCATTACTCAAAAATCATAGTAAGACAATCTATTAGGTAAACCCACCTATATCAAAATATTTTGGGAACACTCTACTCAAACCAGAGTTAAGCACGAGGCTGTGTGCGATAGGAATTGTTGAGGATACCCCCTCACTTTCCTTTCAAACATAAACCAGAGCTAATTCACGTACAGGTATCCACTAGTACTTTTAAGTGATTTTGGATTTTGGGATTTGCTACCCTGCCCATGCGTCTTGGCTAGGCTGACGACTGTTCCCCAGGTATTTTATTATCTGTCATATCCTTAGTATCATAACCCTAGGGCTCTACAAAGGTAGAATGGAAGGATATTTCCACTTCACCTCAAACAGACGCGGAAGGTAACCCTTTGGCAGTAATCTCGGGAGGGCGGTTTGGTGATTCAAACAATTGCACCTAGAGGACCTCCATTGGACGTTGTGTAACTGACTGTCGATACTCTATTAGTTTGTTTTGGGCCCTCATCATCCCATAATTGCTTCTGAGTGTATTAGCTTTGTTTGCCTGGTTTGATCACCTAGGAAATTTTTAGTGGTATGCTGTTTGCTCCCTAGTCGTTAGTGGCCACTAGGCTTTATGCTTATTTTGTTGTTGATATAGCTGTGGAAGACCAACCTCTTCGTAGGTCTCGAAGGTTGCAAAACCTCCCCCCACTCATTGTGGAGCCTCCACTGCAACTGCAACACCGAAGGATGGATTCCCGTTTGGTTCATACAAACTTACGGGCGAAACAGAAGTACCTGGAGAACCACAACCCAGAATTCAGAATCAGCAGGTCTTTGATACTGTTGAGGTTGAGGATTTAACTTCTCGAGAGTTCAACACTCCTTTCAACCCTCCCCTGACTAGACCAAACGATCCGTTACTCATAACTGTAGACTCTCTAGGCCAACCTGAGTATAGTGCGTATGGGTTTACCCCTGGTTATCACATGGCTACTTCCGGAAATGAAACTGGAGTTCCCAAAACTCCTTTTGTTGCCATGGTTATGAGATCTCTCTCTCATTCCTTCGCAAGCACGTCAGTATCCACCTCATTGCAGGCTACATCTACCTCAACTCCTTTTAGTTTCAGTACTAGTACCATAGGGATGTCTAGTTCTCAACCTTTGACAACATGTACCCCTCTTGGTGCCACTGCTGGACCTTTTCAAATTCTTGTCACTTGCATATCCTCGATACCATCAACTTCATCTCCTTTCATGCAACAATTCCAGGGCATTCCATAGACTGCTCCTTTCGGACAAGGTTTCCCTTGGTTTGGAGGGCACATAGCTCCCTCCATGCCCTTTATAGATTCGATGCCCACTCTATCCACAACTATAGTAGGCTCGATGCGTGTGTCGTCCATTACATCTACACCTGGGTTTAACCCCTACACAGGTAAGAATGTACATCACTCCAATGTGCAGACATCTCATTTACCTATAGGGAGTATCCATTTTTCACTGTTTAGTGGAGGAGGTGGTAATTCTTTTAACCCACATTACGGAGGGGCTAACACCCAGCCACAATGGACACACACTCAAGGGAATAACCCTCTCTCTTTTGGTTGGAGCAATTTTAGCAATGCATTTGCTTCACAACCAGTGGCTAGGGGCAACCCCAACCAACAATACACGAGTCCGACTTTAGGTGGTTCTTCCTACCAAAATACTACTATCCAAGTGCCATCGACAAGACCTCGTTTACCTTTTCTAGCAACTCTGAATTTGCCAGACCTTTCAAAACTCACTAACGATCCGGTGTGGCATCACCTCGCATGGCCACCCGTCCCGACCAAGCTGCCTTCTGACATCCCAAAGTTTGAAGTCAAGAATGGGGAGGATCCCGGTGATCATGTGACTACTTTCCATCTCTGGTGCTATTATAATTCGTTGAACGATGACTCCATAAGATTGAGGCTCTTTCAAAGAACCTTGACTAGTGTTGTAGCTAAATGGTGCATTGAACTGCCCGCAACCGCTTATGGCACCTTTTGGGATCTAGCTACCATTTTTTTGAACCACTTCCAACTTCATGTCCGATATGATGCTGGTACAGATCTTCTGTCAACCTTTAGATAGAACAAGGCCACTCATTTATCTGACCATATTCAGGAGTGGCTAAGAAAGAAGAGGCTCATTAAAGCTGACATCCCTCCAGAGTTCTTATTAGAGTGGTACCTCAAATCACTCCTTCCTTACATTTCTAAGGAAGTGGCAACTTCTGGGGTGTCCTTCGAAGAGGAAGCTATCCTTAGAACCCAACAACTTGATATAGTATATGCTCAATTTGGGCTCTTATATGAGATTATTACCGACGCACTGAGATCTAACACAGATCTAGGTAAACCTAAGCCTGGACCACAAGCTGATGGCATAGTGGGTTCAATAGACTCTGCAGCGTTTGATGCTTTAACTAAGCAGGTTCATGCCTTATCGGTCAAATAGTTTGCTGTAGAAGCAACTTCAGTTGCATCCTCCCCTTCGAAAACAGAATATGTACAACAAGTGTAGACGAATCAAAAGGGCCCTCGGTAGCCCAACAACAGAAAGAAAGGAAAGAAAGGGGAGGGGAACCACCAAAAGCCCAAAAACACGAAAAATTCCAAGGAAGGAAAAAAGGAGAAAAAGAAAGTGAAGTTTCCTTGCAAGCTATGCAAAGAAGATCACATTACCCATCAATGCCCTCTGATGGAAGAAGCCCAGAAGTTGCTTCGTGAAAAGAAACTAGCTGTCTTAAAAGACTCATTCCCTCACGGGAAAGGCTCATCTTTTGGAAACTCTAGTGCTGGGGGAACTCATCATGCCTCATCTGTTGATCAATTGTTTATAAATAAGATTAATTCAGACGCTCTTTTACAAACTCAAGTGAGAAACTATACCCCGGATCCACAGCAAAAGGATGTTCCCGAGTCATCTACCCCTCTCCACATCGATAGACTAGTGGATTCGTTGCCGAAGATTTTGAAAGGTGTCTTCAAACGGGTTGTGCACAACCCCAACATGCAGGCTACCCCTAACTACAATGTTGTAGAGTATTTAGCCCAAACCCCCTGTGCCATGTCCACTTTAGAAGTACTGGAGAGTTTCCCATTGCAACGCAGTGCACTTCTCACAACGATTGGGAGTGTAGACTCATCCAATATGCTTTCCCGTTTTGATATGAATAATATCAAGTTCCAGTTTCCGTACCACGTTGCTCTCCAAATAGAGGTAGTCCATGGTCCCAAGACCATTGGGCGATTTTTTGTTGATGCGGTCGCGTCTACATGTGTAATGTCCATTTCTTGCTGGAAGGCTTTGGGCGAACCTGAGTTAGCCCCCTCGAACACAGTGATTACCGCCTTTGATGGAAGATCCTTCCATCCACACGGATTCTTACCATCATTTGATGTTGAACTTGCGGGAAAACTAGTATCTGTAAAGGTTGAAGTTCTGGATCTCCACTTGAGTATAACTTGTTGTTAGGTAAGAGTTGGACGTATGCAATGCAAGCAGTTCCATCGTCTGTTTTCCCAATTATAATGTTACCTCACGAAGAAAAGATCATCACAGTCGACCAACTTTTGTTTTCTTGGAAGAACAACCAGGCTTCGTCGGATTCAACAATTTCGATGGTTGATAAGCCTCACCCAGCAAGTGAGAGTTTAGGAGTAGGACTCTATGGGTCATTAATGGGCACCTTTGACCTACTCCTGTTCATTTTATTGGTTCTGAAGAGTGTTCTTCATTTGAGATTTTCACGGTTGGTCCAACGACAGATCCATGGATTCTTCCCACCGAATCGAAACCAGCTGTGCCCTTATCTGTTGCATAGGTGTCCTACTTAGATTCACAACATGCTGCAACAAAACATATTGTTAGGATATTTAGACACTTAGGAGTTAGTTAAGATCAACTTGTGTAATATATTCGTTAGGAAAAGTGTGTTTCTTTAGTATGCATTAGTATGCATTTGTAAATATTTAATCCGATAGTCACGATATGTTGTGATCCGACAGCTCAACTTCTCTTAGATCATACCTAACCTTGATACGTGGCTTAACACCCGATTGGTCCATGATATATATTTAAAGAGCATGGAAGGTCATTGTTTAGTTGATCGATTATGAGAATCTCATTTGTAACTTTCTTTCTTTGCATAATAAATTGCTTCGTAGAAGCTATTTGGCCGGGGCCATGGAGTGTTTCCCTCTCGAGGGTTTAAACCACGTCAAAACATCAGTGTATCGATCTATGATTTGTTTGTGTGAAGTGGTTTCTCTAAATTTTTGATTTTTTGGGAGTACCATGTGTACCCGAACATGGTATCAGAGCTTTTATGAAGAGTCGCTTCCGGTTATGATCTAGATCTTGAACTGTTGTTGCCGAAACTTGAAAGGGTTTCTGGTTCTGGTATTTCTATGCATTTATGGGCTATGGGAGGTGTTCCATTGCGTCCGAAGCACCATTTCCATTGGGAAATAGTTTTCGTTTGACCGAAAACGGTTCCCGGTTGCTTCAGCAACGCATATTTCATCAGATCTGAAGGTATAATGTTATAATGACGTTTTTTTTTTTTTTTTTGTTTAAAAAAAAAAAAAACTCATATTTTATCAGTTTTTATTATTAAATTTTTTTAGTTTCGGAGTGTTGCTTTCCCTGTCTGCATATGCTCTTTTCCATGCACCTTGTGCGATCTCGGCGAATCAGAAACAGAAAGGGAAAGGGTTTTTCTCGACAGTGTATGCTCTTTGCCATGCACCTTGTGCGATATCGGCAAATCAGAAACAGAGAGAAAACGTAGACTTTCCGGGCAGGCTAACGAGATTTAACCCCGTAAATGTGGAAAAAAATAATTTGTTTTGGTTTATTGGTGTGATTTGCAGGAAAAAAGGCAAGCACGGAAACCAAGCAAGAAGAGGATAAAAAAAAAACCCTTCCTCCTTCCCATATTTTACATACCTTTTAATCTAGCTCACTTGGTTCAAAGTTTTTTTATTCCTTAATAGGTCTTGAGTTCAAGTCTTAGGAAGTTACTTTTAAAAAAAAACGTCCATGCAATTTTTATTTTCAAGTTACTTTATTGTAAAATTGCATCTCACTTAAATAATAAAAAATAAAAATAAAAAGTGAGTCACTTAAGTTCTTTTTTATTACTGCACTATTTAAAGTAACATCATTGTAAACTTAAAACAACTTTCTTGTAAAGTGATTGTCAAAGGTTCATCTTGGGAAGAGGGGGGTCATTTTTTTAACTGATCATTCTCTATCTGCCACGTCACCATTGGGGACATCTTCAAAATTTTCTTTGATCAAGCATAACTTCATCATACGGAGTCGGTTTTCAGTGCCGTTTTTTTAAAATTGCCTATTTTTTGAGCTCTTCACATCCAAACTATTGGTTTCTGCTTTTACAGCTATTAAATTACAAATATGGCCGCCCCTTGTGATATTCTACTTACGAGTTCCAACTATTTCTCATGGAAATCTCATATGGAGGATGTTCTACGAAGTAGAGGACTTTTCAGAATTACCTCAGGGAAAGAAACAGAACCCACTGACGATGATACGAAAATCAAATGGGCAAATAGATGTGACGAAGCTCGTGGATTGGATGTCAATCTCTACTGATTTGCGATTCCACATATCTGGAATTGATGAACATGATGCTACTTGGGACAAGTTGGAATCTATTTTTGGTAAACACAATGAAATTCGAGGTCACCAACTCGAAAATGAGTTGATTTCTTTAAATCCAATTGATTTTTCATGCATACAAGATTATTTATCTAAGTACAAAACTCTTAAACTCTTATGTGAAGAATGCAAGATTAAGAGGGAAGACAAACAATGCATTTATCATATTCTTTCCAAACTTGGACCTGCATATTCTGTTTTTGTATCTACATTTTACTCCATGAAAGAATCCTTGAATGCAGCTAGCTATGAAAAGCCTAGTCTCGAATCCTTTTTTGATTCTTTGATTAGAGAGCAAGATAAGCTCATCCATCTTGGAATAATTAACAATACAAATACATCTGGGAAAGCCTTATTCTCCCAACAGAAAGAAAAGTCCAAGCCTCCCAAGAAACAAAATTTTTGCAATAATAAGTCAAACAAGGGTCCCAAACCCTCTCAGTCAACTCCTTCTTTAAAAAATGACAAAGGATCTAAACCAAAAGTCAAGAAGACTGAGCGTCATTGCAACTATTGCGGGAAAGATAATCATGATTAATTTAAGTGTTTCAAGAAGATGGAAGCCTTGGAAGCAACAATGAAGAAGCACCACATCAGCCTAGATTCGCCTTCAGAATATACCTCTCATGGACATGCACTTTGTGCTTCTGGTTATTCTTATAATGCATCTTCTTCTTCTACTTCAAATGAATGGCTCATTGATTCTGGAGCATCTTATCATATAGCTAAGGATCAAGCCATCTTTTCTACTATGTATGAATGTAACACCAAACAAATATTTGTTGGTGATGATAGATCTCTAAGTGTTGTAGGAGCTGGAACAGTTCCAATAGATAATGGTCATTTTAGTGATGTACTATGTGTTCCAAGAATTTCCTGCAATTTGTTATCAGTCTATCAAATCACTCATTCTGGTGAAGGTAAAACTGTGATGTTTACACCTCACCAAGTTGTAATCAAGGATTTTAAAGATCCTCAACAGGTCCTAGCTACCGGAATTGTTGATGATATTACCAGGTTGTACAAATTTAACAAATTTGGGTCATCACCTTTTCCTTCAGTTTTTGTTGCTCATAGTGATAACTTGAGCAAACTTTGGCATGAGCGATTTGGTCACTTAAATTATCACTCATTGCAATAACTATGTAAAGACAATATGGTGACAAGTCTTCCGATGGTATCTTGCAGGGATGGTGTTGGTTCCGATTATGTACTCAGAAAACATCATCAGGACAGTTTTGACAAACGTGCCTCTTGGCATGCCTCAGTTCCCTTAGAGTTTGTGCATAGTGACTTGTGTGGTCCTCTTCCATCTACTTCCTTTTCTGGTTTCAAATATTTCTTAACTTTAATTGATTATTACACCAGACGCACTTGGGTTTATTTTCTAAAAATTAAGAGCGAGGAATTTTACATGTTCTTGGCCTACAAGGCCCTTGTTGAAAAACAATCTGGTCATCAAATTATTAAGTTAAGATCTGATAATGGAGGAGAATATGTTAACAAAAAGTTCACTACTTTCTGCACTGAACAAGGAATCCAACAACAACACACTGTTCCATATACACCACAACAAAATGGTGTAGCTGAACAGAAGAACCGCACTTTAAAAGAAATGGATAGTTGTATGATTCAATCTAAGGGACTAAGTCTTCAATTTTGGGATGAAGCCTTAAATTGTGCAAACTACATAGTTAATCGCACCCCCACTAAAGCTTTACAAGGTATCACACCGGAAGAAGCATGGAGTAAAATTAAACCAGATGTAAGTCACTTCCGTGTGTTTGGTAGTGAAGCATGGGCTCACATTCCGGATGAAAAACATAAAGCATTTCAGCCTAAAAGTGAAAAGTGCATATTTGTTGGATATTCTGAAGATGTAAAAGGTTATAGACTTCTTCAACCACATTCTCATGATGTAATCATTCAAAGAGATGTTAAATTTGATGAAAATATCTTGGCTTGCGAGCCTAACTCGGCGATTGTGCCATCTTTGGCCTGCAAGCCTGATTCGGCGATTGTGCCTTCTTCTTCTTCCAACTTTCTTGACAGGTTTCCAACTCTTGTTTCTGATGATGACAGGGAGGATGAAAATCCACCTCCACCTGCTCATGTTCCTCCATTTTCACCAGCACAAGTGCTTCCTCGATGGGTCCGTTCAACATGTGAAGCAGATGGTGATCTTGCCGGTGATCCTAGAGATCAACGTCGAACTCGTTCTTAGTTTCAGTGAGCCTCTTCTATTTTGGCTTAGGTTTCCGAGAATCATGATCCTGAAACTTTTACAGAAGATTCATGAAATCTTGATTGGTATGCAGCTATGGATGAAGAATATCGTTCCTTAATGGCGAACGATACTTGGGATCTTGTACCTCTTCCAAAAGGAAGAAAACTTGTCAGATGTAAATGGGTCTACAAAACTAAGTATGCATCAGATGGAAGTGTTGAAAGACTTAAGGCAAGGTTAGTTTCCAAAGTTTTTTCCAAGTTGAAGGGATTGACTACAATGAAACCTTTGCTCCTATCGCAAAAATGAACTCCATCCACCTTGTTCTTTCCCTTGCAACCTTACATAACTGGGAATTCCATCAAATGGATGTCAAGTCTTCCTTCTTACATGGTGATTTACAGGAGGAAATTTAAATAGAAAAACCTCCTGGATATGTTCACAATAACTCTAGCCTTGTCTTCCACCTTAAGAAATCCTTATATGGCCTTAAGCAAGCTCCTAGAGCTTGGTATGCCAAAATGGATAGCTTTCTCCTTGACATTGATTTTTCTAGATGTCATTCTGACCCCCATGTCTATACCAAGAAAGTAGGAAACCATCTCATCATACTTGTTCTCTATGTTGATGACCTTATTCTTACTGGTAGTGACCCTAAGGCTATAACCCATGTGAAATCCAGTCTTAAGCAAAATTTTGAAATGTTAGACTTAGGACATTTGCATTATTTTCTTGGTCTCCAAGTCCTGCAAACCAAAGAATGAATCTTTGTTTCTCAGTCTAAGTGTGCTTGTGACCTTCTTCGTCGCTTTCACATGGAAGATTGTACACCAGCCCCTTCTCCCTTCCAGTCTGCAGTCAAACTTTCTACCACTTGTACTTCACCTGAAGTAGATGCTACCTTGTATCGTCAGCTTGTTGGTAGTCTCTTATACTTGACTCATTCCCGTCCTAACCTTTCCTTTGCCGTTGGTTGTGTTGCCCGTTATATGCAAACACCTCATGAAAGTCACTAGAAAGCAGCTAAAAGAATACTTCGATATATTCGAGGTACAATTCAGTTTGGGATTCATTACAGTACAGGGGGGAAACCTTTGTTGGTCGGTTTCACTTGTTCAGATTGGGACGACGATCCCGATGATCGAAAGTCTACTGCAGGTTATGTTTTCAGTCTGGGATCTAGACCTGTCACTTGGACTTGTAAGAAACAACAAGCTCTTTCTATTTCTTTAGTAGAGGCAGAATATAGAGCCGCAGTTAATGCCAGTCAGGAATCTTTATGGCTTTGACAGATCCTTTCAGAGTTTGGATTCAAGCAACAGCAGCCTACTCCACTTTGGTGCGACAATCAAAGTGCCATCAAGCTCGCCAAAGATCCAGTTCTACATCAACACAGCAAACACATTGAGATACATATGCACTTCATCAAAAATATTGTTCATGATCGTGTTCTTGAAGTGCTCTTTTGTCCTACAGATGATCAAGTTGCAGACATCTTCACCAAGTCTCTTACAGAAGTGAAGTTTTCTAAACTTCGATCTATGTTAGGAGTTCATGAATTTGTCATTAAGGGGGTATAGGCTCTAATGCCTCCTTCCTTCTCCTAATAGCGTCACTTTTGTAAATCCTTCAATCCTATCCCAAGTTGTTCTTAAGGGGCGATGTTAGGATATTTAGACACTTAGGAGTTAGTTAAGATCAACTTGTGTAATATATCTGTTAGGAAAAGTGTGTTTCTTTAGTATGCATTTGTAAATATTTAATCCGACGGTCACGATATGTTGTGATCCAACGGCTCAACTTCTCTTAGATCATACCTAACCTTGATTCATGGCTTAACACCTGATTGGTCCATGATCTCTATTTAAATAGCATAGAGGGTCATTGTTTAGTTGATCGATTATAAGAAGCTCACTTGTAACTTTCTTTCTTTGCATAATAAATTGCTCCGTAGAAGCTATTTGGCCAAGGCCATTGAGTGTTTCCCTCTCGAGGGTTTAAACCACGTCAAAACATCGATGTATCGATATGTGATCTGTTTGTGTGAAGTGGTTGCTCTAGGTGTTCGGTTTTTTGGGAGTACCCTATGTACCCGAACACATATCATGACTCCGTTGGTCTCTGTTGATTCAGATATGGACTATGTTCCCACATGTTCACTGGACTCTATCCACTCTTTTGACTGTCTAGACACTGTTTTTCCCTCCGATGAGGCCATTTTGGAAGCAATGATCGGCCTGGACCATCCTTGGGAACACATGCACCACAGGTCTTATTTTCTTCCCGATATGGACATGATTGAGAGAGGTGAGTTTTCTATGAAACCCAGTGGGAATGTTGATTTGTCCGCTATCCCATCTATTTCAAAAGTTGTTTATGCCAAAGGGAATATGGAAAATATATCGTGAACTATTCTGATCAACATTTCCATCAAACCCGGAGTCGTGGAAAATCTTTTCATTGGAGCAGACTGTTCTCCTAAGGAGATCATTTTGTATACCAATCTCTTTAAAGAATTCCGTGATATTTTTTCCTGGTCATACGAGGAGATGCCAGGCATCGACCCTGCCATTGTTAAGCACATCATCACAACCTACCCTAGCGCTAAAACTATGAGACAAGAGCTCCATCCAGTTAATCCTCGAAAAGAAGCTACCATCAAGGCGGAAGTAGAGAAATTGATCAAAGTCGGATTCATCTATCTGATAGCCATGACAGAATGGGTTTCAAATCCTGTTCTGGTAGACAAAAAGCAAGGAATCATTAGAGTCTGCACTGACTTCCGGGACCTAAATAAAGCTTGTCCTAAATATAACTACCCCACATCGTTTATTGATCAAATCATTGATGCATGTGCAGGCCATGAAATGTTTTCTTTCATGGATGGATTTTCAAGATATAACCAGATACAAAGCAATCCTGAAGACTAGCACAAGACTACTTTCATTTGTCCTTGGGGGACCTTTTCCTATCGTAAGATGCCATTTGTCTTGACAAATGCTAGAGCTACCTTTCAGCGAGCAATGAACTTTTCTTTTCATGACATCAAACACATAGTTGAACCTTACCTTGATGATCTCCCAACGTGATCTCGCAAGAGACGGGAGCATCCTGATCACTTAAGACTTGTGTTTGAACGGTGCAGATACTACAAGATTCGATTGAATCCTAACAAATGTGTATTCTGTGTCGAATATGGACAGTTACTGGGTTTCATAATATCCATTCATGGCATAATGGTCGATCCATTGAAAGTTGAGACGATTGTAAATCTGCCTCCTCCTCGAACCCTAAGACAACTTCAAAGTCTACAGGGCATGTCCAACTTCATGAGATGCTTTATCATTAACTATGCCAAAATTACAAAAGGTTTCATGAGACTGCTTAAACAAGATACCTACTTTTTGTGGGATGAGGCTGCTCAAAAATCGTTTGAGGCCTTGAAAAAGGAATTACTGTCAGCCCCCTTGTTGAGCCCGCCAGATTATACGAAGGAATTCCTCTTATATCTAGCCGCATCAGTATACACAATCGGCATAGTACTTGTTCAATAGGATGACAAGCTCCAGGAGCATGTCATTTACTATTTGTCGCGCACCTTAATAGCTCCTGAGGCTAAGTATTCTTACGTAGAGAAGTTGGAATTAGTTGCCATGTATGTTGTTAAGAGGCTACGTCACTATATCTTATTGCGAACTACCATAGTGGTTGCGGAGGTCAACCCATTTCAATATGTTCTCACTCGACGTATCATCGGTGGGAAATTCAATAATGGATTGTAATCCTGCAAAAATTTGACTTGGATTTTTGGTCCGCTAAGTCAAAGTAATACTTGTTTTCGCCAAACTGATTTCTGAATTTCCTAGTGACATAGTACACATTGAGGAAGAGTCGTCATTCCTGGATGAACATATCTTTCTCATTGAATCCTTTGACCCATGGTATGGGGATATCCTGATATATCTCCATACTTTGAGGTGTCCCACCACTTTCTCTAGGGATGAATGACGCAAACTTAAGAGTCATGCGAAGAACTATCTCATCATTTCTAACACTTTGTACAGACGTGGGATAGATTCCATCTTACGCTGTTGTTTAACCTTAGAGGAAGCTGAAACAGTATTGAATGATGCTCATAGTGGAGCCTGTGGGGGTCATCTTTCTAGGTTGGCAACAGCCCAGAAAATACTACGTGCTAGTTATTTTTGGCCCACAATTTTCAAAGATTGTGTGGAAGCTGTGAAACGATGTCAGCGATGTCAGTTTTTCACCAGGAAGATGAGAGCAGACCCAGCTCCTCTCCATCCTGTAATCGCAGTAGGCCCCTTCACCAAGTGGGGGATTGATTTTATGAATTGTAATCCAGTTTTTGCTAGAGGTCATCATCATATCATTGTTACCGTCGACTACTTCACCAAGTGGGCCGAGGCAATTCCTGCTGTTAAGGCAGATGGGGAAATGACTACTTATTTCATTTTCAACCAGATCATTGAAAGATTTGGTGTACCCAAAGTGTTGGAGCCAAGGCCGCAGCTATGGTAAAAGCTGCGAATTTTGAGGAAAAAGCACAAGTATGGAAGAGTGCTAAGTTTTTAGTAAGTGCCAATTTTGGGACAGAAGAAGACGGTGCGCAGTACGGTGCCAGATGGATAATCTCAGCGTAGATTACGGACCGGAAATCGTGGAGCTCGCGCGCACGTCAGAAGGGAATGAAGGTAGCAGAGTGGAAAGCTCAGCTACCATAATCAATGAAGCAATGGAGTAGAGGGCTCAGCTACCCTCATTTAAAGCTAAGTACAGAAGTTATGGTTGCTCGGATCAAGGAAGAGCAATGGAACAAAGCATTGAAGGCGAAGGACGAGGCATCCATACCCGTAAGCTGCGACGGAATTCATGGAGCCTGCAAGAAGCGGCGACATGACTGCAAGCGGCGCCTACAGTACACCTATCCATGTGCGTGGTTAGGGTTTTTGGGGATTACTGCTGGGAAAGGACCACAGTGTTGTAAAGGTGCGACCGCCATGGCCACCTATATATATGAATAATTGTAATGGGTAGATGTTAGTTAGAGAGATAGAGAGTCAGTTGGTGAGACTGATAGCTAACTAGTCAGTAAGCGGGTTAGCGGTGAAGCTAATCCTTGAGGTACAGACAGTCCGAGGCAACGTCTGAACTATTGTAATCTCTGAGAGGAAGAGAATAGATCAAGAGAAGGGCTCCCAGCTATGTGCGTGGAGTTTCCTGGAAAGATCTAAGGCTGCAGCTGTGTGCGCAGCATATTGTATAAGTCTATCATTTTCTGGTTAATATAAGATACTCCCGTGGACGTGGTTTTCCCCGTGGAGGTGGACTTCATATTTCTCGCTATTATGATGTTGTGAAAGAGATGATTACCTGTTTTAGCTTACTAACGGTAAATACAGAAATATTGCGTTATCTTTAGGAGTGTATTGAGTAAATTCTTGAAGCCTCCTTGAGGACTATAATCATTAAGGGTCGAAGGACTCGGTAGATAACGACGCCGCAGCGATAGGAGAACTTGTTGCTGCGACGGACGCGCTCGCGAGACGACGCATAGAATATCCGCGCAGCGGGTAATGGGTCATAGCGCAGGAGGGAAAGTACCGCGCAGCTAGGCTGCTGAGCAGGAGCTAGAGAGCTGTTGCGCTCATAAGTCTGAAGAGGGGTCAGACCGTCGCCTTAGAGGAATCGTCAAGGAGGAAAGAGCAATCTCCGTGTCACCTAGGTTAAGGAAACCTGATTCCTTAGCCCCCCCATAGCCACTTTGGGTGAGACCTCGAGCTGCCGCGCAGCTCATTGCCGAGAGGGCCAGTGCGCCAAGGGGTTTTGTTGCTGCGCTTCATTAAAACCCGGGTCTGTCCAAAAAGCAGCCAACAAATGGTTCCGTTGCCGCGTGAATGAGACTTGTTATTTCAGTGACATGCGAGATTGAGACGAAATCCAGAGAAAGAAGGGAGCCAACAAATGGTTCCGTTGCCGCGTGAATGAGACTTGTTATTTCAGCGACATGCGAGATTGAGACGAAATCCAGAGAAAGAAGGGAGCCAACAAATGGTTCCGTTGTCTTGTGACTTGTTACTGTGAGACTTGCTATTTTTGCGACGAAGAAGACTGTTGCCGGAGCCAACAAAACAAATGTGCTACTGGAATCCTACAACTACAGAAATTCGGGAGTGGTTCGACTTGAAGGCTAAAGAGTTCGCTGAACAAGAAAATAGAAGCTCTAGACTCCAGCCAGAAGAATGGTTGCAGAAGTATATCTATACTGACCTTCATGAAATTTTCTTTGTCACATTTGCACTTGAGTTACATGCTTGGATAGCCAAGTTAGCAGATACTAGACCCACTGTGCATATTGATCGACCAGTCGCTTGGACCCCTGAGCTAGTCAGCATTCTGAAGCGGGTAGATAATTTTGTGTCCCGTGCAGTAGACTTTTGGTTGAATAGTCTGCTGGAAGGTTTCATCACTGAGTTTGCAGTGGATACAAGAAAGAGTTTCAGTGAAGCTGAGAGGAGTTTCTTTCAAGCACATAGAGGTAAGTTCCTGAATTCTTTGAACTTATCAATTAAAATGCTTCTGTATGAAAAAGAAAAACTATGTATAGCTTCAGACGAATAGCATAGACAAGTAATGTCCATAGACTCTGATAGTGACCCTGAAGTTATTGGTTGCACTCGTAGTGGAAAACGGTATAAAGTAGGCCTTGACCAACATTCTTTTGATTCAAGCCCAGAAGACAGTCAAATTCCTAGAGCAAGCCATATAGAAAGACAAGGGAACGTTCATATCCCTTACCACCCTTTTACACCGCAGAATCCAGACGAAGCTCAGTATAATCCTGCAGTAACACCTTCTAGTAGCCCACACGGTACTTCTAGTACCTCTGTACCACCTTTGTTCGCTCAGCCCAGAAGAACTGCTACAGCACCTACACCTCAACCTAGCACAAGAAAGATGGGTGATGACATGAAACTACCAACTTTTAGAGGAACATGAATAGAAGACCCTGAGCAACACTGGTTCCTATGTGAAGCCATTTGGACAATTAAGCAAATTAATGATGATGCTGTTAAACTGGTTCAGTTAGCAACCACACTAAGAGACAGAGCCTTAACTTGGTTCATGAAGTACTCAGCAGCACAGAATAGAACGCTTGCTGAGGTAAGAAATGCAATGATTAGAGAATTCAAGAAACCTAAATCAGAATCACAGTGTATAACAGAGCTCAAAGACATCAAGCAGTTACCTACAGAGTCAGTATGGGACTTTGACCAAAAGTTCAAAGCCTTGATAGATCAAGTAAGCTTTGAGTTTGCACCTCAACAGCATAAGGAATGGTTCATTGCTGCACTGCTTCCACACATTAGACTTCCCCTTATGCAACAGAATCTCACTACTCAGGAACAGGCTCTAGAGATGGCTATGAAACTAGAAGCTTCACCAATTGCTGGAACAAGCAACGATGTTGCGCAGTTGCAGAACCAGTTAGCAAACTTAACCCTGCAAGTGCATGATATTAAGAAAGGCAAGGATGTTAAGGAAGACATATGGTGTACAAAATGTAAAGCACAAGGTCATTCAAAGGACCACTGTCCTGTTTTCATAGAGTATATTGCAACTGGAGCACCTAACCCTTTACCACAGCCACAGGGGCCTTGGTGTGAAATCTGTAGAACTAGAGGTCATAGACCTCAAGAATGTCACTTACTTCAGAAATATGTACAAACTCCAAAGAACCTATATTGTAATTTATGTAAATCAATAGGCCACGATGAAAACAATTGCAGAGCATATGACCTTATGATGGAAAGGAAACATGATGTTTATAGAGTACAGTCAGAAGCACAAGGACCCGTAGCAGGTCCACAGTATGACCAAACTCGCGACGGCCGAACAGGAAATTACAGAGGCCGTGGACGCACAACAAACTTTGGCCGCGGAAGAGGCCAGATCACTTGTTATAATTGTGGAGCGCAAGGTCACTTTGCAAGGGATTGCCAAAACCCTACAACCCTTTGCAGATATTGTAAATCTTATGATCATATCATTGAAGAATGCCCTCAATTGATAACTAAAATACAAGCAAAGACGCCACAGGTCAACCAGAATATTCAATTGATTGGAGCAGAAAAAATGGAACCAGACCGTACAGTTAATATTGTGACGCGCAGTGGAACAACCACCGGTGCGCCAGAGTCGGGAACTGGAAAGCAAGCGATGCAATGGGTGCGCCGCGCTAATATTAAACCAACCCCACTTAATCTGCAGAAGCAGAAAGAAGCATTCAAGCAAGCCCAAGAGTATTTCTCAGATCCCAGAGCTTCAAGTTCTGTCACAAATCCGCATAATGATATTAGATCGCAAGTGCTAAGACAAGACAACCTGGTACAAGAACAGGCCACTACATCCCGAAGGCCCGATGAAGAAGATGCACTAGGTACTGTCCATAATTTTCTAAGGAACTGCTTAAAGTTGTTGCGCAATGAAAAAGCAACTATGGAACTTCAACACCTATTGGATAAATGTCAACAATCTGCTTCGACGAACACGCCGCAGCGTGCTGTTCACCAGATTGGGAGTCACATTAGAACTGGAAAAGAGATGAGGCTCACAGCGCAGATTGGAGCATTTGAGATGGATGAAGTCATTTTAGATTTGGGCTCAGAAGTTAATGTTCTCACCATGCAGACATGGGAACAGATGGGAAGTCCTCAACTTACAAGATCTCCCATCCAGCTAAGACTCGCGAACCAGCAACGAGTCTCTCCATTGGGCAGATTACCCAATGTACCTATTGATATCGAGGGAGTAAGAAGTTCTGCAGACTTTGAAGTAATCAAAATCCTGGATGATAGTAGACCTTACCCAGCACTTTTAGGTATAGACTGGGCATTTGATAATTTAGCTGTCATTAACTTGAAGAAAAGACAGATGACCTTCGAGGACGACCAGATTAGGGTCATTGCACCGCTTGATCCTATTCAAGGACCAAGGTATATAGAACCCATTCGAGCAGAAGAAGAAGCGCGCCACATGGAAAGTTTGTATCAGATGACTGCTAGTCAGAGTGACTATGTAAATCCCACAGCAGATGGCCATATCAGCTGGCGATGCGATAGTTCGTGCACATCAGACTCAGATGCAGGATTGGAAAACTGGCAGAATCGCTTACATGAGGTTTCTACAAGACGTTGCGCCATGATGACTAAATCCATTCGATGGATTAGCACAGAATTGACTGACACTCCAATTTTTGATGGTCTAACTAACGTAAGTGAATTCATACAGGCATATGAACAACAGCTTCCAGAACAGCAGCGCATACACGCATTAGATGTATCACTGCGCGCTACACCAGCAAGATGGTGGGGTGCGCATAAAGCGAATATTAACACATGGCAAGACTGTCGCAGACTGATACTGCGCAGATTGCAGGACACTACAGCAGAAGTGTCGCGCAAATACGAGGGACAGAGTGACCCCAGGTCACACATTGAAGCATGCATTCAACAATGGTCAGATATTCCGGACGATGAGTGGGTTCACCTATTCATCCACACATTGGACACAGTTCCAAGGAACTGGTACACTAAAACAGAATTGCGCAGAGGCACTCTTACTTGGCCTCTTATGATAGAAAGTTTTCAACTTACCTTCAGCTTTGAGTCAGAACACCCGAGTATTGATCAGGCTCTGAAGTGTATTAAAAAGAAGGTATTTGAACCATGTCTATTGCCAGAATATTCCCAACCAGATTGGGCTGTTCAGATAGAACATGCCCTGGAATGCTATAATTTCACCACTGGAGAAGAGGAGGATGATCCTCGCAACATCAATATTCCAGAATCCGAAGGGACGCGCAATGTTGAAGGTCCTCAGCTTGATAGCCCTGCCATTACAGAACACATCAAGCTTAAAAAGGTTAACATTGGTACAGAAGCCGAACCCAAGTTTGCTTCTATAGGAGACTATTGGGATGATGAAACTGTTGCGCATATTTCAGATTTATTACGTGACTACCAGGATATCTTTCCTACCAAATTCACAGAAATGAAAGGCATCCTAGGAGACTTAGGAGTGATGCGCATACCTCTGAAACCAGATGCCAAGCCAGTAAAGCAGCGCCCATACAGGTTGAACCCGCGCTATAAAGAAAAAGTCAAAGAAGAAATTGACAAGATGCTCATAGCAGGTATTATTGAGCCAGTAGAAGAAAGCGATTGGATTAGTCCTATGGTTGTGCAAGAGAAGAAGACAAAAGGTGAAATAAGAATTTGCGTGGACCTGCGCAAACTCAATGCCGCATCAGCGCATGATCCATTTCCTACGCCCTTTACAGATGAAGTGCTTGATAATGTTGGAGGACAAGAGGCTTACTCCTTCACTGATGGATTTTCGGGATACCATCAGATCATAATTCATCCAGACGACCGCCACAAGACTACTTTTGCGACTGAATGGGGCTCATTCCAGTACACGGTAATGCCCTTTGGTCTTAAAAATGCTCCTGCTATCTTCTCTAGAGTCGTTGTTGCTGTTTTTAAAGAATTTATCCATAAGTTCTTAGAAGTCTATTTTGATGACTGGACTGTATTTGGCTTATTAAAGAACAATATAGCGAACCTGTGAATGATGTTAGAAAAATGTAGACAGCACTAGATTTCCCTTAACTTGAAAAAATGTATCTTCTGTACTCCTTTTGGTATTTTGTTGGGTCATATTGTATGCAGACAAGGACTCCTGATGGATCCTGCGAAGGTTGCCATCATTGCTAATTTACCGGCGCCCAACTCAATCAAGCAATTGCGCACTACATTGGGACATACTGGATACTACAGAAAATTTATCAAAGGTTATGCAAAGATCACAACACCTATGGAAAGACTGCTGAAAAAGGATTCGAAATTCCAATGGACAGAGGAATGCCAACAAAGCTTGGACACACTTAAAGACAAGATGATCACTGCGCCAATTCTAGTTTTCCCAGACTGGAATAAACCCTTTCATGTTCATGTCGATGCTTCTTCCATAGCATTGGGGATCGTACTTACACAACCAGGAAAAGGAGGTATCGATCACCCCATTGCTTACTCTAGCCGAAAGTTGTCCACAGCCGAGAAAAACTACACTACTACAGAAAGAGAAGGACTAGCTATGGTGTACGCCCTACAGAAGTTCAGACACTACTTACTGGGCGCACATTTTAAAATGTACACTGACCATTCTGCTTTGAAATACTTGGTCAATAAGCCAGTGTTAGGGGGAAGAATTTGCAGATGGCTACTGCTCTTTCAAGAGTACGATTTTCAGGTTATTGTAAAGCCAGGTAGATTGAATGCAGGACCTGACCACTTATCTAGGATAGAGTCAGGAGAAGAACCTACAAACCTGGAGGACAATCTTCCTGACGCGCAGTTGTTCTCTATTCAAGCAGTGGATGAATATTATTCTGATATCCTTGAGTTTCTTACCACCGGACAAGCGCCAGTTGAGTTTACAGTCCAGCAGAAGAAACAAATTGTCGTCAAAGCCGCAGACTTCACTTTGATAACAGGTCAGCTTTATAAGTTGGGCCCCGATGAAGTCTTGCGCAGATGTATCCTACCGCATGAAAATAACTCTATCATCGCAGAAGCGCACTCAGGCATCGCAGGAGGCCATTTCGCAGGAAAGCCGACTGCTCAGAAGATCTTAGCTGCAGGTCTTTGGTGGCCGACATTGCATAAGGATACTAAGGAATTTTGCAAATCTTGCGATGTGTGCCAGCGAACAGGAAAACCTTCAAGAAGAGATGAAATGCCGCTAAGACCTCAGATAACACTGCGCGCTTTTGATAAATGGGCCATTGATTTTGTAGGTCCTATCAACCCACCAGGAAAGAGAACCGGCGCAAGATACATCATCACAGCTACTGAATACCTCACCAGATGGGCTGAGGCTAAGCCAGTAAAGAACTGCGACGCTGCTACGGCCGCGCAGTTCATTTTTGAGAATATTATCACTAGATTCGGATGTCCACTGATTCTAATGAGTGATCAGGGTACACATTTCCTCAATGAGACTATAGAAGCCCGTGTTGCCGCGCAGTCTACAGATGATGCGCAGGAACAATTGGAAGCGCTGAGCAGAGCTTCCACACAGATGAAAGACAGAATACAGGAAGCCGAGAACCTGATGAGCCAAGCTATGGAAGCTTGGACGGAGCTTGAGAAGCTCCCTTTCAAAGTTGGTCTTTTGGAACAGGTGCAAGCCGCAGAACAGTCCCTAACTGTTTTGACTGAAGAAGCTAAGGCCTTAACAGGCTTACCAAAAATGAAGAAAATGAGTCAAGTGCGCAGAATGCAACAGCAACTGCACAAGCTCAGAACTGAAGATGAGAAGCTCACCAACAGCATTCAGCCATTTATGGATGAGTATGCTGATATCGTTGGTCAAGTCGAGGCAAAAATCAAAGAGATTGCTGAATCTCAAGAGGTGATTGATGCCTACAATAAAGAAGAAGCCACTGCAGAAATAGTGCAGACTGCTGTGGAATGTGTCGATGAATTGGACCACGCTATTGCGCAGTGGAAGAAAGCATTCGCGCAGACCCAAGCAAAAGTAGATGCGCAATTAAAGCGACCACACGCTAGTGCGAGTGGCTCGAGGGTGAGCCACAAGTAAGTGTTAGGGGCCTGTTGGAGCCAAGGCCGCAGCTATGGTAAAAGCTACGAATTTTGAGGAAAAAGCACAAGTATGGAAGAGTGCTAAGTTTTGAGTAAGTGCCAATTTTGGGACAGAAGAAGACGGTGCATAGTACGGTGCCAGATGGATAATCTCAGCGTAGATTACGGACCGAAAATCATGGAGCTCGCGCGCACGTCAGAAGGGAATGAAGGTAGCAGAGTGGAAAGCTCAGCTACCATAATCAATGAAGCAATGGAGTAGAGGGCTCAGCTACCCTCATTTAAATCTAAGTACAGAAGTTATGGTTGCTCGGATCAAGGAAGAGCAATGGACCAAAGCATTGAAGGCGAAGGACAAGGCATCCATACCCGTAAGCTGCGACGGAATTCATGGAGCCTGCAGGAAGCGGCGACATGACTGCAAGCGGCGCCTACAGTACACCTAGCCATGTGCGTGGTTAGGGTTTTTGGGGATTACTGCTGGGAAAGGCCCACAGTGTTGTAAAGGTGCGACCGCCATGGCCACCTATATATATGAATAATTGTAATGGGTAGATGTTAGTTAGAGAGATAGAGAGTCAGTTGGTGAGACTGATAGCTAACTAGTCAGTAAGCGGGTTAGCAGTGAAGCTAATCCTTGAGGTACAGACAGTCCGAGGCGACGTCTGAACTATTGTAATCTCTGAGAGGAAGAGAATAGATCGAGAGAAGGGCTCCCAGCTGTGTGCGTGGAGTTTCCTGGAAAGATCTAAGGCTGCAGCTGTGTGCGCAGCATATTATATAAGTCTATCATTTTCTGGTTAATATAAGATACTCCCGTGGACGTGGTTTTTCCCATGGAGGTGGACTTCATATTTCTTGCTATTATGATGTTGTGAAAGAGATGATTACCTGTTTTAGCTTACTAACGGTAAATACAGAAATATTGCGTTATCTTTAGGAGTGTATTGAGTAAATTCTTGAAGCCTCCTTGAGGACTATAATCGTTAAGGGTCGAAGGACTCGGTAGATAACGACGCCGCAGCGATAGGAGAACTTGTTGCTGCGACGGACGCGCTCGCGAGACGACGCATAGAATATCCGCGCAGCGGGTAATGGGTCATAGCGCAGGAGGGAAAGTACCGCGCAGCTAGGCTGCTGAGCAGGAGCTAGAGAGCTGTTGCGCTCATAAGTCTGAAGAGGGGTCAGACCGTCCGTCGCCTTAGAGGAATCGTCAAGGAGGAAAGAGCAATCTCCGTGTCACCTAGGTTAAGGAAACCTGATTCCTTAGCCCCCCCATAGCCACTTCGGGTGAGACCTCGAGCTGCCGCGCAGCTCGTTGCCGAGAGGGCCAGTGCGCCAAGGGGTTTTGTTGCTGCGCTTCATTAAAACCCGGGTCTGTCCAAAAAGCAGCCAACACAAAGAGATCGTGACTAATCATGGTCGACATTTCCAGAACAGCATGATGGCCAATCTATACACCATGTTAGGTTTTTGGTAGGAACATTCATCTTCATTTTATCCACAAGCGAATGGTCAGGTCGAAGCGGTTAATAAAACTTTGAAAACAATTTTACAAAGGACTGTTAATTCCAGTAGAATTAACTTGCACTTCATGTTGTACCCTGCTCTTTGGGCCTGCCGAGCCAATGTGAAGACCGCTACCGGGTTCTCTCCCTTTCAACTTGTTCATGGGATAGACGCAGTCATTCCGGTTGAGTGCTAGATTCCTTCATTGAAGTTGGATGTCCAACTACTACCTGACACTTCATTCTTGGAAGAACGTTTGCTGCATTTAGAACATCTTGATGAGCAGCGTCGTGATGCGCCACAGCAAACGAAGCGCATAAGAATCGATTCAAGGGACAATACGATAAGGCTGTCAAACCTAGGGTTTTTCTCGAAGGAGACCTTGTTCTGCTCTTTGACTAGGACAAGGAACCTTTAGGAGCCGACAAGTTTAAGTCCATGTGGCTCGGTCCCTACATAGTTTATAAGGTTTTGAATAAGGGTGCATACGAGTTAACAGGCTATGAAGGTAATAAGTTGTCGGAGCCTAGAAATGGGCACTACTTGAAAAGTACTGCACTTAGGCTTCTGTGTTTTTTCATGTATTATAGCTGTACATTTTGTAGAGTTAGCTTTGTTTATGGTTTTCGTTACGTCTTATGCATCTATTGCTTTATGTTTCAGATGTCGACTGAACACTTTATAGGGTTTGTTGATGGTGCTAGTCACCACACCTGTCAGTTGGCTGCAACTGCTTGGGTTATTTACTCACCAACTGGCCAACTAGTTTCTTCGAGAGGGGCTTGTTTAGGTCCCACAATGAACAATGTGGTTGAATACAGTGCAGTCATAAAGATACCCTGAGATGCTCTGTTCCATGGCATTTCCAATTTGGAGGTAAGGCTCGACTTGCAGCTAGTTGTGTTTTAGTTAATGGGTGTTTAGCAGGTTAGAGATCTTGTTTTGCTACATCAGTTTTTGAGCGTTAAGTTACTTGAGAGATGTTTTGATTACATTACATATCAACATATTCCAAGAAATTTGAATGCATTAGCTGATTCATTTGCAAATTACATTTTAGATTGGCATCTACATCATACACATACATAATAAACAATTCATGCATAATGACAAAAACACACATGTAAATAACACCGATACTATATAGATAAATCCGTATCAAAAAATATATGAGTCTGGATCATAAGTCTGTCACAATGTCGTAATATACAAAAATGGGCTCGATGGCCTCAAAAATATACATATATATGTCCTTCTCCTATGGAGAAGGAGGGGCCTCATCTGCCTCTGCCACAGCAGCTCTGTAGAAAATGACTAGCCTAGCTACTTTCCTCAGTAGCCAAATCCATGTTGGGGGCACACCCACAACATTCTCCTGGTGTTGAGCAGCATCCGCTCGATCCTGTATGTCGGAATGTCATGAGTCAATCGACTCATCTTCCCCTCTATGTTCGCCAACATGGTGTCGGTTTCTCCTACTATGACTGGTCTCACGAAGGTACGAGGGTGTCCCTCATGACACACTGACCCAACATCTGCATAAGACATTTTGTTCAGTATTTCAAACTCATTTAAAAATCATATATATAAAATGAAAAAATTAAATAATTTTTCAAAAAACAAACTTACCAATATCTCCCCAGGTTGATTCTAGAGGAAGAGCCAGCTCAAGATCGTTGCGGAAGTCTATGCTTGCATATGGGAACTGCTCAAGAGATGGTACCTGTTGGTCCCACCATGCCCAGAAATCATCCTCATTGTAGCAAAACTTGCTCTCGCCACCACCCTGGAACAGGAAGATCTCTCCCCAATGACCCAGCAGTGGCTCACGGGGGTTAAGTGGGGGGGAATTTATCCCCAGACTCATGGCAAGCACCCTTTCAAAGAAGAAGGTGCACAGTATGCTTTCGTACCCAAAGTTCTTCATCCTCCCGATCTTACACCCGGAAAGCTGAAGCTTCATGTTCGTTAGTAAGCTTGAACACCAGTCAAATATTATCCCTCGTAGGCATTCAATACCCACATGCATGAAGTTCCTTGAAGCAAGATGTTGCGTAGCGCTTCCTGTCATCCGGTTAAGAACACTCAAGATGACCTTTAATGGCAAGTTCGCAATAGTCGAAATGAGGACTTAACTATCAGTTTTTTTCCGTACCCGCTACGTAGTAGGTATTGATATAGTCCTGCAAGGATAGCGCACCCACATTCCGAAAAGACCCTTTCATATTCACCACATATCCTCTCCGAGAGAGACCTGTGATGAAGTAGATGTCATCAACTGTCAGTTCCAATATCTCCCCTTAAAGATTGAACACTAATTCACTGGCATCCCAATACTGTACAAGCCTTTCAAGCAGTCGATTTTGTGCTCGCATGTTGACCGTTTTATAGAATTTTAACAAAATGCATCTTCACAATGCATGCAAGGTCAATGGATCTCCTAGAGCTTGTCGATCCATCTCCTCATGTTCTTTTTCACGCCATACAAGCACCATCCTTCCATTAAAGCATGAAAGGTTGGTCATTATTAAATTTTTTCCCTAGTTTCTGCGGTGAACGCTACTGTCTGTAATAGATAGTAGTGTCCTGAACGTGACTGTCCTACAAGCATACTAGCACACTTTTGTCGAGTGCGCTAGTCTCTTGCAAGCCAACCAGCGCAGAAACGATTTTAAAACATCCTTAAAAAATGATTTTGAGCACTAAAATTTAAAAACTTTATATGTAAATGCAAGTACAGGTTGAGACTACTTACTTGGTGAAAGCAGAAGTTGGATTGGTAACCTGGTTCGATCGCAATGAGCAAAGGTAGCTTGAGGTTTTCTCCACACTTTGCCCTAAATTTCCAATTTGTGATAATTGATTTTTAGAAATGAAATTATTTATAAGAATTGTTTTTAAATTTTTACCCACTTTTCCAAAAAAGGGTATAGTTTCTTTTTGTTTTTAAAATGTTGTTTTAATTCACTAATATTTTCAAAATTTTGGTGGATTGAATCAATGATATATTTCAGATTATCACTATATTGTAAACATCGATCCATTAAGGCTTGTTTTCTTCATTAACAGATCAATATAGGTACCATATTGTTTCATATTTTTTCATTTGAGAAAATTTGTCCCGGTTACTAACTTGGTTGTCTAGATTCTATTTTCTGGCAGGTCATGAACCTACGATCCCTGAAGTTGTTTAAGTCATTTTAAGCCCTTGTTTTGACTTTTCAAAAACAAACAAGATTGCCGAGTTTGCTTGTTCTCTTCAGACTCATTAAAGGAATTGAAGGAACATCCACTTTAGTATAAGTTTACCCTTTTCCGGACTTTTGTGGATTAGCTACGAAAAAGGTATACTCTAGTCATCCGTGGCTAGAAGAGTTCTTCTCTCATCATTTTACACTTTTTCGGGGGAGGAGACTACTGTACAAAAAAGGACTTTTGGATCCTTCTTTAGGGTTTTCAGGCTCTCGAAACATGAAAACACCAAGCGAGCATTAACCTACTCGGGCTCGATGTGAAATCCACGAGAGAGTATATAGAGGATTGTTTAAGTTTTTCAAACTCTACTAACAGGAAAACACCGGTAAGCACATACCAACCTGGGCTTGATATTAAAATCCACGAGTAGGTGTATGCAGTTATTGTTTAAGTTTTTCAGACTCCTTAAAATTCAAAATGATGGCGAGCAAGAACAGATCTCGGCTCGATATTAAAATCCAGAGATGAGTAGTATAGAGTATTCGTCTATCTCTTCTTCGAACTCTGTAAAAAATGAAGAAGGTATTGAGTCTTCCTCCCATGGGCTCGTTAAAATTTTTACATGGTTGGACTTATTGAGTTTTCTTTCTTGGACTCATTAAAACAACAAGAAGGACATTCTTTTACCAAAAATAATAAGGGAAGAGAAGGGTATATCACATCTTTTCATTTTCAAAGGTAGCTAAGTTAGTCATGTCCTTGAACACAACACCTATTTGAGTCCATCATTCAGTTGGGTTTTTAGTTTTTGACCTTATGGTGAACCTGATTTCAGAGTTTTTACTCCTCTGGTTGGTTATTATTCCAATCATATGGAGAGTCTACTAATGTCTCCTACATTGCAGGCTTATATCACTTCCCCCTCATGTTAAAAGCTGCCTAAGTCACTTTTGTGTTGTGCTCATTGTTCAAGGATACAGCCTGTGTCGGCTATTCTGCAGTTACCTTGACTTCATGTGTCGGCCATCCTGGTGTCAGTTTGTTTCATCTTGTTATTCATCCTACTCCAAATCATCTCAAACTTGTGAGTGTTCCTCATGTTAGATGATGGAGGATGCATTAAGTCCTTCCTTCCAACAGACTTCTTCCCATCGACTTCAACTCATTATGCTCTGGGAATGAAGTTTAGAGTTTCGGTTAGTACCTTGGGGATTGCAGTCAACAGTGCCAGTTTCCCTCACTGTTGAATAATGGGAATACATCAATGTCTCTTATTCGACAGGTTCCTTAGGTGTTCGACTTCAAGTCCACTTATTCACACTTGTTGGAACGTACTAAGTACCTTGGGCCCCATTATCATTATCGATGGAAGCCCGGTAATCAAACGATACCCCCCATGTTCGACTCCATCTCATTATTCACATGGTTAGGGTTTGGACCTTGGTTTGTTTGGATGAAGACCTTGGGACTCTGATAGCATCACTCTATTTATGTTATCACCCAAGCTGCGCAAGACTGAGCCACACTCATTTTTGGCTTTGCATGAGACATAGATCTAGCTTGTTGTTATGGCTATGATCTCTCATCTTTGACATGGATCCATGCTTGTATTTCAGTGGCTATGCTATATATACATCTCCCATTTATGTATTGGAGATCATGCTGTGTCATACCGAACATCTGTATGATGTCAAGATTGTAATTGCTCACTGACCTTGATCGTTGTTTCAGGTACTTTTGTGATTTCGTCCTACGGTTTCTTGCTCCTCCTCTGACTTGGAATTATAATGTATTTCGGACATCGTTTCCATCTGAACTCACACATTAGGGGGCATCTGTTATAGGTCAAATCTTCCCTTCTCCGTCCATGATCACATTGCTCTGTCGATCACACAAAAGGATATTTTGGATGGAAGAGCTAGGTTGACCCTAGATGAGTTATTACCGAGATCACATTCTTTAGCTGAAAAACATATTTTTCTATAGTTTTCACTATGTGTGCGCTATTATTGCCACAGTTATCTAGCATTCTGAACATTGGTCTTATTGAAGACAACATGCGCACATCCTCCAAAATGTTGTGAACACTCGTTGTCAAATGCAGAAGTTGCATACTGTGCGCTAGTCTATTTGTATGAAACCTGCGCACATCTTAAAATGAAATGAAAAAATATATTAAGATTATGAATTGGGATTAGTTGAATTTGGTTCTGCAACTTCCCCAACCCCCAATTCAACCACCTCTCGAATTCAAACTTCCAACCTTGTGCCATAAATACAAGGGGAAGCCATGAGAGAGGGACCCTAGAAGGAATAAGAAACTGCTATTACGCTGGAGGAATTCTTAAGTATTTATGAGGAGCAGGAGCCTAGGACTTGGCTGCAGAAGTGTCTGGATAGATCAGGTATATCTGTACTTATCTACATTTCTTTGACAATAAAAGGTGGAAATACCCTTCCCGTCCCAATTGAATGTCTACTTGATTGAATGTCTACTTGATTGAATGTCTATTTGATTGAATATCTGATTGTGATTAATGTTAAGTTGTTCTCAATTTCACTATCTATTTGCAGTCAAGATACAATGAGGAAGGTTAACTTGTTTTGCAGGTTCATCGCTATGGAAGATTGGGCGAAATCTAGGACCAACCATCGTTAAAAAGGTACAACTTTCGGAACCCTAATCTCTTTCCATTCGTAGTAATTAATGCAAAACATGAATGTATTTACCTGTCACCCCATGTAAGTTGGTAGTGTCGTCTCCCCCACTATAAGGTATTTTCCTGCACAACAACTAATATAGTAATAGGTAAGTGGCCTATGGTACTATACAACACTCCATTGCTACTTATCTAGATTGAAACCTCTTTGCTGACATGTTGGGAGTAGTGCACACTCTTAACAATGTTTTGGTAGAGATGGAAGGCATCTAGAAAGTTACAAGAGATGGATAAATGTTGTATTGAAGCATTGGATAAGATAATTGCATGATTGTATGACATATGTCCTTATGTGTAAAAATGTGTTCTGAAAACTATGAGAAGTTTCTAATCATGCAATTGAATTTGACTTGTAGGAAAGATCGTGTACAATCACCTACAAAAGAAGGACAACAACATTTGTTCCAGTGACGAAGTTCAAGAAAACTACCTATTGAAGATATTGAAGGATCTGAAGTTCCCATGATTAGGGATGCAGTAATGGAAGGATGCCATGATCGAGGAGTACCAGTCGATCATGAAGAATGATGTCATGGATGTGGTCCCGAGACTAGGAGGGAAGTCTATAATGGCTTCCAAATGGATCTACAAGATCAAGCATGTTGCAGATGGCAGCATAGAGAAATACAAAGCAAGGTTTGTGGCTCGTGGCTTCTCCCAGAAAGAAGGGATAGATTATGAAGAAACTTTTGCATATGTAGCCAGACACACTTCCATCAGAACAATACTTTCTCTAGCTGCAGTGATGAAGTGGAAGATACACTAGATGGATGTCAAGACAACTTTCTTGAATGGTGTGGTTGAAGAAAAAGTCTATGTGGAGAAGCCACTCGGTTTTGAGACACATGACAGGGAGTCACATGTGTGCAAATTGAAGAAGACCTTGTACGGTTTAAAACAAGCACCCAAGACGTTGAACGACAGGAATGACAACTTCCTGACTATTTTGGGCTTTATCAAGAGTAAAACAGATTCCAACCTTTACTACAAGGTTGAGGAAGGTAATCCAGTGATACTCCTACTGTATATAGATGACCTGCTTGTGACAGGTGAGGATGGGTTGATTGCTGATACAAAGAGGAAGCTTGCTGTCGAGTTCGAGATGAACGACTTGGGTATGATGCATTACTTTCTAGGGATGGAGGTGTGGTAGAGTGTAGATGGAATATTCCTTGGACAAGGGAAGTATGTAGTAGAGATCCTGAAGTGTTTTGGGATGATGGACTGTAAGGCCATGGCCATACCTATGGAATCGAACCTGAAGCTATTGAGTGATGCTTCATCAAAATCGGTTGATGCCACAATGTATTGTCAAATGATTGGGTCCTTGATGTACCTGATGAACACGAGACCATATATTTTCTTTGCAGTGAACACATTGAACCAGTTCCTGATGGATCCTAGACATGTTCACTTGATTGCTACAAAACATATTTTGAGGTACCTGAAGGGTACGGTTGATTATGGGCTCATGTATGATACGAATCAAAAGGTTAACCTAGAGGGTTATGTTGATTCAGATTGGGTAGGTAGTGCTGTAGATAGGAAGAGCACTTCGGGGTGTTGCTTTAGTATGGGATCAGGGGTGATCTCTTGGTTTAGCAGGAAGCAGTCCTGCATAGCACTGAGTACAACCGCAGAGTATGTCATAGCTTGTTCGGCCAGTTATGTGTAAGTATGGCTAAGGAAGCTACTGTCAGATTTATTTGATCTCTAGTTGGATGCTACTTGTATCTTCTGTGACAACCAGAGTTGTGTGAATTTGTCTGAGAACCCGTTGTTCCATGACAAGTCGAAGCATATCGAGATCAAGTATCACTATATCAAGGATATGGTGCATAGAGGAGCAGTGAAGCTCCTGTATATTACGACGGATGAGCAGATAACAGATGTGTTGACCAAACCACTAGCCAGGGTGAAGTTCAAGTACTTCAGAGAGAGGCTTGGTGTTCTTTAGATCGAAGATACTTCCAGGAGGAAGTGATGAGACACAGATGTAGGATCCCTTCCAAGCATGGTGGAAGGAGGGTCCTCCCCATGGCTATGGATATAACTGTCGTGTGATGAGCATCCAGATGATGCTCCGTCATGAACATCTGTATGATTTTCCATATGACGATGATCCGTAAGATCATGAACATCCGTATGATGTTCTGTATGATGATGATCCGTATGATCATGAGCATTTGTATGATGCTCTATATGACGATGATCCGTATGATCATGAGCATCTGTATGATGCTCTATATGATGATGATTTGTATGATCATGAGCATCTGTATGATGCTCTGTATGACGATGATCTATATGATCATGAGCATCCGTATGATGCTCCATATGACTATGATCCGTATGATCATGAGCATCTGGATGATGCTCCGTGGCCGTGGATATCTTGCAGGTTGTGCAGTAGCATGTAATCATCCCTGGGAGATCTTGCAGGTTGTGCTTGGCATGTAATCAGTCCTGGGATGCTCTTTCGAGGTTTTGCTTGTTAGCATATAATCAGACCTGGGAGATCTTGCAGGTTGTGCTTGGCAAGTAATCAGTCCTGGGATGCTCTTTCAAGGTTTTTCTTGTTAGCATATAATCAGCCCTAGGAGATCTTGTAGATTGTGCTTGGCACGTAATCAGTCATGGGATGCTCTTTCGAGGTTTTGCTTGTTCGCATGTAATCAGCCCTGGGAGATCTTGCAGGTTGTGCTTGGCATGTAATCAGTCCTGGGATACTCTTTTCAGGTTTTGCAGATGCACATAATCAGTCCTGAGATTCTACTAGATGGCCCGCTCGCAGAATTGTTGAAGACCTACATGAAGGCTAGGCCTACATCCAGCATGAAAAAGGGATGGCTTTGTAGAACCTCCTATGACGAGTAGAATTGAGAGATAGCACCAGTCATCGAGATGACGAGTACAACAGCAGTGATGATGATGCTCCAGTGATCCAGTGTTGATGATCCATCTCCAGTATTGAAGACTTGTGCCTATATGTATTGATTCCTGTGTCAAGAGAATACCTTCCTAGTTAAGAGGGAGTGTTTATGTATTTGTAACTTCGAAATGTATTCACTTGTATATTTTATATTGTATTTGTATTTTATTGTTGTACCTCCGACGAAGATGTTTATTCCTCCAGTCGGAGAAGTCATTATTGTACTTGGGTCATGTAAATTCATTGAGGTCCATCCTCCCATGTATGGCGGGTCATTATACCCCAGAGTTGTGTCTTTCATGGGTTATTAGACTCCCCTAGTGGGGTCGGCCCAGTGTCAAGTGGTAATGGGTTATTAGACTCTCCTAAGGGAGGTCAGCCTAGTTAGGGTAAAAGGCAAGTAAAGGTAAAGTATAAATAGAGAGGAGCACCTATCTATTTATCCATTCACTCATACATCCAACTCACATAGTTGAGAGAGAGGAGTGCGCACAAGTGGAGGACGAGTAGCTGTTGGAGATATCTATCTTTTGGGGTTTCATCTTTATGATCTTTGTATTGGTACTTATTCTATCTCTGAGAAAGTTGCTGGGTTTTTCACCTTTATGGTTTTCCCTGGTGAAATGCTTTGTGTCTATTGTCTCTTATGTTTGATATGTTGTACATGTTGTTCTCTCAGTTAATATCCTAGACCATATTGAATTAAATGATGAAAATCTAACACATCTCCACTTGAATGCAATGTTGTCCAATAAATTCCAAGTGACATATGGTATTTAGACTCAGGCTGTAGCAATCATATGACTGGTAATTTAAATCTATTCTCTAGTCTAGATAAATCAGTTCAAACTGATGTCACACTTAGAAATAATATTCAAGTCACTGTTTTGGGTAAGGGTACTATTGATATTCTAACCAAACAGGGGGAGCAGAAAACTATGTTTGATGTTTATTATGTTCAAGGTCTTAAACATAATTTGATGAGCATTGGACAAATGTTAGAAAAAGGTTACATAATTTATATGACAATCACGCATTGTTTGATTAAGGACATATATCCAAGCAATCGCTTAATAGCCAAAGTGCAGATGATAAGCAATCGCTTGTTTCCTTTGAGGATAAGACCAAACATAAAAGGAAAAACAACTCAAGTTATTCATGGAAACTCAGAAGCTGCATTTGAGGCAGAAAGTAAATCAACAAACAATCACAGCAACAAAGAAATGCAAGCAGCGTTTCAAATAGAAATAAAGGATGAATCCTGGTTGTGGCACTTCAAATTTGGACATCTGAGTTTTGGTGGGATGAAGCTACTACACATGAAGGACATGGTGAAAGGATTTCCATTTTTTGAAAAGCCAGAGAGAATTTGTGAAAGTTGTATTTTTGGAAAACAGCACAGAGAGACTTTTCCAGTCGAAAAGTCATACAGAGCTCGCACACCACTTGAAATAGTGCACTCTGATATTTGTGGACCAATGCAAACACCGTCCATAGGAGGCTGCACTTACTTACTCACATTTATTGATGATTTCACAAGAAAAACTTGGGCATATTTCTAAGACATAAATCTGATGCGTTTGGTTTTTTTCAGTAGTTCAAGGCACTTGTGGAGAAGCAGAGTGGTTACAACATCAAGATCTTAAGAAAATATATAGGTGGTGAGTATGTTTCAAATGATTTCTTAAACTTTTGTAAAAATCATGGCATACAAAGGAAATTTACTGTGCAGTATACACCGCAGCAGAATGGTATCGCAGAGAGGAAAAACAGAACCATTATGGAGATGGCACGCAGTATGTTGGCAGCCATGCATCTGTCAAATGAATACTAGACTAAGGAAGTGGAAACTGTTGTATACATCATGAATCGATGTCCGAAGAAGAGTGTGAGGAACAAAGTTCCGCAAGAAGCTTGGATAGGTATGAAACATAGTGTTTCGCATTTAAAAAAAATTGGTTGTGTTGCATAGGCACATGTTCTAGATGAGGTGAGAAGGAAATTAGACAACAAAGGACATAAATGTATCTTTGTTGGGTATTCTGAAGACACAAAAGCATACAAGTTGTATGATCTTGTTGCAAGAAAAGTTATTATTAGTTGAGATGTTCAATTCGTAGAAAATGAAGCATGGGATGGAACCATAGAGAAGAATGTTAAAATTGTGTCTCATGTCAAACATGATGACATCGCAGAATATGTGGTTGAGACTCCGCATGTGAATCAGAATTTCGCAACTTCGTCTACTCCCAAGACAACGCGACATGTTTCAACACAAGGAACTCCGACACAAGTTGCAGTTTAAGCTACTCCAACAAGCACACCAAGAGCACATCAAACTCTGTCAAGCGGTTCGCAGAGTTTGACATCAACAACTCCAACAAAGACAAGAAGTCTGTGTGAGATATATGAGACTGGCACACCCAATTCATTCTCATTTTTTGCATTATTTTCTCAAATTTATGATCCTCTAACATTTGAAGAAGTTGTTGAAGATAAAGTTTGGGCACAAGCCATGGATGAAGAAATAGAATGCATTGAGAAGAATCAAACATGGGAATTAGTCGATGTTCCTAAGGACAAGGATGTGATAAGAATCAAATGGATTTATAAGACCAAGCAAGATGTTGATGGAAATGTGCAGAAGCACAAGGAAATATTGGTAGTAAGAGGGTTCACACAGCAGCCTGGCATAGAATTCAATGAAACATTTGCACCCATGGCACGAATGGACACTATAAGAACAGTTTTGGCCATCGCAGCACATAATACATGGCATGTTTACCAAATGGATGTTAAGTCTGCATTTTTAAATGGTTATTTGGAGGAGGAAGTATATGTGGAGCAGCCACAAGGCTATGAAGTCTTAGGACAAGGACACAAATTATATAGTTTTAAAAAGACACTCTATGGTTTGAAGCAATCTCTTAGAGATTGGTACAATCGCATTGACTCTTACCTCATTTAGAATAGATTTCACAGAAATGAATGTTGAGCCAACGCTGTACACAAAAATCAACAAGAAAGGTAATAATATAAGTGTCTGCCTGTATGTAGATGATTTAATATTTATTGGTGATTTTGGCATAGAGGAATTTAGATCAGTCATGGAAAGTGAATTTGAAATGACTAATTTGGGGTTTATGAAATATTTTCTGGGCATTGAAGTCCAACATACTAAAAAATGGTATATTTATATCTCACTCGAAGTATGCAAGTGATGTCTTGAACATATTTAAGATGATAAATTGTAAGACAACTCCAACACCAATGATAACAGGTTTGAAATTAAGCAAGGATGATGATGGATCCAATGTAGATCCTACGCTGTTTAAAAGGCTTGTTGGCAGCCTTATGTATCTTACAGTGACAAGGCCAGACATCATGTATAGAGTCAGCTTAATCTCAATATTTATGGAGTCACCAAAAGAATCTCATTGGCAAGCAAGTAAAAGAATTATGAGGTATGTAGGTGGAATAAAAAACTTTGGTATTTTGTATTCAACCTCAGAAAATCTTAAACAGACTAGATACACTAACAATGACAATGGAGGCATCATAGATGACAGAAAAAAACACATATGGGAATACATTTCATTTAGGAACAGGTGTTGTATCATGGACTTCAAAGAAACAACCCATTGTAACTCTTTCTTCAGTAGAATCAGAGTATGTCGCAGCTACAAGCGCTGCACGTCAAGCCATTTGGATGCAGAGGATGTTAAGTGATCTGTCGCAAAACCAACAAGAAACCACAGTTATTTACTGCGACAACAATTCAGTTGTCGCAATGTCAAAGAATCACGTGTTCCACAAGATAACCAAGCACATCGACACAAGGTATCATTTTATCATAGAATTGATAAATAACAAAGAAATCTATTTATAATTTTGCAGGTTTGAAGATCATGTAGCAGACATCTTTACAAAACCATTGGAAAAGGACACATTTCAATATCTGCGAAGTTGTTTAGGAGTGACAAGTTCTACACAGTGAACTTCGCCATGCACAAAGCATGTTTCAGCTCTGAAACATTTTGTAAAATTTTATTTTTGTTTAATGATCCCCATCCGCTCATAATTAAGGGGGGGTATTGGAAAAATGTAATTACGAGCTTATTGTGTATGTAGTCTGCGTCGACTCTGTCAGTCTTTTTTTTAGTTCGCAGAGCCGCGGAGATGTCAAACAGTCAATCAGTTTGTCAGAAGGCTTATTGCACACTTCTTTGTATTTATGTAACCGCATTTGTATTCCGCATGTCAAGAATTCTTAGGTAGAAATTAATTACAATCTTTAATGTAACTCAGTAGCTTCCAGGTGAAGCGATCTCAAGTCAGTGTTTATGCAACTCCTATATGTAGAAGAAGATAGTTTAGAAACAGATAGAGAGGTGTGAGGGAAGAGAAGAAGCGAAGAGCAAGAGTGAAAGGAGAAGAAACTCATAGCCGTGAAATGTATTAAGAGCCCAAGATTTGTAAGAAGTGAAAGATCAAAGGAAAATATCATCTCTGTGTAATGCGACAAGTTGCTCAGTTTTACTACGGTAATATATACAAGTCCATAGTTTTGTGTATTCATTCTCAAGAATGTTGAATGTTGCAGGAAGTAAAGTATTTCGCGAAGTAAATTTATGCAAAATTAATTTCCGCGAAATTAATTTCTGTGAAGTTAATTTCCACGAAATAAAGTGTTCCGCAAGGATAAATGTTTACTCTACGAAGTAATTGCTCGGTGAAGTGAAATCCAAAACAAAGAAGAAAAAAAATATTCATTTACTGCGCAGATCAATATTCTTGATTGTGTGGTGTGCTTTTCCCTTGAAAACATAGATGCATACATCTTACACTTTATTCCTTTCTTTCTTAGAGCGATCTTTGTTTAAGTTATCAACGGCCAAAGCTGCATTTTTCTTTATTATTTTGTGCATGTAAATGGCAGTCATAATTAATTTTAATGGAAGTTTTAGTTTTAAGTGAAATGGGGGATACTATCTATTTTTATATCAATCAGAGTGGATTTCTCAGCATAATGAAAGTTTTACTTTTATGCGTTGCAATGGCCAATACTATTTTCCATTTTTTTAATTCGATTTCCTTTTTTATTTTATCATTTAGATTGGATTTTGAATTTATATTTTTTACTTTTATTTTATATCAATTAGATTGGATTTTGGTTCTCAGCATAGATTTATTTTAATTTCATATTTATCAACTATATATTAAAAAAAATTATATAAAAATTATTTTTCAAATTTTATGATTTATATCTCAAAATATTAAGAAAAATCATATAAAATATATTTTTCAAATTTTATGATTTAAATCTCAAAAAATTAATTAAGATAAATTTTATCATGGATTATTTTATTATAAACATCTCTTTCAATCTTTCAATTTGTTAAACAAAATAAATTTAAGAAAAGAATGTCAGTTCAATTTAATGCGTCCTCGTTAATCAATTATTAGGATCTGCAAGTGATCCATATTAAGATGCATGTTAGCCTAAAGCTCGATGTTTCTCCAATTCTGTCAAGTTGTCTTTTAAACATAATTGGTAGTATAAAGCGCGCAGAATCCGGGTGATCCAATTATGTTTTTACTATCTATTTAAATTCATTATACACAAAATAAGATAAATTTGAATGAGTATCCAAAATTTATATATAAGATACACAAAAATAAGATAAAATTTAATTGATAGGATAAGTTTGGTAGGATATCTAATTGATAGGATACAGGTTTGGTAGGATATCTAGTTTTTCTTATTGGATCAAAGTTCTATAGAGAATTATCAAAGTTCAAAGTGGTAGGATGTCTAATTTTTTCTCAATTCTTTTTTGTTTTTTTAAAGTTGAAACTTACATGTAGTGGTAGAGAATTATCACTAATAGATGTTTATATCTTAGAATTTGGTGGCTATTTTTTGTGCTTTTTTTCAAAAAACGAATTCGCTATTTGGTCATTTTTAGTCTCTAATATTGCCTATATTTACATAAAATATGTTTTTTTTATCATAATATTCGTCAAAATTTACAAGTTTTAGTAGTAAATTGTATGTTTCATATTTAATATTTGCATACCAATCCATATTTAAGTTTTTCTCAATCCAAAATAATCGTCTAGAATACTATACTTAAGTATACGTTTATAATCCTTAAAAAATACCTTGTTGAAATATCATCTATGTTTTTTCTTGATTGCACTAAGGTGAGACAAGTGTATTGTCCAGATTGATTTTATGGCAGTCGTTCCAAATTCGAAATAAACAATTATAAAAGAAAAAAGAATATAAATAATAAATGGTAGATGATGCATAGATAACTCTTAGTTGATGTATGGATAACAGCTAGTTCGTGGTAGACAACCTGTTTAACTAAACACATGGAGAACAAGTAACAAATAAATTTTTTGTGGCACTTAATTTATGACCTAACCTATCGGTGTTCACTAGACACAAGTTAAGTGGTTGTGCTAGTAAGTATATCATCAATCCTATAGGTTACTCCTTTATAGAATAACCTAACATGGTTGAAAACGAGTCCAAACATCATGCATAGAACATATTTTATGTATAAATGATAATCGATTGTTTTAAAGGAATGTAGTGTACTCATACACGATAATTCAATGCAGTAAGTCTTAGACCTCTTGGTCCCATTGTTTCTTTCCACGGTGAACCACATGTTCATCTTCCAAAGAGGGTGAGTGTTTGAACAAAATGGTATGCAAAAGGATTGTTGCATTACCATCCACCTTTTAAAAGATGATGTGACTACAAGAACAAGCGTTTGGATAGAAGGTTAGTTAAATTTCTCCTACTCTTTCTAGCATTTTAATCCTGAGATGTTTGTTAGATCTAGGGATTCAAGGTAGCATTTGTTTTGACTTGTTTCTTACTTTAAAGTTAGTTTAAGGTCTGCTTTAAAGTTAAGAGAGTTTTGGCTTATCCGTAGGACAAAATTCTACATAACAAGAATGGCGACTCCGCTGGTTTTGATTACTGCTTGATTGATTTAGTTCACTGTCACTCATCTGCTCATTGTGATTTGTTTTATTGCACTTCAAACCAGTTTGAATCTTGGTCCTTTTAGACCTTTATTCACCCTTCCTCGCAGTATTTATCTCCCTGTTTGATCACTGAGTCCCCTGGGTTAGCAACAACCCTGAAAATTTTATTTTTTCTTCTCAAGTTGCGCTTTTTCCTTCCCTTGCCACAGTACCGTGCCCTTTGAACTGCCTCCAACGTGGTAGTACCGCGTTCTCTGCCTTAGTACCAGAGCGGTACTGTCACAGTGCCGCGCTTCAGCCAGACCATCACCCGCGGTAGTGTCTGCAAGTTTGTAAATTTTTTATTATTTTTGCTTGGTTTCCTGAGTTTCTCTCTGCCTTAGGTAGTCTTTACTGTTGCCTGTTAGCATCCTGGTTAATTTCCAGTCTGTATGGTGTGCTTATTACCCAGTTTGTGAGCTTGATTGTTGATTGAATTAGTGGCACTTTCGACATATGGGTCATTTTTCCAGTTTGATTGCATTGACTTGATTTTTTCACCACAACCAACTCAACACCACTGTCCTCTGTTACTGAATACTGTAGTTTTTACAGTCATATTATCATTATCATTTTCAGTAAATTGAAAAGATCATTACTTGAGAGCAATTTTGTTGTTTAAATTGAAAAAGTCTAGTGGTATTTTGCATAGGGAAATGAACCATTGATTTTACCACAGAAATTCTCATTGTAGAAGCATTGTAGATTGTAAAATCAGTGCATTGAAAAGAGTGTTTACTTCAGTTTGGCTTTGTTTATAAATCGAAAAGGAAAAATCTCTTGCTTTGATGTTTGCTTGTGAAAAATTTCATGCATATTTGATCGAAGAACCTCTATCTTTACCTTAGCTAGATTTCATCGAAGACAAAGGCTTATGTGTGATTCATTCTCATTTGCATGGTTTGAGTCATCATAACACCATCAAGTTTCACGTCCACTACCCGATTGAGTAAGACAGCCACTAAAATTAATCACCCTAATTAAACCAACTTTAACCTCACTTGAGGAAATCAAAAGAATTTGGTAGTTAGGTAGGACACCGGGGATAGGCATCAAAATAATTCCCCCTTGTCGCTTTCATCTGAGACATAGTCGTTGTCTTTAGGGAACTAAAATCCTCTAGTACTTATTGACACGGTCACAGCTATTTTGTGGAGGGGCCTCCTGACTATTTCCAACTTTAAGGGGTTAAACGACCGCGAGATTGAGAACCGGACGGACTCTGTGGAATACCGCACTCCACTTAGCCCTAAGGCAACATTGATCGTTGTCTTCTTCGGAAGGCTGAAGTGCCCAAAACCTTTTCCGACGTGTCATGAACGAGGTGGCTTAGTATCTATTCTACTAGGGCTCTTTTACCCAGGATCCCTTTCGGTAGAGGGATATCCTTCTTATATCGGTCTCTCATGTTGTATTGTTCGACTTGGATTTCATCACCTTGCGAAGGATACAGCTTGTTGAGGTCTCCAGCTCTTAGTTAGGAGTTTGCTTGGCATCTCATCTTCATAGAGGGTCATTTTTTCTTTGTAGGGACTGCTTGTTGGCATTCTGGCCATTTTTGTTGATCAGCTCGCTTATTGAGACACCGATCTCAGTACAAATTTTAGAGCTTGCTTTTTTGGCCTGTGAGCCTTGCTTTTTCTAGCTCCTCTTCTGCACACTCGGCTGCATTAGAGTTTTTGAGTTCTTTGTTTACGATACTGCCCCCGACTTTCATTTTCCTACCGTCATGTCAGATCAACCACGAAGATCACGAAGACAACAGGGCCTAAGCCCTCCACCACCACCACCGCCACGGACTTCTGGTCTGCCTGCATCACGCATTCCTGCTCCTCCTGGCCACGGTGCTGGTAGAGGCAACATTCCACCGCCGATACGTACAACATCTTCAGTTACGCCCGTAACTGCCACACACAGCACAGTCTCAGAATCTATTACAGCTTCTGCAACCACTAGCATGTCTGAGACTTCCACTGTTACCTCACCCACTGTCATTCCATATTTATCTGTTACAGTGGACACAGTTACAGCAACTGAACCTAGTACAACCCAGAGTACTAGACCAAAGGTCATCCTTCTACCAGATGCCAACACTTCCCGTCCATCAGACACTTTTCACGATGATATAGACGGATCTATTGGCACCACAGAAGGGTCCGACCAGGACATACCTGGCTTGATTTCAATCCCAGGCGGATACGTTGAAATCGTTGAAGATACTCGTCTACCTGACACACCCTTTGAACTTGATTATGGCTTCATCACTTCCCAGGCGGAACTTCCGCCTGTTACTACTACGTCACCCAGTGTTCATCCTCAAGAGACAAGTTCTTCTAGCAACGTACCTCGCACTTTACATCTACCCAACCTCCCACCGGGACATGAAATCATGGCTTCCATCCAGTCTAGTATGGTTAGCCTAGCGAACTCTCCGTTAGCATCGGCACAACTTAGACGCAGCACAGAGCAAATACTTTCGACAGCGTCTAGATACCCCCCCGTTTCTCGTCCTTCTGACTATAGGGTTCCCAACGTCCCGTCTAGCACAGAATTTCATCACTCCTTTGCAGACGGCTCAGGACCTTCGGACTTTACTAGACCTAGGTTCCCGCCGGATCCCCAAAATCTTTTTCAAGATATGAACTCGGACCCAGTACTCGTTGGTCCTCCAATCATTGAACACGTTATGGACGACGCCGATACCCCTGGGCTAAATTCCCCACATTTGCTGTCATCACCTATGTTTGGTGCACATTCTATGAGGGATAACCCAATTTTTTCTCCATCCTCACCTGTCCAATATGGACGACCTCCTCTGCAAATCGGTACTTTTGGCGCCGTTAGCCATTCCATGCTATCATATCTGGCTAGCGGCGGAAGAACACCTAGTCATACTGCTGGATCTTCCGTTTCGACCGGAGGGTCACCTTCAGCCACCATTTATACTATTTCAGGAGGTGGACAACCGACTGCAATGGTCCCTAACTCCAACATACAAACCCTCCCTGGTGGGCCATCAACCCAACCAGCTGGGGGGCAACCTTTTGTGGGGAACCCCGTTCCTACTCAACAGCCTCCTCTCATAGGGTCATCCAACCCATCTACTGGCAGACAACCTATTGGTTCTATCCAACAACTATCCCAACCAGCAGCATCTACTCAGTACGGTATGTACAGCACACCTGGCAGTGGGCAACCTTATTCCGGTATTCCAACCGGACCTCATTCTCAACCTCCCCCGTCAGGCATGCTTCCTTCTTGGGATCATCAAATCCCACAGAGTGGGGGGTACTCACTTTTTGGAAACTGGAACCAAGCTGGGGGGCAATCTCAGATTTCCCCCAACTTGAATTCTGGCTTCCCTTACCCTTCAGCTGCTACAACTCCATGGAACCCATCACTTCAATTTCCACTCGCTCCTCAAGCAGGAACGAGCCTTCCATGGACACCACCATCACAGCCACCCCCCAACCCTGCTATGGGAAACCCTCCACTTACACAGTATAGTGGTAGCACCCCTGGAACACAACAATTCCAAGGAACTTTTCCCCAACAAGGAACAGCAACCATTCCTGGGTATCAACAACCTCAGGGTACCATACCCACTCAGCAGAACACTTACCAACCGGCTGCTTACAATCAACCGGTTAACCAGATGGCTTACTATCCGCAGAACTTCCAGCAGTATCCCGCGGGAAACACATATGGGTATAACACATAGCAGCATGCTATGCAGGGCCCTCCAGGGTTCCCTACACCACATGGTTATTACTCACTCCCGCAGACCAACCGTCAACTTCCCTTTTTGGCCACACTTGACTTACCTGATTTGTCGAGGCTTATTAACGATCCTATATGGCATGAACCTCACTGGCCACCTATCCCAGCCAAACTACCATCGGACATTCCTAAGTTCGATGCCAAGCCCGGGGAAGACCCCAAGAATCACGTGATGACCTTCCATCTTTGGTGTTCATCCAACTCCTTGATGGATGATTCCATCCGACTTCGGCTCTTCCAATGCACGCTCACCGGAATGGCAGCAAAATGGTATATCGAGCTGCCACAACACTCTTTTCGTGATTTCAACACTTTGGCTATGCAGTTTCTGACACATTTCCAGCTCCCCATCCGGTATGATACTGGAACAGAACTGCTAACTTCACTGCGTCAAACCACTTCTACACATATTTCGGATCACATCCACGAGTGGCGAAGACGCCGTAGGCTAATAAAGGCACCTATTCCGGATCAGCTACTTGCTGATTGGTTTACAAAATCCTTTTTGCCTCCCATAGCTAGAGATATTGCTATGCGCGGACCGGTTACAGAAGAACAAGCCATCTTGGCAGCACAATACATGGATTTGGTATATACTCAATCCGGTACTTTACATGAACTTCTTCCACATGCCTCCCGCGTTCACACTGATCCTACAAAGCCTACCACTGAACCACCCATTGATGGTATTGTTGGTTCAGTCAAGGCTCAGCCTGCTACCAACTCGATGGGACAACAAGCTTCTGCTTCCCCCGCTTTTACCCAGGCCGCTTCAAAAGCTTCCACCTCTCCTGTTGTCTCCTCCAAAGTGAATGCAGTTCAATCTACGTCACAACCATCCGGAGGAAAGAAGAAAAACAATCATGGCAAACCCAAGAAGAACCAGCAGGAGAACCCCAAGCCACAACCTACCCAGAATAACCAGAAACCACGTCAGAAAGCTAAGTTTCCCTGCTTGATTTGTCAAGATGATCATTATACGCGTGACTGTCCCTACAAGGACGAGGTCAACAAGTTCGTTAAAGGATCCTCTCGTCCGGCAGTGCTAACTGACCCTTTCCCCCAACAGCAACAGCAAATGGTTGCCCAAGAATCCCCACAAGGGGGCAACCCGACCAATCCCTCCCATGGAGAGACGTCCACAAACCGCGAAATCCTAATGACAAGTAATGAGGAGATTAATATCACCACTCGTTCAAAGACGTATGACAATCCTCCAAGTTCAAACAAACAATCGGAGATAGCCAAAGGCAAATCTCCTGTTGAAGATCCGATTCCTATTCCCCCCCCTAACATTCATCTCCATATCGAGAGACCACTCATGGACACAGTGCTACGCCCACCCAAGGGCACCATACGAAAGGCGACATTTAATCCAAATGCACGAGCTGCCCAAAACTACAACATTGTTGAGGATTTGGCTCAAGCACCTTGCACTATGTTGACTCTCGAGGTTCTCCAACACTGCCCCACGCAGCGCAGAACCCTACTTTCAGCACTGGGGGCACTGGACCCAGATACTTCAAACTCCATCATGTTTAACTTGGAGCACGCTAAACCTAGGATTTCTCACCAGTTAGCCTTCCAGGTGCATACAAAAATCCGTGGAAATGTCATCCACCGCACTGTGTTAGATGAAGGTGCTTCCACGTCGATTATGTCTTTGAACTACTGGAGAGCCTTAGGCTCACCCGAGGTCACAACTTCTCCCACTACTCTCAGGGCGTTTGATGGACATGGTTTTCAACCATACGGACTCATTCCCTCAATCGGTGTTGAACTAGGGGGCAAAACAGTATCCGTACACATCGAAGTCGTAGATGCACCTCTGGATTACAATCTCCTACTTGGTCGGAACTGGTTCTATGCCATGACCGCCATAGCATCTACAGTCTTCCGGATTGTACAATTTCCTCATGAAGGGAAAATTGTCACTATTGATCAACTGGATTACTGTATCCCAGACTCCCATCCGAACTCCACCAATACCGTCCCGTTATTGGATCAACCTCGGTACCGGTTCCAAGACATAGGTGTTGGTCTCATGAAGGATTCTTCCCTCATTGGAGTTTTTCCAGAGCTGGGAACCCATCTTCAACCAGTCAACATGATTTCATCGCATGTCACCCCTTCCGATGATTCATGGGTGATTCCGAGTCCTACTCAGATCCAAGGCTATGGCAATTCCATGCCTTTGAACAGAAACCTTGTAGCATATGACGCGATCCAATCAGCCACAGATTGGGTCGACTATTCTACTGATCACACCGTGGCACAGCTCTCGACTCAAACTCATCCACACCCACCATTTTTTGATCCTCTCAACTTGATTTTTCCTACTGACGAATCAATCATGGAGGTTATGTGCGGTGATGAGCCACCATGGGGAGATTTTCATCATCGATCTTCATTCCCCATCATTCAGTCACTTGAGCCTGATACCCAATCCAGCGTTTCACTTGGGATGGTTCAAACCAAGTTCCCCACTTCCCTCGACGAGGTATTTTCCGAAGGCAACTTGGCCAATCTTATGGCAACCACTCCCATCGATATTTCAGTGAAGCCTGGTATCGTGGAAAACGTACACATTGGCAAAACATGTACTCCCCTCGAAACGGAGTTCTATAACGCCTACTTTAAAACTTTCCGCGATGTTTTTGCTTGGAGTTATGAAGAGATGCCTGGAATTGACCCCTCAATTGTGGTCCACGAAATTCCAACTTTCCCTGGCGCCCGACCTATTCGGCAAAAGCTTCGACCCGTTCATCCTCGTAAGGCAGCCGTCATTAAAGCAGAAGTTGAAAAACTTTTGCGTGCTGGTTTTATCTATCTTGTCCCATTGACAGAATGGGTATCTAACATCGTTCCCGTAGCCAAGAAACAGGGAACGATTAGAGTCTGTGTTGATTACCGTGATTTGAACAAGGCTTGTCCCAAGGACAACTACCCAACTCTGTTTATCGACCAGATCATCGATAACTATGCCGGAAGTGTTATCTTTTCATTTATGGATGGCTTCTCTGGCTATAATCAGATCGATATCCTCCCAGCCGACCAGCACAAAACAGCCTTTATCTGCCCTTGGGGGATCTTTGCATATCGAAAGTTACCTTTTGGCCTGAAAAATGCCGGGGCAACTTTCCAACGGGCGATGTCCTACGCATTCCATGACATCAAACATATCGTAGAGCCATATCTTGATGACCTTCCCGCTCATTCTCAAACTCGGGAAGAACATCCAGACCACTTGAGTGCCATTTTCGAAAGGTGCCGGCGCTACAATATACGCTTGAACCCGCATAAGTGCGTCTTCTGTGTAGAAGCCGGAAGACTGTTGGGCTTCATAGTCTCCAAAGACGGGATACGTCTAGATCCCGCAAAGGTAGCAGCTATCTTAGCTCTGCCTTCACCTACCAATATTCCAGAACTTCAATGTTTGCAAGGGCATGCAAACTTTCTGTGCCGTTTTATCTGCAATCTGTCCGAGATAACAAAAGGCTACATGCGGCTTCTCAAGAAGAATGTTCCCTTCATATGGGATGACGAAGCCCAATGCTCCTTTGACAATTTAAAGGCATCCCTAACCAAAGATCATGTGATTCAACCCCCCAATTACACACAGGACTACATCCTTTATCTCGCAGCCTCGATTTCCACCATTGGTATGGTGTTAGTCCAGGAAGACCACAACGGCATAGAACATGTGGTGTACTATCTCAGCAAGAGTCTTCTTGACTCTGAAACTCGCTACTCACATGTTGAAAAGCTGGCTCTGGCAAAAGTATTTGCTGTCCATAGATTCCGTCACTACATTTTACTCCGCCGGACCACCGTCATCGCCGATTTCAATCCAATGTACTATATCCTCACACGACAAGTGCTTGGGGGCAAGTACTCCCGTTGGATTGTCATCCTTCAAGAGTTTGACTTGGAATTTGTCAAAGCCAAGTCTAAGAAATCTCTGGTCTTCGATGAGTTAATTTGTAACCTGCCCCGTGCTACTGAGCAATCCGATCCCATTGATTCTCTTCCCGACGAATCATTGTTCCTCATTAGCACGTCTGATCCGTGGTATGGGGATATTCTCTTATATCTCCAAACCCAACGCTTCCGTCCTGATCTCACCCGCGATGAACGGCGACGTATCAGACATCATGCAAAATACTACCTTATAGTGAATGATACTCTGTATCGACGTGGTGTCGACACTGTCCTTCGACGCTGTTTGACCTTAGATGAGGCGGAACGCGTTCTCAACGACTGCCACGCTGGAGCATGTGATGGTCACCTCTCTGGGATGGCTACGGCCCAGAAAATACTGCGAGCAGGATACTTCTGGCCCTCAATTTTCAAAGACTGCATTGAAACAGTCAAGAAGTGTCCGCCATGTCAATTCTTTCATAGCAAAGCACGCTCGCATCCTGCTCCACTCCATCCTGTCATTGCCGTCGGCCCCTTTTCCAAGTGGGGCATCGATTTTATGCACTGTAAGCCCACTTCAGCCGGGGGGCATAGCTATGTCATAGTAGCTGTCGACTATTTTACAAAATGGGCTGAAGCGGTGCCTACGTACGCTGAAGACGGCAAAACAGTAGCGCAGTTCATATTCAATCATATCATAGCTAGATTCGGTGTCCCACAGTCTATTGTGACCGATCATGGTTCCCATTTCAAAAACCATATGATCGAAGAACTAAGTGCCAAACTGGGTTTTCGCCACAAAAACTCAACCCCGTATTACCCACAAGCTAATGGCCAAGTTGAAGCCATTAATAAAGTCCTGAAACAAATGATTCAACGCATTGTAGGTACCCAAAAATCCAATTGGCACTCAGCTCTGTTCTCAGCACTGTGGGCATACCGAACCTCAGTGAAAAGTGCTACTGGGTTTACACCATTTCAACTGGTGTACGGCCTAGAAGCCATTCTCCCGATTGAATGTGAAATTCCATCACTCAAGATAGCCATAGAGCTACTTCCACACACTACTTCCGAAGAAGAACGGTTTCTATACCTAGCTAAGCTAGATGAAACCCGGCGCGACGCCGCTTTGGCTAATGAAGCTCATAAAAACGCGTCAAAGCTCAATACGACAAATCCGTTCAACCTCGGATCTTCAATGGGGGTGACCTCGTGCTCACATATGATCAGATGCATGATAAGCTTGGAAAAGGTAAATTTGAATCTATGTGGTACGACCCCTTCATTGTAAAACGTGTCTTAGAAAAAGGAGCCTATGAACTAATCGATTGTGATGGTACGCCATTGGCACGGCCCCGCAACGGGCTATACCTCAAACGTTTCTACGCGTGAGGTTACCCTACGCGGGTTACTTGTTGTACATAATGTACTTAGTTTGCTTTTGATTTATTTTTGGTGTGCGTATGGACCTCATGTATCCACTCTTACTTTGACTCGTGACTTTATGCGCAGATGTCTGCCTACTTTGGATTCGCCGACGGTGCAAGCCGACATACCCAGAATCTCGCTTCCGCAGCATGGGTGATCTATTCTCCCACTGGCGAGTTGATTTCTTCAGGAGCCAATTGTTTAGGACCTGCAACCAACAATATCGCGGAGTACCATGCAGTCATTGGTCTCTTGACCAAGGTTGCTTCACTCGGGATTGACTCCTTATCAGTCTTTTTAGACTCCCAACTCGTGGTTTCTCATCTAAACCGTGTTTACACAGTTCGCGATCCTACATTACTTCGTTTATTTCGAAGAGTACGCCTCTTGGAACGGTCATTTGATTTTATCACATATTATCACATACCGAGATAATTCAATTGTATTGCTGATTCATTGGCTAATTACATTTTGGATTGGCATCTTGCCCATACATAAACACATCATAAAAAATAAAATGCACAAGTCATTGTAAATATTTAGATCATAAATAGGTCCATAATCACTGTATATAAGAGTGTTTTTTCAAAAATACATAAAGTTTGTGTCAAAGACAAAATTGGGGATCAAAACCCATATACAAAAATTGGCCCTCAAAGCCTACATATCGTGTACATGCCGCAAAAAGATCAAAGGACCATCTATGGAGACCTAGGAGACCTATCATGTCCCTCATCGGACTCCTCCCGCTACTGGTGGTAACACATCACAGCTCGAACCACCCTGCGAAGAAGTCGACTGATATGACCAGGCACACCTACAGTATGCCGCTGGAGGTGGTAAGGGACGTCATCCATCCGCATAGCAGGGATGCCATGAGTCAATCCCTGCAGGTTCCTCTCAATGTCCCGGATGCCTCCTACCTCGTCTTCATCTTCCTCTTCGTCAGGAACAGCTTGACGATCGACACCACCATGACGTAGTGGAGAGTATCCAGCTGGCCTCTGTGGTCCACGGTCTGCAACATGCATGTGAATATTTATTAGGCGTCTTTTACACATTCTAAAAAGCAATAAAAATTAAATATTTAAAAAATGAAAAAAAACATATCCATGAAGGTCATACCAGAGTCATCCCAGTCATCATCCTCCGGCAATGCCAAGTCGATATCCTCACGGAAATCTACCCCTGAATAGGGATAGTCATCAATCATGACTATCTGCTCCTCTATCCAAGAGAAGAAGTCCTCGCCAAAGGCTAGCCGCTGAGGTCCCCCGAGGCGTCCAGCATAGTCACTCCATCGAGCCATCCATGGATCAGTAGGTGGACGAGGGCGCATAGATATCTGTGGACGCAGTAGTGGCACCCTCGCCAAAAAGAAAGTGACCAGGATGCTCCCATAGCCAAACTGGGTATTTTTCCCAGTCCTACACTTATGCACTTGTTCTTTCAGATTGGACAACACGGCATCACACCAGTTGAAAATTGTTCCTCCCATGCACTCTGCTGCGAGATTCACTTGTGTGCGGGATGCCTGATGTGGACTCACGCTTCCCGCTGCATGCGTGATAGTGAATAGCACGGTTTTTACAGCAAGATTTATGACCTCCTTTATGGCTACTTTCCCACTTTTCTTACTCGAACCCGCTTGGCAATATCGAGCAATCAAGTCATCTGTGCTTGATTCTGAAGCTGAGTATCCGGTAAAGTTCACCCGGGCCCCTCTTTTCGAGAGGCCCGTGAGGAAATAAATATCCTCGAGTTGGATTTCAAGCACATGCTCTCCCACTCGCAAAGCTCGAATGTCAGGGTCCCACAATTGGATAATATGAGTAAGGAGCTTAGGTTGCTGGCGAATCCCTTTGGTTTTGAAAAACTTTAGCAAACCACATTCTCGCAATGCGGTCACGGTTGGTAAGTCATTTTCGGCTGCAAAATCATCCGCTTCGTGCTCTCTCTCTTTCCAGCTTACCATTTTGCTCCAAATAAGTTGCAAATCCCTGCAAAAGGGCAAACAAAACAATTAGTGACTATTTAACAGCTTAGTGCCAGCAAAAAATTGGAGAAAATTTGATTTTTTAAACTCAAAATTCGCCTGTGCCGCGCCTGAGGGACATCCTACCGCGCGGCAGTCCACACTACCGCACCTCAATTTGAGGATACAATGCGGTACTGTTAGACAGTACCGCGCCTTTTGATAGGGCCCCCACGCGGTAGTGTGAAAGGCGATTCTTGCTAAAAAGGGCTCGCTAAAAAATCAATTTTTTCCTTGTGAAAGCAAAAATTTCTTGCATAAAAAGAAAGAGGGGCTCAAGCACTCTTACCTGGCACAGACGGCGGTCGAAACGGTGTCCCAAAAATCCCGGTATGGATCCTTGAAATCTTGCTCCTAAATGGGTGAAAATATCTCCTTTGGGTAAAAAACACAAATGAATAGTAATTTCTATTTTTACCATTCCTTATATAGCATTTTTTTTCACATTTTTTTAATTAATTAATTAATTACTATTTTAAATAATTGAAATAAACCCTTGTTCACATTGCTAATGTCCAGTTTTTGAGCCTTCATTGACAGGATCCTCGGTAAAAATGCGATACATTCACACTGGTGTCTATGCATAATTTGACCTTCATTTCGAGCCCACTTTATCTTTTTCGTGCTCTGGATTTAAAACTTGAAAAAGATTCCAAGCGCTTTTACACCCGTGTCGTGCTTGTCAAACTCAAGTAAACGGTGTCGAGTACGGTCAGCTTTACTCATGCTCGTTAAACGATGAGGAAAGTATTATCCTGGTTGTATTTTATTCTTTTTTCGGACCAGAATAATTTAAAATTACGAAAAAGACCATAGGAGTCCATAGTTAAGCTCTTTTCAGACTCCTTAAAATTGAAAAGATTGCCAAGTGATCTTGACTCTTTCACACTTGTAAAAGTATTTGAAAGGTCGTCTATTCGGTGATAGGTTACCCCTTTTTCGGCCCGTCTAGACTATTTACGAGAAAGGTATACCTCAGTCAATCTCGGCTGGGAGAGTTCTCTCGGGAATTTTTTTACACTTTTTCGGGATTGAGGGACTAAATTTTACGAAAAAGTACATTTTGGAGCTTCCTTTAAAGTTTTTCAGGCTCTCTAAATATGAAAAACTACTGAGTTTTCCTTCCTTGGACTCGTTAAAATATCAACATCGAAGGACCCACTTTGGGACGAACCCCTCCTTTCTCAGGTTCGTAAAACATGTGATATTGGACTCATCTATGAGATGAGCTACACCGAGCATCTGTTATCCTCTTCAAGCTCGCAAAACAAGAAAGAGGTACTCATCCATCATGTCGGGGAAATATGGGGAAATAAGTCAAGTTTATCTATGGCAGCTTGTCAGTCGTTACCTTTGAACATGGCATGTGTCTGTCTCTTGTCTATATTTGGGTATTTATCTTTCACTGAGTTATGGTCATCATCATGAGTCGTCTCCCTGGCCACGAGTCCACTCATCCGGTGTCTATCCTCTATTTATCAATAATCCCTGCTGCCAAGTCCTGTTACATGCCGTTATATGTTCAAAGGGTTGCATTGTTTCGAGTCATTCATTGTGTCAGGCCTCCGCTGTGTCAGTACATACTCCATTGTTTCATCATCTTATCGTTCGTGCCGATTTCGTGTCGATGATGTGGGAAACATCATGGCCCACCTTCGACGAGTCTATTCCTGTCGACACCAAATCACTATCCGGGAATTAGACTTAGAGATCAACCATTAGTACCTTGGTACCTGCATGCCTGAATGGCAGGTTTCCTCATGTTTGACAGGAGGTTTACATCATTGACCTCTGATCAAGCGATCTCTCGGATGCTCGACATCAACTCATTCATTCGCATTTCGTTGAGATGTACTATCGATACCTTGGGAATCATCGTCATCATTGGTGATGTCCCTCGCATTTGTTAACGGTCCACATCATTGACCGGTAATCAAATGGTTTCTACCATGTTCGACTTCAACACCTTGTAATCACATGGTTAGATTCGTATCTTTTGCGATCGGGTAGAAGACCCTGGATGCACCTCTACATTTTGATTGCATCCAGGTTGCGATGGAGATGTCATTTGTATTGTCACACAGATCCACTTATCGTATTGGTCGTGGCTGTGTCATTATTGTCTCATGGATCTACGATTGTTCATAGTAGCCATGATCTGTCCACAGTTTACATTATCTCAGTACTCATGGATCTGCAATGTATTGGTCAGCAGCCATGCTTTGAGTCATCTGTTTCCGAGCATGGGAATGCCCGCCTCGGTGGTATATCTAACACTTTGTTTCTATTTTAGCTCAGTGTCGCTCTCCTCGATGCTATCTCTGCACATTATATTCGTAAAGTCTTTCGGCCATCAGTCCCTTCTGACCTCACACTTTAGGGGGCATCTGTTATATCTCTATATTTCACAGTGTCGCATCTCCATCGCAAAACAAGTTGACGACACTTTCCCTACTGTTTTAAACCATCCAGAAGAGACAGATGATGAGTCAACCTTGAAAGTGAATCTACCCTGGCAAGTTTTGACCCACCTTAGACTTTATCTACACACACTACCGCGCCTTGCTAGTTGGTCAAAACGCGGTACTAGACACTACCGCGCTATGATCGTTGCCCAAGACGCGGTAGTGCCGCGTTCTGCAGTCTTTGCAAAACGCGGTACTCTTTTAATAGCTTTTTTCCCTTAGCTTGTGGGATTTTGGATTTTCGAAGATAATGGAAGATTGGGGTCCTTGATTTGATCTCAACTCATCTCCTTCGATTAGAAACCCTGATCCACTTATCTCTCCTTAGATCCACCCATCTCTCTTGTTGGTTAACCTCACCATTCACTATAAAAGAGAGGCATTCCATTGGGAAAAGGGGGAGGACTCTTGAGAGTACCAAACTTATGATCTTGCAGCATTGTGGAGATAGCTAGAGGAGAAGACACTTGGAGCTGGAGGATTGGCTTGGGCATCAAGCACCTTTTGTAAGTATTCTTCAAGTTGTAATGGAATAACTTGTCTTGTTTTCCCAAATCATTTGTGTTAATCTTGTTTTAATGATATGATTTGTATCTTTCATAAGATTTAGATTCTAACTCATGTTTCAGGTTGCTAGAGAATAGCGTATTCTTGTGTCTTGGTTCCATTTTGACAGGTTCATTCGCGAGGGCTTGGAGATTGAAGCGACTACAAGAACAAGCGTTTGGATAGAAGGTTAGTTAAATTTCTCCTACTCTTTCTAGCATTTTAATCCTGAGATGTTTGTTAGATCTAGGGATTCAAGGTAGCATTTGTTTTGACTTGTTTCTTGCTTTAAAGTTAGTTTAAGGTCTGCTTTAAAGTTAAGAGAGTTTTGGCTTATCCGTAGGACAAAATTCTACATAACATACTTGTACCTTAACAACCATGAAATGTTTGCTTTTAATATAAGTTATTATTGAAAGCATCTCCATTCTATTGCATGCCATATTTTGCTAAGCTAATATCATTGATTCTCATAAATGTTGTTATGCTGAAATGATCTTAAAAATTATCAATATCAATCATGATTATAACTTATCAAGTTATTAGTTATGGTACATGAATGCCTAATAGTAATATGCATGAAAACTCCCTTGCTGGAAATAACTTATAGTTCTACTTGTGTGCTTCGTGAATAGTTTTGATTCTTCACTCTTATTTTTTTAATTTATTATAAAATATTTTTATATATTTCTGTACTTTCCTTTTCCCCTTCGTATCCAAATCGCGGCTTTTAAAAAATCTGATGAATCGCATATTTGGATCTGGATTTGTATCCCGATAACATAGGTTTGTTTTTCTCTATGCAACTGAGATTTAGTTGATAAGCAATTGAGAAGTATGCATCAATGTATGTTAGCATTAATCTTTTTTGATATCGATTCTTGACAAATGCATACACCCTAAATTTTTTTATGTAGGTATGTTAGGAACCCATGTCTTTACTTTGTTAGTATGTTGTTGTTGGACGCATATGCTTTGTAAGTCGTCTCGTAGTATTTGTTAATCAATAGTTTGTGTTATTGTTGTTGGCGCATATGCTTTGTAAGCCGCCCGTAGTATTGTTAACCATAGTTTGTAACGGCCCATGGTTTCGACCCATAGTATTGGCGCCTAGAATTAGTATATAAGTGTGTGTTGAGACCTATGAAGGCACCGTGAAGTTATTTGTATTGAGCTTGCTCAAAGGAGGTTGCCCCCTCGAAGTGGCCTGTGATCAATACAAAAGTGATTCTGAGTTCTGTCATTTCTGCTATTTCGTGCATTCTTGTTAATTAATTGTTGCAGGTGCCTCACATCTGGTATCAGAGCACTTTCTTGGGCTCGCTGGGTGAAATTTCTGCCAAATTTTTTTTTCGCATCTGTTGCAGGTTCGGATTTGGGAATAATCCCCATCCGCTTAACTGTGGGAAGTACTTGGGCATAAGCCCTAAAACTCATTGTGAGGAGTACCACAGGAACCCCAAAGTAGATGGCCCATTGAGAGGACCTGCCAGCGAAAAGGGCAACGACCCCTACCTGATTGACTAGTTCCCACCCGTGAGGTAAACCAAGAGCTGTCGTTTGTGGCAAAGCGGTTATCAGTTTTACCTAAGCCGTGGAGTGAGGGGTATTGCCCCAATACGCAAGCTGTCAGACATCATTGGTGGCCGAGTGAAACCCCTGAACTGTTAGGAAGCCGTACATACCTGGGGTCCATATCTACTTTCAGCTAAACTATTGTCGATCACTGCTGCGCCGTTTTCAGATCTATTTTGCAAGCCATTCCAGATTCAGCCGTTTTCAGTCCATTCAGCGCTGTTCCAGATTTCTTTCGAGCCGTAGCCGCTCCATTCTGAGATTAAAAAAAAAAAATTCAGTATTTTCTCCATATCTTCCTTATTTTTACTCTGTTTCCCTTGAAATTTTTGGGGAACCCCTGTCATCCCATTCTGCATATTTCAGTCCTGAGGACCCTATCCTCAATTCCCCTTCCCAAAGCCCGAAATCCCACATTTGTCTATTTTTAGGGTTTGCCATAACTTCCTCAGATTTCACCCAATCACCTTCAAATTTTACCACAAAGTTCCTTTCTGAATTCTACTTCTTTGTTCCCCTCTGCCAAATTTTCCCATTCTTTCACCCCGCTTCTGAAATCCTCATTTTTGCTTCCCTATCTATCCAACAGTGTCCAAAATTTAGTCAAACCCCAATTACCCTTCTGATTTTTTCCCAAATCCAAATTTTCCCTTACTGAAGTAGATCCTGTTTTTGTTTTCCTACCCAGTCAGACAAAAAAAAAAAAAAACAATCCTGGTTATGGTTGTCACCCGTGCAGGAGCAAAAACCATGGAGGAAGCACTTGCAGCCATCCAAGCCAAACTCTAGGATCTGGATGAAAAATTTCTCGGTCTCCATCTTGAACATTCAGCTATGAACAACAAACGGCAGTCCGAGTCTTCAGTAGACAATGGGTTCTCTGCTTCCACCAATTTCCGTGGTCCGAAGCTTGATTTTCCTCGCTTCAATGGTACCGATCCAACTGGATGGATCTATCGTGCAGAACAGTATTTCAGTCTGCATAATACTTTTGATGTCAACAAAGTTCCACTGGCATCCTTTCATTTGGAACAGGAAGCTCTTCAATGGTACCGCTGGTACATCAAGGCTCATCCAGAGCCCAACTGGCCAGACTTTTGCCAGCTCCTTTTGCAACGATTTGGTCCTAGTGCTTTTGATGACTTCATAGGAGCCCTCACTAAAATTCGCCAAACTGGCACTGTGAGAGAGTATCAAACCGAATTTGAGAATCTAGCCAACCACACCGAAGGATTGTCTGATGAATTTTACCGAAGTTGTTTTATCAGTGGTATAAAGGATGCCATTCGCTCTGAGGTAAAAATGTTCTGCCCCAACACAATGATGGAAGCACTCGGGTTGGCTAAGTTGGCAGAAGACAAGCTTGCATCCCAACAACGCTCCAAGCCCACTTTTGTTCCCTTCCGAAATATGGGTTCTCAGCGACCACCTATACCGCAGGCTCCTCGACCAACTCCTATCAAGCGTTTGTCTGAAACAGAGATGCAAGCACGTAGAGAAAAGGGGCTTTGCTATAATTGTGATGAGAAATTCACTCGGGGACATAGATGTGTTCAGCAAAAGCTCTATCTCCTGGATGTGGAGTCTCCACCTGCCTCTGAAATGGGTGACGAAGATCCAGAAACATTGGATGCTCCGGTTGACAGTCAGGAACCGCCTATTGACCCTCCGTCTCAGGATGACCAACCAGAGATATCTCTCCATGCTCTAGCTGGAATCACCACCCCCCAAACAATGCAGGTCAGGGGTTACTTCAAGAAGCTTCCTCTTACAATCCTCATTGATTCTGGTAGCACTCATAATTTCATTGACCCTCGGATCGCCAAACAAGCTAATTGTTTTATCCATCCTTGTTCCAACTTTGAAGTCATGATTGCCAATGGGGGCACCTTACCTTGCAAAGGGAAGTGTCGAAATGTGCGTATCTCTATGGGAGATTATATCTTGCGCTCGGACATGTTTGCCTTGCCCTTAGGCGGATGTGATGTGGTTTTGGGTGCTCAATGGCTACGCACACTCGACCCTATCTTATGGGATTTTGCCGAACTTTGGATGCAGTTTTCCCTCAATGGACACAAACACACATTGATAGGATTACAACCAGGTTCTCTCAGCATCATCAGTTCACATCGCATGGAAAAACTCCTCAAGAAGAGTTCACATGGTGTCATCGCTTAGATCCATTCCATCCAGATGCAACCATCAGCAGTCTCCACTACTCCTTTGGATCTACAACAAATTCTGGATCGATATACAGGTGTCTTTGCTGAACCAGTGGGATTACCACCTTCCAGACAAGAAGACCATCGTATTCAGCTCCTTCCTGGCAGCGTTCCTCCCAACATCAGGCCCTATCGCTACCCATTTCACCAAAAAACGGAGATTGAAATGCTCGTTCGGGACTTATTGAAGCAAGGTATTATTCGCCCAAGCACTAGTTCCTTTTCTTCTCCAATTATTCTTGTCCGCAAAAAAGATGGGTCATGGCGCCTCTGCATTGACTTCCGAGCACTTAATCACCTCACCATCAAGGATAAGTTTCCAATTCCTGTTGTTGATGAGCTTCATGGGGCTCACTTTTTCTCTAAGTTGGATCTTCGTTCTGGGTATCATCAAATTCGGGTTCATGAGGATGATATTCCTAAAACAGCTTTTCGCACACATGATGGCCATTATGAGTTTTTGGTCATGCCCTTTGGCCTCACTAATGCTCCTTCCACATTCCAGGCCTTAATGAATAAAATATTTCGACCCTACTTGCGGAAATTCATTCTGGTATTCTTTGATGATATCCTCATCTACAGTAAAACATGGGATGAACATCTCCAGCATCTGGATCTTGTCATGCAACTTTTCTCTGACCATCATCTCCATGCCAAGCAGTCTAAATGTGTTTTTGGACAAAAGGAAGTTGAGTATCTCGGGCACATTATCTCAGCACAAGGGGTTCGCGTGGATCCTGCCAAAATCGAGGCCATGAACAATTGGCCACATCCTCAGACACTCAAGAGCCTTCATGGTTTTTTGGGGTTGACTGGCTACTACCGCAAGTTTGTCAAGGATTATGGGAAGATTGCAGCTCCATTAACTGCTCTATTAAAAAAAGATGCTTTTACATGGACACCTGATGCTCAGTGTGCATTTGACAAACTAAAACAAGCTATGTGTACTACACCTATGCTAGCTATGCCCGATTTTTCCAAGCCCTTCACTATTGAGAGTGATGCTTGCGGCAATGGACTTGGTGCTGTTCTCCTTCAAGATGAACACCCCATCGCATTCACTAGCAAAGCCCTTTCAGGTAATAATTTAGCTGCCTCTACCTATGAGAAGGAAATGATGGCTATTTTACATGCAGTACAGAAGTGGCGTCCATACCTATTAGGGAATCATTTCTGCATCAAGACTGATCACCAGAGTCTGAAATATTTCTTGGACTAGCGTGTCTCCTCCCCGGCACAACGGAAATGGGTTAGTAAACTCATGGGTTATGACTATGAGATCACTTACAAGAAGGGTAAAGACAATATTGTGGCAGATGCTCTTTCTCGCACATTTGATGCCCAAGGTTCTCTTTCAGCTATTTCTATGCCTGTTCCAAATTGGTTGCAATCTGTTCAACAGGGTTACGTCAATGACTCTTCCTTATCTCAGATCATCCAACGCTTGACCAATAATCCTTCGGCTGTCCCGCATTACTCTTGGGATGGTGCTTCTCTCCGATACAAGGGTCGTCTGGTGCTTCCCCAGAGCACAGATCTTCAACAAGCTGTCTTCTATGAACTCCATGCTTCTCCATCGGTCGGGCACTCTGGGTTCCTCAAAACATATGAACGAGCACGGCGTAACTTCTTTTGGCAGGGCATGAAAAGGACAATTCAACAGATGGTGGCCGAATGTGATACCTGTCAGCGCAACAAGGGTGAAACAACACTCCTTCCAGGATTGCTTGAACCCTTGCCCATACCTACACGGATTTGGATAGATATTTCTATGGATTTCATTGAAGGGCTCCCTAAATCTGGCGGGAAGACAGTGATTCTTGTTGTGGTTGATCGTCTCTCCAAATATAGTCATTTTTGCACTCTCAGCCATCCCTATACAGCCTCCTCTGTCGCTCAAATTTTTATGGACCAGATCTTTCGTCTTCATGGCATCCCTTCTTCCATTGTCTCGGATCGTGATGCGACTTTCACTAGTCATTTTTGGACAGAACTATTTCTCCACACTGGCACCAAACTGAAGATGAGTTCAGGGTATCACCCACAAACAGATGGTCAGACTGAAATTGTCAATAAATGCTTGGAAACTTATCTTCGTTGCTTCACCTCAGAACAACAACATCAATGGGCAAAGTGGCTCCCTCTCGCTGAATGGTGGTACAATACCTCTTACCATACTACCTCTAAAATGACCCCATATGAAGCAGTATACGGTCAGGCACCTCCAGCTCTTCTTCCATACACCCCCACCAGTTCACCAGTTTAGGAAGTTGACAAGGTCCTTCGCAACCGCGATCAGATTCTTCACATTTTGCGGGACAATCTTCACATGGCAAGAAATCGCATGAAGCAACAAGCTGATCAGCACTGTTCGGAGCGCACTTTTCAAGTCGGCGATATGGTTTTTCTTCGTCTCCAGTCGTACAAACAATCCTCCTTGAAACTCAAAGGGCGTCATAAGCTCGCTCCAAAGTTCTATGGGCCATATCGGATTCTTCAGAGGATTGGGTCCGTTGCTTATAAATTGGAACTTCCTCCTTCTTCCCACATTCATCCAGTCTTTCAGGTCTCTTGTCTAAAGAAAGTTCTTGGCACCAACATCAACGGCCAAATGATTTTACCCGAACTGGATAATGAAGGATCCATCCTTTTGGAGCCAGAGGCCATCCTCAATCGTCGCACGCGTCAGCTTCGCTCTCGTTCTATCACAGAGGTCTTAATTCAGTGGCACGACATGCAACCAGAGGATGCTACATGGGAACCACTCCTTCAGATTCAACAACAATTTCCACATCTAAAGCTTTGAGGACAAAGCTTTTTTTAAGGGGGAGGGGATGTTAGGAACCCATGTCTTTACTTTGTTAGTATGTTGTTGTTGGACGCATATGCTTTGTAAGTCGTCTCGTAGTATTTGTTAATCAATAGTTTGTGTTATTGTTGTTGGCGCATATGCTTTGTAAGCCGCCCGTAGTATTGTTAATCCATAGTTCGTAACGGCCCATGGTTTCGACCCATAGTATTGGCGCCTAGAATTAGTATATAAGTGTGTGTTGAGACCTATGAAGGCACCGTGAAGTTATTTGTATTGAGCTTGCTCAAAGGAGGTTGCCCCCTCGAAGTGGCCTGTGATCAATACAAAAGTGATTCTGAGTTCTGTCATTTCTGCTATTTCGTGCATTCTTGTTAATTAATTGTTGCAGGTGCCTCACAAGGTAAGTAATTATATATGTTGATATTGAGTTTTGACATAATGCACACACTAAATGTTATTGTGTTGGCGAGTGTGCCTAAATATACAAGGATGATCAAATGTATCACTTCAAAAGGATGCAACAATGCATGTTAGCATTTTTATGTTATGAATATTCAGTGATGGTTAATACATTTTAAAGGGGTGAAATTGAAGTATCCTTTTAATCCTCTTTATGTTTTGAACAGAACATAATTGTATGATCCACATTCTATGCTTTGTAAGGTATGTAGCCTCTGCAATCATCTTAGGTGAATGCATTGTATCCTTGGTGTTTGTCTTTTAAAAAATTGTTAGTCCTCTATACTCCCCTCTATGAAATAGTACTTTTCTTTGTGGTTTTGTACTTGTTGCACTCAAATATTATGTATTTTGTATTTTTTGTTTGTTGTTGTTGCGGGTACTCTCATAAACATATGATTGCAGAAAATTTGAAATTATACTACAGTGGTAATATTTATTTGATATTGCACTCTCTTAATCGTATTGTTTAATATTGTTACACGTAATAATTTCCCAAGTAATATGGTCTCTAATTCATGTCAACTCATAAAGGAATAGTGTTGTAAATTGATTTAACAAAGGTCACTAATACACAGTTTGCTAGTATTGTCCCATATATATGTGTGTTGCTAGTGGTGCCCCATATATCAATTCATTTCACTATTCCTACTATCGAAGTGCAGATTCACAAGTGTGATTACATATCATCATGTTGAAATAAGGTCTTATGCTAAGAAGATGAACAAGTTTTTATAATTCAATGAAAGATTCACCAAGATTTTATAATTTTATGAAAGATTCGCCAATATTTACACGATTACATAATTTTATGAAAAAATAGCCAAAAAATTATATATGAATATTTTATTCTCAAGATAAAATAGCCCTCAACATTTCATATGTATCATGAAGATTCACCCAATTATTATACAAATAAATCTAGGGGGGTTCTTAAAATTATCCCTGCTGCAATACCTGGGAGCTAACTTGGAACATCTTCCCAAGCTTAAATTGTACTTCTCTTTGGTTGTACCTTTAAGTATGCATGATCCCCAACATTGAACTCTTTTGGAATTTTTTTAAGATCAACATAATTTTTTGTCAATCTTGAGCAACTTTTAAATTATGATGTAATTGTTTAATAGTTTGTTCCATCTCCTACAATATATCAGGTCCTAAAACAATCCTATCAACAGGGTTATTCCATGACACAGGAGTGTGTAATTTCTGACCATATAACACTTCAAATGGACTCATCTTAAGGGATGCTTGATAACCATTGTTATAAGAAAACTCAACTAAGTGTAAATAATCTTCCCATTTATTTGGTTTGTCCATCACATACATACAACATATCTTCAAGAATTTGATTGGTTCTTTCAGTTTTCCCATCCGTCTGAGGATGTTAAGCAGTACTAAAATTTAACCAAGTTTCTAAACCTTTAAATAGATATTTCCAGAAATTATTTGTAAACTTTGCATCCCTATCAGATATTACAACTCTAGGAATACCATGCAAACAAAAAATATATTTCATAAAGATATCAACTATATCTATTGCTTTAAATGTAGACTTTACTCAATTTATCTACAATCACCATAATTGAATCATGTTACTTAGTAGTTTTAGGCAACCCAATTATAAAATCCAAGCTTATTACTTCTCATTTCCATTCCGGAATAACGGTTGGATGTTGATGTTCAGTTTTAACTTCTTGTCATTCAAGGCATCTAGCTAAATAATTAACAGTATCATTTTTCATATTATGCCAATAATATTCTTTTCTTAACATTGTTATCATCTTCTGATATCCCAAATGTGTTGAATATGGTTTCTTATGTAATTCATTTAGGATTAAGTGTTTGACTTCTTCAAATTTAGGTACATACAACCAGTCTTCATATGTTAAGAAGTATTTTGATCTCATAGAAAAGCTGTGGTTTCACTTCCATTTAGATTTTCTTTAAATTTTTCCTTTATTTTTTTATATTCTTCATCATTTTTAGATGCATCCTTGATTATATCTTCTACATATGTTTTATAACTACTAATAGCAGTTGTAAAATTCTGAATTGTGCTTCTACTTAAGGCATATTCCACCTTATTTTCTTTTCCTTTTATATGCTTGATCTCAAAATCATATTTGCTCAAGAAGGCTAACCTTCCTGCTTGGAACGCATTTAGATTTTGTTAGTCAAACAAGTACTTTAAACTTATGTTATCGGAAATTAGGGTAAATTTTCTTCCAATAAGGTAGTGTCTCCACATTCTTAAAGCATGTTGCATAATTCCTTTCATGTTCTTCAATTTTTCTTGATTCATAACTTATTACATAATCATCTTGTAATAATACGCCACCTAGTCCTTCTAAGCAAGCATTTGTACATACGACAAATTCTTTGTATGGATACTCTATCCTTATAATAAGTGTCATTGTAAGTAAATGTTTAAGTTTTTCAAAACTCTCTTGGCATTTATTAGACTATACAAACTTTGTTCATTTCTTTTGTATTGAAGTTATTGGGTAGGAAATCCTTGAAAACCCTTCAATGAACCTACGACAGTAACCCGCGATTCCTATAAAGGATCTAATCATGGTTACATCATTAGGAATTGGCCAATCTATGATTTCCTTAATCTTATCACGGTCTACATAAATTCCTTCTTTAGATATTACATGACCCAAATATTGAATTTTATCTTGATAAAAGTCACATTTATTGAATTTTGCATATATTTTATGTTCTCTTAAGGTTTGTCAAACCAATTTCAAGAGTTCTTCACATTCTTGCTCGTCTTTAGTGTAGATCAGTATATCATCAATAAACACAACCAAAAATTTATCCAAGTATTTATGAAGGACACTATTCATTAGACAAGTGAACGCGTCCAAAGCATCAATTAAACCGAATGGTACAACCATAAATTCATAATTCTCGTATCGTGTTCGAAATGACATCTTGTAAACATTTTTGTCTTTAATTCTCACTTGGTGATTACCAAACCTTAAATCATTTTTTTAGAATACCGTAGCTCCCCGTACTTGATCAAACATATCATCTATGCGTGGGAGTGGGTATCTATTTTTAATATTTATTTTATTAATTTGTCTATAATCTATACAGAGTCTTAAGGTGCCATCTTTATTTTTAACATAAAGTATCGGTGGTCCCCACAGGGATACACTCGATCTTATGTACCTTTTATAGATAGCATTTCTTGTAATTTCATTTTTAGTTCTACTAACTCTGGTGTGTTCATTCTATATGGGGGTTTAGAAGCAATTACTGCTCCTAGTACCAATTCAATAGTAAAATTAATCTCCCCCCTTTGAGTTAATCTAGGTATCTCCTCTAGAAAGATATCTTTAAATTCTTGTAAGATGGGATAATATTCTAATCCATGTTTAAATTTTTCATCAGTATTTTCAATTATATGAACAATAAACATTTGGCATCCCTTTCTAGCACATTTATTTAACTGTAGAGCATATATTTGTCTACTAAAGACTTTTCCAGGAATACCTTTAACAAGCCTACTATTACCTTGTTCATCAATGCAAGTAAAAGTATTTTCAAAACACTTTAGTAACACTTTGTGTTTTTCTAACCAATCCATACCTATTAACATGTAATATGAACCCAATGACAAAATATTTAAATAAGTTTTTGTAACTAAACCATTCATGAAAAATTCACAACTATGAATAAACTAGTTACTTTTCTTTTTGTTCATGTAGCTAACTGTACTAGCCATGACTTTTCAAACTCATGATTTTTCATCTTACACATTTCTACTAACTTAGGAGATATTTAAGTCAAAGTAGAACCAGAATTGATCAAAATAGAAATGGATTTATCACAAAATTTACCTTCAAATTCTATCATAGAAGGATGATAGTTTGCTTGATGATTGTCCAATGATGTGCTTATCTTAGGAATATTTCAAGCAACTTATCCAACTGTGGCAGCTTCCTTTATCGTGTGAATGCTTCAACTATCCCTTTTATGAGGAAAATCCCAATAGAAATGACTTTCCCCACAACCCCACACTTCAAGGGTTATCTTTTTACTTCTTCATTTTTCTTGTTAATGAAATTATCTTTAAACTCAAATTTGATTGGATGTTGTTTATCTCTAAAGGTGTTCTTTTGGTAACTCTTATGTTTATTAAAAGGCTTAAACTCTCTTCTTTTAAAGTCATACCCTTCTCTTTTCCTAAATTTATTTGGGTTGCCGTGTTTGTTTTTAGCTTGATCATAAGCCAATTTAGCTTTCCTCATTGCGTCATACAGTGTTTTTGGATTATCAAATTTCATCCTATCTTTATAAAAACTTGGTAAACAATCTAGGAATATTTGTATTTTAGGCTTCTATTTGGTTAGGTAGGGTACATACCTTAGTAATGATAGGAACTTGGTACATAAGTCATACATCGACATCGAACCTAGTATGAATTCATAAAATTCTTTTGCCTTCCCTTCATAATAATATTTTGAAATATATTCTTTTTTAAACTCTTTCTTAAACCATTTTCAACTTACTTTTCAATTGTTAACTCTTTTAGCTCTTTTTAAATATTTCCACCAAATCTCAACTTTTCAACTAGATTGAATATGGCCATATTTGCTTTCATTGAGTTAGATTAATTATGCATTGTAAAATATCTCTTCATTCCTAATAGCTAAGCTTGAGCTTCCTCTCCATTTTTACTTCACTGTCAAATATGGGAGGCTTTATTTTCTTAAATTCACTAGTTATTTCATCTTTATATTTTCTCTTCTTCCCTCGTCTATGCTGAAAGCTACTGTTCTAATCATCTAACTCACTATCAATAGAGCTATCCTTAGAGGAAAAAGGTTCAGAAGACGAATCAGTTCATTATGTTTCCTTTTACATGTATCCTTAGATATCTTAGCTATTTTAAATAAAAGAGCTTCATTAAGATATTCTCGAGTTCTCATTACTCGTTCATATTCTATTTTAAAAATTTGAAATTCTACATGTAAATCCCTTATGATTTACAAAATATTGTCTTGGTTGTTATTAATGTTATTATTGTGGTGTTGTTCTCCTTCATTAATTTCTACCCAGATAGGTAGGGTAGGGGTTCATCCTTCAACCATTTTCTTGCAGTTTTAGTAACACAATTTCTTTTATACAAATAAGAAGAATAACATACATGCATAGTTAGTTTTCTCATATTATGAATGGAATCCATAGGGTCGAGTGAGGTTACCTAAGCTATGATACCACATTGTAACGTACCCAAATTTCATCCAAAAAAATTTATTTATTTAATGATTAAAATTCTTTAACTTTTGACTTCCTATAAATGCTTATTACATACACATTTCATGCATCTATAAATATAATTATACATTTAAATGGTTAAAATATAACTTCTTTATATAAATACCATTCTAATCTTTTCAACCATATATTAATAACTTCAATACAATCTATAATTTATTAAATCTAAATTAACCCTCTTTACTATATGCATATAATATGAGGACTGAGCATAAATTCTACTCAAAATAAACCCATATATGCATAATAAAATATATAAATATATATTCACTACGCTATTAATCAATGACAAAAGATTTCATTTGCAACCAGGATAAATTCTATGTACAAACATATTTTTTATAACAAGAAATAATTTGAATACTTATTCCATATATGAAGCTTTTACAAATTTTCCAATTTACAAAATTTATCATATACTTATTATACTACTCATAATCTTTCCACACACATATATGGGTTTAGATCACTCATCAAACTCATATGTAGAACCTCTCATACCCAAATCCTAATCCAACACGTCTTATATCTTTATTTATAACTTTAATCCATGGAAACATTTTCTTTAACTATTATATGGTTACATGCAATTGAACTAAAAACACAACCACAATTATAATACTAAGGTATAAAACTAAAGAGAGAAGAAATGGCGGGCTGCCAACACGATAACTAAGGAAATTAACATAAAAATTCCACATGCCAATCACTATATCCATCCTTAAATAAAAGATCATTCGGTTTTGTTATGAATGATATTGTTCAACTCGGACATCCACCACAAAAGCTATAGTTTATAGTTCGATCGGTTACAGAAATTGTTTTACAATTTATAATAACTTTTTCTTTTCTTTTTTTCGACGGAAAAATCATTTTCCTGAGAAATATCAACAAACTTCTTCACATATTGTGGATGGTAGGTCGAGCAAACCGTCAGTCGGATATCCAAGCCAGATAATATCTCAACAGAATTGAACCCAGATGGATGGAATGAAATCCATCTAACCCCACCAACGGACCACCGCATCCTGACCGCATCCTTGACTTATAATAACTCTATATACAAAGACAAAGAGTTGATCTCTATATTAACTTAATTTCATAAATTTGTAATAACTTTATACCCATCAACAAAGAGCCGATCTCTGTATTAAATCAGTTTTATAATTTGAAATAATTTTTTACAACCTTTACAGAGATCCAAACTCTGTAATAATTCCATTTCATAAATTATATCAACTCTATACAATATCGATAGAATTCCATTTCCTATTCTAAATTTGGTTTCATAAATTGAAATAAATTTTTTCATCATTGACAAAGATCCGATCTCTGTGCTAAGAAATGATATATAATATTGAAACTCTGTAAAATCACAGAGAACTTGATATTAATCTAAGATATTGTATAATATTAAAACTGATCTCTGTGTTAAGAACTGGATATTAATCTAAAATATTGTATACTATTAACACATTGATAGAGATCTGATCTCTGTATTAAGAATTGGTATATAATATATATAAACTCTGTAAAAACCACGAAGATATTAATTCAATACTAAATCGATACCAATATGGCTCACGACACATGAAAAGAAAAAGAACAACAAACAATCATTTTACAATGTATTACCTTCCAAATAAAATAAGAACTATGATTATTATACACTTCTAGATACATTTTTCTTAAGAATCGTCTAACTCATACTGTTCCATAGAGTATTATACACTCGTACCTCTTAACTTAAAAACTATGACAATTTTCATTGCCATTTAATCCATCATAACAATCTAACCAAAATACTTTCTATCATAGATAAAATTATTAAGCACACACAAAATAAAATTTACTTACTTGAAAATAAATGGAAAAAACACTTGGAGTCTTTCAGTTCCTCCTAGCCAAAGAAGAGGACAACCACTCTTTTTATCCAACTTCACCCTTGAGTTGGATCACCACCATGGACCGATGAACTAGCTAAGCAAATCTGAATGCATCAATCTTCCGAAGAGTCTGTAGCAGATCAAGTGATGGACTTTCAACAAATAGAAGAAAATACTCACTAGCTTTCCCTCAACATAGAAACAATCTCTCCATGCACTACACAATGTCCTATGTCTTCTCAGTGCACCATTATATAGTTTTTACCCAGGTCTTGTGTCATCTCAATAAAGTCTCAAGCAATCTCTTGATCCCTATAATTGTGGATTTGGTCGGTTTGTTGAGATTTTGACATGAATTTGATTGATACCAGATGTATTGCTTGCTATCCACTTGTTCATTTTTTCATGATGTTTTCCCCTCTTTCAACTGGTTGCTCCAAGTGTCTTTCTTTTATTAATAATAAAATAATATTTCTTGTGCATAATATTCACTCACATCACATGTGAGTATTTGAGTTTTATAGCTCTTTTACAAATAATAATTGTTGGCAGAGTATTTCAAAAGTACTTAATAAAAAAATAGAAAATTCTTAGGGGTATTACAAATGATAATGTTAGAAATATCATTAATTGAAACATTGTTGTTCCCATTAAAATAGATGGTGTCTTTATAACATGTATGCACACTGGTGCAGTTATCTAATAAAAAAACATGGGTGCGTAATAACAATTTAAATGCACGATTTACTTTTTATGAATGCCGTGGATTATTTAGTGAGTTCAAAAAATGCAATGTACCGAAGTGTCCATATTTTAATTAATAGAAAAAATAGAAAAGAGAATCCATTACAGGCTGAAAAATTTTGAACAAGGTTGGAAAAATTGTTACAAGTTTATAAAAATCCAATGTTTCGGACTTTCAAAGTGAGTCCATCATTAGGGGATAACAATACATCATCAAAAATAATTTTTTTATAAATAATATTGATTTTTGAAAATTAATTATTGTGTTTGGATATAATGATTGCATTCATTTGTTATACCCTCATATTACACATTTGTCCATTATAACAATGTAAATCATCCATATACTTAATCAACGATATAACATTCTACAAAATTGTACATAGCAATAGAATAAGAAACAAATTTTGTTATATATGAATGAGAGATCATTTGTCGTACAAAATGGGACAACATAAATGTCCATGATAATTAAAATTTCAATATGTAATTGTTACACTTACTGGTAACATGTTTTCATCCAATTGGGACAATATGTCTAGTACATTAAACAAAATGTTTGATTTTCACATAAAAACATTTCAAAACATACAATTTGTACTAACATTCAATTTTATTGATCATCCTTATTCACTCAAACCATTGTCATTTCTTGAGTTGCTTGCATGCTCCACTTCTTTGTTACTTGCAAGCAATATTCTACTTGGGTTAGTTGACGAAATGTTTTGTTGATTGGATTGATTTTGTTCATCCTCTTCACTTTTCATCTACAAACATAGAAATATAGTGTAATGAGTATATCTACATTTGTAATATAATATGCATGGTTCTGTAAATCAAAATGTGTACCATAGAAATAAATAATTCATAAAAAAATACACATTCTTTCAAATTCATTCCTCATGTGATCTCTCAACAACTCTTATGTTGGCTCCTCTCTATACTTTGTTTTTCACAATTTTTATACACAATGACAAAACATAGATATAATTAATATAAAATTTTATTGTTGTTCCTTTAATTATAAAATTAGGAAGCTAAAACAACATAACCACTTACAAATTCCACAGTTAACCTTTGATACTCCAACATATACTCACAACCCATACTTAACCTAATGTCAATCAATTCTTTGGATAACTCTTCTTTGTATGTTAGAAATTTTTAGAGGATATCCATGGACAAGTGTGAATTAATTAATATATAAATATCACAATAAATATGAAATCTTAGGGAAATCACAAGAACTCAAAAACATTGTGATCAACCATTTTCTTGCTTCTTGTCCTACCTTATGTGCTAAATGGGTTCCATTTTGTTTTCTTTTATGCAACAAAACAATTGAAAATTAGCATTTCATGCAATAATTAAACTTTATGCACATAAAGGAAAAAATTAGTAATTACATTAGGTTGGCGCATGTTGTTGCTGGGATGGATCCTTCTACAATGCAATTATATTCATTCATTTTACCATCTCTTGTACACTTTCTAGACATACCTACTGACATGTTTTGTATATTGCCTCATTCATCCTTTGGAATTTTCATAAGAGCCCTCACATGAAGTTGAGGGACCCTTTAGGTGCAATCGTGCATTCACAAAACGTGCTAGAATTGTGTAAATTCAAAACGCGCGCGTGTTACTTAGAACTAGGCATGGGTGGACTCCGAACCTCTCATGTCAATTGACATGTAAGATAGGATTCGAAAACACGAACGCATTATAGTTATAAATAACGTGCGCGCGTTATGTATCACTATAACGCATACACGTTTGGGTTACTATAACCAAAAAAAAAAAAGTGTGCAGACCGTGGCACTGTTTTACCCTCCGTTTTCTCAAAACCCGAATGCTCTAGCGATTTTGACTTGCCAAAACGCATTGGAGAAGCTCAAAAAGGGAGATTTGGAAGCTCAACAAGGGAGATTTCATCTTGCAAGGAGGATTGGAAAGGTAAGCATCCAAATCCTTGCCTCATTTCATCATTAAAAATTTAAATTTTTATGTTGCCCTAAACTAGAAATCTTTGTAAATGAAATACCAATACTAAAAATTATAAATTTTGTTATTTAACATATCTTAATTCCTCCCTACTACCAATCACTAAATGAATTTTACATCCACCCTGTTAGACACAATGGCTCACTTCAATATCATATTCATCCATGAACTATCTACCAATCACATGTCATTCATCAAGTAAACACATCAACACATTGCACAAGAGACACAAGATATAATCTTTGTAATTTTTTAATTTTTTAATTTTGTCTCCATAATTTCCTCATCAAATAGGAAGTCGACCTGTCAATATTAAATCAAATTTTAATTTTATTTCCATAAACACCTCATAAATTATAAATATATATATGTATATATTTATTTAGACTTTCTTTTTCCCACCTAAACGTGGTCTTCATACCCACATCATCACCATTTTCTTTTGCTTCCAGCATGCCCACACTAGCTTGTAACTCATGCTCGCAAGGCCATATTTATGCCTTTGAACATGCTTGCAGCTAGAACTTCTTCAATTTCCCACATGGGGGTCTTTGGCATGCCTCCAGGATGCCCGCAGCTTCCACAAACATGCTCGCATATGCATCTTCAAGATGCCCGCATGCCACCTTGTCCACATGCCCGCATGTCCATCAGCTTCATTTCCGGATGCTCGCAAATGCCATAAGGGATGCCCCCAATCTCCTTGCCAAGTGTCAACTTCAAGCTTCTTTGTTCACTTCATGCTTCTTTGTTCATGTCACTTGTTATCTCCAAGTCATCCTTGTCTAGGGTATTAGGACCAACTCCAAATGACCACAGTATGGGTCATTTGGCTCATTAGGTGTGCCAATTCCCATCACCTTGTCTTTTGTATTGTCTTTTCCAAGTCCTTGTCAAGTCACCTTGTTTTCTTGTCATCATGCCATTTACACCTTTGTCATTAATGTTGTCATCAATGGAAATCCTATTCATAAGATAATTCTATCAGCTGCAACTGACTGGGATGTACCAACACCCCAACAACCATAGATTTACAAATGATATTTCGGTCTCTTCTTAAGTCTGCATATTACATACATCATCAACTAGAAGCCCTTGTTTGTTTCCAAAGCACTTCATCATTCTCATCAAGCACTCATTATTCAATATAACTTCATTCCATCCATCAACAAATATCACCAATAAGATCACATCTCCATTATGTCGTCATTATTCATGTCATATCAATCTGCTGCCATATCTCCATTCATACACTTTACACTATCCATATGCACATCACAACATTCTTCCCATATCATCAGTCATCTCTTCATCATTCTACCAGCATGTCTTCATTCTGTCCATCAATAGGCTACCTCAGTTTAACCGAGAATAAAAGATAGAAAGAGAGATTGTTTTACTGCTCCTTCACCAAAAACTGTCCTCATCTTCCTGACCCCTGAGATCAGAGATCTCCTCTATCTCTCGAATTCTCCCCCGAATTCTCCACACTCACCACACAAAAAACACATCCATCTTGTTCTTCATTTATACTTCTCCTTTCCATGTACTTAGGAGGTCGACTTGTCTTTTTTCTTTTATTAATTCAAATAAGTCAAATGATATTTTTATTTCCATGTTATCCTTAACCAATAAAAATACATATCTTTGCCACATCATCATGGTCTTTATGCCCGCATGGTATCCACCCTTATGCCCACAAGGACCCATAATGTATGCCTGCAATGGTCATATGAAATGATATTTATGTTTGTAATGTATGCGTGAGCTGATATTTATGTTTGCAATGTATTCGTTCTTGCACAAAGTTTGTACATTTTTCATTTTTGAGATATGTCATTATAGCACATGTATACGTTTCTAATGATTTGTTTTTTTTTTATTTTTTGATTGCAATGACGACCATGGATGCACACTTAGACATCCAAAGAGAAATTCAGAGGCTCAGAGAAATTTGAGCCTCAATTACTATTGTTGATGATAGACATCGTATGCTTGCATCCAATTTGGATGCAATGATAGACACCTTTAGTAGGTTTGGTGGTGCACTAGAAGATATTGCCACATTCAGAGAAAGAAAGAGGCAACAATATCAAGATGGACTTAGCTACAAAGAAGTCAAGAAGTTGAAAATCTCAAAACAACATATATTTTCCCTCTTTAGAGATCCATGGACGGGTGAAATCCCGAATGCAAACAAAAGGAACATTTCTATCGAGTAGTGTACATATCAACCATTCATAAATAGTTGGATCGACTGATGGTACATGGTGTTTGATGCACCACCACACAACAACAGGGAAATTCCCCTATATTGTTTGAGAAAGATGTACGCAGAATTTGTGATGGGGAATCATGTTAACTATTTTGATATCTTGGAGTACCAGGGCATTAGGATGGGGATGCCTCAACAACGTCCCAATGCAAGGCACATAGATCCCAATCACCCAGTAGCTCCACCTCGTAGGAAGCTACCCAGGCCAGATGTGCCGCCTGCACATCAGTTGGTCCCAGAGACACGGGAGTCATTCCTACTGTTGGCACATGCGGTTGTTCACCATAGCACATATATTCAAAGTACGTACCAGGTAGGGCCATCAAAGCCACCATCTATGGGTGGAGTAGATCCACCACCTCCCGGTGGGGTAGAGCCACCACCTTCCAATGGTGGAGGAGAATCTAGTAGTGCCCCTAGACCTTTACATCATGAGCACAGCCGAGAGTCACACCCATGCACAGTATGTGGCCATCCTTGCTTTGGTCCTGTCCAAACAGATGATACCTTTACTAGATACTTTACACAGGTAAGTAAGTGGTTAACAATTTAGTATCATTTGTAAATTATTTTTCCTTACTATACACATATATATAGATTGCTAATATTTTTGATGATTTTAAAACTTGTAGTTGCTACAAGAAGGACACTGGGTTGAAGACCTTTGCACCGATGATGCAGATCATAGTCCACAGGCTCTTGCACCAGCACCAGAAGGGCCTGAGGGGAAAGAGGGGCAAGAGGCTCATGCAACTGCAATGCCCGATGATGATGATGTTGTCATACTTTCAGCGACAACATCTCACGCCGAGGTAACTATTTCAACATGACATTATTTTAATACATGAGTAAATCCAATTAACAATTTAGTGTCATTTGTAAATTATTTTTCCTTACTATGTACACATATATAGATTGCTAATATTTTTAATGATTTTAAAACTTTTAGTTGGTACCAAAAGGGCATGAGGGGCAAGAGGGTCATGCAGCAGAACCTTCTGAGTTACAAGATGTTGTCATACCTTCAACGACAACATCTCACACTGAGGTAACTATTTCAACATGACATTATTTTAATACATGTTAGTCTATTATCACGTGTTACTTAATTAATGCTACACAATCTAATATTTACAATTTTCTAAATTGGTAGATCCCCATCAGAGGGAAATGCTTTCATCTAGTGAGCTCCCCCCTAGTGGGAATACAATCGATAGCGTGCCCAAGGAGATACAACAGACAACAGACCATTTCTTAGAATTGATTGAAGTACACAGTACATCGGTATGTATTTCATCATTGTTAGTTTTTAATACATGGTATTTCATTGACCAATGCATTTCTAACTACGTCAATATTGGTGATTGTAGCCACCAGCCTCTATATTTCATAGGTTGTCAACAGTTGGATCTCCTCGTAGTACAAATGTGCAAAAGGCACAAGTGTATAAGAGGGGCTCCACTCCTAGAAAGGGTGTGGATTTCCTCTATAGAAGACACACGAGAGATCCATCTACCTCTCACCTAACAAGGATCATTGATGTTGCAGTTAGTGCCGCATCTGCAACAGGCACAAGTCATACAAAGGTAACTATTTCAACAATCACAATGCATAGTATTTAACCATGTTACTATATTGTTTATTCATGCATGTCTAACTATTTCCCCATTTGGTGATTGCAGCCATTAGCGACAGAAGTGCCCGACCCCTCTGCTCAATCCATGGTTCTGACCGGGTCTCCTCTTGTGGTGATATGTTCATTAATGACCATTTTTTTTATTCAATTTACCCAAACATGTTGATCAATGTTGAATTGTTGAATTAATTGAGATATGATATTTTATTTGCAGAGCACAACTATAGAGAGGCCTTCCATGAGCACACTACTCACATCTATGCCCCATGAGGATTTGGTGAGTGTTTGTCATAAATAATTTGGCCATAAGTTAATTTTTTAAGTTTTTTAATGGTAAAGTATTAGTGCATAGTGCAGTTATTTGATAAAAATAATGATTTTTTTTGTGGACTCTTGAGATGCAGAGCGATCCCAGGGAGATGGTCGATAGAGGAAAGTCGAGGTAAAACAAGCGAAATATTGATTTTTGATGTTGCATAGTATTGTATATATGTATTTTGACATGTACATGTACACATTGTTGTACTTAGGGATACATGTACATTGACAAGCCATTTGAGGGTCGGCTGCTTTGCCATATTTTGTATTACAAACATTCGACTATCAATGCATGATACAATATATTCCATATTTTCTCTTGAGTTTCCACTTGTGCTTGTGATGATTTATCTCTTCCACAAATTGATAAATTATGCTATTGAAATTTATATAATTACATTTTAAACAATATTTATTCTCTTACATGTATTGCATTGATCAAGTAACATCTCACTATTGTGTTATGAAAACATTATCTTAATGGAAAAAACTAATAATATTTTTCAACAGTTCAATGAACTTAGCACATGCATGCTAATTTGATATCTAATTTAAAATTGTGTTTTTTGTCAACTCCAAGGGTTCATCTTTGGATTATTCATCTTGATACAATCAACAACTACAACCATCATCCTATGTGTGTGTGCATCCTCATGTTATTGGATTATTCATCTTGCTACAATCAACACCTACAACCATCATCCTATGTGTGTGTGAAGGTGTCTTCCCATGCTGAAAATGATTAGCATATTCAAGTTCTCGGGCATCATTGTTGGCATTCTCAGACGAGTTCCACTGTTGAATATGCAAGTAAACAGTGTTTCTCCCAAGAATTGGCAATATTTGACTTAGGTAAAGGTTAATAAATTCTATGTTGAATTAGCACTTGACCTAATTAGGGATAATATAATTCCAAGACCCAAATAAGAGAGATCCTTCAAGAGAAATGTCTCACCAAACAAGGGAAAAATATCATGCATAAAAGCCTAAGTTTCTCTTATCATTTCACCTTAGAATAGCCTTAGAAACCTCAAGCATCAATATTTGTTCCTTTGAAACCCTAGAAGAGCCAAGAAGAGAGTTGTACACACCACTTAGTTTCTCTTGTACACAAGTAAGAATAAAATTCATATTTGATATCATGATCTTGCTTACAAGTGAAAGGAGGACACCTCATAACTAAAGTGTAATAAAATTCATTGGGCCTTCATGTAGATATGGTCAAATATATGTAACAAATATACCCTAGTTTGTAAGACCCTAGTTTGTTCCAATGTGCTAACCAATAGCTGGTCATGAATTCACTCTCATAAAATCGTTGAAGATATAAACCCTATCCTTACTAAACCCTAGTATGTAAGACCCTGGTTTTTTCTTTACCTCTTTCATATGTCCATTTTCCACTTGTCCTAATGCAAAAGTAATCATACAGAATCCATGGAAAATGAAATACCTAACTAGTTTAATGATATTCCCTGATAATGTTGTTTTGATGAAGGAAAATAAGATGTTCATGGTCCTATGTTTGTAAAAATGATGGATTATCCTCATATAAAAATGTATTTAAAATTGAATGTTCTTGATTGATACAAACGATGATGTAATGGTTGTTCATTGTGATTTGGAAAGTATTCCCCCATAACTTGATTGCAAAGTTTCATGGTAACTTTGATCTAACAAAGCTAGAAAGGATCAGAGGGATATCATCGATGAAACATTGCCTCCATTTTTTATTTGAAACTTTGAATTCTTAAAAATGACATTAATTACTCAAAATCCAAATATAGTGGAACACTAATGAGTTGTTAAATGACGTGGCACACTAAGGACATAGAAATATACCAAGGGTACAGTGTGGTAGGTTTGATTTCCACTCTTTGAATGTCTAGTTCTAGAATCAAAATCAAAAAATTTCAAAGTTGACCTCCGTGTGCAAAAATTGCACACTCCCTTACTGAAGAAAACCCTAGTTTGAAAAATGGACCTACAAGATGACACCTGGGCCATGGGACCAGCGGAAAGGGGCACCCCTAGCACTATCTCAATGTCCTGAATCCAACGGAGTTGATGGTTTGTCGATCCGAGCCACGGTCATCAATCTATGGCTCGTTTCGTCTCGCATCCAAAAGGCCTTCAAGGACACCTGCTAGATAGCTACCAGTGGAATAAAATGACGATCATGAAACAAAAATGGGTTCTGGGGAGTCCTGCAAGTGTGTCTAGGAAGGTTCCAGCTATGAACGCTAGCCATAAGCTCCCGGTGGATGATTTTGCAAAGTTGATCCCCGTGTGCCAAAATTGCACACTCTCTTACTGAGCAAAACCGTAGTTTCAGAAATACACCTACAACATGACACCTGGGCCATGGGCCTGGAGGCGGGAAGCACCCCTAGCACTATACCGATGTCCCGAATCCAACGTATTCAACGTTTTGTCAATCTGAGCCACGGTCTTCATTCTATGGCTAGTTCCGTCTAGCATCCAAAAGGCCTTCAGGGACCACCTGCTGGATACCTATCGGGAGCATAGAATTCCAACTGTGCAACAAAACCAAGTTCTGGGGAGTCTTGCAAGTGTGTATATGAAGGTTCCAGGTACAGACGCAATCCATAAGTGCCCGGTGGATGATTTTGCAAAGTTGACCCCTGTGTGCAAAAATTGCACACTCTCTTACTGAGCAAAACCCTAGTTTCCAAAATGGACCTACAAGGTGACACCTGGGCCATGGGACTGGTGGAGAGGGGCACCCCTAGCACTATCCTGATGTCCTGAATCCAACGGAGTCAACGGTTTTTCAATCCGATCCATGGTATTCATTCTATGGATCGTTCCATATCGCATCCAAAAGGACTTCAGGGATACCTACTGGATACCTACCTGAGGCATAGAATTCCAACCGTGCAAAAAAACCGGGTTCCGAGGAGTCCTACAAGTGTGTATAGGAAGGTTCCAGCTGGGAACGCTAGCCATAAGTTCCCGATGGATGATTTTGCAAAGTTGACCCCCATGTGCAAAAATTGCACACTCCCTTACTGAGCAAAACCCTAGTTTCCAAAATGGACCTACAAGGTGACACCTAGGCCATGGGACCGGAGGAGAGGGGAACCCCTAGCACTATACTGATGTCTTGAATCCAACAGAGTTGACGGTTTGTCGATCCAATCCACGATCATCATTCCATGGCTCGTTCTGTCTCGCATCCAAAAGGCCTTCAGGGACACTGACTGGATACCTACCAGGGGCATAGAACTCCAACCGTGCAACAAAACTGGGTTCCAGGGAGTCCTACAAGTGTGTCTAGGAAGGTTCCGGCTGGGAATGCTATCCATAAGTGCCTGGTGGATGATTTTGCAAAGTTGACCACCGTGTGAAAATATTGCACACTCTCATACTGAGCAAAACCCTAGTTTCCAAAATGGACCTACAAGGTGACACCAGGTCCATGGGACCGGAGGAGAGGGGCACCCCTAGAACTATCCCGATGTCTTGAATCCAACAGAGTTGACGGTTTTTCGATTCGAGCCACGGTCTTCATTCTATGGCTCGTTCCATTTTGCATCCAAAAGGCCTTCAGGGACATTGGCTGGATACCTACCGGGGGCATAGAATTCCAACTGTGCAGCAAAAACGAGTTCCGGGGAGTCCTGCAAGTGTGTCTAGGAAGTTTCTAGCTGGGAACGCTAGCCATAAGTTCCCGGTGGATGATTTTGCAAATTTGACCCCCGCGTGAAAAAATTGCACACTCCCTTACTGAGCAAAACCCTAGTAGCTTGCGTCTCTTGGGAAGTTACTCCATACTACTAGGGAAGAGAAGATAGGAGACCATGCTCCGAAGGATTTGGTGAGCATTTCATTCCAGGCCGATCTATTCCATTCATTTTCGAGGCGTTTGAGGCCAAAAAGGATCTGGTAAGCATTTGTTTTTCAAAAGTGGTTTAGAGGCTCTTGCATCTTGGAAGTGACCAAGAGTATCTTGCAGTGTGATAAGTATGGCCTTATCCTTAGGCATTTTACCAGATTGAGGCCAACCGTAACAACAGAGGAGAAACTTGAGTTGTTTCTCTAGGTCGTGGGTTTGATTGTTCTAGAAATCCAAGGAATCATATTGGCATAGGATTGAAGAAAAATAATGCATCGTGATTCAAGTGACTCGGGCCATGTGACTCTGTTCTTTATTTTCATGTCCGCTTATACTGAATTGGGTTTTTATTTTTATTTTTTTAATGATAGGTTTTACCGACAGGATTCTACTGTGAATTGTGTTTAGTGATAAAGGATTTTACTGTGGATTGTGTTTGGTGACATTTATGGAAACCCCCAAGGAACATATTGAAAAGATTAGGAAATACAAGTTCTATGTTGGGGAAAAAGAAAATCCACTTACAGAATATTTACATCAAGCAGTTAAACAATTATATGTTGAATTATACACCAGGGATGTGCATTTTCAGATGGAGCTGATTCAGGTAATTACTAAGTTACAATTTGAGTAGTCATTTTATAATCTTATATGTTTTCTCTTTTTTCATGGTAAGATTAGTGTTTTGTTTTGGGTGCAGAATGCGGAGGACAATGACTATGAACCACATGTGGGAAGGGGCTGGTACTCGCATGGCATGTGGTCCAGGGATCCAATCTCGTCCTCTACCACTATACCCCTAGGTTCCACATGTGGTTCATAGTCATTGTCCTCCGCATTCTGCACCCAAAATAAAACAGAGAAAACATATAAGATTATAAAATGACTACTAAAATTGTAACTCAGTAATTACCTGAATCAGCTCCATCAGAAAATGCACATCCCTGGTGTATAATTCAGCAAATAATTGTTTAACTGCTTGATGTAAATCTTCTATAAGTGGATTTTCTTTCTCCCCAACACAGAACTTGTCTTTCCTAGTCTTTTGAATATGTTCCTTGGGGGTTGCCATAAATGTCGCCAAACACAATCCACAGTAAAATCCTTTATCACCAAACACAATTCACGGTAGAATCTTGTCTGTAAAACCTGTCATTAAAAAAATAAAAATAAAAACCCAATTCAGTATAAGCGGACATGAAAATAAAGAACAGAGTCACATGGCCCGAGTCACTTGAATCATGACAAATTATTTTTCTTCAATCCTATGCCAATACGATTCCTTGGATTTCTAGAACAATCAAACCCACGACCTAGAGAAACAGCTCAGGTTTCTCCTCTGTTGTTATAGTTGGCCTCAAATTCATGAAAGGCCTAAGGATAAGACCATACTTATCACACCGCAAGATACTCTTGGTCACTTCCAAGATGCAGGAGCCTCTGAACCACTTTTGAAAAACGAATTCTTACTAGATCCTTTTCGGTCTCAAACTCCTTGGTAATGAATGGAATGGCTCGGCCTGGAATGAAATGCTTGCCAAATCCTTCTGAGCATGGCCTTTTGGATGCGAGACAGAACGAGCCATAGAATGAAGATCTCGGCTCAGATAGACAAACCTTCAACTCCGTTGGATTTAGGACATCGAGATAGCGCTAGGGGTGCCTTTCTCTGCCGGTCCCATGGCCCAAGTGTCATCTTGTAGGTCCATTTTGCAAACTAGGGTTTTGCTCAATAAGTGACTGTGCAATTTTTGCACATGAGGGTCAACTTTGCAAAATAATCCACTGGGAACTTATGGCTAGCGTTCTGAGCTAGAAACTTCCTAGACACACTTGCAAGACTCCCCGGAACCCAGTTTTGTTGCACGGTCATCATTAAATGCCCCTGGTAGGTATCCAGCAGGTGTCCCTGAAGGTCTTTTGGATGCGAGACGGAACAAGCCATAGATTGACGACCGTGGCTCGGATCGCCAAACCGTTGAATCTGTTGGATTCAGGACATTGGGATAGTGCTAAGGGTGCCCCTCTCCTCCGGTCCCATGGCCCAGGTGTCATCTTGTAGGTCCATTTTGGAAAATAGGGTTTTGCTCAGTAAGGGAGTGTGCAATTTTTGCACATGAGGGTCAACATTGAAAAATCATCCATCGAGCACTTATGGCTAGTGTTCCCAGTTGGAACCTTCCTATACACACTTGCAGGACTCTCTGTTGATGTATATGTAACTTCGGAATGTATTTCATCCATGTATTTCATTTATATATTATTGTACTCCTATAGAGATGTGTCATTCCTCTATACAGAAGTGTCGTCATGTGTATTGACAAGTGTTGCAAGTATGGTAACTTGCCGATGGGTTATTAGACCACCATGTGTGGGTTCGGCCCTGATTTATATAATATATGGTTGATGTACCTAGCTAGACAAGTCGGCCCCATAAGGTCACTAGGAAAACAGATCAAGTATAAATAGAGATCGGGAGATCTCTATTTGGATCACTCATAAACTCATTCTTCCTTCACTCGAAAAGTGGCGCACATGTGAGGAGGATCATTTGCTACTAGGAGACTATCTCTATGTATTTTGGTTGTACTTTGGTTGATCCATTTCTCTCTCTATCTCTGAGGAAGTTGTGGGGTTTTTCACCTTAGGGTTTTCCCCACGGAAACTCTCTGTCTCTTGTCTCTCATGCTTTTGCTTCTTGTAATGATTGACATGCTTGTTATGATTGATATGCATTGATATACTATACATGTTATTCTCTCAGTAAAGATCCTAGAGTATTGTGAATTAATGCTAAAAAATTAACATGGTATCAAAGCTAACCTGAGAAAAAGACATTGTGCAGTGACGGAAACCAAGGGTTTCTTGTTTATTGGGTTTCTCTCTACATATTTTGGAAACTCAGTATAGTAGATTGACTCTAATCATCAAGGAGAATCTATCTGTCCAATCAGAATTCAATTCTGAGCATTTGCATATTTGGCCCTAAAAAATAGGGTTTCCACAAAAATAAGAATTTTTGGAATCTGAAGACATAGCTGGAAGCTCCTTGCAAAAATTGAAGTTTAGAGCTTTGGATCTAGATTTTCAGCTAGGTAGATCTCCGAGAAACTCAAACCCTAATTCAAGGTCCTCCTTAGTGAACCCAGGAAGACAAAAAGGAATTTTTGAAGGGTGAAGCTTTGCAGATCTCAAATTCTGAATACACCAGGCTGATTAGCTCATCAAGACGCATATTTATATCCTTTCAGAAAGTTGAAATTCACATTTTGAATTTTTAGGGTTTCTCTAACAAACCCTAATCCGGGACCAGATCTAGTTTTCAGCAAGTCAAGTGGTAAGACCTAAATCTTTTCTATTTCCATTTGAAGTACTATTTAATATGTCTAACCACACCAAGATTGAGGATAAGCTTGAAGGGGCTAATAACTTCCGAGCCTGGAAGTATAGGATTGGGTTAATCCTGGAAGAAAATGAGTTGGACTCATATGTAAAAGAAGACATCCCTGTCCCAGAGGGAGAAGAGGCTAAAGCCCTCCACAAGAAGAACTTGGTCAAGGCAAAGAGAATCATTTCTGATTCTATCAAGGACCATCTCATCCCCCATGTGTCATCTCTAAAGACACCCAAAGAGATGTTTGATGCCCTATCCAAGCTATTTGAAGGGAAGAACATAAATCGGAAGATGAATCTGTGGAACCAATTGAAAGGGGTAAAACTTCAGAATGGAGAATCCATTCAATCTTATTTTCTAGGGTCTCTTAGATCAAGGAACTAGAAGCAGTGGATGAAGTGGTGGTGAATGGTGAAGTTGTCATGACCACTCTGAATGGCCTACCCAGGTCATGGGATTCCTTTATCCAAGGAATCTGTGCAAGAAAGAAGTTGGTATCCTTCAGCAGACTGCGAGAAGAATGCTCACAAGAAGGAGCAAGGGTTGTGGCACGAGAAGAATAGATGGGGAATGAATATCAAGCTCTCACATATCACACCAAGAAAGGGAAGTCCAAAAGAGAGCCATCTCACTTCAAGAAATCTTCACATCACCATAAAGAAAGGAGAATATGCTTCACCTGTAATGAAAAGGGACATATTGCTATAAATTGTCCCAAGAACAAGAAGGACAACAACAACTTCAACAAGAAGAAGAAGGGTAGCAAAAGAAGGTACCATGCTCATGCTACTGAGGATGATGAACCTCCAAAGAAGAAGGCTAGGGCAGAAAGTGATGATTCATCAAGTGAAGATGAATATGTTCTAATATCCGCTCTCACAGGTACTATCTCTCATGGATGTAATGATTGGATTATTGATAATGGCGCTTCCAAACACATGAATGGGTTTAAAGAATCTTTTGTAAATCTATCTGAACATGAATCACCCCATAAGGTGAAACTTGGGGATGATTATCAATACCCTATCAAAGGAAGTGGGGAAGCCTCCTACAACCTAAATTCTGGAAAGTCTTTGAAGATGAAAGAAGTTCTTTATGTACCTGGGCTCAAGAAGAACCTACTCTCCATATCCGCATTGGATGCAAAATGTATGAGGGTTGCATTTGTGGATGGCCAAGTTCTAATGTGGCCAAAGGGAAAGACCATAGATGATGCAGTGGTGATCGGAGAGCAAGAGGGAGGATTGTATAAATTGAAGGGACAACCTGAACATGCCATGGTGCATGATTCCATGGAGCCAAGTGAACTTTGGCATAAAATACTTCCACATGTACACTACAGAGCACTACCAATTGCAAGCAAAGTTGTAGAGGGTCTTCCTGAAATCAATTCAAAACATGAAGGTGTTTGCAAAGGATGTGCAAAAGGAAAGAACAAAAAGAAGGAATTTACAAGCAAGTAAGGAAAAAGGAATTATCCACTCCGATGTATGCAGTCCGATGTTATCCAGTTATTTGAGTGGGTATGTATACTATGGTTCTTTCATTGATGATTTCTCTGGGAAGACTTGGACTTATTTCTTGAAGAACAAAGATGAAGTATTCAACAAGTTCAAGGAATTCAAAGCCTTGAAGGAAAATCAAACTGACAAGAAAATCAAGACATTCAGATCCGACAATGGCAGAGAATTCACTTCAGGTGATTTCAAGAAACTATGCAATGATTCAGGGATTAAGAGGGAGTTGACCACTCCTTACAATCCACAACAAAAAGGAGTAGAAGAAGCTACTTCAAAATTGGACTCCAGCAACTCCTGCAAGGAAGCAAAGATTCAGAGGGAGTCCACCCAACAAACAAACAAAGATAAGTTTTTGAATTGCCATTTCTTGTATATTCTGTTTGTTTAAATAATGTTGTTCAATGATGTATATATGTTCCTAGACTTAGGTTGTGTATTATGCATATTAGAATAATTGCATTAATGAAAAGTATACTACTAATATGCATGTGATGGGTAAGTGGCCTATGGCACTATACAACATTCCATTGCTACTGACATGTTGGGAGTAGTGCAAACTCTAACAATGTTCTAGTAGAGATTGGAAGGCATATAGAAAGTTACAGGATATGGATAAATGGTGTATTGAAGCATTGGCTAAGATAATTGCATGACTGTATGACATATTTCTTTATGTGTAAGAATTTGTTCTGAAAACTATGATATTTTTATAATCATGCAATTTAACTTGTTTTGTAGGAAAGATCGTATACCATCACCTACAAAAGAAGGACTACAACATTTGTTCAGCAACAAAGTTATCTATTGAAGATATTGAAGTTCCCAAGATCCGAGAAGGATGCCATGGTCGAAGAATACCAATCAATAATGAAGAATGATGTTTGGGATGTTGTCCCAAGACCTGAAGGGAAGTCTGTTGTGACTTCCAAATGGATCTACAAGATCAAGCATGCTGCAGATGGTAGCATAGAGAAATACAAGGCAAGATTCGTAGCTCATGGCTTCTCTCAGAAAGAGGGAATAGACTATGAAGAAACTTTTTCTCCTGTATCCAGGTACACTTCCATCAGATCAGTCCTTGCCCTGGCTGCAGCGATGAAATGGAAGATACACCATATGGATGTCAAGACTGATTTCTTGAATGGTGTAGTCGAAGAGGAAATATATGTGGAGTAGACACTCGGTTTTGAAACACATGATAGGGAGTCACATGTGTGTAGATTAAAGAAATCCTTGTATGGCTTGAAGCAAGCTCCCAGAACTTGGTATGGTAGGATGGACAGTTTCCTATCTAGTTTTGGATTTACCAAGAGTAAAGCGGATTCCAACCTTTACTACAAGGTTGAGGAAGGGAATCCTGTGATTCTACTCCTGTATGTGGATGACCTATTTGTAACAGGAGATGACAGATTGATTTCCGATACAAAGAGGAATCTTGCTTCCGAGTTCAATATGAAGGACTTGGGGATGATGCACTATTTTATAGGTATGGAGGTGTGGCAGAGTGTAGATGGGATCTTCCTTGGACAAGTGAAGTATACTGTAGATATCCTGAAGAGGTTCAGGATGATGGATTGCAAGGCCATGGCCACACCTATGACATTGAATCTGAAGCTTCTTTGTGATGCTTCATCTAAGCCGGTGGATGTCTCTATGTATCATCAGATGATTGGGCCCTTGATGTACCTGACGAACATGAGACTAGATATTTGCATTGCGATGAACACATTGATCCAGTTCCTGACGGATCCGAGGAGTGTTCACCTGGTTGATATAAAGCATATTTTGAGGTACCTGAAGGGTACAGTTGACTATGGGCTCAAGTATGATGCAAATCAAAAGTTTAACCTACAGGGTTATGTTGATTCAGATTGGGCAGGCAGTGCTGTAGATAGGAAGAGCACTTCTGGGTGTTGCTTCAATATGGGATCAGGTATGATCTCTTGGTTTAGCAGGAAGCAGTCCTGCGTAGCACTGAGTACATCCGAGGTAGAGTATGTTGCAGCCTGTTCAGCTAGTTGTGAGGCAGTATGGTTGAGGAAGCTACTGTCTGAGTTATTTGATCTACCATTGGAGGCTACTGGTATCTTCTGTGACAACCAGAGTTGTGTGAAGCTATCTGAGAACCCGGTGTTCCACGACAGGTCGAAACACATAGAGATCAAATATCACTATATCAGGGATATGGTGCAGAGGGGAGCAATGAAGCTCCTGTATGTTGTGACAGATGAGCAGATTGTAGATGTGTTGATGACGCCACTAGCCAGAGTGAAGTTCAAGTACTTCAGAGAGAGGCTTGGTGTTCTTCGGATCGATGACACCTCGAGGAAGAAGTGATGGAGACATTTGTTGTAACCATTCCTAGCATGGTTGAAGGGGGATCCTTCACATGGCTATGGATGTAAGCGCTGGATGATGAGCATCAGGATGATGTTCTAGTTTCTGCTCTATATGATCAGTTGGATCATTCATGTATGTACGCATCATGTTGGATGTTGGATATGATCAGTTGGATCATTTATGTATGTACGCATAATGTTGGATGTTGGATATAATCAGTTGGATCATTTATGTATGTACGCATCATGTTGGATGCTGGATATGATTAGTTGGATCATTTATGTATGTATGCATCATGTTGGATTCTTGGATCATGTATCTGTATCAGGTGGATACATTGTATGATCAAGTAGATCATGTATGTTGATATGTATCAGGTAGATACATTGTGTGGATCATGTATCTATTTATGACTATCAGGTGGATACACTGTGTATGGTGATATGTATCAGGTAGATACTTGGTATGCATCAGGTAGATGCATTGTATGATCAGGAGGATCGTGGATGACGAGCTTCTCCAGATGACATGCATCAGGACGATGCAGAGATGATGATCAGGATGATCATGTGTACATCGGGATGATGTATGGTGAGTATTAGGATGATACTCTATGGCCATGGAACAGGTTGTGCAGATGAGCATGTCTGGGAGATCCTATAGGTCAGAGTTTTGTACCCGTAACAGCCTGGGATGCTCTTTCGAGACATTGCTCTGGGAGGACATATAATAGCGCCCTAGGAGATCCTTCAGGTCGGAGTTGTGTACCTGTAACATCCTGGGATTCTCTTTCGAGGTTTTGTCCAATGGCATGTAATTTGCTCCTAGGAGATCTGGACAGGATGAAAAAGGCCTCAGATGCTTCATCCAGGTTTTTCCATGATGACATGTAATTTGCTCCCGGGAGATCTGGACAGGATGAAAAAGGCCTCAGATGCTTCAGCCAGGTTTTGTGGTGAGATCACATGTAATGTGCTCCTGGGAGATCCGACAGGTAGAGCTGTGTGCTCATAACAGCCTGGGATGCTTCACCCAGGTTTTGTGATGGGTCACATGTAATGTGCTCCTGGGAGATCCTACAGGTAGAGCTATGTGCTCGTAATAGCATGGGATGCTACTGCCAGGTTTTGTGACACACGTAATAAGTCCTGAGGATTCCACAGTATGGCCAGTCATGAAGACCTGCAGGTGGTGGGCCTACATCCATTATGAAAAAAGGACTGGATCTGTAGAACTTCCTATGACGAGTAGAGTCAGAGATTGGTTGAGATAGCAGCAGCAGTGACTATGACAATGACGATGCATTGATGACGATGATACAGAGAAGAAGACTTGTGCTAGCAGATCTATGTCAAGAAATACCTTCCTAGTTAAGAGGGAGTGTTGATGCATATGTAACTTCGGAATGTATTTCATCCATGTATTTCATTTATATATTATTGTACTCCTATAGAGATGTGTCATTCCTCTATATGGAAGTGTCATCATGTGTATTGACAAGTGTCACAAGTATGGTAACTTGCCGATGGGTTATTAGACCACCATGTGTGGGGTCGGCCTTGATTTATATAATATATGGTTGATATACCTAGCTAGACAAGTCGGCCCCATAAGGTCACTAGGCAAACAGATCAAGTATAAATAGAGATCGGGAGATCTCTATTTGGATCACTCAGAAACTCATTCTTCCTTCACTCGGAAAGTGGCGCACATGTGAGGAGGATGATCATCTGCTAATAGGAGACTATCTCTGTGTATTTTGGTTGTACTTTGGATGAGCCATTGCTCTCTCTATCTCTGAGGAAGTTATGGGGTTTTTCACCTTAGGGTTTTCCCCACGAAAACTCTGTGTCTCTTGTCTCTCATGCTTTTGCTTCTTGTGATGATTGACATGCTTGTTATGATTGATATGCATTGATATATTGTACATGTTACTCTCTCAGTAAAGATCCTAGAGTATTGTGAATTAATGCTCAAAATTTAACACTCTCCGGAACCCGTTTTTGTTGCACGGTTGGAATTCTATGCCCCTGGTAGGTATCCAGTAGGTGTCCCTGAAGGCCTTTTGGATGTGAAACAGAACAAGCCATAGAATGAAGACCATGGATCGTATCGACAAACTATCAATTCAATTGGATTTAGGACATCGGGATGGTGCTAGGGGTTCCCCTCTTCGTCGGTCCCATGGCCCAGGTGTCACCTTGTAGGCCCATTTTGGAAACTAGGGTTTTGCTCAGTAAGGGAGTGTGCAATTTTTGCACACAGGGGTCAAATTTGCAAAATCATCCACTGAACACTTATGTATAGCATTCCCAGCTGGAAACGTCCTATACACACTTGCAGGACTCCCCAGAACCCGGTTTTGTTGCACGGTTAGAATTATATGCCCCCGGTAGGTATCCAGCAAGTGTCCCTGAAGGCCTTTTGGATGCGAGACGGAATGAGCCATAGAATGACGACCGTGGCTTGGATCGACAAACTGTCGACTCCATTGGATTCAGGACATCAGGATAATGCTAGGGGTTCCCCTCTCCTCTGGTCCCATGGCCCAGGTGTCACCTTGTAGGTCCATTTTGGAAACTAGGGTTTTTCCTAGTAAGGGAGTGTGCAATTTTTGCACACGGGGGTCAACTTATCAAAATCATCCACCAGGAACTTATGGATAGTGTTCCCAGCTGGAACCTTCCTAGACACACTTACAGGACTCCCCGGAACCCATTTTTGTTGCACGATCGCCATTCTATGGCCCCGGCAGGTATCCAGGAGGTGTCCCTAAAGGTCTTTTGGATGCGAGACGGAATGAGCCATAGAATGACGACCGTGGCTCAGATTGAAAAATTGTTAACTCCGTTGGATTCAGGGCATCGGGATAGTGCTAGGGGTGCCCCTCTCCTCCGGTCCCATGGCCTAGATGTGACCTTGTAGGTCCATTTTGGAAACTAGGGTTTTGCTCATTAAGGGAGTGTGCAATTTTTGCACATGGGGGTCAACTTTGAAAAATCATCCACCGGGCACTTATGGCTAGTGTTCCCAGCTAAAAGATTCCTATACACACTTGCAGGACTCCCCAGAACCTGGCTTTGTTGCACGGTTTGAATTCTATGCCCCCGGTAGGTATCCAACAGGTGTCCCTGAAGGTCTTTTGGATGCGAGACGGAATGATCCATAGATTGACGATGGTGGCTCGGATCGACAAACCATTGACTCCGTTGGATTCAAGGCAT